>JAVLUX010000001.1:44664457-45301957 GCA_032164185.1 Moxostoma hubbsi
CACACACACACACACACACACACACACACACACACAGTCTCTCTCTCTCTCTCTCTCTCTCTCTCTCTCTCTCTCTCACACACACACACACACACACACACACACCTTACCAATGGCAAGATGCAATCTATGTCCAAAACACTGGAGCCTGGTCCACTCGTTCAGCTGTGCTGCCGTCACCATATTCGCCGCTTTACCACCGATTTCAGCCGAATACCACTGATATCTGGGAATATTGCTACTCTACATACAACTGTACTGAATAAAAAACAATGTGGTATTTCTACAGTAGGAATTTATGTTTTCAGGATTTTTGAAACTTCCTCTTCAATATGTCAGAACTCACTTAGATCGTTTATTTTACTTAATCTTCTTGTTCTATCAGGAAGACTTGCAGACTTGTGTGAAATTTAAGATGACATTTATTTGATGAATATAAAACAGAAACGTAATGTCTATCTTTGGCGTAAGCCCCGTCTGGCGTTCTGAAGAAGTTTTACTCTGAACCGTTGTATCCAGTCGGAGATAGGAGGCAGGGGTGAGGAGCCTACCCCCATGAAGGACGGGACTCAACTGGTGACGGTGGAGTTTGCCGTGTTAACACACTGAAACAGCAATTTGATAGATTGTGAGCAGACTTATAAAGTGATGGCTGACATGTGATTGGCTAGGAATTACCTAGCTAATGGTGCGATGACATACATCTGCTAGTCTTCCCGCTAGAACTACACAGCGCTTACATTTCTGTTTGCTGCCGGTACACTGCATGAGTGTTTGTAGCTTGCTAGCCTGCTTAGCATTGCTAATTCTTATACGTTTGTAGTTTTATCCTTTGGAATTTTACAGCATGCTTCGGATTTTCTATGGTTTCAACTGCGTGTATTTTGTGACGCACACCCTTTTTCTCTCTTTCTTTTCCTGCTTGTCTACATCTCGTGTCTCGACTGCATGCATTCGTTTTCTCCACTGTGTTTTACACAGATTATTGCATCAATCCCAAACATCTGCTGATCAGGAACCATATTGAACCACATCAACCTCATACCCTCGCCACTCAAGAACAACCATTACAACAACAACAACAAATAATTCTGGAAAGTCATGGAATACGCTCATACTATTTCTTCCTGCATATCATGCCACGTTTACTATAGCTTCTTCCATTGGTAGTGAGGGATTCACAGGTGATAAATGTACGGAATTAGTCAGGAATGAGAAGGTTAATGAGTTCGAGACACGCATCCGAACACTAGTGGAGGTCAGTGAGAAAGAGAAGCCGGTAGATATGGTTTCAGATGCGGGTTGTATAGCCAGCAACACACATTTTGGTTCCAACTCTAGAGCCCCCGCAGCAAGTCAAGCAGGACGTTTGGATGATGTCTCTTTGACATACTCGCTCAGCAAAGCGACACTACTCTCACGTTCCTGTTAGGGTTTCCAATCTATTCTCTCCACTCAGTGATGCACGCACTGAGAATTAAGTTAAAAGAGCTTTAATAACTGGTGATTCAATTGTAAGGAATGTGGGAATAGACCTCCAGCCACCATTCTTAAATGCATTTCCAGGGCTCGAGCATCTGACATCAGATCAAATGTATAAGTGTTGGCTAAAGTTAAACATAGATTTTCTAAAATTGTTATTCATGTCAGCACTAACAATGTCCAGCTTCGCCAGTCGGAGATCACTAAAGATAATGTTAAAGAGCTGTTTGAACTTGCAAATAGGATGTCAGACAATGTAATATGCTCTGGCCCTTCCTTGCTCATCATTTTGATGAGGTTTATAGAAGATTAGATTCACTGAATGGCAGGATGTCTAAGTAGTGTCCGGAGAATAGCATAGGATTAATAGAGAATTGGAAGGGTTTTAGGGGTAGATCTGACCTGCTAAAGAGAGACAGCCTCCATCCCTCCAAGGAAGATGATGTTCCCCATCTGTCGCTCACTTCGACGTTGTGTCGAAGAAGCGACACTAGGGGTCCCTCGAGTGCCGAATATACCTCTGATCTATGAAAAAAGGCCAATAATAAAACAGACAAAATTGGCATGTTCCGCCCCTGGACATATGGGTATAAAGGCGGGGAAATACGTCTGTTCATTCATACATTTTCTTCAGAGCCGATGGTCGTGTATGCAGCGAGCTGCGAGTCACACACCTGTTCCCCTTCCTCTGAGCGATCTGCTGTTGGATCTATGGCGCACTTCAGTGGCTTTCTCCTCCTCTGCACATCAGTGCAGTTTGCCCCTGGCCGCTTCGACAGCACAACTAAAGATTTGTTATTAAAAGAGTTTTTTCCTCTATAAGAGCAATACACAGCGGCGTTGAACGTCCTTCTCAGGACACTTATTTTTAAAAATGCCTTTCCGCCCCTGTGTAGTTCCTGGATGCGGTAGAGTGCTCTCCACTTCAGATGGCCACAGGTGCTCTCTCGTGTGTTTGGGCTGCGATCATGGACGATTCATGTTCTCACTGCGAGACATGGGCTTGGACTGGAACCCTCCATCCTTCCCACAGCCATCGCGGCTGGATCATTGGTTTCTTGGGTCTGCACGTCACTCACAGCCACGCCCCGCCGGTCCCTTTCTTCCCAGAGGTGCATGATGAGCTGACGAGTTCACGGAGAGCACCCTTCTCCACTCGTCACAAAGCCCTTCGCTCATCCACTCTCACTACCCTTGACAGTGGAGCGGCCTACGGCGATTCCCCAGGTGGATAGGGCAGTTGCATTCCCCACATTTATACCCGTATGTCCGGGGGCGGGACATGCAAATTCTGTCTGCCAACTTCTCATTGGCCTTTTCTCATAGATCAGAGGTATATTCGGTGCTCAAGAGAGACCACAAGTGTCGCTTCTTCGACACAACGTCTCATTCCCTCCATCAGGGAATGGAGGTTACATCCGTCAGGAAGCAGACAAACTGGTTAATTCAAACATCTGCTAGCTGCCTTGAGATGTCACACAGATCACATAAACTACAACACATAGAGACTGTATCACCTAGATATCATATAGAGACTGTGTCTGTTCCCTGAACTACAAAACACAAACCCTTCAATAAATAATTTAGAAAAAATGTGATTAAGGTCAAACTTTAAAAAAAAAAATATATATATATATATATATATATATATATATATAAACATCATATAAAAAGGTAGGGCTACTAAATATTTGATCTCATTCTACCAAAACACTAAATGTAAATTAAATTATTACAGATCATAGTTTAGATGCACTCTGTTTGACTGAAATCTGGCTTAAACTGGATAAATATATTTAAAATTATTCTACTTTCCCCAGGTTATTGTTATAAACATGAGCCTAGTCTGAAGAGGTGTTTTTACAATTTACAGTGAATTTTAGTTAAATGTAAGTCTTTTGATCTACTTGTGACACCATCAGATATAAATAAAAAAATCTCTGTCGTCTTTTGCCCTACAACAGTATATAGATCACCTGGGTTGTACTCAGATTTCCCTGGTGAATTTGCACATTTGATATCAGATCTAGTAGTTAATGTAGATAGAGCTTTAAATGTTGGTGACTTCAACATTCATATATATAATAAAAATTACACATTGGGATTAGCATTTATCAATATTCTCAACTCCTTGTAGTCAGACAAAATGTGACAGGACCAACTCATCGCCATAATCATATGCTAGATTTAATTTTGTCATATGGAGCTAATGTTGATACTATAGAAATTCTACCACAGAGCGATGACATCTCAGATAATTACCTCATCTCTTGTTTGCTGCGATCAGCTAATGTCACTCAATCTACACCACATTATCTTTCAGGTAGAACTATTCTCTAGACCACTAAAGAGAGATTCACTAATAATCTTCCAGAATTGTCTCATACTCAGTAAGACAAAAAGTCTAGAATAATATAATAACAGAAAACATAAATACAGTCTTCTCTAGCACTCTCTATAATGTCGCCCCCCTTCAGTTAAAGAAAATTTAAAAAAAAATCCTGCACCATGGTACAATTATCACACTCGGAAAAAGGAGCACAAAATTATAGGTATTTCACAGACAGACACTAAAAGCTGCCAGGTCAGCATATTGTTCAAAACTCATAGAAAATAACTACAATGATCCTAGGTGTTTATTCAGTAATGTGGTGACATTGGTTAGAAATAAAGTATCGACTGAACCAGATATTATAATAGTACTGACTTCATTAATTTCTTTACTGACAAAATTAGACAGAAATAAACATTTCTACTACGCAATCAACTGTCTCAGCACCTTCAATCCTTCGCTGTCATAGGTCATGAATAGCTAACAAAATGATTAAAAAAAAAAAAAAATCAAAAGCCACAGCATGTATGTTAGATCCAATACCAACTAAGCTCTTAAAAGAGGTATTCCCTGTAATCTCAGAACCCCTTCTTAATATTATTAAGTCCTCACTATCTGTAGGACATGTCCCAAGAAACTTTAAAATGGCAGTTATCAAACCGTTATTAAGAAGCCACAGCTTGATCCTGAAGAATTGACTAATTACAGACCAATTTCAAATTTACCATTTATGTTGAAAATATTAGAAAATGTAGTGTCCTCCCAACTAGGTTGATTTATACAGAGAAATGGTATATATGAACAATTTCAGTCAGGATTTAGGCCCCATCACAGTACAGAGACTGCACTTGTTAGAGTTACTAATTACTTCCACTTATCTGATCATGGCTGAATTTCTCTTTTAGTGCTTTTAGATCTCAGTAGGGTTGCAACGGTACGAGATTTTCAAAGGAGATGCGCATGGGTATGTGAGATTCTCCGTCCAGTTGCATTTTTTTCTCAATACTGTAGATAAGCAAATGTACATGGTATGATAACCGTCAATTTTCAAACCGTGGTATATTGTGAAACCGGTATACCGTTGCAACCCTAGTGCTGCATTCGACACCATAGATCACAACATTCTCTTGAATAGGCTGGAGAATTATGTTGCATTAGTGGACTTGCTTAGACTTAGAATGGTTTAGGTTCCATTTATCAGAATGCTACCACTTTGTATTTGTAAACAAGGATCAGTTTTAGGGCCTCTGCCGCCTCTGTGAGATATTATCAGGAATCATGGAATAAGGTTCCAATGTTATGCCAACGAAAATTCAGAATTCTCCAATTTAGCAGAGTGCATCGATGAAATCAAAAATTTCTAGAAATTTCCTTCCATTCAATTCAGACAAAACAGAGCTACTAATTATTAGACCAAAATCCTCTATAATTTGACTCTAAATGGATGTACTGTCAAGGCGTTTTCTACAGTGTAGAACTTGGGTGTTATATTTGATACCAATCTGTCCTATGTTGCTGATGCTGAAAAATTAACTAATGCATTAATGACCTCAAGACTAGATTATTGTAATGCATTACTGAGAGGATGTCCAGCAAGTTCAATAAATAAACTTCAGTTGGTTCAAAATGGTTCTCTCCGGGAACCAGCACCTTATCGTGGTGGAGAGATTTGTGTGCCCTTATGATCCTGAGGGCTGTGTTGTCTGGAGCCAGGTGCTCCTGGTAGGGTCTCCCAAGGCAAAGTGGTCTCAGGTGAGGGACCAGACTAAGAATGGTTCACAAAGATTCCATGGAAAAAACGGCAAGAGGAGGAGTTACCCTGCCCGGAGGAAGCCCGGGGCCCCCGTCTGGAGCCAGGCCCAGATGGAGGGCTCGTTGGCGAGTGCCTGGTGGCCGGGCTTGTCACGGAGCCCGGTCGGGCACAGCCCGAAGAAGCAACGTGACACCCCCCTCTACATCCCTTGGGCCCACCACCCATTGGAGAAACCGCAGGAGTCGGGTGCGCTGCCATATGGGTGGCAGTGAAGGCCGTGGGTCTCGACGGACCAGACCCGGGCAGCAAAGGCTAGTTCTAGGGACGTGGAATATCACCTCACTGGGGGGGAAGGAGCCGGAACTGGTGAGAGAGGTGGAGCGTTACCAGTTGGATCTGGTGGGGCTTACTTCGACACACAGTTGTGGCTCTGGATCCGTACTCCTGGATAGGGGATGGACTCTATTCTTCTCTGGAGTTTCCCATGGTGTGAGGCGACGGGCGGGTGTGGGGATACTCACAAGTCCCCGGCTGAATGCCGCTATGTTGGAGTTTACCCCGGTGGACGAGAGGGTCGCCTCCCTTCGTCTACGGGTTGTGGGGGGGGGGGGGGAAACTCTGACTGTTGTCTGTGCATATGCACCGAACAGCAGTACAGAGTATTCTGCCTTCTTGGAGACCCTGAATGGAGTCCTGAATAGGGCCCCAGTAGGGGACTCCATAGTGATGCTGGGTGACTTCAACACGCACATGGGAGATGACAGGGACACCTGGAAAGGCGTGATTGGGAGGAACGGCCTCCCCGATCTGAACACGAGTGGATGTTTGTTATTGGACTTCTGTGCTAGTCATGGATTATCTATAACAAACACCATGTTCGAACATAAGGATGCTCATAAGTGTACGTGGTACCAGAGCACCCTAGGCCGAAGATCGATGATCGATTTTGTAATCGTGTCATCAGATCTGAGGCCATATGTTTTGGACACTCGGGTGAAGAGAGGGGCAGAGCTGTCAACAGATCACCATCTGGTGGTGAGTTGGATCAGGGGGTGGGGAAAGACTCTGGACAGACCTGGGAAGCCCAAGCGAGTAGTGCGGGTGAACTAGGAACGTTTGGAGGAGGTCCCTGTCCGCGAGATCTTCAACTCACACCTCCGGCGGAGTTTTTCAGGCATCCCTGCGGAGGTTGGGGACATTGAACCGGAGTGGGAAATGTTCAAAGCTTCCGTTGCCGAAGCCGCGGTGGAGAGCTGCGGCCTCAAGGTTTTAGGTGCCTCAAGGGGTAGTAACCCTCGAACACCGTGGTGGACACTGGTGGTCAGGGAAGCTGTCCGACTGAAGAAAGAGGCCTTCCGGGATTTGTTGTCCCGGAGGTCTCCGGAGGCAGTTGCAAGGTACCGACAGGCCCGAAGGGCTGCGGCCTCAGCCGTGAGGCAAAGCAGTGGGTGTGGGAAAAGTTCGGAGAAGCCATGGAGAAGGACTTTCGGTCCGCACCAAAGTGCTTCTGGAAAACCGTCCACCACCTTAGGAGGGGAAAACGGGGAACCATCCAAGCTGTATACAGCAAAGATGGGACGCTGTTGACCTCAACCGAGGAGGTTATTGGGCGGTGGAAGGAACACTTTGAAGAACTCCTAAATCCCTACTCTATCCCTATGCTAGAGGCAGAGCCGGAGGCTGATGGGGGATCAGATTCTATTTCCCTGGGGGAGGTCACTGAGGTAGTCAAACAACTCCGCAGTGGCAAAGCCCCGGGGATTGATGAGATCCGACCAGAAATGCTGAAAGCTTTGGATGTGGAGGGGGTGTCATGGATGACACACCTCTTCAACATCGCGTGGAAATCTGGGACAGTGCCTTAGGAGTGGCAGAACGGGGTGGTGGTTCCTCTCTTCAAAAAGGGGGACCAGAGAGTGTGTGCCAACTACAGGGGTATCACACTTCTCAGCCTCCCTGGTAAAGTTTACTCCAAGGTGCTGGAGAGGAGGGTGCGGCCGATTGTCGAACCTCAGATTGAAGAGGAACAATGCGGGTTCCGTCCTGGCCGTGGAACGACGGACCAGATCTTTACTCTCGCAACGATTCTGGAGGGGACCTGGGAGTATGCCCATCCGGTCTACATGTGTTTTGTGGATCTGGAGAAGGCGTATGACCGGGTCCCCCAGGAGAGACTGTGGGAGGTGCTTCGGGAGTATGGGGTGGGGGGGTCCCGTCTTAGGGCGATCCAATCCCTGTACGTCCGAAGCGAGAGCTGTGTCCGGGTCCTCGGCACGAAGTCGAGCTTGTTCTATGTGGGGGTTGGTCTCCGCCAAGGCTGCGCTTTGTCACCAATCCTGTTTGTGGTATTCATGGACAGGATATCGAGACGTAGTCGGGGTGGGGAAGGTATGCGGTTCGGTGAGCTGGGGATCTCATCTCTACTTTTTGCAGATGATGTGGTCTTCATGTCATCATCGGTCCGCGACCTTCAGCTCTCACTGGACCGCTTGGCAGTCGAGTGTGAAGCGGCTGGGATGAGGATTAGCACCTCTAAATCTGAGGCCATGGTTCTCAGCAGGAAACTGATGGAGTGCGTACTCCGGGTGGGGAAGGAGGTATTGCCCCAAGTGAAGGAGTTCAAGTACCTTGGGGTCTTGTTCACGAGTGAGGGGACAATGGAGCGGGAGGTTGGCCGGAGAATCGGGGCAGCGGGGGCGGTATTGCATTCGCTCTATCGCACCGTTGTCATGAAAAGAGAGCTGAGCCGGAAGGCAAAGCTCTCGATCTACCGGTCAATTTTTGTTCCTACCCTCACCTATGGTCATGAAGGTTGGGTCATGACCGAAAGAACTAGGTCGCGAGTACAAGCGGCCGAAATGGGCTTCCTCAGAAGGGTGGCGGGCTTCTCCCTTAGAGATAGGGTGAGGAGCTCAGTCATCCGCGAGGAGCTCGGAGTAGAGCCGCTGCTCCTTCGCGTGGAAAGGAGTCAGTTGAGGTGGTTTGGGCATCTGGTAAGGATGCCCCCTGGGCGCCTCCCTAGGGAGGTGTTTCAGGCACGTCCAGCTGGGAGGAGGCCTCGGGGAAGACCCAGGACTAGGTGGAGAGATTACATCTCCACACTGGCCTGGGAATGCCTCGGGGTCCCCCAGTCAGAGCTGGTTAATGTGGCTCGGGATAGGGAAGTTTGGGGCCCCCTGCTGGAGCTGCTGCCCCCGCGACCCGACTTCGGATAAGCGGTTGAAGATGGATGGATGGATGGATGGTTCAAAATGAAGATGCCACAGTGCTGACAAGAACAAAAAAATATGATTATATTAGCCCCAATTTATCATCGTTACATTGGCTACCTGTCAAATGTCATATTGATGGACTACACTCTTGAAACTGAATAAATATACACAATCGTTCAATTGCCAACAAAAGCCTTCATCAGCTAAATAACAAAGGACAATGCATCGATGTGTAACTCTGCAGTTAATCCAGGATGGACTTCAAATACATTAGTCATTAATCTTACAGTTCAAACAATTTATTATTATTATTATTTTTTTAAAACACTGGACCTTAACACTTACTTAGTTTACGAATCTTAAACCATGACCTGCACTGCACATAAATAACTAACATTGTCATTATATTCATGCTGGTTAGCTAGGGGGGATCTGGCCCCCATAATGAGCCTGGTTTCTCTCAAGGTTACTTGTCTCCATTAACCAACATCTATGGAGTTTTGTGTTCCTTGCCACAGTCACCTTCAGCTTGCTCACAGGGGTTATGAATACAATTATTATAAAATTGTGAGACTTTAACAAAAAAAGTTAACTGTAATATATATAATGCATGATTTTCTGTAAAGCTGTTTTGAAACTATGCGTGTTGTGAAAAGCACTATACAACTAAATATGACTTGACTATCAATTAGACAGATCATTAGTTTGTACTTCCTTCCTACCTTCTTCTCTCTCACACCCTCCATCCGCATCTTCGAAATTTACCCTGTCGTCTTTGCCAACATATTATGTGGTCCCCTCTGGGCACGCAAATGTGTTGTCATTTTGCAACAATACCACTGCATTTGTGATCATCTAAAAGGCAGTCCTCCTTCAGGATCATTATGCCCCTACTAAGACGTTTGATATGGCAGAGCATCAACTGCATGTCATTTACTCAGCAGAGGAAATTCCCGGGTTTTTAGATTTAAAAAAAGAAAAAAAAAAATATATCGCTGACTGTCTCTTCCAGGAAATTCATCTATGTTCCCTGCATGCAACTCTCAGATCTTCTGCCATACTAAGTTCTTCACTCCTCCCCCTTTTAGATTATGCTAAAACTCATGCAGAAAGAACTCACCCAGTCCACACTAATTTTTACCTTTTTCTCAAACACTCCAAAATAGATCAAATGGGGTGCAGTCGTAGCATAATAATATCTACAATCTCCAGCTGCTCCTGCCAGTATACCTCCATGGTTATATCTCCAAACTTGTTTGTATTTTGCATCTGACCCCTCAAACATTAAGGTCTCCTCCCCTAGTCTCTCGGGCACTTATTCAGCATGGGTGTGGCCACAACCGCTGCTCATCAAGAACTATAAGAATCCACAATCAAGATGCTTGACTGTTGGCCTTCCTCATCATACCAGAAATATATTCAATCCAACCCTCAAATCATCACACACATTCAACTCTCAGTCAGCCATAAGTTTCATGCCTCTCTGGTGGTGTCCTGGGCCACTCACTACTTTGTCCACACACTCTATTTCACATTATCAAACTCAAGCATGTCTATCCTCCAGCAAGGACATTTTATAATTATATCCTCCCACCTAACCAGGGCTTTCACAATCCCAAGCATGATTTTCATTCACATAAGTACTGCACAGCCTAGCTCGCACTGCCTAGCTAGCACTATCGAAGGGCTCATAAGCAAGATATTCCACATACAATGTCTGCCCTTGTCAGACGGCACATAATAAAATGCTGTTTATCTTTCAACAATGAGTATTGCACAACAATGTCGCCCTCATAGCGGAGCTTCATGCAACATCATTCATCCCCTGGCAAAGATATCGCACAAGCAACGTTCAACCTCGTCAGAGGGTTCACAATCAAATGCCATCCACATCGTTTATCAATCGCCCTTGTCAAAGGAGACGAGGCTCAGGCAGCTCCACACACACACACACACACACACACACACGAAGATTACATGTTACTCGAGGCTAATTGGTGTTTTTCCCGATGACTGCATATTTCCAGCCAGAAGGTTTGGAAGAATAAGTCCAAATGGACTTGGTTTCAAAGGTGCATTCCACAGCTCCGGAGTGGGAACATTTTGGCTTTAAGCCGAATGAGAGAGGAGAGCCCAACCGAACCAAACGAGCCAGTATGTCCACTTTGTTTAAAAACAGTGGCAACGAAAAGTGGCAATACATCTAACTAGGGCTGGGCTATACATGAAATACCCATGAAGATAACAAATTCAACAATAGCGTGAATATCGTGATGATTTTAATGAGCATTTTATTTGGCCATTAAGTTTTATAGAGTGCATCAGTAGACTAATTTCACAATCCTTCAGTGCTGTATAATTAATCAAAATATCAACAAAATGGAGATATGATCATTTGTGAATATTTAACTGCCAAAGTCTGCGATTAAAGAGAGATAAACATGGTCAGTGTGCACTTCAGAATGAACCGGCCATGCACTGATCTGTGTGCATGCGTTGAGCTCGAGTTTTTAGCGAAAACATGAAGTAGTGCAGGTTCAAGCATTCAAGCAATTCCAAACATTAGTAACCGCTATAAAGTTATTATACAGATCTACAAACACCGAAGAGAGTTTGACAGCGGTTCACAAGAAGGCTGGGTATTGAGTTCGATTTTCCTTTATCCTCCAAACAATAGAGTATCAAAAAACGGTCTTGTCGTTCGGTACCAAATTTAGATACCTAAGGGGTTAATCTCGTCAACATCAGTGATAAGCATGTAGCATGCTAGATGTGCCCAAATCTAAAACTGTTTATGATTGGCTGTGTTTAGGCATGAAGGAAAAACACTAGAGGCTGCAGTGTGTATGCGTCTCAAACCCCATACATGTGAAAGATGTGGAAAAGATAAAAGTGTGGCTACATTTCGCCAGCCTCGATACCAACAGTGTGCGATGTGATATTTGCTACAAGATAATTGCTGCCAAGACCAGCAACACAAAAAAAATCTGATGAAGCACTTGACAGTGCACAGAATAAACTTAAAGAGCAGAAAGTTGCTCTGTCTTCGACTGTAAGACCGTCCCAGTGCAGTCATCCTCTCAGTTTTGTATTATAATTATATACTTGTCTGGGTTCCACAGTAATAATTTAGTATGATGCAATATTCATCGTTTCCAAAAAATAAGTTAAAGGGATACTTCACCTCTGGGAAGATGAATGTGTATTTAAAATTGGTCATTTATATAGTATAAATATGAAATTATTTTTGAATTTGAAGCATTCTAGACTGAGAAAAGGCAGAAAATGTATTTTTTACACATGTGGCTGAAAGACAACAACTCCCAGAATGCACTTGCTTTGCTGCCCTTACGAGGCCACTCCCAAACCACGCCTACCAGTTACAGGCGGCAGTATCTGAAAATATGATACATCGTGACTCTATAAATCGTGAGTTAGTTGATAAATTGACTGACTACGCGGGAAGAACATTATAATTCCGGGTGTCCAAACTCTGTACATGACGTCTTAGTAACAAAAAGAAAAAAAAAACAAAATACTCACTTTACACTAAGCCGTCCGTTTGTCCCTGCGGGCTTTGGCTGGTGTTTCCAATTTATCTTCGGGATCCTAAAATAAGTTTCCAGGACTCCCCTGTCCATGTGTGGTACAAAACTTGGGTGCTCAGTTATACATGCTCAAGTTAGCGGTGCAGTTTCATCAGCGGATTCAGCGAACTCGTCCAGAAGAAAACGGCATCGCTGAAATTCGCGACAGCAATAGGACACTATCTGTTTCCATAGGCGCACAGCGAGAGCACTGACACCACCAGTCCGCCCCAACTCGAGTCTGGCCGGGCTCATCCTCCTGCCTGCCAAGCAGGTCTTGCTCCCCTGCTACAGCAGCTGCTCCAGCCTCTGTTCATCGCTGTATTGCGGCTCGTACAGGTAGCGCGAGCATCAGATTCTCGCAACAGATCTTCGAAATCCCCTTCTGCCATTTCAACTTCAAAACTACATTCCGCCATCGTGATTAGCCTACTTGTATACAAACTTTCTACACAGAGCAAGAGCCTGTTTTCTTAGCTTCTACAGAAAGATGGCTGACACTATCTTCACATTCTGTGAGTGAGATCCCGCCCCATATGGGCGTGGTGAAAACATGCGGAATACTGGCTGTAGTTTTAAACCTCTGGCCCAAAAATCCTCCGATGACGCAAAAATCGTCATTTTTTCCAGACTAAAAATAAATAAATCTCTCGTCTCAGGGGGATATGAGGGGGGGGGAGCTCGGTAATTCGAAAATACTACTGGTTTTCTACTGATACAAAGCTTAATGCTAAATCCTGAAGTAACCCTTTAAGTTTTTGAACACCTTAATCATTCACAAAGACAAATGTTTTAGTAAACATATATGAAGGTAAATAAGGTTTTTATTAAGATTTCATGTATGATTTTTTATTAAATAGAAGTATTATTGTGCAAATCAATGAAAATTATTACATTTTACTCTCCCGTGTGTTCATTTAGTAAAAATATGTGAGAAACATGCCTTCATGGTTTTAAAATAGATTTCTATTTAATACCTTTGAAATATTAATTGTACTTGGCTACAACGGCTGTTTAGATGAAATGAAAATACTTTTATGCTTTTTCAGAACAAAAACATCATTATCGAGATGTATACAACTAACCTAAAAGCTCTAATATGTTCCAGCACCTGAGGGATCACCATCCAGAGATTCATGACCAGATGAAGGAAATAATTTTACAAACACAGTAAATATTATATGTAGTCTACTATTACCTTTTGGTAAAGTCAAACACTGAATTGAAACGGTGTAAATCCGAAGAGTTGTATATTTTAAGTTTAAAAGAGGGGGGGTTCCACTTTATATTGTGAATGTGATGCATCCAAATAGTTTTTCCTACTTGAATAAGATTTCAGTGAGCATAAAAATGCTGAAAGAAGGATCTCCAAGACTGACACCATTTTATTTTAAACATATGGTTTAAGTTATAGCTGTTTTGGGTTATTTATTTTTAATGTATTTTATTTTTATATATTGAAAGGGTATACATACTTTTTTGTTGAAAAGGTACAGTATGTTTTGGTGTCCGAAAATTGCACCAACTTAAATACCACTATTTTACATACTCGTGTGTGTGTGTGTGTGTGTGTGTGTGTGTGTGTGTATTAGGGCTGCACAATTTGGGGAAAATGTCATATTGCGATTATTGAGGTTAATATTGTGATATGCGATATAACAAACAAATGGTAACATGAGTCAACTTGCTTGGTTATCAAGGAAAATGCACAAATAGAATACTGAAACTCAAACATACAAACTAGCAACAACAACTATAAATGTGTACACAATGATTTCGAATTAAAATATTTTTACAAAATTAAATAATAACATCTTTGCATTACTGCAAACTTGTTATTTTCTCAATATTACACCTAAATAAAATGCAACAAATAAGAACATACAAATTTTCATGAAAGTAAGATTGTCCAAACAAACAGGGACATTTAAGCAGGATGTAACATGTACTTTCTATAAACTCTTTTGAAAAGGAAACTGGATATAAAAGTGTGGTTCACTCAAACCACTAAAATTGTTGTTGCTGTTGTGTGGTTTTTTTGTGTTTTTTTTAAATGAGCAACTGGTATTTCCAAATCCTCTTTCTAAAAAGGTTCTCCTTATCGCTGGTACCTCTTGTTCAGTGTGTGGATCATTTTCTGAAATCCCACTTTGCTAACGGTGCATCATGTCTCTTTATATCTCTGTGAAGACTCGTCATATGGTGACACTCGCAAACACATCTGTAATTGTGCTTTTTGTTTAGCTTACTGGGTTTTTAATTTAGTTTTAGTCAATGAACACTGTAAACATTTTAGCCATAAGAGTATTATTGATAAGCATTTGTCAATCTTGTCTATACAAAACCAATATATATATATATATATATATATATATATATATATATATATGACAACAACCATAAAGTGTGTGTGTGTGTGTTTGTGTATATATATATATATATATATATATATACACAAACACACACACACACACTTTATGGTTGTTGTCATTTTAGTGTTATTTTTCACATAAGATTGATCTTATCATGATGATCTCATCAATGATGCCACATTTTGCAAGCTGCAGACAGTGGGGGTGAGAGACGAGCGTCTCCGTGTTAGTGTGCGCATCACCCGGCAGAACTTTATATCTCTCCCGGTTTCGACTACCGCTCAGATTGTGTCTCTTCCGCGACTGGTTGAAACGTCTCTGACCGCACCGAGAATGACAGTTTTGGAGTTTGTGTTTATGTACATGGCACGCTCCCGTATTATATGAACTTGAATTAAGGATGAAATAAAGATATATCGCCAACCTATGATCAGTGTTATTTTTTCTGGCCACCAGTTCAGTGTCGGTCTGCTCGGCGCCCATCTTTACTTGATTTCCACGCTGCACACCGGAAACTGACATGACATGACCACACGTGCCACTCCCTAAACTGAGACTGACTGGTCATCTTTTTATTAGTGGTGTAGAAAATGGGCAAACAGCTCTCGGAGAGAATGGGCTGTCACGTCCACACATGCACTTATTTATTTAATATAATCGCAAAGGCTGACATCACAATTGCGATATGATTAATCGTGCAGCACTAGTGTGTGTGTATATATATATATATATATATATATATATATATATATATTTATTAGGGCTGTCGATTTAACGTGTTAATTTAGTGCAGTTAATTTTATTTAAAAAAATTAACGCAATTAATCTCAATGCCCACGGACCATAATAAGGAAGATTCCTGAGAAATGCTAGTAGTACCACCTGTTTACTCCAGGGGGCAGTAAGTGACACTTCAGCTGTATGAGCAACACACAGTTTATACAGTGAAGAAAACACTTCAGCAGAACAACACAAACATGCGTTACATTCTTGCATTCAAAACACTTGATGGAGCGCAAATCTGAACTAAGAGATCTCAAAATGTGTTCTAAGTATTAAACTATATTTAACTCGACACAGTGACCTAAACATATTATGTTTATGACGCAACACACCCGAGTCGCTACACAAGCATGTCTGACACAGCTGTTCATTGATTTCATTTAAAGATAACTATGTATAATTATATCAATATACATTTAATTATTGTTATGAGGGGTTTTCTCAGCAAATATTTGTATATGCGATTAATTAATCGTGACACCATGTAATTAATTTGATTAAAAATATTAATCGATTGACAGCCCTAATATATATATATATATATATATATATATATATATATATATATATATATATACACACACACACACACATATATTCCTACTTGACACAGGGCGATGCACCCTAATAAATGCTAGATCAGTTTCATGCTGAATAGCTGCTTAAAAGTACAATTTTCTCTCTCTCTTGAATGTAAACGGGTGTAAATGTCAAAATCATACTGAATGACAAAATGATTGATGCCCGTCAAGCAAAATTCACTGACTGCCGCTTGATATCAAATTCATGGCTCTGATGCTGCATACAGAACAGTCAGTGGGTCTGATCCAGCATACCCAAAATCATTTCTACTCTGTTCCCACCAGAAGCCTGCGGTCGGCTAATGAGCGGCGCCTTGTTGTACCAACACAAAGAACCAAAACGCTTTCAGCTTCATCATACCACACTGGAATGACATTCCCAACTCCATCCGACTCACTTTCTCCACGAGCACTAAACCAGTCACTTAAAACAAAAATCTTGTTGCACTTTAATCTGTCTTGTTGAATACTATTCTGATGCTAGTGAAACTTTGTAATATGGCACTTTTCATACCACTGTCTCCTTAAGATGATTCGCTTATGTTTTCCTCTTTTGTAAGTGTTGATGTCATTAAATAAGTCTGCTTTTTCATTCTATCAGTCACTCCTGGTCGGACGCTGCCGTAAATATTGAGTTTATCCGTAAAGTCCATTTACGACACAACTAAGCAACGCACGTATAACTGATGCAACCGACCCCTCTAAACTGTTATAAAAACATTCCTCACCTCATGCATGTGACCAACTAACCAAACCAGCTAAAACACCAAATAGATTCAAAAACAACATACAAAAACCATCAAACGCCAATAATAATGTAAAACACATTGTACACTTACCGAACTGAGCGGCCAAACTTTCAGATAATCTTCTTCTTGTGTTTTCTGTCGGTTTATAAAACAACTTCTGGTGAATTTCCGCCTCCTGCTGGACTGGAGTGAATAAAACACCAACATCTGATTAATCGGTCCTGCTGATGTTCAACTTAAAAATACATTTTGTTGCATTACGCAAGAAAATCTGAAGTGACCAGACTTATATTTACATTGACATTTCATAAATGTTTCTATAATCTGAAATAATTCTCTAATAAAGCGGCACACATTCAGACATTACGGGGAAACCAAAACATTTAAAAGAATGAAAGTTTAAAAGAATAATTCACTCCAAAATAAAAATGATGTCATAATTTAATCACCATCATGTTGTTCCAAACCTGTTTGACTTTCTTCTGTTGAATACAAAAGACAAACTTTTATCATTGCAACACATTTTCACAATATTGTCATTACTTTTAATCAGAATTATTTATTCAGCGTTAATTCGTTTATGCCATTAGTCTAATGCAGAAACCTGTAGGGGTAACCTGTCCTTTTCTTTTGAGAACTCTTTGACATTGTTTATTGTCAGTGTAGTTAGGTTAACTGGTATGTACTGGTATTGTTTCTTTCATTCGTAAGGTAATTTATTTACCTGTCTTTTTAAGTGGGTTTTGGACCTTTGGTTGCCCTGAAGCCAAAAGAGAACTATTGCTTCTTTTAACTATGAATAATTATTTTTATTAATAAATGACACCAGCGGGGGGACATGTGACGCCATGCGAGAAGCAGACGTGTAAAGATGAGCTCTGCACACTTTGCTAGTTTTAATTATTTTCATAATATAATCCAGTGAGATTCAATACACCCAGTTAGATCATTTTTCAATAAATTCCTCATAAAACTTAATGCTATCGTATCTGCTTTGTGAATCTCTTCCATGACCCCAATGCACCGGCGGTCACCTGTAAGGCATAAGGCTAAAACATGTCATTATTTACAGTATTACATGTGATATAGTAAATGAGGACTCTGAATCGTCCCCTATCAATGCTATTTCTTCTAAGGCAGATTCTAGACACCTATCTTTTTCATGCAGCTCAGCCAAATCGGTTCTAACCTCTGCAGTAGTGTGTGAGGGGGCCTGTGAGGGTACACAATGTGTCAGGTGGTGCCAATTAGCTCATGTCTTACCCCTTACTTTTAGGGCATGGGAGGTGCACTCCACCACTTCCCAAGGCCCTGTCCAGCTGGGTTCAGACCACTTTCTCTTGTGGACCTTCACCTGTACCCAGTCACCAGGCTTGACAGGAGGCTCTGTGGTCTCTTCCTCTAGTTCCTCTGCGTTTCTCACCTCTTTTGGCACGAGTACGGCTCTTAGTAGTGATTTTAACTGTTCAGCGTGTATGGTGTATTTCCTTAAATATATGATGTATTTCCTTAAATATATGATGTATTTTCTTTAATAAATATATGATGTATTTTCTTTAAGTTAGATGATGTATATTTTTACTCTCTTTTATTAATCAAATGATATTGTGTATGAGCAAACAAAGCCAACACATCATGATGATGTACTGTGACCGAGGGTAAAAGTATGTTATGAGTAAGGGCTGTTTGTTCCTTATGCAAGTGATTTAAGGCAACATATCCTTTACATACACCATGACGTAAGCCTATTCTATAGATACTAGTTAATCAGTGAAAAACAAGTCAAAAATACATTCTTTTTAAAAAACAGTGAGGTAAGCTTTTTCCACCAATAATTAAAAAGGAGAGAATCTAAGAAATAATGGTGGAAAGGTGATTGGAATGAAGTCATTGGCTGGAGATGAAGTGTTTAAGATAACAAAAAGGTATAAAACTGAGAACTGTGAAGAGGGTAATCAGAACGGACAGCTGACCGGACTCAAGTTTGTTGGTGTTCAATAAACTAAAACTTTGGCATTTTGCTGCCCTGAATTCACAGGCATGTGGCTCTTGTCCTTCAGAGTTCATTCCTGTTGTCATGTTTACCCTTGTGGCGGTGTAGGTAATATGTTCTTTATTTTTCTTACTATTGAAAATGTGAAGGTGCCGAGTTTAGGTATGCCACCACTCCATGCAAGGTGTTCACTATGAGTGGATGGCACATAACGATGTGGGCCGTTTTTTCTATTGCTTTGCACAGTGCTCCTAAATGACTCGTGCATCCCACCTGGCCTGTTTCCACATTGCCCAGCTTTGAGCTGTGGTACATAAGTACTCCTTTTTCTGAAACAGTACAGCATTCACCACCCCACCTGTTTCAGAAACATCCAGGAAGAAGGGTTTTTGCCCCTTTGCTCGATGGCGAGCACATGTATTGTCACGCATCTTTTATTGTAACTTGTTGGATTACCCAGGATGCAGTGTTGTCTGTCCATGCAGGAATCAGTAAATATCTTCCCCCACTTTTGATCAGTGTATGATACGTCCCACGGTGCCAGAGGAACTCACAGATATTTCTGGTAGTCTGGAGCGCTATCTGGTGGTGTGTTAGAGCAGACAGCAGGTTTTTACACAGTAGAGTCTTGCTCTTGCTGCTAAGCACTGAGGTGCTCATCGATCCTTTTCTTTATTTTTTTTAATGTCTTATTCTCTGGCCCTCCAGTGGTACTTTCAGTGTTTTTAAAGTTTAAAAATGCATACTATATTTCATTCAACATCAATTTACTCAGTTAATAGTACCTTCAGAGATGATGAAACAAGAAATGATATTTCTAAAACATTTCAAAATAAACCTTCTTAGCATTCCCTTTTAATTCTGGTTACATTACCTTGTAACATTACCTTGTAACATGGATATTGATCTGCTTCAGACCCTCATCATCCCCTTTCATTATCAACATAATTTTAAAAGGAATAATAACTTCAGGAAGGGGTATATGCCAAAATAATAAACATAACACCCTCTATATTCCTGCCTACTCTATCCAATCTAAAATACTACCAAATTGTGTTATAAAAGAAAATACAATGAATATGCTGACTCCCTTACTATCCAAAAACAATAGAAAAGTGAAAATAAAGAGTAAAAATAAAAGGCTCCCTTCCCTACCACTCGTGTAATTCCAGGGTTTTTCCTAGAATTCGTCCAGCTCATCCAGTCCAGGGCATGTGGGGTATACAGTTGCCCCAATGTCAATTCCAGATGGTTTTACAGATACATTGATCATCTGATTGACTGCAGCATTGGTCAGCATTGATCTGAGAAGAGGCACAACACAACAAAACAACAACACAAATAATAACAACAGTTATGGCTATTATTACTCCCACTTTAGTAAGCCATTCTCTCCAGGATCCAAATAGTTTGTCAAAACAATTTCTAACCAAGCCATTTTACTTGTAGGTTCTTTTCACTCTGTTTGTTTTACACAGTTTTTCTAGATGCAGTCTGAATTTCAGATTCTTCATGGGTCCCATGTCAACATAGTTATTTCTTGCACTTGTCTTACTCTGGTACATATTCCTTTCTAATTCATTGGTATTGTAGGCCACAATTGTTTTCCACCTTCTCTCTTTCAGCTGGTCATCCTGACCCAACTTGCTTCAAAGATGACAACACCATGAATATTTCATTTTATATTCATAAAGCACACTGTAATCACCTCATATGGTTACATGTTTTAAATTAACTAACAATCATTACTTTCTGCATTCATTTGATTAGTATATTAAATGATTTCCCTTATTACAGTCATTGGTTACACACATTCCTGTAAGATATCAAATGTGTGCACACCCACATACATTTGTTACATCTCGTTGTAGCACTAAATAACACATGGGTCCTCTGCCTCCTCCAGACAGGTGCCAGGCAGAGCCTGACTTTGTTACAATTAAAAACATTTGATCATCCCTTTAGTATAAATACACACATTTCTTCAGAGTCATACACAGAAAGGCTATAATTCTCCTCAGAGGAGGGAAAACACCACAGGTGTTCCTTATCTTAAAACTCCCTACTCATTCACTTATCACATACATTTCATTTCCTCCTGTTTCCCAAGGTCTCTCACTGTCTGTATCACATTAATTAATTTTCCCTTGACACAGAGAGGCCTTACATAGAGAGGAACTGCAAGCTAAGCTGTTTTCCATAGTTTCAGACTGCATCAGAATAATTCAGAGTATTAAATTAATAAAATAAATACAATACTTATCTTAAATACAACCTTTGTTTAAAATCCAATTACTTATTTGACTTTAGTTTAAGCAATACACTCGACTCAAAGCTTCATTGTTTGTCCAGATAATGTGATTTCCCAAATGGAATTCAGTCACTTTAAAGTGATCACTTTTGCTCTTGGCACAGTTGACTGTTCCAAACAGGCCTCCAAGGTCTTTGTCTCCGTGAACCACTCTGCTCTTTAAAGCAGGCCTCCCAGAGGTCTTCTAGTTACACTATTAATTTATTCCAGTAAAACCGGGCCTTTTAAAACATATCACACAACATTTTGCATTCATACAAATTGGTTCCAACCATTCTGCCCCTTAGAGCAGGCCTCCCAGAGGTCTTATTACCCTATTAATTTATTAAAACTGGGCCTCCCAGAGGTCTTCAAAAACATATCACACAACACATAGCATTCATACAAATAATTTCATGTACTTATTCTTTCATATGTAACAATTTGCATTCTTATACATATAACGTAAAGATCATTAGTTTACTGTATTCTTGATCATTTTTTAAATGTAGTTACTTACAGGGGCAGTGTTGGTTGACACCCACACCTAAATAAAATACTATCTAAACTATGCAGATTTTGATTTAACAGGCTCTGCATACCTTTTTAAATGGGCCCACGTATGGGTATCGATCAGCCACCGCCTCCTGATGTCACTCCACAAATATGGAAGGCTTAATGTAACTATCCGATGGCAAAGTTGTCACGGAGGCTCGTTGTCGTACATGGACCTTTTGAGTTTAGAGGGATTGGCGCCGTTTTGTTTTGTTCGGGGTTTGGTTGTTTCACTAATGGGGAATGTGTGGTCATTATAATTTTGTTTCTGACACAATATATTTTTTCTAATATATCAAAATGTCAAGTGAGTTATCCTTCTCCACATGGAATGTGAATGGTTTGGGCAACCCATTAAAAGAAGAAAGGTTATTACTTTTCTTAAAATTAAGAAATATAATATACAAATAACATAAAGAAACAGGAAGCTGAAAAATTTTGAAAGATAAAGGGTGGGCATGTTTTCTTTAGTACTGGTTCAGGAAAAAGCAGGGGAGTCATTATACTGATAAATAAACATCTACAATTCAAATGTCTCAAACAGAGTAAAGATAAATTAGGGAGAATCATTATTGTTTTAGCAGAAATTCAGGGGCAAAGGCTGACTTTGCCTAATATTTGTGCACCTCATGCTGATGATCAGGGCTTTTTATAGATCTTGAAGGGATGTTGCAAGCCGCTGGCACCCCTTATGAAATAATATTGGGAGGAGACTTTAATCTATTGATGGATTTAGTACTTGATCATAGTGAAGCAAAACTGTGTAATCCCCCAAGAGCAACAATGACGCTTCACAGGATGTGTAAATATCTTGGTCTTACAGATATTTGGAGACATTTGAACCACTCTGGTAGGGACTATACATTTTTTTTATCAGTCCATAAGATTTATTATAGATTTTTTTTAAAATATCCAAATCCCTCATTTCATCTGTTGATTGCTCAGTTGGAAATATCTTAGTCTCAGATCACGCCCTGGTGAGTTTAGAGGTGTTGCCCTATATGGAGAAAAATAAATCATAAAGTTGGTGCTTTAATGTATCCCTTTTGCAAAACCATGATTTCCAACAAATGTCTGAAGAAGGGAAATCTGGGGTTATTTGATAGGAAATAGGGCAGATATTTGGCCTTTTTGGAAGGCTTCGGGGAGCTATAGTGGAGAAGGATCTTTAGTTTTATATGCATGTGTGAAATTTTGTTGTTTTTTGAAAGTACACTTTTTATACATATTTTTTTTAGGGTTTTTTTAGTGTTTCCAAATATTTATGACCACTGGGGCGAGTGTTTGTGTTAGATGAATGTGTTCGGGGGGAAGGGTTTAATTGTATATAATTTTACACTGCATTTTCTGTGATGTTTGTTTATATGTTGAATGGAATCAATACAAATTGTTAATAACAAAAACATTTGATCATCCCTTTAGTATCAATACACACATTTGTTCTGGGTTATTCACAGAAAGGCTGTAATTCTCCCTAGAGAAGTTAAGCTGCATTATTCTGTTGATTTGCACAATTATTAAAATGATAATTAAATCAATAAATGAATGCTTAAATATCTAACATATTGAATAACATTCATAATCCAGTTATCTATAGTACATTGATTACACATTGTCATTTTTAGATCAATGCATATTGCATTCATATTAGGGCTGGGATAAACGATTATTTTTTAAACGATTAATCTAGCGATTATTTTTTCGATGCATCGATTAATCTAACGATTCATTTTTTCGGTCCGATTCAATTTCGATTATCATCGGGGGTGGGGGTGTTTAAAATGTTTTTAAAAAAATTTGACGGGAGTTTGATTGCCAGGCGATCTGATCAATCAATCATAATACGGCATTTTTGTCTGACAAAGTAGTCAGGAGAGAGAAGATTAACGTCGGTGGATTTGGTAGGCCTATTTATGGTTTAATTTTCTTTGACTGACCAAATTTGAAAGTTGAGACTTTATTAAATGTTACCTGCTTGGTCCTGTCTGTCAGCGGGTTGTCAGTGTCCTCTATGTATTTTTCACGACATTCATAGCTATAAGCGTATTATTAATAGCTATAAACGAAAACGTATTATAGCCTACTCCAACATCGAGTGCAAAGTGGGTAGTTGAAAAAAAAACTTACGGTGCTCTGTCATCTGCAGCTGCTCCCGGGTGGCGGCTCTTCAGTTGCTGGGGCATTGCTGTGGTGCTAGAATGGAAGGCCATCTCCATTTTGCAAAGACGACATATCACGGAATTGTTTCCTTTTAAATTAAAGAATTCCCATACTTTAGAGGAACGAGTGCGTGCCGCCTTGCACTTCTGATAGTCTGAGGAGCCACTCGTGTTGCTACTACTCTCCGGCGCCACCATCTTTGTTTTGGGTCTGACGAATCGACGCGCATATTTTGCGTCAACGAGTTTTTTGCGTCGACGTTGTGGTGGCAAACAGTTTTACATCACTGAATAAGAGACAAACATGTACCAATTGTCTTTAAAGGTTATTTATTTTCTTGCAAGAAAAGGTCAACAGTCATACAGTCATACAAAGTGCCTGCAGAGTGTGACTACGATTTGGGGCATCCTTCCTTCTTTATAGTTGTTCCTCCCCCAAGGTTGTTTCTTGAGACTAAATGAAGATATGTCTTAGCCATAACTGACATATTGTTTAGATTGTTTTATCCTACTACCCTTGAGTGGAGACCCTCTGTCTCTGTCATAAACTTAGTCAAATTAACAAGACATGCGCATATATCGACACTACATTAATCTTATTTAATTCATCATATTTCTAAGATTCTAAATATAATCAAATGCCAACATAAAGAACGTTACATTTCTTCCACAACGTCAACGATGACGTCGATGCGTTGTCCCAGCCCTAATTCATATCAATTCAATTATCAAAAATTGATTAATTGAATGATTAAATAAAAATATTCCATATGAGCAGAAGTTCTGCGGATGGAAACACCTTGTTGATGAGTGAGGTGAGGCGAATGTGCTACAACATCAGAAGATCACGTCAGGTTCCACTTCTGTTGGCCAAGAACAGAAAGCAGAGACTGCAGTGGGCACAGGCTCATCTAAACTGGATAGTTAAAAAACAGGAAAAACACAGTCTGGCCTGATTCATCTCAATTTCTTCTAATATAACAAATGGTAGTCCCATTGTTCAATCCATATCGATCGACTATTAACTGTGACTTGTTGGGCAGTTTTTTTTGCATATCTATAGAGTACTTGGTGACATGAAGAGCAGTGGTATGGTGTCTCTCCAGTATGAATTCTCTCGTGTGTTTTCAGGTTTCCTGACCGAGTGAAACTCTTTTCACAGTGTGAGCACTTGTAAGGTTTCTCTCCAGTATGAATTCTTTGGTGCATTTTCAAGTTGCCGGCTGTAATAAAGAACTTCCCACATTTAAAGCACATATGAGCTGCCACACCGGTATGAATTTTCTGGTGCTATTTCAAATAGGACACACATGTAAAACTCTTTCCACAAAATGAACACTTGTAATGCTTCTAATTTGTGTGAGTTTTCAGATGTTGTTTTAGGGACTGTGCCAGAACAAATGTTTTACCACACTTAGGGCTGCCTTATCGCCTGCTCTGAAGGCAGAGTCTCGGGTCTTCAGCAGCGTGCGCACCTCCGCAGTCATCCACGGCTTATGGTTGGAGCGTGTTGTGATTGTCTTGGAGAAAGTGACATCATCAATGCACTTGCTGATGTAGCTGGTCAGTGATGCTGTGTATTCCTCCAAGTTGGTAGAGTCGCCATTACCGAGTCACATCACATTAGTTTTTCTAGATGCAGTCTGAATTTCAGATTCTTCATGGGTCCCATGTCAACATAGTTATTTCTTGCACTTGTCTTACTCTGGTACATATTCCTTTCTAATTCATTGGTATTGTAGGCCACAATTGTTTTCCACCTTCTCTCTTTCAGCTGGTCATCCTGACCCAACTTGCTTCAATGATGGCAACAGCAGGACTATTTCATTTTATATTCATAAAGCACACTGTAATCACCTCATATGGTTACATGTTTTAAATTAACTAACAATCATTACTTTCTGCATTCATTTGATTAGTATATTAAATGATTTCCCTTATTACAGTCATTGGTTACACACATTCCTGTAAGATAGGAAATGTGTGCACACCCACATACATTTGTTACATCTCGTTTGTAGCACTAAATTACACATGGGTCCTCTGCCTCCTCCAGACAGGTGCCAGGCAGAGCCTGACTTTGTTACAATTAAAAACATTAGATCATCCCTTTAGTATAAATACACACATTTCTTCAGAGTCATACACAGAAAGGCTATAATTCTCCTCAGAGGAGGGAAAATACCACAGGTGTTCCTTATCTTAAAACTCCCTACTCATTCACTTATCACATACATTTCATTTCCTCCTGTTTCCCAAGGTCTCTCACTGTCTGTATCACATTAATTAATTTTCCCTTGACACAGAGAGGCCTTACATAGAGAGGAACTGCAAGCTAAGCTGTTTTCCATAGTTTCAGACTGCATCAGAATAATTCAGAGTATTAAATTAATAAAATAAATACAATACTTATCTTAAATACAACCTTTGTTTAAAATCCAATTACTTATTTGACTTTAGTTTAAGCAATACACTCGACTCAAAGCTTCATTGTTTGTCCAGATAATGTGATTTCCCAAATGGAATTCAGTCACTTTAAAGTGATCACTTTTGCTCTTGGCACAGTTGACTGTTCCAAACAGGCCTCCAAGGTCTTTGTCTCCGTGAACCACTCTGCTCTTTAAAGCAGGCCTCCCAGAGGTCTTCTAGTTACACTATTAATTTATTCCAGTAAAACCGGGCCTTTTAAAACATATCACACAACATTTTGCATTCATACAAATTGGTTCCAACCATTCTGCCCCTTAGAGCAGGCCTCCCAGAGGTCTTATTACCCTATTAATTTATTAAAACTGGGCCTCCCAGAGGTCTTCAAAAACATATCACACAACACATAGCATTCATACAAATAATTTCATGTACTTATTCTTTCATATGTAACAATTTGCATTCTTATACATATAACGTAAAGATCATTAGTTTACTGTATTCTTGATCATTTTTTAAATGTAGTTACTCACAGGGGCAGCGTTGGTTGACACCCACACCTAAATAAAATACTATCTAAACTATGCAGATTTTGATTTAACAGGCTCTGCATACCTTTTTAAATGGGCCCACGTATGGTTATCGATCAGCCACCGCCTCCTGATGTCACTCCGCAAATATGGAAGGCTTAATGTAACTATCCGATGGCAAAGTTGTCACGGAGGCTCGTTGTCGTACATGGACCTTTTGAGTTTAGAGGGATTGGCGCCGTTTTGTTTTGTTCGGGGTTTGGTTGTTTCACTAATGGGGAATGTGTGGTCATTATAATTTTGTTTCTGACACAATATATTTTTTCTAATATATCAAAATGTCAAGTGAGTTATCCCACATGGAAAGAACCTATATGAGGATATATGTGCATATATGATAATATATATGCTGTATATATGCGCATATATGCCACATATAGGCAAAATTGGTGCACATATGTGCATATACAGGCCAAATAGGTCTCCTGTATTGCTTCTTTATATCCACATATAAGCCCTATATGTGCATACAAGATATGTCTCCTATATAGCTCATGGCAGGATCTAGTCATTTTGTAGCTCATATCTCACTTTGGCAACTGTCATACACGGTATTGGTATCACATTACAAATTGGTATTACATGTAATTGGCATGTTATGGAATTTAACTATGGCAATTAAGTGAGAGGAGATGGAAAGCTATGATGTCTACACATTTTCCTGAAACATTTACAAGGTCAATTCTTTCTTGTATGAAGATAGTGGAAAAGAAGAAAATGTATAACAAAATGGTTTGTCGTTTTTTTATTTTGTCAATCAAGCCTTTTTTACAATTTCACGTAATACGCAATTACGTTGAAAAGGTCACGCTTCCATAGCTGCCAACTCTCACGCTTTCGCCGTGTGACACACGGTTTTGCCTGTTTTCACACGCACTCACGCCACACATCCAATTTCTCACGCAAAAAAAAAAACGATCTTGAAAACTCCCCGACCATAGATGGCGCTGATGAGCACCACTGAACCCTATGCGCTGCACCCCGAAGATAGCGAAAGAAGAAAAGATACCGCGAAAGACAACGGGAGAAACTACCTCGAGAAGTCTGATGATGAGATCAGGTATGTAACAATGAAATGTCGTCCAATTGACACTCTCTTAAACTTTAAATCTTGAAAGAAATTATTTGTTTGTGTTTGTGCTTCTGCGTGTGTCTGTGAACATGAGTGAATAAACTCAGCTGTTATGACAGTTTATTCATTCATGTTCACAGACACAACTGTTCACAGCACACAAGCAGCAGGAGAGCACCTTGTTAACCTCGTGGTATACAGGTGAAACTTGAAAATGTTTTATATTGTTCAATAAATGAACTTTTGCATGATATTCTAATTTTTCAATGTTCACCTGTACTGCATGCTCAAAACATCAGCTCATAGCATTGTTTATTTACTCACATGGCATTTATATTTTTATTAACAGGCCAAAGATAAAGGACTCACTGTGGATGAAGACTTTCTGTAGGACCAAACAGCACTTCGAACAGGTAATATGTATTCAAAAGAATTTAACATAAATACAGGAACTTTGTGCATAGAAGTAGGCATGTTTTTGTAACTGAGAGTAGAGTTATTAAACCAACATGACCATGAATTCTTTAAGTTTTCAGAGATGTCCCGTAAGAGACCTTTGCCAGGACAAAAACGGAACCTTTTATTTTATTTAAAGAACCAGCCAAGTGAGAAAAGACAGACAAACACACTGACAGAACAGCCAGAACGACTGATAGAAATGACAGGACAGACAGAAGAGCAACACACAGGACAGACAGACGCACATGCAGAGGAGCAAAAGACAGGGCAGATAGACGCACATGCAGAGGAGCAAAAGACAAAGCAGATAGACGCACATGCAGA
Organism: Moxostoma hubbsi; assembly: GCA_032164185.1. Lineage (NCBI taxonomy): Eukaryota > Metazoa > Chordata > Actinopteri > Cypriniformes > Catostomidae > Moxostoma > Moxostoma hubbsi. Next base: position 44,693,178 of record JAVLUX010000001.1, read on the forward strand.
GGAGCAAAAGACAGGACAGATAAACGCACATGCAGAGGAGCAACAGACAGGACAAATAGAACGACCAACAGGGCAGATGGAAGAAGACACAGAGGCACAGACAGAAGAGACCCCCCCCCCAATCCAACAGCAGGGCCAGAATAGTCGTGCTCTGGCTGGAGCAGCAACATATAGATCCATTTTCAAAAATGAGTGGACCTCTTCATGGCCATTTATTACCAGAGGAAGCCTCAAGACGCACTACTGGTGTGCAGTCTGCCGTATTGAAAACTCATGTTGCCACCAGGGTGTGGCAGATGTAGTGCGCCACATAAAAAGCAAAGGCCACCAAGAAAAGACACGGGCTCTCCAGTCCACATCCACAATATCCCAATATGCAATGCCCGTTCCCTCTGTTGGGGGGATGTCTGCACAAGAGTTTAAGGTATGATGTGTAATGGTCCTGTCAAGTTCAGTCAAGAGTTTTGTGTTATAGTTGATCACAGTAAAGTCATGGTTGATAGTTTTGACTAATTGGTTTGTATTTCAGTGTAGTACAGTCCAGGTTTCTTAATTTGAGATCTTAGTTGCTGAATGTGTTTTTTACCATTATCGCAGGTGTCTATTTGAAATAAACTATGGTCTTTAGGGAGGATTAATAATTTTTAATTTCTTACAGACAAGAAGGGCTGAGGTCAAAGTGACAGCTGGGTTGGTAGTTCACAACATCCCCCTAGACTTTGCGGACCACCTGGGGCCTCCTAAAAGAATGTTTCGGAGATTCGAAGACAGCGCAGGAGTAGGTGTGCCAGGACTAAGTCATCCTGCATTACCAATGAAGCACTTGCACCATATTTCACACAGGAGCTTGTGAAGGAGATGAAAAAAGCCCTGTATACCCTTGTTACAGATGAGTCGAATGACACTGGTATTTCCCAAACTATTTGAGATTTTTCTCCTCTGCAAAACATTTACTTTGTGCTGCTGGTTGATGACAATATACCTAAAACTTAACAACTTGTAACTCTACTTTCATAAATAGGTTTCCCCATCTCCTTCCATACCATGGGCCAGAGGAGCATGACCTTCTGGGTGAGGAGTTTCTAAATGATCAGACCATGCCAATGATATCCCTGCAGGACGAAACTGAAATGGAAAGTTTCTTGGCTGAAATGGAAACATAAGGTAAACGTTTTTTTTTTGTCTTTCCTTTTGACAGGTGTGGCTTGGCTACATCTGTTGCATGCATATATGTCATGCATGTTGCAAATTATGAATTTTTTTTATCTGAACTTTGTTAATGGATCAACCTGAAGTATACTTGCAGTATTAATCAATCAAAAATCAAAGTATGTTTTTTCCATTGTGTTCTTGGTGCATAGGTGACAGGAGCCAAAGAATTCCTGGTCCTGGTGTTGCCCCATGCAAACGCAGATGCTGAGAGGGTGTTTTAACTTGTGGGACTGAACAAAACCAAGAGAAGAAGCAGCCTAGCATTGGATGGCACCCTGTCATCAATAATGACCATAAAGATGGCCAATCTGGAGCCCTGCTTTAAATGGGAGCCCCCCTCAGATATCATCAAGGCCTCCAAGAATGCCACAGGCCAGTATAACCATGCCCACAGATCATAGACAAGGACTTAACCCAGCTTCTGATCTGCATCTGATTATGCCTAATTTTTAGTTATTTTTGTAATTCATTCATCTGTTTTACTGCTTGAAAAAGTTGTACTGTTTAAGCACTTTATGTGTTGCACTTTATTTGTTTCTGTGGGAGGCTTTAAATGAAGAATAATTTCTCTCCCCAACTAATCTTGTTGTTTTTGGCTGAACATAAATCATTAAGTGCTCTTAAGAATACAATTATTCACAACATAGGCTAGGTTTCAGTTAAGAATTAGTTTAATACCACTCTAATCAAAATTCAAATCAACCTACCTAGGTTAAATCTTAAACACTGGTCTATGAATTAGGCTTTATTGTGGTACATAGGCAGTCATTTAGGCACAACAATAGTTTTCTGGTTGAATGTTCAGCTCAAGTCTAGAAGGCCCTACAAGTCATGATGCCGAACATGAATCAGAATAAGTTCAGGTATTGCACATCTTTAGCAGACCACCCAAAAATCCACTAGAAAGCAGGAAATCACATCTACTTAATCAAAAATTTCCTGGGGATGGACCTTAAGCTATGTTTGCTTCACAGAATGTAACCAGTATTGTCCATCTCAGTAGGCTGCCCCTATCACCGGCTTTGGGCCTCCCCACAAACCAGGGTGCAACATCAAATTAATTCCAATTCTCTGATATCTGAGCCACCAACTTGTGTGGCTGCGTGCGCGGCATAATCTAATCTAATCTAAAACAGCTGCAGAAGTTGTACTCCACCTGTGTTTTAAGCAAACCAAAAAACACGGGAGTGGCTAAATTTTTCCTATCCATGAATTTTCTCTGCTTTGGATGCACATGATTGACCGTGTGACTGTTAACAATGCAGTCCCCATGACGGATGTAATGATGAGGTCTGACGAGGGAGTAAGGATCCAAATGCAGTTTAATTGGAATATTAAAAGCAAACTCAAAGGCAGGAACAAATGAAACCTCCACGAGGGGAAAAATAAAGGAAAGAAAACAAGAAAACAACACGGGGGTTTAGCAAGGTGGGCTTAGGCAGGGACATGGACCAAGGCAGGATACGGGACAGAGCTTCAAACGTAGAACATCAAACATCAACAACGACCGACAAAGGACAAGGTGAACATCAGGACCTAAAATACAAAACAAGGGAAAACATAAACCAATAGACAAACAGAACTCAAAACAAGATAACAAGGTAATGAACTAAAACCAATGACAAGACTAGAACTGATAGTAAAGTAATTAAACAATAAACCAATGAGGACCGGACACATGGACGAGGAGGGAAGACAGGACATGACAAAACTTCAAAATAAGAGTGCATAAAACAGAAAGCAATACGGAACATAAAAGGTGCCAAAACTCAGAGTGCATAAACAAAGAACAATGTGGAACATAAAGAGTGCCGAAAACTTAAATAAAAAGGTAAACAAACCAAAGACGGTGTGGGTCGTTACAGAGCCCCCCCTTTAAGGAGCGGATCCCAGACGCTCCTAATCAAAGGAGGAGCAAAACGACAACGAAAAACGAGAACGAACAGGCAGATCTAGGGAACACGAGGGGCACAGAGGGACAAGACATGGACAGGAAGACAGAGACAGAACAGGTGGGTGGCCAGAAGACCAAGGAGGCCGGGTAGGTGCCCAGGGGACAACTTGAAGGAGGGGACCGGGTCGGGGGGCAACCATAGAGCAGGGACTGGGTCAGGAGGCCGGGGAGGTGGCCGTAGGGCAGGGATCGGGTCAGGTGGCCGGGGAGGCAGCCCCATGGCAGGGACTGGGTCTGGAGGCCGGGGAAGTGGCCGTAGGGCAGGGATCGGGTCAGGTGGCCAGGGAGGCAGCCCCATGGCAGGGACTGGGTCTGGAGGCCGGGGAAGTGGCCGTAGGGTAGGGATCGGGTCAGGGGGTCTGGGGGTCGGCCACAAGGCTAGGGCAGGGTCAGGAGGCTTTGGAGATGGCCTCAGGACTGGGACAGGGTCAGGAGGCCAAGGAGAAGGCCACGGGATAGGGTCAGAAGGCCAGGGAGGAGGCCGCGAGACAGGGTCAGAAGGCCAGGGAGGAGGCCACAGGACAGGGTCAGAAGGCCAGGGAGGAGGCCACAGGACAGGGTCAGAAGGCCTGGGAGGAGGCCACAAGACAGGGTCAGAAGGCCTAGGAGGAGGAGGCCACAAGGCAGGGTCAGAAGGCCAGGGAGGAGGCCACAGGACAGGGTCAGAAGGCCTGGGAGGAGGCCACAAGGTAGGGTCAGAAGGCCTGGGAGGAGGCCACAAGGCAGGGTCAGGAGGCCTGGGAGGAGGCCACAAGGCAGGGTCAGAAGGCCTAGGAGGAGGCCACAAGACAGGGTCAGAAGGCCTGGGAGGAGGCCACAAGACAGGGTCAGAAGGCCTGGGAGGAGTCAAGGAGGCCCCCAGGGACGGTGCCATGGTGGGCGGTGACCAAGGAGGCTTGGAAGGTCCTGGGGTTTTAGTAGGCGAAGGCAGAGCCGTGGGAGGCGGAGCAGACAGAGCCATGGAAGGCGGAGCAGACAGAGCCGTGGAAGGCGGAGCAGCTGCAGGCAGAGCCGAGGCAGTCCTCTGAGGCGGAGACCTGGGGGACTCTGGCAGCAGAGGCGCGGAGGGCTCGGGAGACAGGGGTGTGGAAGGCTCGGGTGGCTGAGGCGTGGGAGGCCTTGACCTTGGTCTCGAAGGCTCGAGAGGCAGTGCGCTGGGTGACTCGAGAGGCGGAGCGCTGGGAAGCTCTGGAGGCGGAGCGCTGGGAGGCGGAGCGCTGGGAGGCGGAGCGCTGGGAAGCTCGGGAGGCGGAGCTCTGGGAAGCTCGGGAGGCGGAGCTCTGGGAGGCGGAGCTCTGGGAAGCTCGGGAGGCGGAGCTCTGGGAAGCTCGGGAGGCGGAGCTCTGGGAGGCGGAGCTCTGGGAAGCGGAGCTCTGGAAGGCTCAAGGAGGGCTGGCTCTTGGACGGTCGAGGCTACAGGCGCTGGCTCTGGCTCTTGGACGGTCGAGGCTACAGGCGCTGGCTCTGGCTCTTGGACGGTCGAGGCTACAGGCGCTGGCTCTGGCTCTTGGACGGTCGAGGCTACAGGCGCTGGCTCTGGCTCTTGGACGGTCGAGGCTACAGGCGCTGGCTCTGGCTCTTGGACGGTCGAGGCTACAGGCGCTGGCTCTGGCTCTTGGACGGTCGAGGCTACAGGCGCTGGCTCTGGCTCTTGGACGGTCGAGGCTACAGGCGCTGGCTCTTGGACGGTCGAGGCTACAGGCGCTGGCTCTGGCTCTTGGACGGTCGAGGCTACTGGCGCTGGCTCTGGCTCTTGGACGGTCGAGGCTACAGGCGCTGGCTCTGGCTCTTGGACGGTCGAGGCTACAGGCGCTGGCTCTGGCTCTTGGACGATAGAGGCTACAGGCGCTGGCTCTGGCTCTTGGACGGTCGAGGCTACAGGCGCTGGCTCTGGCTCTGGCTCTTGGACGGTTGAGGCTACAGGCGCTGGCTCTGGCTCTGGCTCTTGGACGGTCGAGGCTACAGGCGCTGGCTCTGGCTCTTGGACGGTCGAGGCTACAGGCGCTGGCTCTGGCTCTTGGACGGTCGAGGCTACAGGCGCTGGCTCTGGCTCTTGGACGGTCGAGGCTACAGGCGCTGGCTCTGGCTCTTGGACGGTCGAGGCTACAGGCGCTGGCTTTGGCTCTAAGGACGGGGCCATGGAGGACGGAGACTGGTGAGCGGAAGCCCCTCCTCTTCTCCTCCTCTTCCTGGCAGAGGAGGCTGGCAACGCCGGCTCTGGGACGGACGAGGCTGGCAACGCCGGCTCTGGGACGGACGAGGCTGGCAACGCCGGCTCTGGGACGGACGAGGCTGGCAACGCCGGCTCTGGGACGGACGAGGCTGGCAACGCCGGCTCGTTGGCCGTGGCAGGCGTGGGCGTTGGCTCGTTGGCCGTGGCAGGCGTGGGCGTTGGCTCATTGGCCGTGGGCGTTGGCTCGTTGGCCGTGGCAGGCGTGGGCGTTGGCTCGTTGGCCGTGGCAGGCGTGGGCGTTGGCTCGTTGGCCGTGGCAGGCGTGGGCTGAGAAGCAGAAGCCTTTCCTCTTCTCCTCCTTCTCCTGGCGGACGGGGTTGTCAATGCTGGCCCTGGGACAGACGAGACTGGGGGTGCATTGGCCGTGGCAGGCGTGGAGGAACGAGTTAAGGAAGGCTGGGGGGTGACCATTGTGGGAAGAAAGGTAGCGTCCTCCTCCGCAACACCCACAGTGAAAGGTGAGCCACAGATCTTCAGGGTCTCATCCAGGAAGTCGATGAGCGTCCAGCCAGGAGTCGCTGGTGGTAGCCGCTCCTTTAACAAGGGGTCAAGATTTGCCCTGAAGAATACCATCAAGCTGAAGTCAGGGAAATCCGAAGAGTTTGCCAGCTCCAGAAACACAGAAACGTGGACCTCAATTGGGCGGTCCTCCTGTTTGAGGCCAAGTAGAAGGAAATTTGCCTGTTGGGCGGTAAGGGCTGCTGGATCCATTGTTGGTCGGTCGTTCTGTAATGATGAGGTCTGACGAGGGAGTAAGGATCCAAATGCAGTTTAATTGGAATATTAAAAGCAAACTCAAAGGCAGGAACAAATGAAACCTCCACGAGGGGAAAAATAAAGGAAAGAAAACAAGAAAACAACACGGGGGTTTAGCAAGGTGGGCTTAGGCAGGGACATGGACCAAGGCAGGATACGGGACAGAGCTTCAAACGTAGAACATCAAACATCAACAACGACCGACAAAGGACAAGGTGAACATCAGGACCTAAAATACAAAACAAGGGAAAACATAAACCAATAGACAAACAGAACTCAAAACAAGATAACAAGGTAATGAACTAAAACCAATGACAAGACTAGAACTGATAGTAAAGTAATTAAACAATAAACCAATGAGGACCGGACACATGGACGAGGAGGGAAGACAGGACATGACAAAACTTCAAAATAAGAGTGCATAAAACAGAAAGCAATACGGAACATAAAAGGTGCCAAAACTCAGAGTGCATAAACAAAGAACAATGTGGAACATAAAGAGTGCCGAAAACTTAAATAAAAAGGTAAACAAACCAAAGACGGTGTGGGTCGTTACAACGGACATGTGCATATGAAAGAATGATGCCGCTAAAAAAAACAGGAGGGGGTGATGTTTCCAATCAGAATTTCCTTCAGATTTAGCAGAATCCAATCCGAATCTTCCAATTGACGTGTACATGACGCATTTTTTATGATCAGCCCTTTATCCAAAATATGTGTCCAATCGCAGCTGTACTGTAAACACTTTGGGTTCCTGATGAAGCACTATATTATTATTATTAATCTGTCTTATTATTTTTGTCTTCTCTAGATGCTACATTGAAGAAGTGGCCGGCAACCAGCCAAGGGCAGAAAGGCACATCTATCAATTCGAAGCTCATGGAGCTGAGAAGATCAACAAGATAATATATATATTTTTTTTCTGTTCAGTTTTTTGACTTATTTTTTTTCTTGTACTATTTGATTGTTCTTAAATAAATAATGTGAATTTCTAAATTTTGGGCTATTATTTATGTTGCCTAGTAGCTATGGATTTGAATAATTTTACTAATATATAGGTATATAAAGGTGCATATATAGGTGAACATATAGTTGCATATGTGTACACATATATGTACATATATAGGTACATATATGCACGTATATATGCACACATATATGCACCTATATGTTCACCTATATATGCACACATATACGCACCTATATGTACACATATACACACCTATATGTATACATATAGGTACATATATGCACGTATATATGCACACATATATGCACCTATATGTTCACCTATATATGCACACATATACGCACCTATATGTACACATATACACACCTATATGTATACATATATGCACCTATATAGGTACATATATGTGCATATATGTACATATAATATAGGAAACCGGCCAATTTTATATATGTCACATATATTACAAACCTATATCAAAACCTATATTAAAACATATATGTTTATATAGGTTCTTTCCATGTGGGATCCTTCTCCACATGGAATGTGAATGGTTTGGGCAACCCATTAAAAGAAGAAAGGTTATTACTTTTCTTAAAATTAAGAAATATAATATACAAATAACATAAAGAAACAGGAAGCTGAAAAATTTTGAAAGATAAAGGGTGGGCATGTTTTCTTTAGTACTGGTTCAGGAAAAAGCAGGGGAGTCATTATACTGATAAATAAACATCTACAATTCAAATGTCTCAAACAGAGTAAAGATAAATTAGGGAGAATCATTATTGTTTTAGCAGAAATTCAGGGGCAAAGGCTGACTTTGCCTAATATTTGTGCACCTCATGCTGATGATCAGGGCTTTTTATAGATCTTGAAGGGATGTTGCAAGCCGCTGGCACCCCTTATGAAATAATATTGGGAGGAGACTTTAATCTATTGATGGATTTAGTACTTGATCATAGTGAAGCAAAACTGTGTAATCCCCCAAGAGCAACAATGACGCTTCACAGGATGTGTAAATATCTTGGTCTTACAGATATTTGGAGACATTTGAACCACTCTGGTAGGGACTATACATTTTTTTTTATCAGTCCATAAGATTTATTATAGATTTTTTTAAAATATCCAAATCCCTCATTTCATCTGTTGATTGCTCAGTTGGAAATATCTTAGTCTCAGATCACGCCCTGGTGAGTTTAGAGGTGTTGCCCTATATGGAGAAAAATAAATCATAAAGTTGGTGCTTTAATGTATCCCTTTTGCAAAACCATGATTTCCAACAAATGTCTGAAGAAGGGAAATCTGGGGTTATTTGATAGGAAATAGGGCAGATATTTGGCCTTTTTGGAAGGCTTCGGGGAGCTATAGTGGAGAGGGATCTTTAGTTTTATATGCATGTGTGAAATTTTGTTGTTTTTTGAAAGTACACTTTTTATACATATTTTTTTTAGGGTTTTTTTAGTGTTTCCAAATATTTATGACCACTGGGGCGAGTGTTTGTGTTAGATGAATGTGTTCGGGGGGAAGGGTTTAATTGTATATAATTTTACACCGCATTTTCTGTGATGTTTGTTTATATGTTGAATGGAATCAATACAAATTGTTAATAACAAAAACATTTGATCATCCCTTTAGTATCAATACACACATTTGTTCTGGGTTATTCACAGAAAGGCTGTAATTCTCCCTAGAGAAGTTAAGCAGCATTATTCTGTTGATTTGCACAATTATTAAAATGATAATTAAATCAATAAATGAACGCTTAAATATCTAACATATTGAATAACATTCATAATCCAGTTATCTATAGTACACTGATTACACATTGTCATTTTTAGATCAATGCATATTGCATTCATATTAGGGCTGGGATAAACGGTAGTTGAAAAAAAAACTTACGGTGCTCTGTCATCTGCAGCTGCTCCCGGGTGGCGCCTCTTCAGTTGCTGGGGCATTGCTGTGGTGCTAGAATGGAAGGCCATCTCCATTTTGCAAAGACGACATATCACGGAATTGTTTCCTTTTAAATTAAAGAATTCCCATACTTTAGAGGAACGAGTGCGTGCCGCCTTGCACTTCTGATAGTCTGAGGAGCCACTCGTGTTGCTACTACTCTCCGGCGCCACCATCTTTGTTTTGGGTCTGACGAATCGACGCGCATATTTTGCGTCAACGAGTTTTTTGCGTCGACGTTGTGGTGGCAAACAGTTTTACATCACTGAATAAGAGACAAACATGTACCAATTGTCTTTAAAGGTTATTTATTTTCTTGCAAGAAAAGGTCAACAGTCATACAGTCATACAAAGTGCCTGCAGAGTGTGACTACGATTTGGGGCATCCTTCCTTCTTTATAGTTGTTCCTCCCCCAAGGTTGTTTCTTGAGACTAAATGAAGATATGTCTTAGCCATAACTGACATATTGTTTAGATTGTTTTATCATACTACCCTTGAGTGGAGACCCTCTGTCTCTGTCATAAACTTAGTCAAATTAACAAGACATGCGCATATATCGACACTACATTAATCTTATTTAATTCATCATATTTCTAAGATTCTAAATATAATCAAATGCCAACATAAAGAACATATTACATTTCTTCCACAACGTCAACGATGACGTCGATGCGTTGTCCCAGCCCTAATTCATATCAATTCAATTATCAAAAATTGATTAATTGAATGATTAAATAAAAATATTCCATATGAGCAGAAGTTCTGCGGATGGAAACACCTTGTTGATGAGTGAGGTGAGGCGAATGTGCTACAACATCAGAAGATCACGTCAGGTTCCACTTCTGTTGGCCAAGAACAGAGAGCAGAGACTGCAGTGGGCACAGGCTCATCTAAACTGGATAGTTAAAAAACAGGAAAAACACAGTCTGGCCTGATTCATCTCAATTTCTTCTAATATAACAAATGGTAGTTCCATTGTTCAATCCATATCGATCGACTATTAACTGTGACTTGTTGGGCAGTTTTTTTTGCATATCTATAGAGTACTTGGTGACATGAAGAGCAGTGGTATGGTTTCTCTCCAGTATGAATTCTCTCATATGTTTTCAGGTTTCCTGACCGAGTGAAACTCTTTTCACAGTGTGAGCACTTGTAAGGTTTCTCTCCAGTATGAATTCTTTGGTGCATTTTCAAGTTGCCGGCTGTAATAAAGAACTTCCCACATTTAAAGCACATATGAGCTGCCACACCGGTATGAATTTTCTGGTGCTATTTCAAATAGGACACACATGTAAAACTCTTTCCACAAAATGAACACTTGTAATGCTTCTAATTTGTGTGAGTTTTCAGATGTTGTTTTAGGGACTGTGCCAGAACAAATGTTTTACCACACTTAGGGCTGCCTTATCGCCTGCTCTGAAGGCAGAGTCTCGGGTCTTCAGCAGCGTGCGCACCTCCGCAGTCATCCACGGCTTATGGTTGGAGCGTGTTGTGATTGTCTTGGAGAAAGTGACATCATCAATGCACTTGCTGATGTAGCTGGTCAGTGATGCTGTGTATTCCTCCAAGTTGGTAGAGTCGCCATATGTTGCAGCCTCCCTAAACATGTGCCAGTCAGTACACTCAAAACAGTCCTGAAGAGCAGAGATGGCTCCTGCTGGCCAGGTTTTCACCTGCTTCTGAAGCGGTTTTGTGCCTCTGACAAGCGGTCTGTATGCTGGAATTAGCATAACAGAGATGTGGTCTGAGTAGCCGAGGTGGGGGCGGGGCTCCGCCCGGTACACGCCTGGGATGTTCGTGTAAACAAGATCAAGCGCGTTCGCCCCTCTCATTGCAAAGTCCACATATTGATGGAATTTAGGGAGCACTGTCTTGAGATTCGCATGGTTGAAATCTCCGGCGACAATAAACAGTCCATCAGGGTGAGTGTTCTGCAGTTCGCTCATAGCCCCATACAGTTCACAGAGCGCTTCCTTAACGTTAGCGCTGGGGGGAATGTAAACTCCGGTTATGCAAACAGTGGTGAATTCCCGTGGTAAATAAAAAGGTCTGCATCTAACAGTCACAAGCTCCAACAGCGATGAGCAGTAGCTAGAGACTAGCACAGAGTTCTTGCACCATTCCGTGTTGATGTAAACACACAAGCCACCACCGTGAGTCTTACCGCAGAAAGCTGAATTTCTGTCGGCACGAAACGAGGCGAACCCGTCTAGGTGAATGGCGGCATCCGGAACTCTGTCGCTGAGCCACGTCTCCATGAAAACAAAGACGTAGCAGTCTCTAAATTCATGCTGCGTAGCCTGCTGGAGTCGGATATAGTCCAGTTTATTGTCCAGGGAGCAAACATTTGAGAGCAGGATAGATGGGAGAGCCGGCCGGCTAGGGTTTGTTTTTAGCCTAGCACGGACCCCCGCCCTCTTTCCACGCTTCCGCTTCCTCGCACACCGCTTACGACGTCCTCTCCCCTGGCCACCAGCATCAGGCGAAGCCGAGGCCTTGAGGCCGAGTACGCGCAGCGCCTCCCGCAGTTCATCATGCAGCTTGGTTTTTGCATGAGTCTTATAACTTAGTAGTGTTTGGTGATGGTAGACACGAACACCGGTTGCTCCGATGTCCATGTGCCGCAAAAGTCAGGCTTATTAAACAAAAATAGCACCATTTTGGATCCGAAGTGGCCGCTGCGTGCTACCGCGCTGCCATCTTGAGTCAACAGATCTGTTCTTTCAGAAATGCTATAAATATAAATGTGTGTTTGTTTGTTTTTTCCTGACTGCAGGAATATTATAACAGGTTATATATAAATGGTGAACTTTCCCTTTAATTTTTCAGGCCATTTTGTCAACTTTAAACTGGTGAACATTGACATGAATGAGTCACATTACATAAACTGGCCTTTTACATTCAGTATGAGCTGTGAACAAACCGTGAAACATCCACAAGATTAAATAAATGCTACTATAGTTAAAAAGAGTATCTTCAGTTTTTCAGTTTCTTTTTTTTTAGAACCTTAAAAAAATCTCTTCAAAGCACAAGAACAACAATACTGGTTCTCCGTCAAAACACACTGAATACTATTACTTCAACTGATGAAATGATTTAATAGTATTTAATTATTATTTAAAATTAATCTATGCAATGCCATTCATTTTCATTTTTAAGCACAAATGGACGTTGCTGGTCCAGGATAAGAGCTATAAAAAATAACTAAATGAAAACATCACCAACATCTCCCGAACCACTGCCTCATCATTATTTTCTTCTGTGTTTTCCCCTGTTGTGTGCAAATCAGTGCAATTATGGGTGCAAGCTCGTCTTTCATGTTGTTTGTTGGCTTCTTATCATGAATAAACTCTCCCGTTGCTATGTGTGTGGGTTTGTGAAAGAATTTCGGGATCTTAGTTTCATTCGGGCACAAATGGTCATGCGTTTGATACAGCTGGACTGCAAAGAGTCGTGTTTGTGTACTTGACTTTAGTGTATGCCTTAACTCGCGTCATTGTTTCCACATCTGTCTTTGGCACACACCACTGCTCTGCTGTGATTTAAACTGAACTGAGAATCAATTCTGTTTTTTTAGAGAATTGATTCAGAATCGATTCAGTATGAATCACGATACATTGCTGAAATAATTTTTTCCAACAGCTCTAGAAATTTCTGTCAACATTTGTCTTTGGCGGTTACGCTTTCCTCTCTTATATGCGTTTCTCAGATTAAGCAGTTATTTAAATGCTTTGTCAGAAAAGATGTTCAACTTGGAAATGTGTGTCTCAAGAGCCTCACGTTCGGTTCCAGTCTATTGTGTTTCATCTGTTTGAACAGCCTCTGTCCTGGGCTCATTGTCTGAGCCGCTTCACCACCAATTTCAGCCAAATACCACTGATATCTGGGAATATTGCTACTCTACATACAACTGTACTGAATAAAAAACAATGTGGTATTTTGCTGTTATTATGAAGCTTGAGTCTGGAGTAGCAGGAATCAGTGCAAGTGTTACATCATGTGAATGGTTCCCTGTGTACTGTTCATGACTTACTACAATTGTTTGTTGAAGTTGTTATGGTTGTACCTGAACAGCGAGGGTTTGAGAAAGATGTGTATCACTCATGCAGTTGTTTGTTGTTATGGTTGCTTTGAGAACGATATAATAATCTGTGTAACACAGAGGAGAAAATGGGTGCGCACGATAAAATGTGCACAGATTAATCGAGTTGAAAATAGAAAGCAAACGCACGTGTAAAAATGCACACAGATGAATCGCAATAAGAGAATAATGTGGAAACTTAAACCATGATGCGTGCTGAAGAGATGAAAGATTAAAAGCAGGAAACAGATAAGCAATTAGCACTTCTATTGTTTCTCTCAGGTATGAATTATCTCATGTTTTTTGGCTAAGTGAAACTCTTTCCACAGTATGAGCATGTCTAAGGTTTCTCTCCAGTATTAATTATCTTGTGTGTTTTCAGGTTTTTTGACTAAATGAAACTCTGACCCACTGAATGAGCACTTTGTATGGTTTCTCCACAGTATGAATTTGTGTTTTCAGGGTTTTTGAAACTTCCTCTTCAATATGTCAGGACTCACTTAGATCGTTTATTTTACTTAATCTTCTTGTTCTATCAGGAAGACTTGCAGACTTGTGTGAAATTTAAGATGACATTTATTTGATGAATATAAAACAGAAACGTAATGTCTATCTTTGGCGTAAGCCCCGTCTGGCGTCCTGAAGAAGTTTTTACTCTGAACCGTTGTATCCAGCCGGAGATAGGAGGCAGGGGTGAGGAGCCTACCCCCATGAAGGACGGGACTCAACTGGTGACGGTGGAGTGGTGGACATGCAACCTCAGACTGCATGTCCTTTTTCATGGATACGCACCCTCCGAAGGTTTCAAATATACTTTATAGGAACATGGTTCACAGAGAAATGTCCAGACTAATTCTTCTCTCTCACACCCTCCATCCGCATCTTCGAAATTTACCCCATCGTCTTTGCCAGCGTATTATGTGGTCCCCTCTGGGCACGCAAATGTGTCGTTATTTTGCAACAATACCACTGCCTTTGTGATCATCTAAAAGGCGGTCCTCCTTCAGGATCATTATGCCCCTACTAAGACGTTTGATATGGCAGAGCATCAACTGCATTTCATTTTCTCAGCAGAGCAAATTCCTGGGTTTTTCGATTAAATCGCTGACTGTCTCTTCCAGGAATTTCATCTATGTCCCTACGTCAGCTTACTTCCCGTCCCCTGCGTGCATCTCTCAGACCTTCTGCCATACTAAGTCCTTCACTCCTCCCCCTTTTAGATTACACTAAAACTCATGCAGAAAGAACTCGCCCAGTCCACACAAATTTTTCCCTTTTTCTCAAACACTCCAAAATAGATCAAATGGGGTGCAGTCGAAGCATAATAATATCTACAATCTCCAGCTGCTCCTGCCAATACACCTCCATGGTTATATATCTCCAAACCCCTCAAACATTACGGTCTCCTCCCCTAGTCTCTCGGGGCACTTATTCAGCATGGGTGTGGCCACAACCGCTGCTCATCAAGAACTATAAGAATCCACAATCAAGATGCTTGGCTGCTGGCCTTCCCCATCATACCAGAAATATATTAAATCCAACCCTCAAATCATCACACACATTCAACTCTCCATCAGCCATAAGTTTCATGCCTCTCTGGTGGTGTCCTGGGCCACTAACTACTTTGTCCACACACTCTATTTCACATTATCAAACTCAAGCATGTCTATCCTCCAGCAAGGATATTTTATAATTATATCCTCCCACCTCACCAGGGCTTCCACAATCCCAAGCATGATTTCCATTCACATAAGTATTGCACAGCCTAGCTCGCACTGTCGAAGGGCTCATGAGCAAACGCTGTTAAGATATTCCACATACAATACCCTGGCAAAGATATCGCACAAGCAACGTTCAACCTTGTCAGAGGGTTCACAATTAAACGCCATCCACATCGTTTATCAATCGCCCTTGTCAAAGGAGTCAGGGCTCAGGCAGCCACACACACACACACACACACACACACACACACACACACACACACACACACAGGAAGATTACATGTTACTCGAGGCTAATAGGTGAAGCCAGAAGGTTTGAAAGAATAAGTCCAAATGGACTTGTTTCAAAGCCACATTCCACAGCTCCGGTGAGGGAACATTTTGGCTTTAAGCCGAATGAGAGAGGAGAGCCCAACCGAACCGAACGAGCCAGTATGTCCACTTTGTTTAAAAACAGTGGCAACAAAAAGTGGCAATACATCTAACTAGGGCTGGGCTATACATCAAATACCCAAGAAGATAACAAATTCAACAATAGAGTGAATATCGTGATGATTTTAATGAGCATTTTATTTGGCCATTAAGTTTTATAAAGTGCATCAGTAGACTAATTTCACAATCCTTCAGGGCTGTATAATTAATCAAAATATTAACAAAATGGAGATATGATCATTTGTGAATATTTAACTGCCAAAATCTGGGATTATAGACATATAAACATGGTCGGTGTGCACTTCAGAATGAATCGGCGATGCACTGATCTGTGTGCATGTGTTGAGCTCGAGTTTTTAGCGAAAACATGAAGTAGTGCAGGTTCAAGCATTAAAGCAAATCTAAACATTAGTAACCTCTACAAAGTTATTATACAAATCTACAAACACGGAACAATAAAGGAGAGTTTGACAGCGGTTCACAAGAAGGCTGGGTATTGAATTTGATTTTCCTTTTTCCTCCAAACAATCGAGTATCAAAAAAATTGTCTTTCGGTCATTCGGTACAAAATTTAGATACCTATGGGGTTAATCTCGTCAACGTCAGTGATAAGCATGTAGCATGCTAGATGTGCCCAAATCTAAATTTGCCAATGATTGGCTGTGTTTAGGCATCAAGGAAAAACACTAGTTTAAGCCGGTTACGCCCAGAGACGCGGCGCACACGTGAGGCTGTAGGGTGTATGCGTTTCAAACCCCATACATGTGAAAGATGTGGAAAAGATCAAAAGTGTGGCTACATTTCACCAGCCTTGATACCAACAGTGTGCGATGCAATATTTGCGACAAGATAATTGCTGCCAAGACCAGCAACACAACAAATCTGATGAAGCACTTGACAGTGCACGGAATAAATGTAAGAGCAGAAAGTTGCTCCGTCTTCGACTTTAAGAAGACTGACCCAGTGCAGTCATCCTCTTACCATCCTCCTGCCACAGAGCTTAGTAACATTTCAATTTTACTGTTTAATAATAAAATCTCCTGGTGGAGGTAAAATTAAAACCTCAGTTTAGGGTGAATGAAATAGGACAGAATTATCTACATTTATTTTTTATGAATCTTACCCTGAATATAATAACAATTCAGTTTTGTATTATAATAATATACTTGACCCCCCAAAAAGGTTACATAGTTTTTGAACAACTTAATCATTCACAAAGAGAAATCTTTTTGTAATTTTTATTAGGCTTTCATGTATGATTTTTTATTAAATATAAGTATTATTGTGCAAATCAATGAAAGTTATTACATTTTACTCTCCCTTGTGTTCATTTAGTAAAAATATGTGAGAAACATGCCTTCATGGTTTTAAAATATATTTCTATTTAATACTTTTGAAATATTAATTGTACTTGGCTACAACGGCTGTTTAGATGAAATGATGGTTCCTCTGATTGTAAAAAAAATTGATAAGGCAGTTATTATTTCGATTCCAATGTCTGAATATTCAAAATAATTAAAAAGTTAATTGCTCTCTGAAATGGTGTACTTGCATTATTATGCTATTACATCATCATTATATCAGTGGCATTAAATGGCTTTAAAATGTCATTAATCATTTATCGCAATTATTTAAAGGACAATATATCGTCCAAAAAAAAAAAAGTAGTTATCGTGACAAGCCTAACGACAGTGATAAGTGCATGATAATAATAATAAAAAATATATATATCTTGTTTAAATTATAACAAAGGAGCAGCAAACAATACAGATTAGTAATCGGTCCTTGGCAACACTGTTTGCACATGCACAGTTGTTGGCAACACTACGCCATCAGTAAAGAAACACTGGACTTCTCTGGCTCTTAACTGTTTTGTTTTGTTATTTTATCACCTCGTGCATGTAACCAGTAACAAAACAATCTCCATCAGGCGGTTATACGCTTCTCTTACACTCATTAAAACACCAAATAGATTCAAAAACAACATGCACAGAAACATAAACATCAAACTAAATACAAATGCCAATAATAATGTAAAACACATTGAACACTTACCGAACTGAGTGTCCAAATTTTCAGATAATCTTCTTCTTGTGTTTTCTGTCAGTTTATAAAACAACTTCTGGTGAATTTCCGCCTCCTGCTGGACTGGAGTGGCATGTAAATTCCACTGTGGGTTGCTGAATTTACATGCCACTCCCCTGGACATACGGGTATAAAAGGGAGCTGGAATGCAGGATTTATTCAGATTTTTTCTGCTGGAATTTCTGGCACATTCCAGCAGGTTTCAAGATCCAGGACCCCCTCTGCTGGCCGAGGGTGTTCTCTTGTGGCGGCAAAAGGTGGTGGGTTGCGGCCAATCTTGGACCTGCGAGTTCTGAACCAGGCCTTACACAGACTCCCGTTCAAGATCCTGACACAGAAACACATTTTGACGTTCATCTGGCATAAAGATTGGTTTGGTAGGCCCAAAGGATGCATACTTTCAGGTTTCGGTTCTACCTCGACACAGACTCTTCCTACGCTTTGCTTTTGACGGCTAGGCTTATTAGTACAAGGTCTTCCCCTTCGGCCTGTCTCTGTCCCCTCACGTCTTCATGAAAGTCACAGAGGCAGCTCTTGCCCCGTTAAGGGAAGTGTGCATCTGCATACTCAACTACCTTGACGACTGGCTGATTCTAGCACACACTCGAGAGTTGCTGTGCGCCCACAGGCTCTCCCCGGTTCAGAGCATCTCTTTTCTCGGCATGGAGTTAGACTCTGTCTCAATGATAGCAAGCCTCACAAGCAAGTGCGCGCAGTCTGTGCTGAAAACTGGGCTGGGTCACCATGTGCAACAGACACGCAGCCGCCGGTTCCTGGTCAGGACCACAACTGGGTTGGCACATCAACTGCCTAGAGTTGCTGGCTGTACTACTCACCCTGCGGAGGCTATTGCCGTTGATCCAGGGCAAGCATGTGATGGTCTGATCTGACAACACAGTGACAGTAGCATACCTGCAAGTGTTCTCTGTCAGCGACACTTGCCTGGAGTTCGGTCTGGCAGATTCTCACGTGTTCCTGAGACCCCGACAGAGTTGCGTAAGTCAATATTCTGTTACCTAAATGTAGTGACCACCAACGCAGAATTCCTGATGCCAGCCAGTTTACAACCTATAATTTTGGATTCTGCGTGGTAGAGATGCCATCAGCAATCACCAGTTTCGATGCACTGACTGTCGGAAATGGAGAGCCAAACCAGAAATCCCACAAATGTCAGACTTCAACTATTTAAGCCTGCATTTCACTCCACGGGAACGGATTGCTTCGGGCCCTTCTCAGTTAAGATTGGACAGAGAGTAGAGAAAAGATGGGGAATAATTTGGAAGTGTTTGACAACTAGATGTGTCCACCTTGATATACTATCAAGTATTGACACTGATTCCTTCCTCATGGCATTCAGGAGATTTGTGGCACATAGAGGAACTCCCTTTGAGCTCTGGTCTGATCAAGGGACTAATTTTAAAGGAGGGGAGAGAGAGAGATGAATGAATCATTCAAAAGTATGTCACCTGAACTACAACGACAGTTGCAAAGCAGAAAGTCCACTTTCGTTTCAACCCACCTGCAGCTCCTCATTTTGGAGGAGCATGGGAACGTGAAATAAGATCTGTTAAATCAGCTCTGTATGCTTTTGTTGGTGCTCAATCTGTTATGGAGGAGGTCCTCAGGACAGTGTTAATTGAGGTAGAGGGAATACTGAACTCCAAGCCTCTTGGATACTTATCCTCTGACATCTCGGATAAAGATCCTATTACCCCAAATCACCTTCTCATGGGGCGGCTCGATGTCTCTCTCCCACAAGTTGTATATCCTCAAAGCGAAATAATCAGTTGGAAGTGATGGCGCCACAGTCAGATCCTCACAGACTTATTCTGGTCCTCATTCTCAAGTACTACCTACCAAATATACAGACTCGTACTGCCGTTGGGAACGTTGTTATTCTGGTAGACCCCCAATTGCCTTGAGCTATGTGGTTGATCGGAAAGGTCACCAAGGTCAAGCCAAGTGCAGATGGGCATATCAGAACTGCAGAGGTTTTTATCAAGTGAAGAACCTATACCAGACCAGTTTCAAGGATGATTGTACTTCCTGCTATCCCTGATGACACATACACCTCATAATTGCGGGCCATTTATCAGGGACAAATTTAGTGACTAAATTTGGGGGGGCTGTACAGAAGGCCCTCAATGAGTCAAACATGTATATAGTTAATTTGGAGACATTACTCATTATGCCCAGTAGGTGGCAGCCTGCCCTTACTCAAGTTCATTGCAAGTATTGTATCAGCCGTAACAGATTTTGTTATGAGAAAATAGTCAAAATCTCCGGTCTAGTGTGGACTGTTTTTGAGTTTACTGAATTTACCCTGTTCTAATAATTCCTGAGTGATTTTAGTTGGTGTGCGTCAATGACGAACACAATAGTTTCTTTGAGAGTGTTTCTCAAATAGTTTCTTTGAGAGTGTTTATAGCAACTATTTAATACCGTAATGTGTGCTGATTCATTCTAATGCTAAGCTAATCATAACTGTTCGTGGAAGACATAATTCGTATAACGTTTGTCTAGCGTTAAGTGACTATTCACACTGTAATCATTTATTGGCTACCGTTGATTACTTTATTAGGAGAATATTGTTCTAGTGTCCTAGATTATGAGCATACTGCTGTACTAATTCGTGATGATGATATTATTGCAGTTAATAATTATTCCTTCTCTCTGTTTATTTTACAACCACACACACAAACACGCATATAAATGCATATTGTGTAGACTGGAACCAAAGAGAGAAATACCTGTATGCCATACCGTGCTGATTGCTGTTTCCTTATTACTAAGTATTGAAGTAAACCCATATCAACCTGATTCTGTCTTCCTGAGACATGACTGACATCCTGTAGCGAATGCAACATATTACCACCTGACTAAGTCATGCCTACCCCTATACCTAACAAATACAGTATGCCTCATTTACCAAAAAATCCAAAGCACGAGAACTTGTGGAGTTGGAAGGAAATATTAAAAGTGTCATCTGATGGCCTCAGTGAATTGACACGTTTGAAATATAGATATAATACTATTTTGTCGCAGAAAATGCAGTTTTGGTTATTCAGGGCAAGACAGTCATTCTTTGAGTCGGGGGACAATGCAGGAAAACCTTTTGACTAGATATATAAAGCAGAGAGTGTCTTTTTCTACCATTCCCTCAGTGAAATCTGCTGTTGGTGAAATATTTACCTCAGCCGTTGATATTAACAATGCCTTGAATCTTGATCTTTATAGTTCCACATCTTTTTCTAACGAAGAAGATATTAGAAACTTTGTGGAACCATTAGAACTCCCTAAACTGACGACTGAGCAAAAGACTAAATTGATTCTGAGATAACCTTCGAGAAGCTTGATGAGGTAATTAAGGCCCTGCCGAACTGGCTCCACTTTTGTTAGAAGTTTATAAGGAATCATTTAAGAATGGAAGGCTTCCCCCAACCATGACAAAAGCCCGGATCAGTCTGATTGCTGGACAAAGATCCAAGCATAAGATCCAGAGTGTAAAAGTTACCCTCCAATTTCCCTGATCCAGCTAGATGTAAAAAAGATTTGTCAAAAATTCTGGCTAACAGATTAAGTAAAGATATGACATACATATTGATCAGATGGGGTTTATTGGGGCCGTAGCTCTTCTGATAACATTAGGCGTATCATCAATATCAAGTGGTCAGTGGTGAATGATCAGACTCCGGTCACTGCCATCTCACTTGATGCAGAAAAGGCATTTGATATGGTGGAATGGGATTATCTTTTGAAGATTTTGGGAATATATGGGTTGGTGAGTACTTTTATAGGTTGGGTTAAGCTACTTTATAGACATCCGGTAGGGGCAGTACAAACAAATGGACTAATCTAATTTTACTCTGGATAGGGGCCAGAGTACTCTGGAAGAGCCCAGTAGGGTTGCCCTCTTTCCCCATTATTGTTTTGTCTTGCCCTGGAACCATTAGTAGCAGCGATTAGAAAGGAGGATGATTTTCCAGGGGTGATTGCGGGAGATATGGCACATAAGATTCTACTTCACGTAGATGCAGATACTTTTCATCTCCAACCCCACTACATCTATTCCTTGCCTCCACAGAATTATTAATTCCTTATCAAATTTAACAGGATACAAAATCAATTGGTCTAATTTCAAAGTTTTGGCCTTGACAGCATACTGCCCAGTAATGGCTTTTCAGCTGGGCACCTTCCACTGGCCCAAACAGGGCATTCAGAATTAGGGCATTTTATTCCCATCAAGAGTCCTTTATTTGGAATGGTAAACGTCCCATGTTAAATTTCAATAAATTACATAGGCCGATTGACAAAGGTGGGTTAGGCCTACCCAAGATTTTGTTTTATTATTATGCATTTGGTCTCAGACATTTGGCTCAATGGACGCTTCCACCTGAGAGAGCCCCTCCCTGGTTTTGTATTGAAAGGAAGTTCTTGCCCCTATCTCACCACTGCAAAGCCTCCTCGGTCAAACTAACCGGAGACGTTAAGTCACACCCCGTTATTTTTTATTTATATTCAACATGGTCATGGTCAAGTGTCCAGTGTGTTTAATTTGGATATTTATTTAAACGTAGCCTCAAGCATATGGCTGAACCCTAAACTTTGTATTAAGTCCCCTTTCTGCTGGTCAGATTGGATTGTGAAGGGGGTTAAAACACACTGTGACCTATTTGTGGGCGGAGTATTTTGATTCAATTTGGTTCAACATTTTGACATTCCCAGATCTCAATTTAATAAGTATTTACAGCTGTGCCACCTACTCTGCACTGTTTTGGGGAGTGGCATGCAGCCCCCTGGTGTGACAGATACTCTGGGAGTGGTGATTGCTGCTTTTGGGAAGGGTCATGGGGCATCAGTGTATTACTCCCTGCTAATCCAGAGTCTGGGGGATGGAACTCTGAATTCTCTCAAAAAATTATGGGAGAAATATCTAAACTTGATATTTGAGGAGGGGCTGTGGGCTAGGATCCTAAAAAACGCCAAGTCTGCATCTAGAGGTGCAAGGGTTCGCCTTATGCAATTTAAGATTTTACATCGATTTTATTGGACCCCCACTAGAATGTATAGGCTTAGTCTTAAAGACAAGCCCACTTGCTGGCGATATCAATCAGAGGATGGAGAATTAACCCATGTCTTTTGGGGGTGTCTTAAGTACCAGGAGTTCTGGTTGAGAGTTCAGAGTCTTATATGTGATGTATTGGGCACTCAGCTTTCACTTTGCCCCAGACTCTGCATTTTGGGTGATGGGGTGGTCATTGACGTTGAGAATTGACACATGAAGAGTTGGGTCCTAACGAGAATCATGATCACCAGACAGGTTATCTTAAGGGGTTTTAAGTCGATTGGAGCAGCCTCATTTCATGACTGGTGCTCAGAGATGGGGAGGGTGGCAGCCTTTGAAGAAGGGATATATAGAAGGTTAGGAAATCTGGGGTTATTTGATAGGAAATGGGGCAGATATTTGTCCTTTTTGGAAGGCTTCGGGGAGGGATATTGGAGAGGGATCTTTAGTTTTAAATGCATGTGTGAAATTTAGTACACTTTTTATATATCTATTTTTTTAGTGTTTCCAAATATTTATGACCACTGGGGCGAGTGTTTGTCTCAGATGAATGTGTTCGGGGGGGAAGGGTTTAATTGTATATAAATTGACACCGCATTTTCTGTGATGTTTGTTTAATATGTTGAATGGAATCAATACAAATTGTTAATAACAAAAACATTTGATCATCCCTTTAGTATCAATACACATTTGTTCTGGGTTATTCACAGAAAGGCTGTAATTCTCCCTAGAGAAGTTAAGCAGCATTATTCTATTGATTTGCACAATTATTAAATGATAATTAAATCAATAAATGAACGCTTAAATATCTAACATATTGAATAACATTCATAATGCAGTTATCCATAGTACATTGATTACACATTGTCATTTTTAGACCAATGCATATTGCATACATATCAATTCAATTATCAAAAATGGATTAACTGAATGATTAAATAAAAATATTCCATACGAGCGGCAGTTCTGCAGATGGAAATGCCTTGTTGATTAGAGAGGTGAGGCGAATGTGCTACAACAGCAGAAGATCACGTCAGGTTCCACTTCTGTTGGCCAAGAACAGAGAGCAGAGACTGCAGTGGGCACAGGCTCATCAAAACTGGCCAGTTAAAGACAGGAAAAACACAGTCTGGCCTGATTAATCTCCATTTCTTTTGATATAACAAATGGTAGTCCCATTGAAAAATCCATATCGATCGACCATTAACTGTGGGTTAATGGTCGATCGATTAATCGACCATTACTGTTGGGTAATTTTTTTTTGCATATCTATAATGAGTACTTGGTGACATGAAGAGCAGTGGTATGGTTATGGATTCTCTCCAGTATGAATTCTCTCATGTTTTTTCAGGTTTCCTGACTGAGTGAAACTCTTTTCACAGTGTGAGCACTTGTATGGTTTCTCTCCAGTATGAATTCTTTGGTGCAGTTTCAAGCTGGTGGCTGTAATAAAAATCTTCTCACATTCAAAGCACATATGAACCCCCACACCGGTATGTTTTTTCTGGTGCAGTTTCAAATAGGACACATGTGCAAAACTCTTTCCACAAAATGAACACTTGTAAGGCTTCTCATTTGTGTGAGACTTCAGATGTCGTTTTAGGGACCGTGCCAGAACAAATGTTTTACCACACTTATCACATTCAAATGGTCTTTCTCCAGAGTGACAAAAGAGATGACTCCTGAGATTGGTTGCATCTGCAAAACTCTTTCCACACTGATGGCATGTGTAAGAACTCTCTCCAGTATGAACTCTCATGTGTTTATCAAGATGTTTTTTACATGTGAAACTCTTTCCACACTGATGGCACGTGAAAGGTCTCTCTCCAGTATGAACTCTCATGTGAGTATTAAGATAGTCTCTACATGCAAAACTCTTTCCACACTGAAGGCATGTGTAAGGTCTCTCTCCAGTATGAAATCTCATGTGTTTATCAAGATTGCTTTTACGTGTGAAACTGTTTCCACACCGAGAGCACGTGTAAGGTCTCTCTCCAGTATGAACTCGTATGTGTTTATCAAGATGTTTTTTACATGTGAAACTCTTTCCACACTGATGGCATGTGAAAGGTTTCTCTCCAGTATGAAATCTCATGTGTTTATCAAGACTGCTTTTACGTGTGAAACTGTTTCCACACTGAGAGCACGTGTAAGGTCTCTCTCCAGTATGAACTCGCATGTGTTTATCAAGATGTTTTTTACATGTGAAACTCTTTCCACACTGATGGCATGTGAAAGGTTTCTCTCCAGTATGAAATCTCATGTGTTTATCAAGACTGCTTTTACGTGTGAAACTGTTTCCACACTGAGAGCACGTGTAAGGTCTCTCTCCAGTATGAACTCTCATGTGAGTATTAAGATAGTCTCTACATACAAAACTCTTCCCACACTGATGGCACGTGTAAGGTTTCTCTCCAGTATGAAATCTCATGTGTTTATCAAGATGGCATTTAAATGTGAAACTCTTTCCACACCGAGAGCAAGTGAAAGGTCTCTCTCCAGTATGAATTCTCATGTGTATATTTAGATTGCTTTTACTTGTGAAACTCTTTCCACACTGATGGCATGTATAAGGTCTCTCTCCAGTATGAACTCTCATGTGTTTATTAAGATCGCCTTTACATGTGAAACTCTTTCCACACTGATGGCACGTGAAAGGTCTCTCTCCAGTATGAACTCTCATGTGAGTATTAAGATAGTCTCTACATACAAAACTCTTCCCACACTGATGGCACGTGTAAGGTTTCTCTCCAGTATGAAATCTCATGTGTTTATCAAGACTGCTTTTACGTGTGAAACTGTTTCCACACTGAGAGCACGTGTAAGGTCTCTCTCCAGTATGAACTCTCATGTGAGTATTAAGATAGTCTCTACATACAAAACTCTTCCCACACTGATGGCACGTGTAAGGTTTCTCTCCAGTATGAAATCTCATGTGTTTATCAAGATGGCATTTAAATGTGAAACTCTTTCCACACCGAGAGCAAGTGATAGGTCTCTCTCCAGTATGAATTCTCATGTGTATATTAAGATTGCTTTTACTTGTGAAACTCTTTCCACACTGATGGCATGTGTGAGGTCTCTCTCCAGTATGAACTCTCATGTGTTTATTAAGATCGCCTTTACATGTGAAACTCTTTCCACACTGATGGCACGTGAAAGGTCTCTCTCCAGTGTGAACTCTCATGTGAGTATTAAGATAGTCTCTACATACAAAACTCTTCCCACACTGAAGGCATGTGTAAGGTTTCTCTCCAGTGTGAACTCTCATGTGAGTATTAAGATGGCTTTTACATGTGAAACTCATCCCACACTGATGGCACGTGTAAGGTTTCTCTCCAGTATGAACTCTCATGTGAGTATTAAGATAGTCTCTACATACAAAACTCTTCCCACACTGATGGCACGTGTAAGGTTTCTCTCCAGTATGAATTCTCATGTGTTTATCAAGATTGCTTTTACTTGTGAAACTGTTTCCACACTGAGAGCATGTGTAAGGTCTCTCGCCAGTATGAACTCTCATGTGAGTATTAAGATTGCTTTTACTTGTGAAACTATTTCCACATTGATGGCATGTGTAAGGTCTCTCTCTCGTATGAACTCTCATGTGCATATCAAGATGGCATTTAAATGTGAAACTCTTTCCACACTGATGGCATGTGTAAGGTCTCTCTCCAGTATGAACTCTCATGTGCAAATCAAGATGGCCTTCACATGTGAAACTCTTTCCACATTGATGGCACATGTAAGGTCTCTCTCCAGAATGAACTCTCATGTGTCTATTAAGTTTGCTTTTACGTGTGAAACTCTTTCCACACTGAGAGCAGGTGAAAGATTTCTTGGCTGCTCTTCGAGGATTTTCTGGAGAGAAATTGTTTTCAGTGTTTGAGCCACTCAAAGATTTTTCTCCATTTATAAAACTAAGCTGTTCGTCCTCCACTTCATTCAGCTCTTCACACTCCTCTCTCACTTCCATCAGCTCTGCAGTGACCACAATAAATGGAAAAAAAATAAATTCAAAATGATTATACAATCTATATCATACATGATTGAATTGTTACTGGTGTAATATTATTATGATGTAGTGGTTCTTGTTGTTTTTATCTCTCATATTAATAGTTTTTAAATTATATATATATATATATATATATATATATATATATATATATATATTAAGATCTGGGTTATGTTGCTGCTGTAATGTCTGAGTTTCCCCCTAGGGGGATCAATAAAGTTATCAATCAAACTTCTGACCCACTGGAATTGTGATAGAGTCAATTAAAAGTGAAACAATCAGTAAGTAAAAACTGTTGGAAAAATGACTTGTAATGTACAGATTGTGCCGTTTCAGAAGGCAATCAGTACTTTAATTCAAGTGGCATTCATCTGATCACAAAGTATGGTCAGGACATTACTGGTGTAAAAAACAGCACCATCACTATTTGCAAAAAGTCATTTTTGTTCAAATCAAATTACACAGCAGCCATCACTTCAACACCTTATCCTTGAGTAGTCATGCTAATTTGGTACTTGAAAATCACTTGCCATTATATCAAACACAGCTGAAAGCTGTTTGGTTTGTTAAATGAAGCTTAACATTATCTTTGTGTTTGTTTTTGAGTTGCCACAGTATGCAATAGACTGGCATGTCTTAAGGTAAGCAGTGCTGATTTAGGACCATATAGCATGACTGTGAGTGTGATATTGCTTATATACAACAGTTCAATGAACAAGTAAATTTAATAGAAACAGAAAAAACTGAGTATGGTCATAAAAAAACGCATTTGTGCATTGAACTACTTATGTGACAGATCAGAATCTGCCATTGATGGTTCAAAACAAATGGTGTGTCCAAGCCTCTGTTAGTAATTAAAAAAATTTCACTTCAGAAATAGTATCACATTACCGGTGCACAAGAGTCCATCACTATAGAAACCGCAATGTCCTTCGCCACTTTAAACAGCATGCATTGTGTAATTAATCAGTCTGTTGATTCTCTCAGCTGTGATGAGCCGTAATGCACCAATGTAAAACAGTTCATTCTCGCGGGCAAGGAAGAGGCGAGAAACCGGCTTGACATATGAAATAATAGGTTTAATGGAGAACTCAAAAGACAAACACATAAGACGACGGACATGTCCGTGAACGATCTCTCTCTCTCTCCCATCGCCGTCCGCGAGTGGCCTTTATCCCTCTTGACAGCTTAATTAGCCTCATATGGGACCGGGCGTGCGTAGTCACGCCTCGGTCCCACCCTCCTCCGTGCCACAGCCACTTTAAACAGCATGCATTGTGTAATTAATCAGTCTGTTGTGTCTCTCAGCTGTGATGAGCCATAATTCTTAAGTTGTTCATTTAAAGCAGTTTAAAGATATTTCCTAGCTTCAGTAGTGTAGTTGTAATACAAGCGATCAAGAAGAGCTGTTATATGTGGATTCACTTCATCACAAAACTGGCTCATATGACACACAAAAATGATCTTTTGCCACCACCTGCTGGCTAACATATGGAATTTAAAAAAAAGACAAACAGTAGCTCTTAACACATCGGCACAAACACGAGCGGAGTGATACACAGTGAAGTGTCCAAGTGCTGATGGTCGAAGATTTGAGGATCGGAACTAACTGTTCAATATATATCATCATATCGCCAAACCCTAGTCACAGAACGAAAGTAAAATACATGTTTAGAATAACATGAGGGTCAGTACATGCACCTTTTTAAAAGACAACTGAGCACTAAAACTAAAATAAAAACAGCAGGGAACTTTTAGTTTGACACGTGAGTGATAAAAATTGTCTCAAACTCGGACATAAAGAGGCTTGTCATAAAAATGTAACAACATTAAAGGAAGAAACATACCTGCAGGAAAAAAATCATCATCATCTTCATCACTCTGTTGTTTTTCTGTTGTGGTTTCATCACCATCTTCATCACTCTGTTGTTCCTCTGCTGTGGTTTCATCATCATCTTCATCACTCTGTTGTTCCTTTGCTGTGGTTTCATCATCATCATCATCACTCTGTTGTTCCTCTGCTGTGGTTTCATCATCATCTTCATCACTCTGTTGTTCCTCTGCTGTGGTTTCTTCTCTCATCTTCATCAGGTTCCTGCAGTCCAGCAGCTTCACTGAACACATCTTCACTTGTGTCTGCAGCATCTGCTGTTCATCATCATCTTCATCAGTCTGTTGTGTTTTCTTCTTTTATCTCCTCCAGCTTCACTTCAATCTTCACTGGTGTCTGCAGCATCTGCTGTTCTCCAGCATGAATCACATCCACCTGCTCTCTCATGATGAACATCTGAACACAAAAACATCATCATTATAATGGACTGACATTCATCAAACTCAAAAACATTATTACATGATTATATATAAGAACAGATCTGTTCTTTCAGAAATGCTATAAATATAAATGTGTTTTTGTTTTTTTCTTCCTGACTGAAGGAATATTATAACAGGTTATATATAAATGGTGAACTTTCCCTTTAATTTTTCAGGCCATTTTGTCAACTTTAAACTGGTGAACATTGACATGAATGAGTCACATTATATAAACTGGCCTTTTACATTCAGTATGAGCTGTGAACAAACCATGGGACATCCACAAGATTAAATAAATGGTTCTATAGTGTAAAAGAGTATCTCTGTTTTTCAGTTTCTTATTTTAGAACCTTATAAAAAAAATCTCTTCAAAGCACAAGAACAAACGTGTTTCTGCACTTGACATCTGTCTTTGGCACACACCACTGCTCCGCAGTGATTTAAACTGAACTGAGAATCGATACTGATTCTTTAGAGAAATAATTGTGGAAAGTCATGGCATGCACTCATATTATTTCTTCCTGCATATCATTCCACATGATTACTATAGCTTCTTCCATTAGCAGTGAGGGATTCACATGTGATAAATGTAAGGAATTAGTCAGGACGGAGAAGGTTAATGAGTTTGAGGCACACATCTGAACGCTAGTGGAGGTCAGTGAGAAAGAGAAGCCGGTAGATATGGTTTCGGATGCGGGTAGTATAGAAAGAAACACACACTTTTTTTCTGACTCTAGAGCCCACGCAGCAGGGCGTTTGGGTGATGTCACAGTGACATAGTCACTTAGCACTACTCTCCCCTTCCTCTTAGGGTTTCCAATCGATTTTCTCCACTCAATGATGCACCCACTGAGAATGATGTTGAAAGAGCCTTAATAACCGGTGATTCTATTGTAAGGAATGTGGAAAGAGAGACTCCAGCCACCATTGTTAAATGCATTTCTGGGACTCGAGCATCTGACATCAGATCAAATTAATAAGTGCTGGCTAATGTTAAATGTAGATTTTCTAAAATTGTTATTCATGTCAGCACTAACAATGTCCAGCTTCGCCAGTCAAAGATCACTAAAGATAAATTTCAAGGTTTTTTTTCAAGAAAAAAGCCTGCACCATGGTACAATTATCACACTTGAAAAAAGGAGCACAAGTGGAAGAATACAAAATTATAGGTATTTTACAGACAGACACTAAAGGCTGCCAGGTCAACATATTGTAGAAAACTCATAGAAAATAACCACAACGATCCTAGATGTTTATTCAGTAATGTGGTGACATTGGTTAGAAATAAAGTATCGACTGAACCAGATATTCTAATAGTACTGACAAAATTTACAGAAATAAAATTGGAACTATGCAATCAACTGTCACAGCACCTTAGAAAACAGTTTTCTTCATAAGCAAATTCAATCCTTTGCTGTCATAGGTCATGAATGGCTAACAAAATGATAAAAAAATCAAAAGCCACAGCATGTATGTTAGATCCAATACCAAATAAGCTCTTAAAAGAGGTATTCCCTGTAATCTCAGAACCTCTTCTTAATATTATTAACTCCTCACTATCTGTAGGACATGTCCCAAGAAACTTTAAAATGGCAGTTATCAAACCGTTATTAAGAAGCCACAGCTTGATCCTGAAGAATTTACTAATTACAGACCAATTTCAAATTTACCGTTTATGTCAAAAATATTAGAAAAGGTACATCACAGTACAGAGACTGCACTTATTAGAGTTACTAATTACTTCCACTTATCTGATCATGGCATTGAATTTCTCTTCTAGTGCTTTTAGACCTCAATGCTGCATTCGACACCATAGATCACGACATTTTCTTTAATAAATTGGAGAATTATGTTGGCATTATGGGACTTGCATTAGAATGGTTTAGGTCCCATTTATCAGAATGCTACCACTTTGTATTTGTAAACAAGGAATTGTCAAATAAAAAAAAAAAGCATGGAGTGTCACAGGGATCAGTTTTAGGGCCTCTGCGAGATATTATCAGGAATCATGGAATAAGGTTCCACTGTTATGCCAACGAAAATTCACAATTCTCCAATTTAGCAGAGTGTATCAATGAAATCAAAGATTGCATTGCTAGAAATTTCCTTCTAATCAATTCTGACAAAACACAGGTACTACTTATTGGACCAAAAACCTCTCAAATATTCTTTGACTCTCGATGGATGTACTGTCGTCTTCTACAGTGAAGAACTTGGGTGTTATATTTAATACAAATCTGTCCTATGTTGCTGATGCTGAAAAATTAACTAATGCATTAATGACCTCAAGACTAGATTATTGTAATGCACTACTGGGAGGATGTCCAGCTAGTTCAATAAATAAAATTCAGTTGGTTCAAAATGCAGATGCCACAGTGCTGACAAGAACAAAGAAATATGATTATATTAGCCCCAACTTATCATTGTTACATTGGCTACCTGTCAAATTTCATATTGATGGACTACACTCTTGAAACTGAATAAATATACACTATCGTTCAATTGCCAACAAAAGCCTTCATCAGCTAAATAACAAAGGACAATGCATCGATGTGTAACTCTGCAGTTAATCCAGGATGGACTTCAAATACATTAGCCATTAATCTTAGTTCAAACAATTTATTTTTTATTTTTATTTTTTTTAAAAAGAGACTTGCCACAGTCACCTTCAGCTTGCTCACAGGTGTTATGAATACAATTATTATAACATTTTTAGACTTTATAGATATTACAGTTACATTTTTTGTTAATGCATGATTTTCCGTAAAGCTGTTCTGAAATTATGTGTGTTGCGAAAAAGTGCTATACAACTAAGAATAATTTGACTATCAATTACACAGATCAATAGTTTGCACTTCCTTCCTACCTTCTGCCAGTTTCAGATTCCATATGCAATCTCCAGTCCCTTTTGGTCACCCATGTTTCATCATGTGCATCATTTATCAAGGCTGCTACTTCTCTCGCTTCCTCACACTAGCCCATTCCGTCGATAACTCTGATAATGTATCTACTGACGAATGCTGCTGATCGGACCTCAAATTTAGGTCCCCGTTACCAAATCAATGGAACAGAATTTCCCCTTTCCATAACAAAAACCCTGAAACCTCAGACTGCATGTCCTTTTTCATGGATACGCACACTCCGAAGGTCTCGAATCTACTTTATAGGAACATGGTTTGCAGAGAAATGTCCAGACAAATTCCTCTCTCTCACACCCTCCATCTGCATCTTCGAAATTTACCCCATCGTCTTTGCCAACGTATTATGTGGTCCCCTCTGGGCTCGCAAATGTGTCGTCATTTTGCAACAATACCACTGCCTTTGTGATCATCTAAAACAGGGGTGTCAAACTCAATTCCTAGAGGGCCGAAGCCATCCAGAGTTTAGTTCCAGCCCTGCTCCAAAATGCCTCCTTGTAATCTTCAAGCACTCCTGAAGACCTTGATTGGCTGCTTCAGGTGTGTTTAATTAGGGTTGGGAGCTAAACTCTGCTGGACTGTGGCCCTCCAGGAACCGAGTTTGACACCCCTGATCTAAAAGGTGATCCTCCTTCAGGATCATTATGCCCCTACTAAGACGTTTGATACGGCAAAGCGTCAACTATATTTCATTTTCTCAGCAGAGCAAATTCCTAGGTTTTTCGATTAAATCGCCGACTGTCTCTTCCAGGAATTTCATCTATGTCACTACGTCAGCTTACTTCCCGTCCCCTGCATGCATCTCTCAGACCTTCTGCCATCCTAAGTTCTTCACTCCTCCCCCTTTTAGATTACGCTAAAACTCATGCAGAAAGAACTCGCCCAGTCCACTCTCATTTTTAACTTTTTCTCAAACACTCCAAAACAGATCAAATGGGGTGCAGTCGTAGCATAATAATAATCTCCAAACTTGTTTGCATTTTGCATCTGACCCCTCAAACGTTGCGGTCTCCTCCCCTAGTCTCTCGGGGCACTTATTCAGCATGGGTGTGGCCACAACCGCTGCTCATCAAGAACTATAAGAATCCACAATCAAGATGCTTGGCTGCTGGCCTTCCTCATCATACCAGAAATATATTCACTCCAACCCTCAAATCATCACACACATTCAACTCTCAATCAGCCATAAGTTTCATGGAGGCCTGGGCCACTCACTACTTTATCCACACACTCTATTTCACATTATCAAACTCAAGTATATCTATCCTCCAGCAAGGATATTTTATAATTATATCCTCCCACCTCACCAGGGCTTCCACAATCCCAAGCATGATTTTCATTCACATAAGTACTGCACAGCCTAGCTCGCACTATCGAAGGGCTCATAAGCAAACGCTGTTAAGATATTCCACATACAATGTCTGCCCTTGTCAGACGGCTCATAATAAAACGCTGTTTATCATTCAACAATGGGTATTGCACAACAACGTCGCCCTCATAGCGGAACTTCATGCAACATCATTCATCCCCTGGCAAAGATATCGCATAAGCAACGTTCAACCTCGTCAGAGGGTTCACAATCAAACGCCAACCACATCGTTTAGCAATCGCCCATGTCAAAGGAGACAGGGCTCAGGCAGCCACACACACACAGGAAGATTACATGTTACTCAAGGCTAATAGGTGTTTTTCCTGACGACTGCATAATTCCAGCCAGAATGTTTGGAAGAATAAGTGCAAATGGACTTGGTTTCAAAGCTGCATTCCACAGCTCTGATGTGGGAACATTTTGGCTTTAAGCCAAATGAGAGAGGAGAGCCCAACCGAACCGAATGAGCCGGTATGTCCACTTTGTTTAAAAACAGTGGCAACGAAAATTGGCAATACATCTAACTAGGGCTGGGTTATACATGAAATACCCATGAAGATAACAAATTCAACAATAGCGTGAATATCGTGATGATTTTAATGAGCATTTTATTTGGCCATTAAGTTTTATAGAGTGCATCAGTAGACTAATTTCACAAGCCTGTCAGTGCTCAGACCATACGCTGCACACTGCATCAAATTGGTCTGCATGGCTGTCGTCCAAGAAGGAAGCCTCTTCTAAAGATGATGCACAAGAAAGCCCGCAAACAGTTTGCTGAAGACAAGCAGACTGAGGACATGGATTACTGGAACCATGTCCTGTGGTCTGATGAGACCAAGATAAACTTATTTGGTTCAGATGGTGTCATGTGTGTGTGGCAGCAACCAAGTGAGGAGTACAAAGACAAGTGTGTCTTGCCTACAGTCAAGCATGGTGTTGGAAGTGTCATGATCTGGGGCTGCATGAGTGCTGCTGGCACTGGGGAGCTACAGTTCATTGAGGGAACCATGAATGCCAACATGTACTGTGACATACTGAAGCAGAGCATGATCCCCTCCCTTCGGAGACTTGCGCCCCAGCAAGGCAGTATTCCAGCATGTTAACAACCCCATGCACACCTCCAAGACGACCACTGCCTTGCTAAAGAAGCTGAGGGTGAAGGTGATGGACTGGCCAAGCATGTCTCCAGACCTAAATCCTATTGAGCATCTGTGGGGCATCTTCAAACGGAAGGTGGTGGAGCACATGG
Organism: Moxostoma hubbsi; assembly: GCA_032164185.1. Taxonomy (NCBI): domain Eukaryota; kingdom Metazoa; phylum Chordata; class Actinopteri; order Cypriniformes; family Catostomidae; genus Moxostoma; species Moxostoma hubbsi. Next base: position 44,727,502 of record JAVLUX010000001.1, read on the forward strand.
TCTCTAACATCCACCAGCTCCTTGATGTCATTATGGAGGAGTGGAAAAGGACTCCAGTGGCAATCTGTGAAGCTCTGGTGAACTCCATGCCCAAGAGGGTTAAAGCAGTTCTGGAAAATAATGGTGGCCACACAAAATATTGACACTTTGGGCCCAATTTGGACATTTTCACTTAGGGGTGTACTCACTTTCGTTGCCAGCAGTTTAGACATTAATGAATAAATAATCATTTTGAGGGGACAGCAAATTTACACTGTTATACAAGCTGTACACTCACTACTTTACATTGAGTTACATGTGAGTTAACTACATGTGAGTTATTAACTACCAGTTAATCAGATTAGAGAGATCGTTTCGCAATTTAGCATAACAATCCTTATGCTTACATCTGCGCTAGTAATACATGCATATATCGCACAGTATGTAAGTTACAGTATACAAATGTTTAGCTAATGTGGGGAAGTAGGATACAGCTTCAGCGATTAAACATTTAGCAGTTTGAAATCGATTAGCTAGTTCAGTTACTTCAGTTCAGAGTAGGGCTAGCAATCATCAAACTGGTAACGTAGACTGGTAGTTGATTTTAATGTAAAGTTATGAAAATGATGATTTGTAATTAAGATAAAAATGTTGGTAATTGGATGATTAGATGTAAACATAGGCTGTCATATTTTTGCACAGGATCAATTAAACATGAAAAGAAAGGGAGAGATATCTTTTTTAAAGGAAGAGTTATTTTTAAAGAAGCACAAACAGGCAGATCAGGTACAAACACACCCAAGCCCTTGCATCACCACTGAACCCCAGAGCAGCTCCCTAGCTGAGGCTAGTCCGAGTCAGTGGTCAGACTTCAGGACCACCAGCAGGTCAGAGCATCTTCCAGACACAGGCAGTCAGTCACAAGTTCAAGTTCAGGAATTTACATCAAGATGATTTTGTCAGATTAAAAGGATAGTTCACCCAAAAACTGTTGGTAACCAAATAGTTTTGGGTTCCCGTCGACTTCCATTGTATATTTTTCTATACTATGGAAGTTGATGGGAACCAAAACTGTTTGGTTACCAGCATGCTTCAAAATATCATATTTTATGTTCTGCAGAAGAAAGTCAGTCATACAGGTTTGGACGTTTAAAATGTTGGTTCATGTGTGTTCTTGTTGTTGATGGCTGTGGCATTTATATTGTGATTATACACTAATGGTTCTTGTGTTATAAATATATCAAGGGATGACACAGAGACCTGTTGTTCTGAGAAAGACAGTGAGCCAGAGCTGCCAGGAGATGTTCAATACTTATAAACACTTATAAAGTCTTTCCTCTCTGTAAGTACTGTGTGAAATTCTGTATTTTGTTTTTGTAAATATAAGGTTTTTTGAAAATAAACTCAGCATTTAATGTAACGGACACATGCTACAGTATCTCGTCTCCTTGGTACTTAAGCTTTATTTTCTGAAAATATTTAGGATGTTCAACACTTGTAGACACAAACAGAGTGACCCAAAACTTTCCTCTATGTGAGTACTGTGTGTGAGTGTGTGTCATTACTATCAATACAAGAAAAACAGCTTATAAATCATACATTTTTTTTTTACATTTAAATATTTAGGTGATGGACAGGTTTAGGGGATAGAAAATACAGTTTGTACAGTATAAAAATCATTATGGAAATTCACCATAAAACATGGAAAAGAAAACACTCAGAGGGTTCCAGATGCGTCACCAACAAACTTGAGAAGGTCAGCTGTCCGTTCTGAATACACAATTCCAAGTTCTCATTGATATACCTTTTAGTTATCTCTTTTGGACCCCTTAATCTCTCATGTCCACTATCTCTGACCAATGGGCCTTCAGACAGTGTCCTTCCACTCGCCACCATTATCTTTCAGGCCTTCTACTTTTTAAACTATTGGTGGAAAGTCCATCGCCTGTCTATTTTTTAAAAAAGGATATCTTTCCTCCTTTGAATGTGTGTATATATATATATACAGGGTTCTAAATTAACACCCGCCAACCCGCCAAATGCGGGTTGAAATTCATTTTGGCGGGTGTTACTAAAAACTTACTAGCCAGTTTGGCCGGTGATGCAAGGTCATTACATGCATCATGATACACACGGCTCTGTTCTCGGCTCGGCTATTCCCTGACAGTACTTCCTACATTTACCAAGAACACTGTGCTGTAATACTGCGTGATGACATTTCATACGTTCATTGGCTGCGCGCAGTTTGCGGTGAAACCAGCGCGAGAAACCATGGAAACGAATGGAGCCAAAGCAGGGAGCATAGATTGAATGAGGAAGGAGTTAAAGATTAAAAGATTAGCTAAACTAAATGCGGCGGTGGTTGGGACAGACTTCTGGGGGCGAGAAGAGGAAGGAGGAAAGGGATGATGAAATCGGGAGAGAAACAAAGAAAAGAAAATTTAATTCCAAATGGTTGACGGGTCGTGAATGGCTTGTGTTTGATCACAAAAATGTTGTCATGTTCTGTCAGGATTGCCGCATGTACGCCAAAGAAAAAAACAAAACGAACAATTTTGTGGTAGGAACGAATAATTTTAAAGTCGAGGCAGTAAAGGACCATGAGAGTGCTCGAAGTCATCAGGAGAGCCTGAGGATTAAAACGGCCAAGACAGGTCGTATTGAAGAGAGCCTTTCTGGGAGAAGCCTTAATTTAATGAAGACGTCTGAGTTGGAGAAGATGCAGCTACTTTTTCGAAATGCCCACGCCATCGGAAAAAAAGGCAGGCCTTTCACCGACTTCGCATGGATGTGTGAGTAAGTGAATTAACGTTACTATTGACATGTTTCAGAAACCGTGTATTTAATACCATTCAGAGTGCTTCCATAGACACAGATGAAACTTTATGTTTGATGGTTTCAAAAAGAAGAAAAAAAAACTCACTAAAATGTACTTTAAATGTTAAACTGTGTAGGCGCTAACAGTTGCTTCATTTACATGAAAATGTATTTCAGTGTGGACAGGAAAAAAGGCTTGAAGATAGGAGAGACATACACAAACGACTACCAGGCAAAAGAGTTCATACACTACATAGCAGAGGATGAGAGAAGAAAGATGAGGGCAAGATTATCAGATAGCAAGTTCATATCGGTCATGTCAGATGGATCCCTCGACAGTGCAGTGATGGAAGAAGAAATGGTCTATGTCAGGAGTGCCAGTGAGGGGAAGGTCAAAGTTGATTTTGTAGGGGTAAAAGCTGTCTCAAAGCCAGATTCTACAAATATAGCTGAAGCAGTGTGCAGTATAATGGAAAGTGAAGTCAGCACTGATTGGAAGAACAAGCTAGTAGCAATCACCACAGATGGAGCATCTGTAATGACAGGAGTAAACAATGGTGTTGTTACAAAACTGCGTGCAGACAGAACAAATGTGCTGGGGATCCACTGCATGGCCCATAAGCTAGAGCTTGCCTTCTCAGACGGAATAAGGAAAAATGTGATGGCCAGGAAAGTTGAGGACCTGTTGAGTGGACTCTACACCTTATATCATAAGAGTGGAGTGAACAGGGCCAGCCTAAAGCAACATTTCAGGGAGCTCAACATGAAGGCTTTGATGCCAACCAGAATAGGTGGAACTCGGTGGCTACCACATCTCTTAAAAGCACTTGACCATTTCCTCAGGGGATATGCTGGCATTGTACGCCACTTGGAGAATGTATGTTAATTTATACCTTACTAAAACCAGCAGTGTAGATGGATTATTTAATGTTTGCTTTATTTTTCTGTTAATCAATTTTAAATGCTGTCTGATATAATGCCGTTGTTTTGCTTGTAGTCCCAGGAGGCCACGAACATCAATGCTGTTCTGAGGGCAAAAACCAAGGGGTTCCTCAACATAGGAAAGGATGGTGGAGTGCTCAGGTTTTGCTGCCTTCTCCATGACACCATCAACTGAGCAACCTCTCCAAGTCACTGCAGAGGTCAGTGTCAACCATGGCTGAAGCACAGAGCTGCCTTTCCTCCACTCAGGCTGTCATAGAAAAGTACAAGTCAAGGTATGTATCATATATCCTACAATTAATTATTTGATTTTAGGCTGTGTTGGTGTGTTTTCACCTCAGTAAAAATAAAGACACCCATCCATCTATCTCTGCACAACTGTAGACCTGGGCCTAAGCTGAGAGCAGTGCTGGACACAGACACCTATGAAGGAGTCCTCCTGAAGCCTACTGATCCCGACCGGCATGATAAGGCAAAGAATGAGCTGATCGATTCTCTGTCCCGGTGCATCACTGCTAGATTTAGTGATGTGAACAGTGGTGTCCTGCAGGCTATGCAGCTGACCAGTTTCCAGTACTGGCCAGAGGCAGACACAAGTTCAGGTTAGCAATTCAAAAGTAATGAACACATCTTTACGCATTTTATGTTTTAAGACAACTGCTTAACTTTATATGAATGTTTTCCCTTTTGTTCTCAGATTTTGGTGATGAAGAGGTAAACAAACTCATCAGTCACTTCCGACCTCTTTTACTGTCTGCTGGAGTGGATGTGGAGTTGATCCCTGATCAATGGATAATTCTTAAGACTGAACTGTACACAGCAGGATTTAGCCAAGGTACTTGGAGAATGTTTGAGAAAAAAATCTCATACTGTGACCTCACCTTATCAGTAAACATTTTAAACAAGTGTTTGAAAAGTTTCCAAGCTCTATAGAAATGTCTAATATTGTGAGACAGTTTTATTTTGTTTATCAGGAATCAGAGTAAATGTATTTCGTTAAAGACACAATCCAAATTTGATGCCATATTTTAATAACTAAAGTTGCATTTGAAAATGTATAATTGTTTGCAAGTGCATAATGCATATTGTCTGTCTCACACTGCTACAGGAAACTTTGAGAAGACCTGGCCTACTGTGAACAGAATGCTGCGTCATCGGTGTCCTGATGTCCTTGATCTTTTCGATGCTCTCCTGACCATCCCTGCAACTACAGCTGACTGTGAAAGAGGGTTCAGTGTTATGAAGCAGGTAAAGAGTGACTGGCGCTCACGCCTAAAAGGTGAAACCCTCTCTGACCTCCTTAAAACCCAGTTGTGCTCACCTGACATCAAAGACTTTGATCCAACCAAAGCCATTGAGATCTGGCACGCTGACAGTTTGCGCTCACGCAGGCCTGACTTTGTGCGCAAACATGGAACAAAAGAAACAGAGGGTGGCTCAGATTCAGATGGCACCACCTCTGAAGAAGAAGAGCTCTGAAGATGATTCAAATGATTGATAGAACCCAAACTTTTAAAGAAATCTTTGCACAATCTGTGTATATTTTTTTGTTTGTATTATACTTTATATGTATTTTTGATGCCAACAATGTTAATAAAATGAAAAAATGCATTCAGTGGCACTCATAATTTCTCTTATTTTCACCGGACAAAAATTGGCTAGTGGTAGTTCTGATTGGCTGGTAACTTTAGAAAGTCACCAGCCAAATTGGCTGGTGATCAAAAAAGTTAATTTAGAACCCTGTATATATATATATATATATATATAGTTGACTACTTTCCATAGATTGTGCTGCTTCATACCTAATGTAAGAGACACGTAGTCTTAATGGTGACCCAATACACCTCTGCCTTCTTTTACAGTATAATAACATCATATTGGTTACTTACACAAAGTATTAATTAATTCTCTTTTAGAAAATACACCATTTAAGTCGCTTTGGATAAAAGCATCTGTCAACTGAATAAATGTAAATAAATATAAAACATTGATTTAATTAAATAAGTCTGCTTTTTCATTCCTGGTCGGACGCTGCCGTAAATATTTCGTTTATCGTAAAGTTTCTAATCCTACCGAAGTTTAATGCTGCAACAAAATATTTATTAGTGTGTAAATTAATTGTGACTCTGTGCCCATTCACGACACAACTAAGCAACGCACGTATAACTGATGCAACCGACCCCTCTAAACTGTTATAAAAACATTCCTCACCTCGTGCATGTGACCAACTAACAAAACCAGCTAAAACACCAAATAGATTCAAAAACAACATGCAAAAACCATCAAACGCCAATAATAATGTAAAACACATTGAACACTTACCGAGCTGAGCGTCCAAACTGCCAAGTAGAGGTAACTGCAGGCTGGAGCAATGGGCGTGCCATAAGGTCGGAAAGGAATGGGGCGTGCCATGAGGAATGGGGCGTGCCGTAAGGTCTTTACAATTGGACGCGAAAGCATCCTGATCCGGCCAACAAATAATTATACAAGACCAAATACATTTCTTTCACTGTAAAAATAGCAATAATGATATTGAGAATACATTCAAAAGTACGTTACCTTCGAAAACTTCTGTATGGCGCGGGTTACATGACGTCATCACCACCGCGACTTTTTAAGGATCAATCATTAAAAAACATTCATACTGTTTGTGATAAATGCACTTTTTGTAACACATCACTTGAAGATATTGAACATTTATTTTTGTATTGCCCTTTTTGTATTTCTTTTTGGACTGACTTTAAAATAGATATGACAAACAGATTTGTCTTAATTTAGAACCTCATGACATTTTTATTTGTTTCCAAAACCCATATTTTTCTGAAAAACAAAATTATATAATTAAATTATTTTGGCGAAGTTTTATATTCATAAGACAAAAATAACTCAAAAGAAACCCTCCTATATTACCTTTTATAACACTGATCTCACAGTATACTTTGAAAATCTTTCAAACATGATATCAAAAAAAAAAAGTTTTTGAAAATATCTATAACTGCCTTGATATTATAAACTTTTATTTTTGTATTTATTTATATTATGTTCATTTTATACATCAGTTGTTATTGTTATTCTCTGGTTTACACATTTTGAGCTGTATTTACAATGCCTTGTATTCATCTTGTTTTTTTTTTATTGCATGATACTTGAAATGTCTGTACTTGAACTAAATAATAAAATAAAATCATTAAAAAATAAATTAAATTATTATTTTAAAGATAAAAATGTCTCCTGACTCTATTAAAGTCATACTAGTTTTGTACTTTCATTTAAATTACATACAAACTAAAAGTAATGTTATTTTTATAATAATGGTACAGGAAATGTTTTTGCTGTATAAAGGCATACATACTGTATATACGTGTTTGATCAAACACTCACCATATAATTAAAAAATGAAGTAAAAATGGTTTAATAAACTTATTTTAAGTGACATTAATCAATTAAGCAAAACAAACACCATTTTATCCACAAAATATTTATTCAGTTGTCATTTTTACAATACATTTTTTGAAACGTCAATTGAATTTGTCATCAAAGGCTTGTGTTCTAAGTCAAAACTCATTCCTTCACTGATTCACACTATAGTAGCAGTCCATAGAACAGAAGCCATCAAATTCTCTATCTGAATAGAATGCAGTGAAGACCCCCTTCTTTCCACTGACACAATATCCAGTGGTGTTTTTGTAGAGGAATCCACAGGCATCACATCTGGTGAGCTTAAACTCCACCCTATATTCCTCCCTCACATCTGGATTGACTGACGATACCTACAAGATAAAAGAAAAAATTAATTTAATATATTAGCTTAACTTGTTCATTTCATAAAGTAATACTTATACATACTGTCCAGCCAGGCAAAGTGAGCTTTTTTAAGAAAACCTGGATGGTGGACTGTTTCATTAAACTTTTTGCACACTAGTGACAAAGTGTGAAAGGCTTTGTCTTCTTCATAAACAACATCAAGAAGAATGTGACTGTGCACCTTTGGTGGTAGCTGGAAATAAAAATATGGAAAAACTATTTTAAAATATTACATTACTCCAATTTTTTTTTTTAAAGAAATAATAAAACATACATGTTCAACAGTACATCAGCAAGGCCTGCTGTTGGGCCCATGGCTGAAAAAAGAAAAGAAAAAAAGTTCATTTTGACTGGCCATTTTTTTGTTTGCATGTGTTATTATTTCAAACTGTTTAACATACCAGTTTTGACTTCACATGGGCCTTCAACCTCAGCATCTTTTCTGTGCCTTTTCCGATCTGTAGGAGACCTAGAGAGAGAGAGAGAGAGAGAGAGAGAGAGACAGACAGAGAGAGAGAAAATTACAAATTGCTAAAATGTCATTACTTTAAATTTATATTACAATTAGAATTTACCCTGAGTCTTCAAGTAGCAGTACACACCACCATTTATTCTTGACATATTAGCCTTGAAAAAAAAAACATTACTACAATGTTTAAAATTCTGTTTTTATACTGGCTTGCAAAACAAATGTGTTGAACAAAGATCTGAAGACTCACCTCTGAAAAGTCAAAAGCCACCCCCAGAGAAATGTACAGGCATTACTGAAATTCAAAGGTTACGTGTTTAGACCTTTTTTTATTTGGTTTCTAAAATAAACTGATGTTACTGTCATATAAAAACTCACCATGAGCACAAAGACTCCACAATTATTGGAGAAATGCTGCATTGGAATCTCCTGGATAAGGTTTGTAAGCAAATCAAGAAATGGAAAAAGGCAAGTAAGCAAGAAAGTAATTAATTGAATTGTGTGCTAGAAGAATAAGTGTTGATTCAAAAACTTACTGGAAGATCCTTACAGGAGATCTCAGTCCAATGGCCAGGAATGACAGTCTGAGCAACCCTCCTATTAAGTGATTTTTAGAAATGGAGAAATTATGTTGAAATTCAAAATCAACAAAACACGCCCCTATTCAAAAGGAATCTCACCCCTATCTTTATAACTCTGCTGCTAAACTTACGAACACACTATACAACAGTCCCCCATTTTGATTGTGTACGCCCCTTACTGTTGATTGGTTACAAGTGTTTTGGTACTTTCAACTTTAATAAACTTAAATGACCTCATATAATTCACATCAGACATCATTAACACAAGAACGTCACAAATGAAAAAAAAAGGAAAAAAAGGAAAATCCTGAATGTTTTAGAACTGAACCACCGTACAGCAGCTGAGAACATTTGAACAAGAACTGTTCAACTGGAACTTCTGAACATGAACTACTGAGCTATGTAAAAGACCTGTACACTTGACTGTATCTTCCATCACTCAGACCACTCGCGCAGAGTGAATCAAGGAAAAACACCCGTTTCAGCTTTGGACGCAAAATCTGAAAATGGTTGTTAAAAAACACAAAATACAGAAATCAATTTGACATGGATAAAAATGTCTTGATGACTTACACAAAGCATCCAGTGTGACTTGATCCACGATGGAAATAGAATGCAGTCTTTTGTAGAAGCATCAACCTATCACAAATAAATATAATACAAAATGGTGCACAATGTTTATTTTGCTCTGTGAAATCTTTTTGACCACTTTGAAAGAATGCTTACAACATATATGCCACATAAAATGTATGTAACATGGGATTTGCACAAAGTGGGGGAATCAGCGTTGAATTCACAGCTGTTAGATGTCCAGACTTGGATGCCCTAATAACAGAAACATACACATTAAATCAGACTTTTTAATTTGGGTTTTTGAGCAGTGGAAGCAGTGAAAGTGCTTGGTTTGACTGCATTCCAAGTGGCAGTCAAAGATGATCAAATCTATGAGAATCATAAACATTGAACACAATTTAAAATAGGAAAATTCATATATAAAGCAAAACATGTTTGTCATAAGTTTCCAATTATGATACGTAACATCACCGTTCACGTTATTATCTATAACCTTAACAAGTTATCTGTAAGGTAACAGGCATGCATATAACAACTGAACTCATACTTACGTTCATGGCGAACTGAGCGAAGTCTGTGGCTTTGCAAATGACTATGTATCTTGTGATATTCACAAGGTCTAAAAACACTGAGAGCACAGAACGGACATCGATATAAATCGCTGACTCTGATGTCTTCGACGCAAATGCAGTCGTTAATTCTTCTCACATGTGTCTGTCAACAACAACTAAATAATTACCAAAGCTGAAAGATCTAAAGCAAAGAGAACAACAAATTATATCCATAGACAGTGATTATATTGCATACATGAATTACCTCCGCCATCTTCTTTCCGTCTAAAGGAAATGACGTATAACTATGGTTACTGCTGATTGGCCAACACAGTTGCCAGGAGGAAACTCCTTTGACCAATGAGAAACCTCTTGCCACGCCCATTACTCCAAGCCTGCAGTTACCCCTGATTCCAAACTGTCAGATCTTCTTCTTCTGGTGTTTTCTGTCGGTTTACAAAACAACTTCTGGTGAATTTCCGCCTCCTGCTGGACTGGAGTGAATAAAACATCAACATCTGATTAAGCAGTCCTGCTGATGTTCAACTTAAAAATAGATTTTTTTGCATTACACAAGAAAATCTGAAGTGACCAGACTTATATTTCCATTGACTTTCCTAAATGTTTCTATAATTTGAAATAATTCTCTAATAAAGCAGCACACATTCAGACATCACTGAGAAACCAAAACGTTTCAAAGAATGAAAGCTTAAAATAATAATTCACCCCAAAAATAAATATGATGTCATAATTTATGATTTATTTGTTGTTCCAAACCTGTTTGACTTTCTTCTGTTGAATACAAACAGACTTTTAATCAGAATTATTTTTTCAGCTTTATAGAGAATCAACTTTTGTGTCTATAACATCTGAAAAACATGAATAATCAACACTCCTGGTCACACAATAAACTATTTGATGAAAAAAATCAGACTTTCTAAAGCTTGGCATTACTTAAAATGTCAAAATGTTGTCCCGCTGTCCACATATGTGGACGTCATTTTTTAGGAAAACTATTTGCTCTAGAATTAAAAATCACAGTTACACGTCTGCTCTTTGAGGTAAACATGGCAAAGAAGTCAAAATCCTCAGAGTCTGGAGACATTATAAGACACATACGTGTTCAAGTGGAGGCGTCTGATGGCCCTGCAAGCCGGGGAAGGCACGTCGGGAGAAGAATTTCATCGTCAACTGTCCAACATCTCGGTGATGCTGACGAAGGTTGTTGCTGATTTAGAGGTTCTCGCTGTAATACGTCGATCGATTACGGCGATGGAAATAAAATTCTCTGAGTAGGTCACAAGAGTGGCAGATGTTGAGAAATGGATCGATTATCTGGAGTCATCGGAGAGGGAATTATCTACTAATCCACCCGTGACCGAAGTTGATTTGGAACATGTTCTTGAAAAGCTTCAAGATCTTGAGAATAGAAATCAGAGGAATATATATTAGTGGGCTGACTCACTGTTCAGTGATTCGATTGTTTGAGGAAGCTGGGCACCATTTTTGTTTCTTTTTGCGGTGGCTGTGAATGAATCTATATGTTCTTTGTGTTTATTCTGCCTGTTGGCTTGGGTCTGTTTTACGAAGTGTTTTCGGTTATGTAATTTTGCCTCCCAAAAGTTGTATAAAAACACCAGACTTGAGCAATCTGACGGCAAAGTTGTTGCGGGGGCTCTCGTAGGCGTACATGGACTCTTTGAGTTTAGAGGGATCGACATCGTTTGGCGCTGTCATGCATGGGGTTAATGCGTACCTTTTTCTTTTTTCTGTTTGTTTGATTCGGGGGGAAATTTGGGGTTTGATTGTTGCAGTAATGGGGAATGTGGTCTGTATAATCTTGATTTTGATACAAATCTATTTTTTTTATTATTATATCAATATGTCAAATGTTAATATGAGTAGATTGTCTCTCTCCACGTCGAATGTGAATGGGTTAGGGCACCCTATAAAGAGAAGGAAGGTTGTTTCTTTTCTTAAATGTAAGAAATATGATATAGTGTTTCTTCAAGAAACACATCAGTCCCAGCAGGAGGTTGAAAAATTTTGGAAGATATAGGGTGGGCATGTTTTCTTTAGTGCTGGCTTAAGTAAGAGCAGGGGAGTCATTACACTGATAAATAAACATCTACAATTCAAATGTCTCAAACAGAGTAAAGATAAATTAGGGAGAATCATTATTGTTTTAGCAGAAATTCTATATTATGCATCTAACGCTGATGATCAGGGCTTTTTTATAGATCTTGAAGGGATGTTGCAAGCCGCTGGCACCCCTCATGATATAATATTTGGAGGAGACTTTAATATTTTGATGGATTCAGTCCTTGATCATAGTGAAGCTAAAGTGATAAAGCCCCCTACAGAAACAATGATAAAAGAGATGGTTGTTGACTTTAGGAAAGCACAAGGTGAACGCTCTCCGCTGAACATTGACGGCTCCTCTGTGGAGATCGTCAAGAGCACCAAATTCCTTGGTGTTCACCTGGCGGAGAACCTCAACTGGACCCTCAACACCAGCTCTATAACCAAGAAAGCCCAGCAGCGTCTCTACTTTCTTTGAAGGCTGAGGAAAGCACATCTCCCACCCCCCATCCTCACTACATTCTATAGAGGGACTATTGAGAGCATCCTGAGCAGCCGCATCACTGCCTGTTTTGGGACTTGCACCGTTTCGGACCGCAAAGCCCTGCAGAGGATAGTGAGGACAGCTTAGAAGATCATCGGGGTCTCTCTTCCCTCCATCAAAGACATTTACAAAAAACACTGCATCCACAAAGCCACCAGCATTGTGGATGACCCCACACAACCCTCACACAAACTCCTGCTTTCTGGCAAGAGGTACCGAAGCATTCGGGCCCTTACGGCCAGACTGTGTAACAGCTTCTTCCCCAAAAACATCAGGCTCCTTAATACTCAGAGACTGGACTGACGCACACATGTGTCCAGAGTTGCACTTTAATTGGCCAGACGGAAGTCACTCCTCAAAAAGGCCAAAAGGCACCTGAAGGTCTCTCAGACTATGAGAAACAAAATTCTCTGCTCTGATGAAACTAACATTGAACTCTTTGGCCTGAATGGCAAGCATCATGTCTGGAGGAAACCAGGCTGCACTCATCACCTGGCTAATACCATCCCTAAAGTGAAGCATGGTGGTGGCAGCATCATGCTGTGGGGATGTTTTTTGGCAGCTGGAACTGTCAGGACTAGTCAGGATCGAGGAAAAGATGAATGCAGGAATGTACAGAGACATCCTTGATGAAAACCTGCTTCAGAGAGCTCTGGACCTTAGACTGGGGCGAAGGTTCATCTTCCAACAGGACATCGATACTAAGCACACAGCCAAGATAACAAAGGAGTGACTATGGAAGAACTCTGTGAATGTCCTTGAGTGGCCCAGCCAGAGCCCAGACTTGAACCCAATTGAACATCTCTGGAGAGATCTGAAAATGGCTGTGCACTGACACTCCCCATCTAACCTGATGGAGCTTGAGAGGTCCTGCAAAGAAGAATGGGAGAAACTGCCCAAAAAATAGGTGTGCCAAGCTTGTAGAATCATACACAAAAAAGACTTCAACAAAGTATTGAGCAAAGGCTGTGAATACTTATGTACATGCGATTTTCTCCGTTTTTTATTTTTAATAAATTTGCAATGATTTCAAACAAACTTCTTTCACGTTGTCATTATGGGGTATTGTTAGTAGAATTTTGAGGAAAATAATGAATTTAATACATTTTGGAATAAGGCTGTATTATAACAAAATGTGAAAAAAGTGAAGCGCTGTGAATACTTTCCGGATGCACTGTATATGTTTGTGAGAGAGAGCACATCTACGCAATAAAGATGTGATTTCTGATGGTATCAGATGGTAATACCATGGTACGGTTTATGTACCATTCTGTAGTTCGATGGTGCTTCAAAGTACTTAAAAGAATACCATGTTACTACCAAGGTAATTTGCTATATGACTACCATATTCTAATACTATTGTATCGATATGGTACGTCAAGGTAATTAAAAAATACCATGGTACTTCACTATATTACCATATTCATATACCATTGTATTAACATGGTGCTCCCAGGTAATGGTATATTTTGGTACTGGTACTTTAAGTGTTTTCATATGCTTTTGGTTGGAAAATTTTCATTACCTGCAGAAGTCATTCACAAGCTGCACACGTACTGAACTTAAAGACTTTCTTCATCACTGGGAAATCATAGTATGTATTTTCAAGTTTGGTTTTCATTGATTGTAGATCCACTGCAACCAGCGTTATCTTTATTTGCCATTGTAACAAGGTTTAGGTTGGGAAAGGAGGAGGTGGGAACCAGCTGATCCATCAAAATAGTGTTTAATGAAAACAAAAAGACACAAAACATAAACACGCATGGCAGCTGCATGTGGCTCTCTCTCTCTCTCTCTCTCTCTCTGTCTCTGCCGTGTTCTACCGCATTTATTCCTCTCCTCGGCTGATTAGTCCAATCGGGGGCCGGGCATGCATAGTCACGATTCAGAAGCGCAAGCCGATCATTCAGAATGAATTGCGAACCGATTCAGACTGCTTTCCTATTTCGTGTGACCAGTTCATTGTAAAGAACGACTCAAATGAGCAATTAATTTGTGATCGGACATCTTTAGTTTTGATTCTAATATAGCATTAGTAAACACTGGGTAAAAGGCATGATATAGTGGTGTAGCTTTTGTCAATGCTATGCCGTTACCTTGTTAAAAATATAGCTTTGCTACTGAAAATCTATTTGATTTAAAAACTATCAAAGCTACCATCTTGCTACTCAGAAATGTAGTTAAGCTTATTGTCATTTTCCCTGTTGTTTTTGGTCTTGTTTTTTATGTTGTAATTTTTGTTTAGTTCCTATTTCCTGTTAATTTTTGTAGTCCTTTGTAGTTTCATTTTATGATTAGTTTTCCCTTCATTTTTTCCTCTGGTGTACCTCATTCCCTGATTGTTTTCGCAGGTGTTTCATGTTTTCCCTTTTGCATTTAAGCCCTTGTTTCCCCTGGTTAGTTTGTCAGTCTTTGCATGTATTGTTTATGCTCTGTGCTTGGTTCCCTGTGTTTTGGTTTTCTTTTTATTCTGAGTTTGCTTGTTTATTTTTATGTTTATAAAGCCTGCATTTAGATCCTCATTCTTCGCCTGCCTTGTTACAGAAAGACTGACCTAAGATGGAACTAGTGGGTCAGAATTCTCCTCCTTGAGCAAGGGGACCGCCCAGTTGAGGATCACGTCCATGAGTTTTTAGAGCTGGTGAATTTAGTGCACTATCCAGACTCTTTGGTAGTGTTCATCAGGGCGGGTCTCAGAAGTGCACTAAAGGAGCTAATGCCTCCAGCAGATCCTCACTGGACGCTCCTCGAGTTCTTGGAGGAGGCTCTGTGAGTTAGCGGCTCGCTTTTCATTGTGGGTGTAGAGGACGAGGGCTTTAAATCTCTTCCCACAGTGGTTGCCTTCCACGGCTCCGTCCCCAGAGCCTTCCATGACTCTGCCCTCAGAGCCTTCTGCGGCTCCACCCGCTCCCCCAGAGACTATTCCTCCCTCGGATCTGCCCGCTCCCCAGAGACTTTTCTGCAAGCGGCTCTGTCCGCTCCCCCAGAAACTACCTACTGTCTCTCAAACTCTAGCTCTTCCCACTTTTCATCCTGAAACTCCTCCTCTGACTACTCCACCCACTCCATCTTCGGACCCATCTCCAGTTTTGCCATTGGGATCTCAAGTCCCTACACCTGTTGCTATGCCTTTGGATACGCCTATGGCCCTTCTTAAGGCTGCCTCCCAGGCATCCTGAACCTGTTTCGGCCCTGCAGCCGCCTACCAGGCCTCATGAACCTGCAACTGTGGCCCAGGCTTCCTGACCCTGCCTCGGCCCTGCAGCCGCCTCCCAGACATCCTGAATCGGTACCCACCTTGAGGTCATCCCCTTGGTCTCCTGGCTGCCAGCCTGATCTACTATGGTTTCCTTGGTCTCCTGGCCGTCCACCTGATCTGCTCTGGTCCCCTTGGTCTCTCGGCCATCCACCAGATCTGCTCTGGTTCTGAGGGCGTGGCTGGACCATGTTGATGCACGGCAGGCACTGAATCAGCTTATCAGCGGGAGAGCAAGATAAAGGGGAGCTTTAGGTGCCAGTTCAAGAGAGACACGTGTCCATATAGCATGTGTGTCTGTATTTGTTTTATGTTGAGTTTCTTATTCAACTTTGTTTACCGTTTAGTCAGTTCCCTCCTCCTCCTTGCACGACCTTGAACTGTTACAGTGGTGCCAAAACCTGTGTGAGAGGAAGGATCACTGTCGCAGAGTCCTCAGCTGCAGCTGTCTGCCTGTGGATGGAGGGTTCGCTGCTGGCTGCTGAGAGCAGGAGGACCCACTGTTGTCCGCAGAGGGAGGCGTGAACTGGCATCCGCCAGAGGGCAGAGGAACGGTTGAGGACCGGGCAACAGCGCGTCTGGCTTATCCTTTCCCTCTCCCCATGCCTCCCCTTATTGCTCCCCCAGGTTCACAGGAGGCGGGGTGGACCACCGTCTGAAAGAATGGCTGGAAGGGCAGCGTCTCCCCTCCACAAAGACCGGTGGTGCCCCAGCCTGAATCGGATAGGGGAGGAGTGAGACTATGAGGAAGAGTGGGAGAGCGAAATAAAGAGGAGATGGAGGCGCCAGTTCGAGGGAGATGCACGTAGAAGGCTTGGTAGAATACACGAACAAACACATTCAATAAAGTCATATGTAACCACATATTGCTGATTATTACATTTTATTTAATTAAGTTATAATAATAAGGGTATTTATTGTCAGAGTTTCATTCAGTTGTCAACACATACTACATTAAAGTTTTGTACATAAAGCACCCAATACTGACACTGATATACAAACAAAAATAATCTACACATTTCTAAACATATAAAGTGATTAAACTTGTCTTAATCAACTCACCCTTTTTAACAGAAACCATGAACCAGCTCATCATAACTTCAGATATAATCTGCATGCACAACACTCAATAGTAAAATTAATTTCCACCTCACGACTGAAAAATTTGCCCCCTCATTCAAGTCCTCGGTTCATGCATGTTAATCAGCAGCTCACTGATCAGCAGTTCTCAGTATTATGTCCGAAAGAGGCGATTCTCAGTTCAGGGTACTGTGGACTCACAAACTGCTGTGATCAACTCAATGTACTGTTGACTCGAGAACTGTTACAAGTGGAACGATCAATCCTATTTGTGAACTAGTTGGAGCGGTTCATTGCAAATAAGATTTGGCAAAAGCAGATATCACCAGTTCTAGAACCATATTACTCTCAGTTATCGACTTATCAAGAGACAGGTTAATATGGAGTAACTGAACCCCAAGTTGCTCCCAATGGCAGGCTAGCACCTTGCATGGCAGCTCTACCGTCATTGGTGTTTGAGTGTGAGTGTGTGTGTGAATAGGACACAGCATAAATCACTTTGGTAACCGCTAAGGTTAAAAAAGGCGCTAGAACATTTACCAATATTTCAGCTCTGAAGGTCCATATAATGGAAGCGAATGGTGACCAATATTTTTAAGCTCCAAAATCCACATAAGGGCAACATGAAATACTCCAGACGACTCCAGTGGTTAAATCCGTTACTTCAGCGATCCAAGCGATATAATAGGTGTGGACTTATTTTTTACAATAAATTCTACTCCCTGTTCAGTCAATCTCAACTTCAGTTTCACTTTCCCATTCTTCTTCCTCTGTTTTTGGTGATACACAGTTTTAATGCATATCACCCCCTACTGGGCAATTTATGCTAAAAATTACTTAAATATTTATCTGTTTCTCACCAACACCTATCATATCGCTTCTGAAGATATGGATTTAACCACTGGAGTCATATGGAGTACTATTATGTTGCCCTTATGTGGACTTTGCACAATGATTTGGCACCCATTCACTTGCATTGTATGGACCTGCAGAGCTGAAATAAGTCTTCTAAAAATCTTAATTTGTGTGTTGCAGAAGAAAGGAAGTCATTCATATCTGGGGTGTCAGGAGGGTGAGTAAATCATGAGAGAATTTTCATTTTTGGGTGAAATGTCCCATTAAGATTTCCTTAGTAAAACTTGCTTTTAGCAGTTTTGTTATTAGTTTTTAAGCAAAACTTCTCTTTGTGATTACTTTGAGTAACAACTTTTCATGTGAGTAACTATATGATCTGCTGTGTGGAAACATGAAGAGCAGTGGTATGGTTTCTCTCATGTGCTTTCAGATATTGTGACCGAGTAAAACTCTTTCCACAGTGTGAGCACTTGTAAGGTTTTTCTCCTGTATGAATTCTCTTGTGTGTTTTCAGGTTTTGTGACCGAGTGAAACTCTTTTCACAGTGTGAGCACTTGTATGGTTTTTCTCCAGTATGAATCCGTTGGTGCTTTTCCAAGTTGGAAACTGCTGTAAAAGTTTTTCCACATTCAAAGCACTTATGAGGCCTCACGCCGGTATGTATTTTCTGGTGCGCGTTCAAAAAGCATAGGTGTGCAAAACCCTTTCCACAAACAGAACATTTGTGTGGCTTCTCATTTGTGTACCGTTTAAGATGTTGGTTTAGGTCTGAACTCAAAACAAATGTTTTACCACAATGATCACATTCAAATGGCCGTTCTCCAGAGTGACGGCGGAGATGATTCTTGAAAGTAGCTGCAGATGCGAAACTCTTTCCACATTGATGACACATGTAAGGCTTCTCTCCAGTATGAACTCTCATGTGTTCAATAAAATGTCCTTTTTGAGTGAAACCCTTTCCACAGTGATGGCAGGTGAAAGGCGTTTCTCCACTATGAACAATTTCATGTACTCGAAGATAATATCTACTTGTGAAACTCTTTCCACACTGATGGCACGTGAAAGGTTTTTCTCCTGTGTGAACACTTGTCTGCTTATCATTTTCAAACTGAGAGCAGGTTAAAGAATTTTTGGTTGCTCTTCTTTGAGGATCTTTTGGTGAGCAACTTGAAGATCCTTCTCCAGGTGTGAAATCATGATGTTTTTGACAATGAAGTTTCTCTTCCTCTTCATACAGCTCTTGACTTTCCTCTTGCACTTGTATCAGCTCTGCAATGAACACAGTAAACAAAAATCAATTCAAGAGGGATAAATGTGAAAAGAATTCAAATTGAATTGTAACAAACGGGAGAACAAAAACATCATGCCCTAATTTATTTTTTCTGTGCAAAAGGTAAATATATATATACGTCATGCCAGAGGATCCACGGCCTGAGAGAACGAGGAAGGAATGTGGAAGGGCGGAGGGCGTGGCTGGGTCGTGATTTTACACACCAGGCCCATTATCAGGCTAATTAAGCCTCCGAGAGGGATCAATCCCTTTGCACTGTGATTTAGAGCATGTGTGTGAATAAATTTCACAATTTCTAGCACAGGTTTCATGATGTGGTCCAAGTTTAGCTTTTTAGACAACAAGTGCTCTTGATGGACAATACAGTGAAACGTCCAAAAATCAGGAAAACGGTTGTCAGCTTTACATAGGCCAATAAGGCCATTTGCAAATTCCAGCATGGCTGGCGCTCTATCTGTAGATATTGCTGTTAGTTTTGATAACTACAATTTAGCTTTCTCAATAACAGTCACCAGTGTCTATCAAATCGATGCCACGTGTCCTCTCTTAAAGCGGTACAATGTCAAGCTGCTCTTCTTTAATTAACAATATTGCCAACTGTGGCTTATCTTGAACATAATCTAAAGCAATGCTGAAATACCAGCACTTATCGGGATCTGTGTATAATTGTGTTTCATTTGCCTTGTTAATGTCTGATATTCTCTGTTCAACAGCATGCCGTGAAAGTCGAAGGTTTGACACAGAACTTTGCAAGTTGTCATTTTCAGGAGATATGATAGCAACAACATCACTGAGGCACTTCTTGACAAATTCCCCTTCAAAATATGGCCTTTTAGCATGAGCAATGTTCCATGCCAGCTGATATGATGCCATTGTGTCTCTGAATGCTTAGTTCATTTTCGAAAAAACTGAGAATCCTTCTCTGACTGTCTTTTCAATGCGTTTATCTTGTACTTATAAAGTTCAGTGCCTTTGGGAAATTCCTGGCCCACAGTAGCATGGGGTGAGGTAAAATGGCGCTCAAGATTTGAAGCCTTAAAATGCGACAGTGAAGTCTGGCATACCATGCAGAAGTGTTTCCCATTCCGTTCAACAAAAAAATATAAATCCTGTATACTTCCCTGACTCCGTCATGGTGATGTAGTGTCACTTCTCGTGACTCATCACGTCAACGGCTACATTCCCTCGTGTGAGTGAGCTTTTATTTATTCATTCAGTTTTTTACAAATATTTCCAAATTTGACAATTCAGCACATATTTAAATGCATTTTGATTGATTTTAACACTATATTAAATACATGTTGGAATGTAAAATAAATTGTAAACAAAGAACACATGGATGGAGGCAAAGAGCCGCCCTGGTCTAGATGTAGAACATAGGCTAAATATTAAAATGTACTCAAAAGATTATCATCGAATCATGCTCGGAGTGTGTCGAGTAGGACCGGTTACAGTGGTGCCGTGACCCAGATGGGAGTGAGATTTAGGGGGGTGAGTGTTACGGGAACCAGCTGTTAAGTGATAGCTGTGTAGTATATGGCGCTAGAGGCTGTAGCCTTTAGCCTCCTCGTAGAGCTCCCGCCTCCCTTGTTAGCTGACGCCAGTTCGAATTATGCTCGGAGTGGGTAGATCATGACCAGTTACAGTGGTGCCGTGACCCAGATGGGAGTGAGGTTTAGGGGGGTGAGTGTAACGGGAACCAGCTGGTAAGTGATAGCTGTGGGGTATGTGTAAACATCCAGTCTCCTGTCTTCAAGAGGCCCTCAAGTGACTGATGCTACAGGCTGTAGCCTCATCGTTAGCGTGCCTGCCTCCCATGCCGGCTGACACCGATTTGAATCCCGCTCGCAGTGGGTTCGACAGGACCGGTTACAGTGGTCTGTGACCCGAAAGGGAGTGAGGTTTAGGGGGGTTATTGTAATGGTAGCCAGCTGTTACTTCACTTTGATATGTACTTTAATGTGCAAGATAAACACAGATTTTTCTCCATATAAGTGTTTCTGTTACCAGATTTTCACGTTTCTGTTCAAATTTGTTGCCTTTTTTTCTCTTTTGGGCAAAAGAGAAAATTTTTGGAGGAAGAAATGGCAATATACCACTAGTAATTTATGATGACTCTAATACTACTGCAACGATGGGTGTATAAAAGAATGTTAATGGGTCGAATAGACATAAAAGAATGATGATATGAGAGGACTCTTTCACTTTAGGCAGATGTCCAAATCACTTTCAGCTGCAGATGGCACAAGTGAAGCAGCACATCAAACAATGGAGAGTAACAGAGGCACTTGAGAGTATTTCAGTAGATTTGGCTCCTTTTGTAGAGTAATAAATCAAAATCACATGATACGTTCTTGGAAAATGTCTCTACTCGAACAATCGTATAGAAGTAGGCAAGTATACACGATGGTGTGTGTTCATGATGACTGATCTTTAATTGACTGAACAAAGTCACAGGAATGCCCTCAAAGTAGGTGGAGCTCCAGGTCAAACCTACTGATGATGTGGACCAATGACAGCGAGAAGGTGTTTAGCAGCAGTACAAAGTTTTACTGAAAGTGTGCGCTGGTGAGCAGTTACGAACCACCGAAACTCAAAAACACCATTGCTTTGGCCAGATTTGTTCAAAATTACGTCACAAATGTTCATTCTTTAATTTCGTAAGAAGTATGCCGGGTCTTTCACTGTCCCTGATGAACTGATGTGACTAGAAAACATTTTATGAAAAAAATTACCTTTAAAGACAACAAAGAACATCTAAAACGACAATAAAAACAGAGGGAAACTTTTGAGTGATGAAACATCTACTAACAGATCCTGACATGACAGTCGATTGTCATGAATATTAACAACAACAGACAAAAACATCACCTTCATCACTCCGTTGTTCCTCTGTTGTGGTTTCTCCTCTCATCTTCATCAGGTTCTTGCAGTCCAGCAGCTTCACTGAACACATCTTCACTGGTGTCTGCAATATCTGCTGTTTATCATCATCTTCATCACTCTTGTGTTCCTCTGTTGTGTTTTCTTCTTTTATCTCCTCCTGCTTCACTTCAATCTTCACTGGTGTCTGCAGCATCTGCTGTTCTCCAGCATGAATCACATCCACCTGCTCTCTCATGATGAACATCTGAACACAAAAACATCATCATCGTTATAATGGACTGACATTCATCAAACTCTAAAACATTCAGATCTGTTAAAGGAACAGGCGATTCCTGACTCCTCCTCCATGTGACCTTACCAACAAGCTTACGTCATCCCTCTCATGAGCGCGCGTCACAGAGATGTATGGAAGTGAACATTTATAGTTAAAAAGTATAAGTAATGTTTTGTTTCTAATAAATAATCAATAGTTTGGGTTCAAAAGAATCGTGTGGATTATTTTGATGCGCCCTAAATAAGCATTTTGGACCGCCAAAAATTTTGTATATTCACTTCGGGCCTGAAATGAAATCCTAAAAATCTTAAATTCTGAAGATCAGGGGACCACTCTGCTATTAGGACTTTTATGAGATTAGCAATGTTTTTAGGACATGACTACGACATTTCTGGAATGTTATCCAAACTTCTTAAAGCTACAACATGTAAGATTTGTTTGTTAGAAATAAACAAAATGTAATTAATGAGCAAGTACACCAACAATCTGTCTTTCAAACCATGTTTTTGCCTTACCCTGATTCACTATGGTTAGCCCATATTAGAGCTATCGGGACAGATTTTTGGGAAATTGCATACTTCCGTCAGTCGTTGGTGCATTTACGTCAAGTCCGTATATAAAGAAAAGAAGGTCCAGCTGTACAGGCTGACATGCCTGATAGGCACGTTTTATGTGCGGTGATATGTGTTATAGTAGTTTGAAGCTGAAAGCTTGTAGCCACAACAATTGAGCAATATTGACCATGTATCATTCAAAAAGGCAACCTCTGGGGAATCACTCATTTTCAAAATAAAGAAACCGAGACCCGAGAAGAGAGACAACAGACACACGGGCAAGCTCCAACTACACAAAAGACCAGTTAATACTTGACCGCAAACAATAAACTGCCAAAGAAAGAAGGAAAACACAAGGAATAAGTAGGGAGTGCAATCAGAATGAAGCAGGTGGAACGGGCAAATAATTAATTGCCGTGATCAGCGTCTTCCCGAGAATGATCAGCATTCCCATGGAAAAGCTGATCATGCCGGAACCGTAACAACATTGACAGAGAAAAGCCAAGGATGGAAACAGCTTACCTTTCCTCTTAATATGCTATTTTAAATAAAAAAAGTCACTTATGAATTTGTGCATATCCATTGATTGTTTTCCTCTGGGATAGATATGAGCGCTCTGAAGAGCATTTCTAAGTGAATGTATAGGTTACTAATCAGTTATAAATCAATCATTAATGCCAACATTTTATGAATCAGCTGCCCGAGTTTTTGTTTTTGCCCGGCCGTTCGCATGCTTCAGAAGACAAAGCACGAGCACAGTTTATTGTGTGAATGCAGCGCACAGGAACAGTCGTTTTTTTTGACTGTAAAGTTTGATCAAAGCTGTCATGAACTGGATTTTAATGTTCGTTGAGATCCACTTATAATGTTAGTGTGATGTTTTTATTCATAGTAGTCATAATTTAGGAATAATTGATAATTTTCTATCCAGCTTTTGTGCCTCTGATTCAAATGCTCCATTTTCTGGGGATGTGTGTTCTTGTAGACTTCAGTGTAAGTGCCATTACGTGCATGTGGGGATGTTTTGAAAACTCTAAAAAAAAATTACAACCGGAGGAATTCATCCATACACGTTTGAGCTAGAGTCTGATCATGAATTAACCCCCTCCACAAACACCACGGATACTGCGGTCTGTGACAGCGTGGTAAGTAATCACTGTAATTTACTTGTCTATTTGTGTACTAGGCATTACTTGTATTCTTGTTTAAACCAAGAAGTGACACAGTGGTGTGTATCTTGTAGTGCCCAATTGATAT
Organism: Moxostoma hubbsi; assembly: GCA_032164185.1. Classification (NCBI taxonomy): domain Eukaryota; kingdom Metazoa; phylum Chordata; class Actinopteri; order Cypriniformes; family Catostomidae; genus Moxostoma; species Moxostoma hubbsi. Next base: position 44,751,297 of record JAVLUX010000001.1, read on the forward strand.
ATCGGTGTATATGTTTATCGATATGCACAGATATTTCAGAACATATGCAGAAAACAATGCTTTAGAATTGGTGTCATAATGTAGTTTGTCCAGCAGAGTGCGCTCCAACTCCATTGTTTACAGAGCTGACTCTGAACTGACGGTGGCTCTGCAGACAGTGCGGAGTTACTGTAAGTGGTGCCTTTTTGGTAAGTTGCTAACTAGTTCGTGAAATACATACTGGAAAGTAAATAAACAATGACCCCATAATTTTCCCTTTTCAATATAACATTAACCCTGTCCCTTACAACCATGTCACTCATGTTTATCACATCTGTTTGCTGTTAGCAAGTTATAGTTTGCCAGATCATCTTTTTGCAGCTCAGCATACAACGGTGTGGTGGTGGATTGTGTCTGTTGACACGCAATGCTGGTCCATCTTTTGCTCTCTGTGACAACAAGCTTATAGCTAACTAGCTAACCACATAGCTACTTTCATTGCATGCAGCTGAGTGGAAGCTAATATGTAAACATGTATTCACCAAACTGTTTTTATCAGGATTCATAGTCTCACTTCGACTGAACAATTAATAATAATAATAACGGTTAATACTCGGTTAACCATAGTGTGCGCCAGGGATGGAAATTAACTTTTTTGTCCACCGGCCACTGTGGATTTCAAAATCTACCAGCCACTCAATGTTTTTACCAGCCACTTTCTTGTTTTTAACCGACAATGTGTAACTGCATGTGAAAATTAATACTACAAGATCTACAATACTTAAGCCGTTTATTTAATCTCAAGTCTCAATGAAATACTGGCATTTTCTCTTTCTCTCTTATAGCCTACACACACAATCCATGAACTGATATTCATTTCAGTTCGCATACGAGGAAAACACAATGTTACGGACGTGAGCGCTCTGAAAGCGGCACTGAAAGATGCTTTAAAACTTCCACAGAGACATCAAACAGAAAGCACAAAACCTTTCTTTAAAGTGAATTTCGTTTTGTATTAATTGTGTCTTAATTTTAATCAATGTTTCATCAACCAATTGCCTGGATTTAATAAATAAGAATTAAATATAGCAGACGATATAATCACGAAGCGCGGAGGCGCCGGCGCGTGAACTGGAGCTCGTCTCATAAATGAACCGAAACTCAGTGTATAAGGTAGCCTTGCCTCACAAATAATTAAAAACTAAAGAAAACAGACACAGACTCTCTGCTTATGTAATCCGTAAGAAATGTGCATTTCTCTCTGGTGCGTTACTGCGAAGACCGCGAGTCAGCATCGTCAACTTCATCTTTGCAAATGACACGGACAAAGAAAAGACTTGTTTATTAATAAATAATTAAAATATCTCCTTGCTATATTTTACATATTCATAATCATTACTTTTGCCGGTTCTTTGTGACAGATTTTAGGAGCTTTATTGGCAGCGCCACGCCGCCACCCTTACATGAGCGCGTCACCGCACCCACCAGAATAGCCCTGTTTTTTTGTTAAGGATTTGTTTACTGTGTGTGTGATTCATTTAATGGAAAGCACATTCACTGAGTTGTCTTGCTAATCAGTGTCTCCTCGTTTATTCAAACTAATTTGTCCTTTAACAGACGAACGTCGCATGATGCTATTTTTATTTACCCGCCACAGTGGCCGGTAGGTGAAGCGAGTTTACCCGCCACAACACAAAATCACCCGCATTTGGCTGGTGGCGGGTGCTAATTTCCATCCCTGGTGTGCGCGCCGCAACCCCGAGATACAGACACACGAGAAAGGGGTAGTTCATTTTTAACACCTTTAATAACTGGTTGGACCACATTTGAAACGAAATTAATTTATAGAAATAAAACGCAGTGGTAAGGACAGAGCAGTTAAAGTAGGTCACTGACTTTTGCGTTCGTGGCCTGTGAACAAGGCCCTAGAATTTAATGCTGCATTGCAATACTTGCATTTTGCCCCGTCATTCTCGATTTTAAAGTGCTCCCACGCTGTGCTTTTCTTTGCCCGCTTCATATTAGAAAACTGGTCAAGACTACTTCTTGTGGACATTACAAATATCTGGGAGCGCTCTGGCAGTCTCTGGTGGTGCAAAAATGTATTACAACTAAATTCAATGCACGCCATTGACGCCACTTAACTCGGTTACGCAATTTTTAACGGTTAATCGGTTAACCATGGACACCCCTAGTCTGTTTTCATTCCAGTTCAAAAATTAGCTATACCAGCCACCATATTGGTAATCAGTCAATTTTTCCCCTCTTATGGCACTTTTCCACTGCAAGTTAAGGTTCAACTCGACTCTACTCGCTTTACTTTTCTGAGCTAGCTTTTCTACTGCAGTTTAGTGCCGACTCAACGTGGGTGGGATTATAAAATGATCATCAAAGTTGCGCCGCCTCTACTGCCGTGACATCATCGTGACACAAACTGACCAAAACAATAACACGGCCGCTAGCTGTTAGCTACTAGCTCATTGTGCTGTACAAAACAGTTGTTGATGGTGATTTTACACAAGTGTAACAGTTAAATTGGTCTGGTTGTTTTAGAAGCTTTCCAGTAGCTGCTCAACTAAATAAAGTGAAGCTTTCAAGCAGAGTATAGACTTAACGTTACAAAATGCACCATCCTCCATTGTGGACTCCAACAACGCTGTGACCGTATCCAGGGCGCTCTCCCTCCCATTGCTCGCTGGTCTAGATAGCGTCCATTTGGTCGAACCATTTCCACTTTTCCTTTATGGTTCTGTAGTCACTTTTAAGTTTTGTTTTTACTTTTCCATACACTGTTGGTAGCCGTGTGCGGCCAACAGTTGAGACACTTCCTCAGAGACTTTTTTGTTTAATTTGTTGCTAACGAGAGCAACGTCTGCACCTCGTTTATTGTCCATGGTGTGGTTTTGCGCAAAGCCATTTCTTTTTACAATTCGAAAGTCGCGTGAACAAATGATACTTTTATCGCTGTTGCTAACTTTAAAACTAGCGGGTTGATGTCGCCTGTCGGAAATCCAGTGACGCTGGTAGTGACGATTCTCTCTGACCAATCAGTGATCTGCAGGGTTTTGACGTCACATTTAGTATCGGCTCGGCTCGCTTGGAACCTCAACCGCGGTGGTACTAAAAAAAACCAGTATCAGTAAAATAGTACCAGGTATCAGGTACTATCCACAGCATTGACGAGTCAAGTCGTACCATGCAGTGGAAAAGCCCCATAAAATCGGTATCAGTCTCGGTAGGGCACTAGTATCTTGTTACATAGTTGGGGCATTTTCCAATGGCGAAACATTTCTGTGTTTTACAAATGGTGAGTAACACATGACAGTCCCAAATAAACTGTAAATACATCGTGCTAGCACATTCATCATCGTCATATAATCATCTTTCATCATATATTCAGTGTAGAGTCAAATGCATATGTTGTTTATTACAATGAGTCATGTTTTCATTAAAAAGTAAAGAGATGAGTAAATATATAGATATCAATACTCTTTAGGTGCATCTGTGGCAACTGTGCCATTATGCCAACAGAACAAGAAAATATATGCTGCTTAGAGATCCCTGTGCATTAAAACTAAAGCACGAGAGTCTAAAATCACTAGGATCAAATCAAACTCTCAGTACACATCAAACAGTCTGTAACATACGAAGCAAAACAATTAACATGGATACTCACACTTGTTTGTTGTGTCGGGTCCAATATAGTTGGCACTGCATCAACTTTTAATTTAAGTCTCTCTGCAAAGCCTGCGTCGAACTGTGTCTTGTTTGTGAAAGAATCATCGGTAAAATGAAGCGAGCAAACAAACACGTTCTTACAGACGCGATCCGGGACTTCGTTAAAAATAAACGTCAGCCACTCTTTCTTAATGTTGGGATCCTTGCGAAGCAAATGCAAGAAATCTAGTTTCCCACAACCTGGCACTGCACAACGTCTTGACATCTTCGTGGCCATCGTGACACCTCCTGTTGCTCCAAAAAATAATCTCACCGCTCTAAGCAGTGTTGACGATAAAGTAGGCGTTGATCCGTTTATGCAGAGGCTGGCCTGTGCTGATGTAATACCTCACTATGACATATTAGTGAGGAGGAAGTAGAGAACGAGTTGTTTTGGCACCTTGGTTTCACTAAAGCCTTTTTTTTGGACTAACAAAGAAGTTTTCCGTTCTGAAATTTACAGTTTTTATAGTGCAATGAACGCTTATATGTCAAGATATCATGGTAAGTTTGATTTTCTAATTCATGACCCCTTTTAAAGTTCTCCGTTCTAACAAAATGAACTTCTGTCTAAACTTGGTAAAGCATGGCAAAAATATGTCCGTCTCAAATAAATTTGATATTCATGTTATATCAAACAGTGCCTTTATGCAAGTGCACGTATACTATAGACAATGCCATTATAAAATTACCTTTAAAAATACAAAACTCGAGTTTTATTTTATTTCCATTATTTCCATTTATATCTATTTTTCTCTCTCTTTTTCTTGTACATAATTTCCTATACTTAATATGACAGCAAAATAATATATTTTGTCAGTAGTGATGATGCATAGAGTTGCTAACTGGTTTTGTAAAGCAGTGTCTTATGTTACAAACACATTTGACCTGTAATATTTGAATGAATATTTTCTTTCATTTCAGATGGTAAAGACTTTAAAGAAGGTACCAGTGTGGGAGATTTAATTTATCTAATAATACTTACTAAAGTTCAGCACTCTTGTCCATTGAGTGGGAAGTTTTCATGCATATTATACATTTTAAAAACTATCGGCCGATTAAGCGGATATCTGTCTGTTTTCCCACCTTAATTATTGATATCAACAAAACCCACTATTGGTCGACCTCTAACTACAACGCCAAAGGGAGAAAAACAACATGCACAACAAAACGCAACTCAAATTAAATATAAAACTCTCAAATTACGTGAAATACGTTGAAGACGTATCAAACTGATCGCGCAAACTGTAGCAGTGTCTAAATTCGTCCCCTATACACCATATAGTGCACTTATTTGGGTATCTTGTTCTGTTTCATAGATGTGTGTGTCGGAGTTCTTTCTTCTTCTTCTGCTGTTTTCTGTCGGTTTATAAAACAACTTCCGGTGAATTTCCGCCTCCTGCTGGACTGGAGTAAAACAAATAGCAACGTGATTAATCAGTCCTGTTGTCTAACTTTAAACTACATTCTATACTTTAAACAGTTTTAAAGCATTATGCAGAAAAGTTAAATGTTTTCCATTTCCACTGGCATGAATATTTCTGATTTGAAATCAAATCAAATCACTTTATTGTCACTCAACCATTCAAGTCCAACAGTGGGTGAAAGTCTTGGGGACAGTTCTGAGCAATTTAGCAGTCGGGACAGTGACGAGCCATATGCCAATTTACAATAAACATCAGATTTACAACACAATATACAAATAATAATATACAATGTACAGTATACAATATAGAATACACAGTATACAATATAAAATAGAATATATAAAATATACAGTAGGTTGTATTGTGCTGTATTGACATTCAGGCTGTCGATTGATAGTAAGTTGCCAGTGTGTTGTTAAGAGAGAAAATAATTTATGACAGTCTAGTGTGAGATTAATAATGTGCAGTGCTGATGTATAGTGATCGTGAGAGATCAAGAGTTCAAAAGTCATATTGCTTGGGGGAAGAAGCTGTCATGTAGTCGGGTGGTGCGGGTCCTGATGCTGCGATACCGCCTGCCTGATGGAAGCAGTGAGAGCAGCCCATGACTCGGGTGGCCTGGAGTCTCTGATAATCCTCCGAGCTTTATTCACACACCGTCTGTTATATATATCCTGGAGGGAGGGAAGCTCACCTCCGATGATGTTTCTGGCCGTTCGCACCACCCTTTGCAGGTCTTTGCGGTTGTGGGCGGTGCTATTGCCGTACCAGGCGGTGATGCAGCCAGTCAGGATGCTCTCTACAGTACTGGTGTAGAACCGTGTGAGGATGTGGTGGTTCATTCCAAACTTCCTCAGCCGTCTCAGGAAGAAGAGGCGCTGGTGAGCCTTCTTCACAACGGCCTCAGTGTGGACGGACCATGTGAGTTCCTCAGTAATGTGGACACCGAGGAACTTGAAGCTGCTGACTCTCTCCACTGGTGCTCCATTAATGGTGATGGGGCTGTGTTCTCTGTCTTTCTTCCTGAAGTCCACCACAAGCTCCTTGGTCTTACTGGCATTTGAGCAGATGTATTACGGTGGAATTGAGCTGGATGGGCAGAGCAGATGTGGGATCACGTACTGATAGTAAAAAGCCACACGTTATTAGATCTGAGCTGGAATATTATTGAAAATCCAGTCAGAGTATAATCAGTCTGATAGCAAAATGTTCTAGGTTAAATGAAAAATATTCTCAATCAAGGCAATAATTAACAAGTTCCAATCAACTGGAGATCTTAAGAATCGGCCTGGAAAAGGACGTGTGTCTATATTGTCTCCATGAACAGTGAGGAGGATGGTTCAAGTGGCCAAAGAATCTCCAAGGATCACAGCTGACGCTTCACAGGATGTGTAAAAATCTTGGTCTTACAGATATTTGGAGACTTTTCAACCCATCTGGTAGGGACTATACATTTTTAGAAGAGAAGTCATTTTTAGAATAGAAGTCTCTCATTTCATCTGTCAATCTGATGTAGCCTACGTCATGCTGGGGGCTCCCCGGCCTGAGAGAACAAGGGGCAATGTGAGAGGGCTTAAAGAGGGTAAAGGCCGACTGCGAATGGTGGTGCGACAGAGAGAGAGTGTTTATGGGCAGCTGTCCGTCCTATGTGTGTGTTTGTGAATCACGCTCAGTCTCTTTGTACGTTACGTCATTGTTTTGGTCGATGCTCATGTCCCTATGGAGTGTGTGCACGAGCGCGAGCAGGAGCAACAGGTGGCTGCAGTTCACTTAATGACCACAGGTGGCATTAGTAACAAGACTTTCTGAATCTTACATACTGCACCTTTAATTGTGTTTACGGGTGAGTCAGTGGCAATATATTTGGATCTCCAGTGGGTGGATGACGTAAGACTTGACAATGTAGTCAATAGCACAGACTCTCTAGCACATATCATATTCATAAATGTAAATTCAGCTCTAAAAAACCTAATTTTGTACCTTTTCTCCATGAAGTTGTACATTATATTAATTTGATTTCTGGCTCCAACAACAAAAAGGCAGTTAAAACTATCAATATATGGTCCTTTTTTTCATTATAATGACCTATATGCTTCCCCTGGCAAAATTCTTGTATTTTGTTTACAAATTATGTTTGAAAATTGTTATGTATTTGTTGATATGTCACTTGTGATTTATATCTGTTTTTGCAATAAAAAAAAATAAAAAAAAAATAAAAAAAAACAGACTCTCTAGCACCCCTGAAAAGTCCTCAATCTGTAGACATTAGAGATTTTACAACTCTTATACACACAGCATAATCAAGGAAACATTGTTAGTTTTCTCAGGGTTCCTGCACATGTAGGAGAAGAAGGAAACAACACTGTGGACAAACTAGCAAAACACTCATTAAAATGTAATAATGTCGAACTCATAATTGACATGAGCAAATCGGAAGCAGAGGCGTTTATTTGTAAAGCTGCAAATGGTAGAAACTTTGGGATGGAGAAATAAAGGGGAGACACTTATATAAGATAGTGTACAGGGGGAACTACAGCTTTATTAAGAAAAAGAGAAGAATTAATAATAACATGAATATGCATAGGTCACACTGGATTAAATGGAAATTTGTATACAATAAAAAAGCACCATAATGGGCTATGCCGTCATTGTGATGAAGTAGAGACAGTTAAACATGTTATCCTATATTGCACAGCAAACAACAATAAAAGACAAGTGTGTGTGTGTGTGTGTGTGTGTGTGTGTGTGTGTGTGTGTGTGTGTGTGTGTGTGTAAAGTAAGAGCTGTTCTTCCGCATCGCTCTTTCATACTCCAGTTTAGTTGGTGGCGGTAATGCGCCAAAAGCTGGTTTGCGAACCGCCAATAAAGAAGAGTAGAAGAAGAAGAAGTGACAGTTATAGCTGAGGGAATGAGTTGGTTAGTGTTGTCGCCATGTCGAGAAGACGCTGTTTTCTTCGCTGTAAAAGCAAAACCTCTTTATTTGGACTTCCAAAGGCAGACGAATTGAAGAACCAGTGGTTAAAATTTATTTTTAGCACTATTCCTCAGCAGTACAACAACAACCTTTTGTTGTGTTCCCTTCATTTCACTGATGACTACTTCCTGAACCGTGCAGAGTTCAATGCCGGATTTTCAAGTCGGTTACTCCTGAAAAAAGGTGCAGTTCCCACTTTGTTGGGGCAATCTGGCACTTCAGGATCACAACCTGTAAGTATGCTTGATTATTTGTGGATTTATCTGCTACTGAGAGTTCAAATGCAGAGTTTTGTGTTGTAGCAACGGTTACACCCAGTGCACATCTGTAGGCCTCTGCTAACCTGACAGCTCATGTTATTGTGTTGAAATAGTTTTACTATTCATGGTAGTCCACGGCTAACTTGATCACTAACTGTTAGTAAGCCTCTGTTCTTCGTTCATATCTCAGGTGAAAAGGGTTCGGCTACACCCATTCCAGCTAAAGATGACTAATTTAGATGCACTACGTGTCTTTTACTTGAATCTTTGTCAGGACACAATATCAACAGTGTACTTGTAAGAAAGCTACAGAAGTAAAACTTACCTCTGTGAAACGTCCTGCCCAAGTCGTGCTTGTTAAGATGGTTCGGGTCGATCGGTTTGTTCTTCCAAACTTTCATTATCGGACTCAAACTGGTGCGGCAAAACCGACGCCACTGTTGCCATAGTTACAATAGTGCAGTGGCTCTCAAATAGATTGTCATTTCCCCCTTGGAAACAAGAGACATTTTCGCGCCCAAAAATTTTTACCTAAAATTATTGAACTATGCATGATAAACGGCAATGTCTTTCGAATTTATTGCACAGAAAAATATTTATTTAAAAATACTTATAGAGCCTAAATAGAGCACACTTAAAAACAACAGAGGTTGAGGCAAAGTGCTTTACAGATCAAATAAATAATGACAGAGTGATATTAAAAACGGTTTGTTGACAAGTGTCTGCTGAGCTACCCAGGCCCCAAAAATATTGTTTTTAAAGAAGATTTTTACAAAAAATGGCTAATGATGAAGTTGACCTCGTATGGAAAAGGAGACTATTCAATGTATTAGGACCTATCACAGAAAAGGCACGGTCACCCTTAGATCTATAGGGGCAACGAGGCACCCTCAATAAAAGTTGATCAGAAGACCTGAGCGCTCTGGTGGGGGAGTAAGGGAAGAGAAGTTCACTGATATATTGGGGTGGGAGACCAGATGGTGCCTTGTAGACAAATCAGATTTTTGAAATCTACCCTGTATTTGACAGGAAGCCAGTTTAGAGATGCTAAACTGGGGAAATGTGATCTCTCTTTCTTGACCCTGTAAAAATCCTAGCTATCATGTTTTGAACTAGCTGTTGGTGGGATAACGTAGTTTGAGGCAGATTGTACAAAGAGTTACAATAGTCTAACCTTGATGTAATAAGTGAGTGGATCACAATGTCCTAGTCTTTATGGGAAAGTAAATGCTTTATTTTAGTGATAGATCTCAGGTGGAAAAAGTTACCCTTGACAGTTTAAAATCACTTCAAGAATCCTCACATGATTTTGTACATTCAACAGCAGAGGACCTAACTGGGCAACCAGGCCAGGCAATGAGGACATGGAGGAACCTAAAATCAGAACTTCGGTTTTGCTTTCATTTAATTGTAAGAAATTGTTTGCCAGCCAGCCAGCCAATGTTTACAATCTTTGAAGCAATTTAGGGCATTCTCAGATGACCAATTCTTGTCTACATTCACTGGGAAATAACATTGTGAATCATCCTCATAACTGTGATAAAATATGCTGTACTTTTGAAAAATAGTGCTCAGGAAATATAGGGGAAATAACAAGGGTCCTAAAATCAACATTATGCCAATATACTTTCAATACATACAAATAAAGAATTAAAATTGATACTGCTGTAGGACAAACTGCTGGAAACTTTTTACACTGGATAGAAATTTGTAATTGCAAGAATTAATTCCTGTGACCATTGGCTCTTGGATTGACCTCTTGATTATTTCACACTCTGGGTCAATTTTTGAATAAAAACAAAGTTTATTCTTGCTATAACCATGTATATGTGATTAAATTACCCTTTTAATCACCTATATTCCATCTTTCTGTAGTTAACATAACCAATTATACCATTTCAGAAACTGTTTTTGAGTTTGATGAATGTCAGTCCATTATAATGATGATGATGTTTTTGTGTTCAGATGTTAATCATGAGAGAGCAGGTGGATGTGATTCATGCTGGAGAACAGCAGATGCTGCAGACACCAGTGAAGATTGAAGTGAAGCTGGTGGACTGCATGAACCTGATGAAGATGAGAGGAGAAACCACAGCAGAGGAACAAAAGTGTGAGAAAGATAACGATTTTATTAATTCAGGTATGTTTCTTTCTGTTGGTGTTCATTTTCATGACAATCGTCTGTCATATTCAAAAGTTAAAACTTTGTACTGCTGCTAAACACCTTCTCGCTGTCATTGGTCCTCATCATCAGTAGGTTTGACCTGGAGCTCCACCTACTTTGAGGGCATTCCTGTGACTTTGTTCAGTCAATTAAAGATCAGTCAACATGAACACACACCATCGTGCATACTTGCCTACTTCTATACGATTGTTCGAGTAGAGACATTTTCCAAGAACGTATCATGTGATTTTGATTTATTACTCTACAAAAGGAGCCAAATCTACTGAAATACTCTCAAGTGCCTCTGTTACTCTCCATTGTTTGATGTGCTGCTTCACTCGTGCCATCTGCAGCTGAAAGTGATTTGGACATCTGCACAAAGTGAGATAGTCCTCTCATATCATCATCTCTATTTGGCCAATTAACATTGTTTTTATACACCCTTTGTTGCAGTAGTATTAGTTTCATCGTAAATTACTAATATGAAACCGATATTTCTTCCTCCCAAATATGTTCTCTTTTGACCGAAAAAGGAAAAAAGGCAACAAATTGCTCACAAACCCACCTTCACTGGACCAGACAAGACTGGCAAAAAGTGCTCTTCATTGCCGAGTCGCAATTTTGTCTCACCAAGGGTGATGTCGGACTCGCATTTAAGTCTAAGGAATGAGCGTTACACCAAGACCTGTACTCTGGAGCGGGATCAATTTGTAGGTGGAGGGTCCGTCATGGTCTGGGGTGGTGTGTCACAGCATCATCAGATTGAGCTTGTTGTCATTGCAGGCAATATCAATGCTGTGCGTTACAGGGAAGACATCCTCTTCCCTCATGTGGTATCCTTCCTGCAGGCTCATCCTGACATGACACTCCAGCATGACAATGCCACCAGCCATACTGCTCGTTCTGTGCATTATTTCCTGCAAGACAGGAGTGTAGGTGTTCTGCCATGGCCAGCGAAGAGCCCAGATCTCAATCCCATTGAGCACGTCTGGGACTTGTTTGATTGGAGGGTGAGGTCTAGGGCCATTCCCCCCAGAAATATCCGGAAACTTGCAAGTGCCTTGGTGGAAGAGTGGGGTAACATCTCACAGCAAGAACTGGCAAATCTGGTGCAGTCCATGAGGAGGAGATGCACTGCAGTACTTAATGCAGCTGGTGGCCACACCTGATACTGAATGTTACTTTTATTTTTGACCCCCCCCCCCCCCTTTGTTCAGGGACACATCATTCTATTTCTGTTAATCAGATGTTTTGTTTTAGTTGTTGAATCTTTTTATGTTCATACAAATATTTACAAATGTTAAGTTTGCTGACAATAAAAGCAGTTGAAATTTCTTTTTTTTACCCCTTTATTTTAATTGTTGTCTTTTTTTGTGAAGTGCTATTTTAATTTAGAAATGTCTTTTTTGTTTTATCTTTTTCATTTTTTTTTGAATAAAGGAATAAAATGCTCTATGCAAACTCACTAAAGCAAGCGTATTCACCGATCCCTCATATATACAGTATTGTGCAAAAGTTTTAGGCACTTGTGTAAAATGTTGCAGAGTGAGGATGTCTTCAAAAAATAATGACAGAAATTGTTTTCATATATCACTTAATGTCATACAAAGTCTTAACATAAACATAAACAAACCTAAATCAATATTCTGTGTGACCACCTTTGCCTTTAAAACAGCCTCAATTCTCCTTAATACACCTGGACACAGTTTTTCTTGGTTGTTTGCAGATAGGATGTTCTAAGCTTCTTGGAGAATTCACCACAGTTCTTCTATTTAGGCTTTCTCAATTGTTTCTTTCTCTGCATTTATTCTTAGACTAGTTCAGTGGGGGTATCTGTGGGGGCTATGGCAAATGTTGCAGCAGGGCTCCCTGTTCTTCTGTTCTATTTTTTTCTATTTGAAAAAGTAATGTTTGGGAGTCTAACATTTATATTTCCCATTGATACACTAAAGCTCAAAATATAAATAACCATTTTAAGACATGCTTTTGTGAAATGTTTTGTGTAAGAGACTTTTGCACAGTACTGTGTGTATTTGTGTGTCTATAATTTGTTAATAAAAATATTGTGAACCGGCAGAGAATGAAGTAGGTTACTTTCCAATAAGATGTTGCCCTTCACAACTGTTGAAAAGAAAAAAAATTAAAAGTTGAACAAAATCATTTTAATTGCACTTTTCAGTTTATTGAAATTTTTAGTTAAAATCAATAAAAATAAAGTCATCACTGCATCAAAATGTCCTCACATGCAAGGAAATTGGTGCAAAGAATATTGCACCTGAAAGGACCATTTTACGGATCATGATGAAGTTCAAGGAGAGAGGTTCAACTGCCGTGAAAAAGGCTTCAGGACATCCCAGAGTGTCCAGCAAGCACCAAGACCATCTCCTCCTGAGGAGTCTGGAATCATGTCACCACCAGGGCAGAGCTTGCTCAATATTGGCAGCAGGTTGGTGTGATTGCATCTGAATGCACAGTGAGGCGAAGACTCTTGGATAATGGCCTGGTGTCGAGAAGGGCAGCAAAGGAGCCACTTCTCTCCAAGTAAAACATCAAAGACAGACTGAAATTCTGCAGGAAGTACAAGGATTGGACCGCAGAAGAATGGTGCAATTTTCTCTGATGAAGCCCCCCTTCCGACTGTTTGGGACATCTGTAAAATCGATAGTCCGGAGTAGAAAAGGTGAACGCCGCCATGAGTCCTGTGTCATGCCAACAGTGAAGCATCCTGAGACCATCCATTTGTGGGGTTGCTTTTCATTACAGGGAGTGGGCTGTCACAATCCTGCCCAAAAACACTGCCCTAAATATTGGTATCAAAACGTCCTGCAAGAGCAATTTCTCCCAACAATCCGGGAGCAATTTGGTGATGATCCGTGCATTTTCCAGCATGATGGAGCACCATGTCACAAGGCAAGAGTGATAATGAAGTGGCTCGGAGATCATTACATTTAAATTTTGGATCCGTGGCCAGACAACTCCCCGGATCTTAATCCCATAGAGAACCTGTGGTCAATCCTCAAAAGATGAGTGGACAAGCAGAAGCCCACAAACTGTGATCAACTCTTGAGCACTAATGAGGCAAGAATGGATCGCCATCAGTAAGGATTTTGCCTAGAAGCTGATATCCAGCATGCCAGAGTGAATTGCACAGGTTATGAAGAACAAGGGTCAACACTATAAATATTGACTCTTTGCATATATTGAATGTTTTTGCCAATAAAAGCATTTAAAATGTATGAAACGCCTATCATTGTTTTCCATTATACCACAGAAACATGTGAAAAAAATAATCTACAAATACTGAAGCTGCAAACTTTGCAAAACACACAAGATGTATGTCACTGCCAATACTTTTGGCCACACCTGTACTAAAAGAGTCACAAAGTATTTTTACTGGGAATGCGTTGAAAGCGTTCGTATTCACTTACTGTCAGAAGAGTATATTTTAAAAAGCAATGCATTCGACTGAGCGTGATTCGATCAGGAACACAGAAATATTAAGTATACCTTGCAAGATACCTAGGGCAAAATATCGCTCAGTATTTTTGTTCTCCCATTTTTTACAATTCAATTTGAATTCTTTTCACATTTATCCCTCTTGAATTGATTTTTGTTCATTGTGTTCATTGCAGAGCTGATACAAGTGCATGAGGAAAGTCAAGAGCTGTATGAAGAGGAAGAGAAACTTCAGTATCAGAAACATCATGATTTCACAACTGGAGAAGAATCTTCGAGTTGCTCACCAAAAGATCCTCAAAGAAGAGCAACCAAAAATTCTTTAACCTGCTCTCAGTTTGAAAAATGTTTAACGTACAAACACAATCTTAAGAAGCAGACAAAACCTTTCACGTGCCATCAGTGTGGAAAGGGTTTCAAAAGTAAATATTATCTTCGAGAACACGAAAGAGTTCATACTGGAGAAATGCCTTTCACTTGCCATCAGTGTGGAAAGGGTTTCACAAATAAATATAGTCTTAAAGTACATGAAATTGTTCACACTGGAGAAATGCCTTTCACCTGCCATCAGTGTGGAAAGGGTTTCACTCAAAAAGGACATTTTATTGAACACATGAAAATTCACACTGGAGAGAAGCCTTACATGTGCCATCAGTGTGGAAAGAGTTTCGCATCTGCCACTACTTTCAAGAATCATCTCCGCCGTCACTCTGGAGAACGGCCATTTGAATGTGATCATTGTGGTAAAACATTTGTTTTGAGTTCAGACCTAAACCAACATCTTAAACGGTACACAAATGAGAAGCCACACAAATGTTCTGTTTGTGGAAAGAGTTTTGCACGCCTGTGCTTTTTGAACGCGCACCAGAAAATACATACCGGCGTGAGGCCCCATAAGTGCTTTGAATGTGGAAAAACCTTTACAGCAGTTTCCAATTTGGAAAAGCACCAACGGATTCATACTGGAGAAAAACCATACAAATGTTCACACTGTGGAAAGAGTTTCACTGTGTCACAAAGCTTGAAAGCACATGAGAGAATCCATACTGGAGAAAAACCATACAAGTGCTCACACTGTGGAAAGAGTTTCACTATTTTAAAAAACCTAAAAACACACAAGAGAATTCATACAGGAGAAAAACCTTTCAAGTGCTCACACTGTGGAAAAAGTTACACTCGGTCACAATATCTGAAAACACATGAGAGAAACCATACCACTGCTGTTCATGATTCCACAGAGCAGATCTTGTAGTTACTCACATGAAAAGTTGTTACCCAAAGTAATCACAGAGACTTGAAATGCTAAAAGCAAGTTTTACTAAGGAAATTTTAAAGGATAGTTCACCCAGAAATGAAAATTCTCATGATGTACTCACTCTCCTGACACCCCATATGTAAATGACTGACTTTCTTCTGCAAAACAATAATTAAGATTTTTAGAAGAATATTTCAGCTCTGTAGGTCCATACAATGTAAGTGTTGGCAAGGCAGATATCACCAGTTCTAGGATAATACCTGGTTATTGGCTCATTTCGATTCGGAGTGTCAGGCACATCCGAGAGACGGGTTAAGAGAGTAACTTGTGGATTTGTGTTGACTCGAGATGCGAACTGTTACAAAGGATACATTCCGATTTGGCTAACTGGTTCAACGCATTCACTAAAAGGAACCAGTTCAAAAGAACGACTCATTCACGAACTGGACATCACTAATCAGCAATTAGGGCAGAAGGGGGAGTGAACACAACAGCTGTCTGATCCAGTCACTCAGCATTATTTCTCTAATGCAGTTAACAGCATCCAAGATTCTCACAATTGTTTGTAACAAAGGCCCCGTTTACACTTGGGATTAAAATGCGACCGGTATCTGGTTGTTGGCTAATGGCAGGCTAATGTTTACCTGGCTGTTTCTCCCATTAGTAAGTGATCTTCTGTTGCTGTCTTGGCCTTTTAGTGAAATATTTGTATCTTGTACACCTGTGTAAATGCTGAATGACAATAAATTGAATCTTTAATAACACTGGCATTGTGTACTTATTTACATAAAACAGCTAGAAGTCGCAAGCGTCAGCATGTATACTTACTTTCATAACTTGTGTTAAGTTAGATGGTGTAGGTTCGTATTGATGTGGATAAATGTATATGAGCTGTGTTCTGAATAGGTGGTTATCTGATCTGTTTGATCAGATCATGGTGACTGCATGTTCTCTCATCGTTTACACATCCTTGTGATACTTACTTTCTTCACCGGAACACAAATAAAGAAAAATGTCTCGGCTCAGTAGGTCCTTAAAATGTAAGTGGAAGGAGATCAGACATTTGAATCTCCAAAAAGCACAGACAGTCAGCATAAACTTCATCCATATGACTCCAGCAGTTAAACGAATGTCTTCTAAAGTAACATGATCATTTTAGGTGGGAATAAGATAAATATTTAAGTACTTTTTAACTATCAATCATCGCTTCCAGTCAACAGCAGTATGCATATGTGACGTAATCGCGTTGGCATGTTCATGCAAGAACTGACACGTGCAACTCACCAACACATTGGTTTAGATCTACTCTTGTATCAGATTTTTTACAATGATGCATTTGTGTGCTTATCCTTGATGTCTCAACTAAGAGAAAACATGAGATTATGTCTGTAACATACCTACACGAATACGTCATCTTAATGTGTGAACGGCATGCTCTCATGAAAGCACATATTGCTGCTGACCAGAAGCGATGATTTATAGTTTAAAAGTGCTTAAGTATTGATCTTTTTAACACCAAATGCAATCGAGTCGCTTTAGAAGACAACCACTGGAGTAGAATGGATGACGTTTATGCTGCCCGTCTGTGATTCAGTCATTGTTTACTCACACCTGTGTGACTTGCATATGGCTTGCTTTTTCCTAAAACAAAGGGAGAAATTATGAAAAATTTGGGCTCAAAAGATAGTATAATTATGTATAAATCATAAGTCTAATAAATTATTCCATGAGACTCATGATTGTTATGAAAGCATACGATGAGGTTTGGTTAGAAACAAACCAAAATCTAATGCATTATTTAGTGAAACTGTTGACCGACCGTTGCCCTCTGCATTTTCGTGAGACTGCATGGGACCAACAGTTCACGCAGCTCTGGGGAAGGCTACAATTTTTTATTGCCTGCATTGAATGTTCCCAAGAGCACATTGACCTCCATAATTCTTAAATGGAAGTTTGGAACAATTAGGACTCTTAGAGCTGGCCGCACGGCCAAACTGAGTAATCGGGGGAGAAGGGCGGCCAAAAACCTGATGGTCACTCCGGTTGAACTCCAGAGATCCTGTTTAGAGATGGGAGAAACTTTCAGAAGGACAACCATCACTGCTACACTGCACTGATCTGGGCTTTATGGCAGAGTGGCCAGACGGAAGCCTCTCCTCAGTGCAAGACACATGAAAGCCTGCTTGGAATTTGCAAAAAATGCACCTAAAGGACTCTGAGACCATGAGATTCTCTGGTCTGATGAAATGAAGATTAAACTGTTTGGCTTAAATTCTAAGCATCATGTCTGGAAGAAACCAGGCACTGCTCATCACCTGCACAATACCATCCCAACGGTGAAGCATGGTGGTGGCTTCATCATGCCATGGGGGTATTTTTCTGCAGTGGGGACTGGTCAGGGTTGAAGGAAAGCTGAATGCTAAAAATAGAGAGATAATGAAAACATGGTCTTGAGCACACAGGACTTCAGATTAGGACAGACTTCAACAAAAATATTCAATAAGTGTAACATTCTTTCCCAAAATAGAGTTGGAAACCATGCGAGGATCGGACATGTGAACGGCAAGCTCTGTGATCTTTAATGCTGTGCTGGTTTTAATACCTTTTAAGACAAACCGGTGAGATTCGATATACTGTGTTCCATAATTGTTCTAGGAAGACAGTATGTCAAAGAATTAAAAATCCTTGGGCTCTGGAGGCATTAAAAGACACTTACCTGCTCAAGCTTACACCCCTGCGCAGGCCACGGGTGAGTCGATTTGGTTGGAGAGAAGTGGCAAATGCGGTGAAAGATGCTGAACTTGTCGGCAATGCTGAAGAAGGTCATTGTTGACTTAGAGGATCTTGCTGTGATACGTCGATCGATCACTGCCATGGAGGTGAAGCTTGCTGATGTTGTCACGAGTGGGGGATGTCAAGAAATGGGTTGATTATCTGGAGTTGTCGGAGAGGGAATTATCTGCTAATCCACTAGCGACCCAAGGTGGATTTGGAGCATGTCTGGAAGAAGTTGTAGGACATGGAAAACAGTAGCTGGTGGAATAACATCTGTAGCATAGGAGTCCTGGAGGGAGTGGAGGGACAGGATATGGTGGAAATCCTGGAAGGTCTCTTTCCGAGTCTGCTCAACATAGCAGGCCATAAGATGAAAATCGAGCGAGCTCACAGGGTTCCGGCTCGATGATCTGCAGATGGAGACAGGCCCGATCAATTCTGGCCAAATTTCTGAGATCATCTGATATGTTTGAACATGTTTTCTTTAGTACTGGCTCAAGTAAGAGCAGGGGAGTTATTGCATTGATAAGTAAACATCTACAATTAAAATGTCTCAAACAGATTAAAGATAAATTAGGAAGAGTCATTATTGTTTTTTCTGAAATTCAGGGGAAAAGTCTTATTTTAGCTAATTTTGTATAGATCTTGAAGGGATGTTGCAAGCTGCTGGCACCCCAGATAATATAATATTGTAAGGAGACTTTAATCTTTTGATGGACTCAGTCCTTGATCATAGTGAAGCAAAGGTGTGCAAGCCCCCTAGAGCAACATTGATGCTTCACAGGATGGGTAAAAAATCTTGGTTTTACAGATATTTGGAGACTTTTGAACCCATCTGGTAGGGACTATACTTTTTTTCATCAGTACATAAGATTGACACTAGTTTTTTTTTAATATATATATATATTTTTTTTTAAAGGACTAATGTTCTTAGGGGCCTGATCATACAGTATGCCTCATTCACCAAAAAATCCAAAGCACAAGAACTTGTGGAATTGGAAGGGAATATTAAAAGTGATGATGGCAGAGCTGAAGCGCCGAAAGTCATCTAATTGACCCGATTGAAATACAGATATAATTCTATTCTGTTGTGGAAGGTAGAGTTTTGACTATTCAGGGCATGACAGAGTCATACTTTGAGTCGGGGGACAAGGCAGGAAAACTTATGGCTAGAGAGATAAGAGTCTTTTTCTACCATTCCCTCAGTTAAATCCTCTGTTGGTGAAATATTTACCTCTGCCACTGATATTAATAATGATTTTAAAGAATTCTATCTTGATCTCTATAGTTCCATGTCTTCATCTACTGATGAGGATATTAGAAACTTAGAAAATACATCTTTTCCAAGAGTATTTAACCAGACACTAAAAAAAAAAAAAAATTTACAATTCTTGTTGCACTTAAATCGGTTTTGTATACTATTCTGATGATAGTGAAACTTTGTAGTATGGCACTTTTCATACCACTGTCTCCTTAAGATTGGCTTAAGTTTTTCCTCTTTTATAAGTCGCTTTGGATAAAAGCGTCTGCCAAATGAATAAATGTAAATGTAGAAACTTTGTGGAACCATTAGAACTTCCTAAACTTACAGCTGAGCAAACAAATTCTCTTGAATCTGAGATAACCTTGGAGGAGTTTGGCGAGGTAATTAAGGCCTTGCCTACAGGCAAGGCTCCAGGGGCCAGATGGCTTCGCCACTGAGTTTTTCTAAAATCTTATGCTACAGAACTTTCTCCAAACTTACTAGAAGTTTATACAGAATCATTAAATAATGGAAAGCTTCCGCCAACCATGACACAAGCCCGGATCAGTCTGATTCTTAAAAAGGACAAAGATCCAAGTGAGAATAAGAGTTACCGTCCAATTTCCCTGATCCAGCTAGACGTTAAAATATTGTCAAAAAATTTTGCTAACCGATTAAGTAAAGTTATGACATCTCTTATACATCTTGATCAGGTGTGGTTTATTCGGGGCCATATCTCTTCTGATAACGTAAGCATTTCATCAATATCATGTGGTTAGTGGCGAATGATTAGACTCCGGTCGCTGCCATCTCACTTGACTCCGAAAAGGTGTTTGATATGGTAGAATGTGATAATATTTTGAAGATTTTGTGTTCAGCAGATATAAAAAGTCACATCTGGGATGGCATAAGGGTGAGAAAATCATGAGAGAATTTTCGTTTTTGGGTGAACTAAACCTTTAAATGTGTAGCACATAAAAGAGATTCTAAATCATAGAAATATTTATGTCAGTGGAAATAGAAAAAAAATAATTTCATTTTCCTGCATAAAGTTTTAAAACTGTTTAAAGTATTTTAAAGTTAGACAACAGGATTGATTAATCAGATGTTGGTATTTTATTCACTCCAGTCCAGCAGGAGGGGGACATTCACCAGCAGTTGTTTTATAAACCAAAAGAAAACACCAGAGGAAGAAAGAACTCCGACACCCAAATCATCAAAACGAAATAAGAAGACACCCCAAATAGTGCACTATATAGTGAATAGGGGACGAATTCAGAGACAGCTACAGTTTGAGCGCTCAGTTCGGTACGTGTTCAATGTGTTTGACATCATTTGTGAGATTTATATTTATTTTTCTGTTCATTTTGTATATTTGACTCTCTGTTCTGTCTCTCTCGTTTTAACGACTGTAAAATAAGCTTCTTTACGCATGTTAAATTGTTTTGAGTCGGACGCTTAAAATATTCAGTTTCAGGAGAAACAAAAAGAAACAAACGCTTTTTTGGTTTCCTCAAGTTTGTGTAAATAATTTTGGGATTACTGGTCATATGCAAGAGATGAACAAAACAACTAAAACACTTCAGAACAGGTTTATTTACACTTTCTGTCTGTCTGTGGCTAAACTCATGTTTATATTTTTATATGTTTAAATTCCAGTTTGAAGACGTGTTGGTAAAGTTCAATCTTGACAAACTTTGACTAACGTTCCAGAAACGTCGTGCTAATGTCCTAAAAAACGTCCCATAAAAGACGTTATAGCAGCAAGGTCCCCTGATCTTCAGATAACTTATACGAGTTGACGTTGTTATAAATATATTATTATTGTAGAGACGGTCAATATGTCTTTTTGATATAAATATATGTTTAAAATATACATTATATTACATGGTTTATTCTATTGAAATTAAAATGTCTTTTTGGAGTGATTTTCTCTTTTGGATGAATTCAAAAGTCTCGAGTCATGAGCTAGTGACATGCAGAGAAACATCATCTGGAGTTAATTCACTATACTTAAAAAAAACAACCCAGCTGAATATAACATTTATTGTAATAATATGTTTGTCTGGTGTTTTATATACAGTTGAAGTCAGAAGTTAACATTCACCTTAGCCAAATATATTTAAACTCAGTTTTTCACAATTTCTGACATTTAATCGTAGAAAGCATTCCCTGTATTAGGTCAGTTAGGATCACTACTTTATTTTAAGAATGTGAATTGTCGGGGGGGCTTGAGTAGCTCAGCGAGCATTGATGCTGAACACCACCCCTGGAGTTGCGAGTTCAAATCCAGGGTGTGCTGATGGCTCCAGCCAGGTCTCCAAATTGGCCGGTTGCTAGGGAGGGTAGAGTCAAATAGGGTAACCTCGTCATGGTCATGATTTGTGGTTCTCACTCTCAATGGGGTGCGTGGTAAGAGTCACGTGCATCGTCATGCGTGGATTGACGGTCTCGGAAGCAGAGGCAACTGGGACTCGTCCTCCGCCACCGGATTGAGGGGAGTAACCGTGCCACCATGAGGACCTACTTAGTGGGAATTGGGCATTCCAAATTGTGAGGAAAAAGGGGATTAAAAAAAAAAAAGGTTAGAATAATAGTAGAGAGAATTAATTATTAATTATTTCAATATCTGATACTATTTGGTAGCATTGCCTTTAAATTGTTCAACTTGGTCAAACTTTTTGGGTAGCCATCCACAAACCTCTCACAATAAGTTGTTGGGATTTTAGCCCATTCCTCCAGACTGAACTGGAGTAACTGAGTCAGGTTTGTAGGCCTCTATCTGATAATTTTCGATTATCACCACTCCAATAGTTTGACTTTGTTGTCCTTAAGCCATTTTGCCTCAACTTGAGGTATGCTTGGCATTATTGTCCATTTGGAAGACCCATTTGCGACCGAGCTTTAACTTCCTGGCTGATGTCTTGAGATGTTGCTTCAATATATTCTCATAAGTTTCCTTCCTCATGATGCCTCTATTTTGTGACGTGCCCCAGTCCCTCATGCAGCAAAGCACCCCCACAACATGATGCTGCCACCCCCATGCTTCACAGTTGGGATGGTGTTCTTCAGCTTGTAAGCCTCATCCTTTTTCCTCCAAACATAACGATGGTCATTATGGCCAAAAAGGTCAATTTGTGTTTCATCAGACCAGAGGACATTTCTCCAAAATGTTATTTATCCCCATGTGCTCTTACAAACTGTAATTTGGCTTTTTATGGCAGTTTTGGAGCAGTGACTTCTTCCTTGCTGAGCAACCTTTCAGGTTATGTCCATATAGGACTCATTTTACTGTGGATATAGATACTCGTCTACCTGTTTCCTCCAGCATCTTCACAAGGTCCTTTGCTGTTGTTCTGGAATTGATTTGCACTTTTCACACCAAACTACGTTCATCTCTAAAAGACAGAATGCGTCTCTTTCCTGAGTGTGTGGTCACATGGTGTTTATATTTGCATACTATTTTTTTTTTGTACAGATGAACGTGGTAACTTCAGGCATTTGGAAATTGCTCCAAATGATGAACCAGTCTTGTGGAGGTCCACATTTTTTTCTTGGCTGATTTCTTTTGATTTTCCCATGATGTCAAGCAATGAGGCACTGAGTTTGAAGGTAGGCCTTAAAATACATCCACAGGTACACCTCCAATTCAGTACACCTCCTATCAGAAGCTAATTGGCTAATTTTCTAAAGGCTTGAAATAATTTTCTGGAATTTTCCAAGCTGATTAAATGCACATATCGCTTAGTATATGTAAACTTCTGACCCACTGGAATTGTGATTTATAGTCAAATAGAAGTGAAACAATCGGTCTGTAAAAAAAATTTGGAAAACTTAATTGTCATGCACAAAGTAGATGTCCTAAACCACTTGCCAAAACTTTAGTTTGCTAATATGAAATCTTTGGACTGGTTAATTTTTTTAATGACTTTAAACAACCAAAGTGTATGTACATTTTTGACTTCAACTGTAACTTGAATTGTTGTGAAATTGATTTTCTATAAAAAAACTTTCTATAACAAACTTAAAATTTGGTAATAAATGGAAAATCAATTTTAAGAAATCTTTGAATGTTTCTTTAAACAGTTTTTTTTTTATATTTAAGTGTTTAATATAGAAAATGTACATTAGCTGACTATCTTGAATGATATCACAGTAAAAAAATAACCGTCATGACATTTATTCACATATTATCCATGTTTCTGTAGTTAGCATCTCAGAAACAGTTATTTTGTTTAACAGAGATGTTCTTGTGTATAATCATGTAATGTTTTAGAGTTTGATGAGTGTCAGTCCAATAAAATTATGAGGTTTTTGTGTTCAGTTGTTCATCATGAGAGAGCAAGTGGATGTGATTCATGCTGGAGAACAGCAGATGCTGCAGACACCAGTGAAGATTGAAGTGATGCAGGAGGAGATAAAAGAAGAAAACACAACAGAAGAACAACCGACTGATGAAGATGATGAAGAAACCACAGCAGAGGAACAACAGAGTGATGAAGATGATGATGAACAGCAGATATTGCAGACACCAGTGAAGATATGTTCAGTGAAGCTGCTGGACTGCAGAAACCTGATGAAGATGAGAGGAGAAACCACAGCAGAAGAACAACAGAGAGATGAAGATGATTATGAAAACACAACAGAAGAACAACAGAGTGATGAAGATGATTATGAAAACACAACAGAAGAACAACAGAGTGATGAAGACAATGATAAAACCACAGCAGAGGAACAACAGAGTGACGAAGATAATGATTTTATTAATACAGGTATTAAACATTTTACAGATGTTGTTCATTTTCATGACAATCGACTGTCAGGATCTGTCACTAGCTGACTTTAAGCTTTAAAATGGTATATGATTTATGAGGACTGGTTCACCATTGTGTCCTTGCACAAGCACTTGCTCTTAACTCCAGGTTGCTCCGGGGGGATTGTCCCTGTAATGAGTGCACTGTAAGTCGCTTTGGATAAAAGCATCTGCCAAATGCCTAAATATAAATGTGAATTGGTAAAACAAAAAGTCTTAATACCCAAAAACCCACTCAAAATGCACACCTTTAGTGCTTTTACATGACTGAAGTTGGAGTTGTTACATTTCTTTCATAACAATTCTAAAAATTACACGTTTATTGTTTACGGTCACTTTTCACCGGGAATAATTGGAACGTGATTTAATGATGAACCATGCGAAAAGATTAAATAAGAATGACGGTTAGCAGTCAAACGTCCACTGAAGATGACGAAGTAGTGGCAAAAAGAGATCACACCCCTTATGTAGGATTAAATCCTAAACTGAGTGTAGCTTAACCTGTGGAGTTTAATTGTAAACAAACAAGTTTTATTCTCAATTGCCGTTGCGGCCTGAGAAACTAATCAGCTAAACAGGAAAATGGACCGTCAAAATGTCAAATATCAGTCAATATATTGGTCAAACACTATACATGACTATAACCATTACATTTAGTTATTAATCTGAATTGATAGTATGAAAGTATTTATGTTTTGCACAGGAAAAATTATAATACATTACATTTATATGGCACTTTACATTGCAAGGTGATCTCAAAGTGCTTTTCAATAAGCTAAGAAGCTTTTTTTGTTTTACAAAAAAAGTTGTTATATTAAGGGGTAGGAAAAGCCTTTTTGAAGAGAGGTTTATAAATCTCTCTGAAAGACCTCCACAGAGTCTAGGTTGTGAAGATGAGGTGGCAGAGAATTCCAAGTACGTGGACCATACACAGAGAAAACTTGATCACCCATTGGACAAAGTCTAGTTCGGGGAACACGAAGGACTGAGTTTTGGGTGGTCCTTAACAAACAAGCTGAGGTCATTCAAATTCTAAGGGTCCAAGTCATGTAAGGGTTTGAACACAATCAAGAGCACATTAGAGTCCACTCTGGCTTAATGTAATGATTTCAGAATTAGATGAATATGTGAGGATTTTTCCGTTCTAGTTAGAAACCTGGCAATGATATTCTGAATCTGTAGCTTGTTGTGGTCATTCTTTGGCAGGCATTCTTTGGTAATCCAAACAAGAGAACACAAATGCATGAATGAGCATCTCTGTGTCACTCAGACTGTGAGAGGGTCTAAGATAGGAACTGTTTTGCACACCATTTTTATATGGTCGGTGAAGGTCATGCAATTACAGTGCATCCGGAAAGTATTCGCAGCGCTTCACTTTTCCACATTTTGTATGTTACAACTTTATTCCAAAATGGATTAAATTCATAATTTTCCTCAAAATACTACAAACAATACCCCATAATGACAATGTGAAAGAAGTTTGTTTGAAATGTACTAAAAATAAAAAACAAAAAAAATCGCATGTACTAAAATTGAATCCGTAAATGGAAGAAGTTTGGAACCACCAGGACTCTTCCTAGAGCTGGCCACCCAGCCAAACTGAGCGATCGGGGGGAAAGGGCCTTAGTCAGTGAGGTGACCAATAACCCGATGGTCACTCTGACAGAGCTCCAGTGTTTCACTTTGGAGAGAGGAGAAGCTTCCAGAAGAACAACCATCTCTGCAGAACTCCACCAATCAGGCCTGTATGGTAGATTGGCCAGACGGAAGCTACTCCTCAGTAAAAGGCACATGACAGCCCGCCTGGAGTTTGCCAAAAGCCACCTGAAGGACTCTCAGACCATGAGAAACAAAATTCTCTGGTATGATGAAACAAAGATTGAACTCTTTGGCCTGAATGGCAAGCGTCATGTCTGGATGACCCAAGCACCGCTCATCACCTGGCCAATACCATCCCTAGAGTGAAGCGTGGTGGTGGCAGCATCATGCTGTGGGGATGTTTATCAGCGGCAGGAACTGGGAGACTAGTCAGGATCGAGTAAAAGATGAATGCAGCAATGTACAGAGACATCCTTGATGAAAACCTGCTCTAGAGCGCTCTGGACCTCAGACTGGGGCGAAGGTTCATCTTCCAACAGGACAACGACCCTAAACACACAGCCAAGATAACAAAGGAGTGGCTGTGAATACTTATGTAAATGTGCTTTTTTCGTTTTTTTATTTGTAATAAATTTGCAAAGACTTCAAACAAACTTCTTTCACATTGTCATTATGGGGTATTGTTTGTAGAATTTGGGGGAAAATAATGAATTTAATCAATTTTGGAATAAGGCTCTAACAACAAAATATAGAGAAAGTGAAGCACTGTGAATTCTTTCCGGATGCACCGTATCAAGCTTAACACCCAAGTTAGTTAACACAGTTGAAAGAGAAATTATTTGGCCAACAATTTCAGGGGACAGAGAGCCTGCAGCAGTAATTTGTTGGGGTTACCAATTAACATGGCCTCGCTTTTTGAGCTGTTCAGCCAGAGAAACATTTTCAACATCCAGACTTGAATCTCCTCAATGCAGCAATTTTAGCTTTGCTTGAGCTGAGGGGGTACTGGTAGTGGATTTTTAGATATAACAGGATATCATCCACATAACAGTGGAAATTAATGTCATTTTTGTGGAGGATTTCACCAAGTGGGAACTTGTAAATCATGAATAGAGTGGGACCTAGAACAGACCCCAGAGGAACACCACAGGAGATTACACATGTTTTTGACCTGTTCTTAACAAATTAGTACAGGATGTTTTGTTCTGCCATTTATATTATGGTTCATTTTATTCTTTTCACATTTGTCCCTATTGAATTGTTTTTTTTGTCAATTTACTATGTTCATTGTAGGGCTGATGGAAGTGAAAGAGGAAAGTCAAGAGCTGAATGAAGTGGAGGAAAAACTTAATTGTCAAAAACATCATGATTTCACAACTGGAGAAGAATCTTCGAGTTGCTCACCAATAAATCCTCAAAGAAGAGCAACCAAAGATTCTTTAACCTGCTCTCAGTTTGAAAAATGTTTCACATATAAACACAATCTTAATAAGCAGACAAGTGTTCACACAGGAGAAAAACCTTTCACGTGCCATCAGTGTGGAAAGAGTTTCACAAGTAGATATTATCTTCGAGTACATGAAATTGTTCATACTGGAGAAATGCCTTTCACGTGCCATCAGTGTGGAAAGAGTTTCACAAGTAAATATTATCTTCGAGTACATGAAATTGTTCACACTGGAGAAATGCCTTTCACCTGCCATCAGTGTGGAAAGGGTTTCACACAAAAAGGACATTTTATTGAACACATGAGAATTCATACTGGAGAGAAGCCTTACATGTGCCATCAGTGTGGAAAGAGTTTCGCATCTGCACCTATTCTCAAGGATCATCTCCGCCGTCACTCTGGAGAACGGCCATTTGAATGTGATCATTGTGGTAAAACATTTGTTTTGAGTTCAGGCCTAAACCAACATCTTAAACGGTACACAAATGAGAAGCCTTACAAATGTTCTTTTTGTGGAAAGAGTTTTGCACGCCTGTGCTTTTTGAACGCGCACCAGAAGATACATGCCGGCGTGAGGCCTCATAAGTGCTTTGAGTGTGGAAAAACATTTAGAGCAGTTTCCAACTTGGAAAAGCACCAACGAATTCATACTGGAGAAAAACCATACAAGTGCTCACACTGTGAAAAGAGTTTCACTGGGTCACAAAGCTTGAAAACACACGAGAGGATCCATACTGGAGAAAAACCATACAAGTGCTCACACTGTGAAAAGAGTTTCATTGGGTCACAAAGCTTGAAACTGCATGAGAGAATTCATACTGGAGAGAAACCTTACAAGTGCTCATACTGTGAAAGTAGTTTCACTAGGTCTAAAAGCTTGAAAACACATGAGAGAATTCATACTGGACAAAAACCTTACAAGTGCTCATACTGTGGAAAACGTTTCACTCGGTCAGATAGCTTGAAATCACACAAGAGAATTCATACTGGACAAAAACCATACAAGTGCTCACACTGTGGAAAGTGTTTCACTGTGCCACAAAGCTTGAAAACGCATGAGAGAACCCATACTGGACAAAAACCTTACAAGTGCTCACACTGTGGAAAGAGTTTCACTCGGTCATACAACCTGAAAACACATGAGAGAAACCATCCCACTGCTCGTCATGTTTCCACAGAGCAGATCATGTAGTTACTCATATGAAAAGTTGTTGCCCAAAGTTCGTCTCCAGGTAAAATTGTGCTTAACCTATTCACAAAACTGCCAAGAGCAAGTTTTACTAAGGATATATTTAATGTAAGTGTAAGGTGAAGTTTGCAATGGATGACGTCACGTTTTATGAGCACGCTCTCTTAAAGGGTCACGACACCCCCCTGTGCCAGCACAGTTGAGTTCTCCCCACATTTAAAAAAATAAGCCAGCCAAAGTAGGCATGATCAGTAGCGGAGTGAGAGGAGAAGGGGAAGTGAACACCACTGTCTGATCCAGTCTCTCAGCATTATTTCGCTAATGTAGTTAACAGCATCAAAGATTCTCACAATTGCTCGTAACAAAAGCCCTGTTTTCACTTGGGATTAAAATGCGACTTGTGTCTGGTTGTTGGCTAATGTCACGCTGGCTGTTTTTCCCCTTTGTAAGTGTTGTTCTCTTGCTGTCTTGGCCATTTAGTGAAATATTTGTATCTCTTGTACACCTGTGTAAATGCTGAATGACAATAAATTGAATCTTGTACTTGCAACACTAGCATTCTGTACTTTGTTTATGTTTATGATCACTTTTTCTGTCAGCAGTGAGAGATTTACATGTTAAGATGTGAGGAGTTAGTCAGGCTGACGGAGGTTAATGAGTTAGAGACACGCATCCAAACGCTATTGGAGGTCATTGAGAATGAAGCCGGTAGATACTGTTTTGGATGCAGGTAGTACAACCACACACACACTTTTGTTGTGGATGTAGATCCTCTACAGGATCCTCAACCTCACCTGGTCCCTCAACACCAGCTCTATTACAAAGAAAGCCCAGCAGGTTCTCTACTTTCTTCGAAGGCTGAGGAAAGCACATCTCCCACCCCCCATCCTCACTACATTCTATAGAGGGACTATTGAGAGCATCCTGAGCAGCTGCATCACTGCCTGGTTTGGGACTTGCACAGTTTCAGACCGCAAAGCCCTGCAGAGGATAGTGAGGACAGCTGAGAAGATCATCGGGGTCTCTCTTCCCTCCATCAAAGACATTTACAAAAAACATTGCATCCGCAAAGCTGCCGTCTGGCAAGAGGTACCAAAGCATGCGGGCCTTCACGGCCAGACTGTGTAACAGCTTCTTCCCCCAAGCATCAGACTCCTCAATACTCAGAGACTGGACTGACACACACACACACACACACACACACGTGTCCTGAGTTGCACTTCAATTCAATGTCACTTTATATCGGGCTGCGTCCTCAATAACTGCTATGTGCACAGAACACTATCTCATAGTATGTTATGTTTACATTTGGCATTTTTAGAAACTGTCATCTTTTGCACTACTGTGTACTGGTCGGCGCTGCACTGTCTATCACTGTGCCTATTGTCCTGTTCATTGTTAGTAATTTATTGTACTGTCCCATACTTTTGGCACACGTTTGCACGTGCACTTTATATATGTTATTTAGTCTGTGCAGTCTCATGTGGTTCTGTGTTTGTCCTATGTTGTTTTATGTAGCACCATGGTCCTGGAGGAACGTTGTCTTGTTTCACTGTGTAATGTACTAACTGTATATGGCTGAAACGACAATAAAAACCACTTGACTTGCATTCTAGCTCAGCAAAGTGACACCATTCTCCCGTTCCTGTTAGGATTTCTACTAGATTCTCCCCACTCACCGAGAATCATGTTGAAAGAGCCCTGGTTATATGATATTCTATTGTAAGGAACATGGAAATAGAGACTCCAGCCACCATTCTTAATTGCATTTCAGAGGCTCAGGCGTCTGACACCAAATCAAATTGACCAAATGAGGTTTTGAGTAGATTAGTGTCACAGAAGGGCTGGATATCTGATTGGTGTCTGGAGAATAGCGTAGGAGACTGACTCCATCCTCTAGGGAAGGTGCTGCTCTCCTATTTAGTAATATGGCTCATAGTCTTAATATTGGTAGTATTTGTCTAACTGGGGCCCAGGTCAGGAAGCAGACAGAATGGTTTAACCATCAGTCTGCAAGTTGCCTTGAGATGTCACTTAGTTCACATAACCAACAACACAGAGACTGTATCACTTAGATATCACATATAGACTGTTCTATTCCCCGAACAACCAACACAAAACCCTCAAGTCATTTAGAAATCATTTATCAAAAAACTAATTGAGATAAACAAAATAATCATCCAGAATGGTCTCAAATAATCAGTAAGCCAAAAAGTTTAGAAGAAATTGATGTAATCACAGAAAATATAAATGGGCCTCTCTAGCACTCTTGATAGGGTCACCCCCCACCCCCTTCAAATGAAAGAAAAAAGCCCTGCACTATGGTACAATGATCACATTCATGCTCTCAAGAGAGCAGCTTGGAAAATGGAGCGCAAGAGGAAGAATGCAAAATTAGAGGTATTTCACAGTGCATGGAAGTATAATGTTTTTAGCTACAGACATGAGCTAAAAGCTGAGCTCTTTGACTCCGTGCTCAACCCTCTACAACAAGAGGACATCACTCCAGTGTTTCCCATTAATTGACTAGACTCCGGGGGCCCTCCACAGTCTATTTTGTCCCACCATGGTCTCATAATGAACTGAAAATTTTGTACACTTCTTATCTAATATATTTATGCACTTCAGTCTCATAATAACATGGTAAATAAATGTTAAATGGTCTGCACTTATATGGTGCCTTTTTAACTTTAGAGGTTACCAAAGCGCTTTACACTGTGTCCCATTCACACTCGCACACCAATGGTGGCAGAGCTGCCATGCAAGGCGCTAGCCTGCCATTGGGAGAAACTTGGGGTTCAGTGTCTTGCCCAAGGACACTTTGGCATGTGGAGTCATGTGGGCTGGGAATCGAATTGCCATTCCTGCGATTAGTGGCCTACCCGCTTTACCTCCTATGACAACCTGAAAAAGGCCATCCTGCAGGGGGTCTTTGCCTTTTCCCAGCAGCTCTGAGATGCATGCTGGAAATGGCTGCTGGTGGGGAACTGCGACCTAGTGGGAGTCATCAATCAGGCTGTACTGGAGCAGCTAATCCTTCGTCTGCCAAAGGGAATGGCAGAGTTGGTCCAGTGCCACTGACCGGTGTTGCCGGAGGAAGCTGAACCCTCTTCTTCACTTTCTTCCCCCTCCCCCTGTGTGTAACCCCCTCCCACTTACTCTGTAGTGCCCCTCTGCAGAATCTCAGAAAGTAGTGTTGTGAAGGCACTCTTCAAAATAATCTCCCGGATAGGGATTCTTAAAGAAAACATCATGATCATGGCACAACTTTTATGTCACGGACACTATGCAAGCGTTATGAATTATTGGGCATTAAGGCGATTCGCGCCAGTGTTTACAATCTAGGACAGATGACCTGGTGGAAAGATTTAATAAAACCCTTAAGAACATGATTCTTAAGTTTGTGCATGAGGATGCAAGAAATTGAGACTAATGGTTCGATGCCCTGTTATTCGCAGTACGAGAGGTCCCACAAGCCTCCACAGGGTTTTCCCCATTCAAGCTGCTGTATGAGTGGTGTCCTTGACGTCATCCGGAAGCTTGGGAGGAGGGATCTTCAGATAGCAAGAATGAAATTCAGTACGTTCTTGATCTTAGAGCAAAACTCCACACCTTGGGGCAACTAACACAGGAGAATTTGCTTCAAGCTCAAGAACGACAGAGCCGACTGTATTATGGGAACTCGGCTGCAAGAATTTGCTCTGGGAGAGAAGGTACTCTTATTAGGGCCATACTCTCACAAGTGGTGGAGGGGGAGGTGTGCCCAGTGTTTTACATCAGATGTAAGCTGTCATTGAGGGAGGCAAAGTACAGCACGGTGGAGGAGTGTGTGGCCATCAAGTGGGTGGTCCTCACCCTCCGGTACTACCTCCGGCCCACACCCCACTCCAATGGCTCCACTGCATGAAGGATACCAACGTGCAGATCATCTGGTTTTATCTGGCTCTACAGCCCTTTAAATTCAAGGTGGTCCACAGAACGAGGACGCAGATGGCTGTTGCCAAATTCCTTTCCCGAAATGGGGGGAGTGGTGGGCAGGCCGGATGGTCCCCGGCCTGAGTTGTGCAGTGGGGATGTGTGGCAGCAGGGGCGTGGTTGAGCGCCCGTCCGGATGAAGCGAAAGCGTAAGTGCGCTTGCACTTGAGCTATATTATGTCTTAACACCTGTCAAGGAGAGAATGATATGAGTGTCCAGCATCTGTTGTGTCTTATTGAGTGTTTTATTTGTTGTGAAGCTGAAGATTCAGAGAAGTTTATGTTGACAAAGTTTGTGTTATACTGATCTGATTGAAATGAGAAAAGAACTGAAAAAAGTGCATGCAGAGTGTTGAAGGTGGAAAAATAAAGAGCCTTACTTGACTGCATCACTGCTCCCTGTCTCCTCCCATCTACGAGCTTGAACTCATGACGTATATGAAATATATTGCAACAAGGTTCGGGAAAGTAGGGAGAGGGAACCGGATTAACAATTTACAAGACTTTAATCAACACAAATAAAGAACTGAAACAAAACAACAGACATCGACATGCACACACACACACACACACACACACACACAGCGGACGCGTGCGTCTCACTCTTACTGGCATCTGGCTTGCTTTGTGGCAATCTTGCGGCAAATTGTCCTTGGTTGCCAAAGATGCGCTGCAGGTTCACCACTACTGGTGTAAAGCTGCAAACTTCTGGCAAACATTTGCAGCGAATCACAAGCTTATTTGCTTGTGGATATAATGAGTGGAAGATTTGTTGCAAGTTTGCCAGAACTACGTTTTTTTGTAAGGGTCGCTCTGGCTTTCAAGAAACAGGAAAAATTCCTGACTTTAAATAATTACATGTGTAGGACGTTTGAGTTGAAGGGATATACATGCAGATTTCAGATATAAAATCGATAATTAAATGTGCAATGTTTACTTGCTGAAATTAGGTGATTTCCTATTAGGTCATTGTTGGATATAGCAATATGGCGGCACAGTGGCTTCATTTTTGTGATGTCATCAGCAATCCAGCTCTATATTATAAATCGACAATAACAAACTTAAAAATTGGACATACTGACTGCTGTATGTTGTTAGGATGACATCACAATCAACTCCTTTTGCTGCCTTTTCAAAACTGGTTCCGGCGCAGGTGGCTGGTTGACTCCGAATCGGAGGCAACTGAGGTTCATCACCCGGATTGCGGCGTGTAATTGTGCCACCATGAGGAATTAAAGAGCAATGGGAATTGGGCATGCAAAATTGGGGAGAAAAGGGGAGAAAAAAGTCCATATTTTAGTTGTATATTGAATCATTTTTTGACTTATTTTTGCATCATTATCTTTGCTTTATTATTAAATATCTGCTATAAGTCTATTTTGCTGTAAAAGTAAATGTATTGGACATGTTAATCCTGCCCCTTTAAGAGAGTTAGTTTCCTTCCGGATGTTCAACTCCTCTCTCAGTCCGCTTTTCAACTATTTCGACGCATCAACACTCCAGTCCAGCAGGAGGCGGAAATTCACCAGAAGTTGCAGAAAACACAAGAAGAAGAAGAAGAAGACCTGAGATCCACAACACCGTTTGAGCGTTAAAATCGGTTCGTGTTTTGTGTGTTTCACGTTGAGGGATTTAATATTTCTATTTTTTCTGTGCTTGTTGTTTTTATCTCTTTGACGTTTTAATTAATTAAAAAGAAGCCAATTTTCGTCTGATGTAGTTTGTTTTGTTCTTGGTCATATGCACGAGGTGAGAAAAACAGCAGTTAAGAACCAGTGATTATTTACACTTTGTTTATTAAGTTTAGCCACGTCTGTCAGTGGCTAAACTTAATAATGTGACTAAACACACATATTTATACCATCTCATTAACAATGATTTTTATTGAACTGATCTGCTCTTGTGTATAATCATATATAATAATGTTTTAGAGTTTGATGAATGTCAGTTCATTATAATGATGATATTTTTGTGTTCAGATGTTCATCATGAGAGAGCAGGTGGATGTGATTCATGCTGGAGAACAGCAGATGCTGCAGACACCAGTGAAGATTGAAGTGAAGCAGGAGATAAAAGAAGAAAATACAGCAGAGGAACAACAGAGAGATGAAGATGATGATGAACAGCAGATGCTGCAGACACCAGTGAAGATTGAAGTGAAGCAGGAGGAGATTAAAGAAGAAAACACAGCAGTAGAAGAACAGCGAGATGATGATTATGAAACCACAACAGAGGAACAACAGAGTGATAAAGATGATAATGATGATTTTGTTCCTTCAGGTATGTTTTTCTCTATTGTAATTTTCATGACAATCAGCTGTTATGTCAGAATATATCATCCAAAAGGAGAGGTTAGGTAGAATGTAAGCTTCAGTCTCTATTTACTTTATCCACTTTTTTTTCTAAACAATTAAAGTGAAAGGTGACTGAGGTTAACATTCGGTCTACAGTATATGATTATTATCATGAAATGTAAACAAATAATAATGATTATAAAAAATTGTTATTATTATTATTATTATCATTGACTTAGAATTTTAAATACAACCATAATATATTCAATCATGCACCTTTTAACTTTTAAACCTTCAGGTATTTATTTTGATATTATGAACTCTCCAGGAAGTCCTGTAAGTGGTAAGTAGTCAAGTTCACAGTAGTTTAATTCACTTATTCAAATTCTGGTAAAATGTTCAGTTCTAAATGCATTTTATAAGAGAACTATGAGCATTACACCTGAGATTCTGTTCTTGAGTAGCGCTCAAATATTGCACACCGCTGTGAAGGCTAAAAATAGCCGCGGGTGCATCACCAGCCTGTGTGCGAGATTGTCAACAGAGCAGCACCATTCACTAATGTGTTATATAATTTTTGGAGCTTGACAGTAATGAACATGAGTAACACACAGTATCGGATTTTGTAGCGTTTGACACGACAGAAGTTTACTTGCACCTTAGCCAAAGTAATTTAAACTCAGTTTTTCACAATTTCTGACATTTAATCGTAGAAAACATTTCATGTCTTGTTTTTGACACAATCCATACAAATATATATTAATATGAGTGGATTGTCTCTCTCCATGTGGAATGTGAATGGGTTGGGGCACCCCATAAAAAGAAGGTGAGTTATTTCTCTTAAGTGTAAGAAATATGATATAGTTTCTTGAAGAAATGCACCCTTTTCCACAGAAAAATGAAAATTTGGAAACATATAGGGTGGTCTTTTTTTATAGTGCTGGCTCGAGTAAGAGCAGGGGAGTCATTACACTGATAAGTAAACATCTACAATTCAAATGTCTCAAACAGAGTAAAGATCAGTTAGGAAGAGTCATTATTGTTTTGACTGAAATTCAGGGACAAAATCTTATTTTGGCTAAAATTTATGCACCTAATGTTGATGATCAGGGCTTTTTTTTTATAGATCTTGAAGGGATGTTGCAAGCCGCAGGCACGCCTCATGATATAATATTGGGAGGAGACTTTAATCTTTTGATGGACTCGGTCCTTGATCATAGTGAAGCAAAAGTGCATAAGCCCCCATTGCAACAGTGACGCTCCACAGGATGTGTAAAAGTCTTAGTCTTATAGACTTTTGAACCCATCTGCTAGGGACTATACTTTTATTCATACTTTTTTCATCAGTTCAGAAGATTTACTCGAAGTGATTTCAAAGTCCCTCATTTCATCTGTTGTTGATTGCTCAATTAAAAACATTTTAGTCTCAGATCACGCCCTGATGTGTTTAAGGCGTTGCCACATATGGAATAAAATAAATCTCATAGTTGGCGCTTTAATATATCTCTTTTGCAAAATTCTGAATTCCAACAAATGCTAAAGGCTGAAAGCAATGTCTATTGGGCGTGGCTTGGGAGGCACTTAAGGCGGTTCTTAGGGGTTGGATCATACAGTATGCCTCATTCACCAAAAAATCCAAAGCACAAGAACTTGTGGAATTGAAAGGGAATATTAAAAGTGCCGAGGCAGAGCTGAAGCACCGAATGTAATTTAATGGCCTCAGGGAACTGACCCGATTGAAAATACAGATATAACACTATTTTGTCACGGAAGGTGGATTTTTGGCAATTCAGGGCAAAACAGTCATAGATTGAGTCGGGGGACAAAGCAGGGAAGCTTTTGGCTAGATATATAAAGCAAAGTGAGTCTTTCTACCATTCCCGCGGTGAAATCTGCTGTTGGTGAAATATTTACCTCAGCCATTGTTATTAACAATGCTTTTAAAGAATTCTATTTTGATCTCTTTAGTTCCACGTCTTCGTCTACTGACTAAACTGACTGAGCAAAAAAAAAAATTATCTTGATTCTGAGATAAGCTTGGTGGAGCTTGGCGAGGTAATTAAGGCCTTGCCAAAAGGCAAGGCTCCAGGGCCAGACGACTTTGCCGCTGAATATTTTAGAGTTTATGCTACAGAACTGGCACCACTTATCCTATAAGTTTCTACAGAATCGTTAAAGAATGGAAGGCTTCCGCCAACCATGACACAAGCCCGGATCAGTCTGGTTCTGCTGTGATGCAGAACGGGCCACATAACGGTACCTCGTTATGCAGAAAAGGACAGTGATTTCCCCCCCCCCCCCTCCCTCCTCAACAACTTTTGGGCCAGATTTCCATCCCCCACACTCAACAACGTTTGTGCACTTGACTTTAAGGTATGCACTTAACTCTCATCTTTGTTTCTACATTTGTCTTTGGCTCACACCACTGCTCTGCCGCAATTTAAACTGTGCTCCGGATCGATTCTGATTCTTTTAAGAATCGATTCAGAATCGTTTGAGTACGAATCGCTATGCATCGCTGAAACGATTTTTTCCCCCACCTCTAACTTTTATTGGGTGGATTAAATTGATATATAGATACCGAATAGCAGCGATTCAAACAAATTGATTATTTTACTCTAGATAGGGGCACCCGGCAGGGATGCCCTCTTTCCCACTTATTGTTCTGTCTTGCGTTAGAAAGGAGGATGATATTGTAGGGGTGGTGGTGGGGGAGGTATGGCACATAAGCTTTTGCTTTATACAGATGATATTTTATTGTTTGTCTCTGACCCTACTAGATCTATGCCTTGCCTCCACAGAATTATTAATTCCTTTTCTAAGTTCTCAGGATATGAAGTCAATTGGTCAAAATCCAAAGCTTTGGCTCTGACAGCATACTGCCTGGTATCGGCTTTTCAGATGGGCGCCTTCCAGTGGCCTGAGTAGGGCGTTAAGTATTTTGGTATTTTATTCCCATTAAATTTGGGTGATTTAAGTTCATTTAGTCCCTTTAATAATAAGGTTTTAAAGCTATGTGGGTAGATGGTCTTCATTACATTTATCTATGATTGGCAAGGTTAATGTTATTAAAATTAACTGTATTCCAAAATTCAACAACCTGCTACAATCTCAACCTGTAGATGTCCCCCCTCTTATATCAAGCAATTTGATAGCATAGCGGAGTCCTTCATTTGGAATGTTAAATGTTCCAGATTACTTTTCAACAAGTTAAATAGGCCTATCGACAAAGGTGGGCTAGGCCTAACCAAGATTTTTTGTTTGTTATTATGCATTCGGTCTCATAGATTTGGCTCATTGGTCGCTTCCACCTGAGAGAGCCCCTCCCTGGTTTTGTATTGAACAGGAAGTTATTGCCCCTATCTTGCCATTGCAGCGGCAGATACTTTGGGAGTGGTGATTACTGCTTTTGGAAAAGGTCACAAGGCATGAGGCATCAGTGTTTTACTCCCTTCTAATTCAGAGTCTCGGGGACAGAGCTTCAACTTCTCTCAACAGATAATGGGAGAAAGATTTAGACTTGGCATTGAGGAGGGAGCATGGGTTAGGATTCTAAAAACATCAAGTCTACATCTATGGATGCTATGGTGCACCTTTTGCAATCTTAAGATTTTACATCGATTCTATTGGACCCCCTCTAGATTTTATAGACTTGGTCTTAAAGACACACCCACCTGCTGGCGATGCCAATCAGAACATGGAGACACAAACCATGTTTTTTGGTGGTGTGTTAAGATCGAAGAATTTTGGTTGAGGGTTGAGAGTTTTATATGTGTGACATATTGGGCACTCAGATTTTGATTCTGTGTGTGTGTTCTATTTCTTCAATCCTGTTTTTTGAAACAATAAAATGTTGATATATAAAACACAGTGTATTCGCCTTTTGCTCTGGTGTGTGTACTTACAATCATTTGACAAGTTCAATGCCATTTGATTTTAAACCATTTAAAAAAAAATAAAAAATAATATATATATATATATATATATTTGTGCCTTGCGCAAATCTCAAACATTTGTCCGTTTTGAGTAATTTTTTGTCAATTTACTTTGTTCATTGTAGGGCTGATGGAAATGCAAGAGGAAAGTCAAGAGTTGAATGAAGAGGAGAAACTTCAGTGTCAGAAACATCATGATTTCACAATTGGCAAAAAATCATTAAGTGGCTCGAAGTGTAAGAAGGGTTTCTCACCAAAGAAGCCTCAGAGAACGGCCAAAAATACTTTCACCTGTTCTCAGTGTGGAAAAAGTTTCACATTTAAAAGCAGGCTTAATATACACATGAAAGTTCATACTGGAGAGAAACCTTTCACATGCCAGCATTGTGGAAAAAGTTTCAGAGATAAAAAACATCTAAATGTGCACTCAAGGGTTCACACTGGAGAAAAGCCTTTCACGTGTAATCAGTGTGGAAGGAGTTTCACACGTAAAGAAAATCTTGATGTACACACAAGAATTCACACTGGAGAACGACCTTTCACATGCCATCACTGTGGAAAAGGTTTCACAGATAAAGGAAATCTTAAAAAGCACACAAGAGTTCATACTGGAGAGAAGCGTTACTCATGCCATCTGTGTGGAAAGAGTTTCACACGTAAAGATTATCTTAATATACACACAAGAATGCACACTGGAGAGAGGCCTTTCACATGCCATCAGTGTGGAGAAAGTTTCATGGATAAAAAAAACCTTGATAACCACATAAGCATTCACACAGGAGAGTGGTCTTTCACATGCCATAAGTGTGGAAAAGGTTTTGCATCTGCAGCTCATCTCAAAGATCATCTCCAACGTCACTCTAATGAAAGGCGATTTAAATGTGATCAGTGTGGTAAAACTTTTTTTGCCGATTCAGACCTAAAACGTCATCTGAAAATGCACACAAAAGAGGACCCTTAAAAGTGTTATTTTTCTGAAAAGAATTTTGCACAGCTGTTTTGGTTGAAAGGGCACCAGAAAATACAAAGCGATGTGAGGGCTCATATGTGCTTTGAATGTACACTGCCTGGCCAAAACAAAAAAAAACAGCGTGTACTCATTGTGGCATTGTTTCAACAACCTTATGCAATGTCACAACATTTATTTCCATCCAGAGTTGCATTAATGTTTGGATCGAGATCTTGTATTGATGACGGGAGAGTTGAACCACTCCGTAAAGTCTTCTCCAGCACATCCCAAAGACTTACAATGCTGCAATTACAGCTTGCAGACCTTTGGCTTTCTGTTTGTCAATTTGTTGAGGTAATCTGAAGAGATTTCACCCCACAAGTTGGATTGGCTTGTTGGGCACTTCTTACAGTTTCATACGGTCAAGCTGCTCCTACTACGCCTCAATAGGGTTGAGATACGGTGACTTGTCTTTCCATTATAGACAGAAAACCAGCAGACTGCTGCTTTCCTAAATAGTTCTTGCTTAGTTTGGAGCTGTGCATTTGGGTCATTGTCCTTTTGTAGGAGTAAATTGGCTTCGATCAAGTGCCGTCCACAGGGTATTGCATGGTGTTGCAAAATGGAGTGATAGCCTTCCTTCAAGATCCCTTTTACCCTGTACCAATCTCACACTTTACCACAACTAAAGCACCCCTAGACCATCACATTGCCTCCACCATGCTTGACAGATGGCGTCATGCACTTCTCCAGCATCTTTTCATTTGGTCTGCGTCTCACAAACGTTCTCCTTTGTGATCCGAACACCTCAAACTTAGATTTGTCTGTCTATAACACTTTTTTTCCAATCTTTCTCTGTCCAGTGTGTTCATTTGCCCATCTTAATCTTTACTTTTTATTGGCCAGTCTGAGATATGTTTTTTTCTTTGCAACTCTGCCTAGAAGGCCAGCATCCCAGAGTCTCCTCTTCACTGTTGACGTTGAGACTGGTGTTTTGCGGGTATTATTTAATGAAGCTCCCAATTAAGGACCTATGATGTGTCGGTTTCTCAAACTAGACACTCTAATGTATTTGTCTTTCTATTCTGTTGGTGCCAGTTAGCACTGTTCTGTGAAGGGTGTACTACACAGCTTTGTACTAGATCTTCGGTTTCTTGGCAATTTCTCGCATGGAAAAGACTTCATTTCTCAGAACAAGTATAGACTGACGAGTTTCAGAAGAAAGTCCTTTGTTTCTGGCCATTTTGAGCCTGTAAACAAACCCACAATTGCTGATGCTCCAGATACTCAACTAGTCTAAAGAAGGCCAGTTTTATTGCTTCTTTAATCAGAACAACAGTTTTCAGCTGTGCTAACATAATTGCAAAAGGGTTTTCTAATGATCAATTAAACTTGGATTAGCAAACACAAAGTGCCATTGGAACATAGGACTGATGGTTGCTGATATTGGGCCTATGTAGATATTCCATTAAAAATCAGCCGTTTCCAGCTACAGTAGTCATTTACAACAAGAGACAGTACCATTTGAACGCTTGTATTGACATTGAGTTTACAAACAACCATTTGTAGAAATGTAATAAATATGTAAATATGCAAATATCATGCATTATGAAATATTTGTAACTTCACAAAACTAATATAACAAATGGGTTTGTACTTTTGATATAGTTGCAAATAAATGTTATACGTGGAATTCTATTTAACATTATTAGGTTCCAACCTATTAGGGTTGCTAAACGAACAAGAGCTGCTTGTGATGCATGTATGCGAGTGGTTATCTTTATGGAGTGATTGTAACATCACTGAAATAATCTGAAGTAATGTTGATGTTTACTTATCTGTTCTAATTTGTATTCTTCTAGTTTCTAAATCAGAAAGAACTTGTGATTTTGTCAAATTTTAGCAATAAATGAATAGTTTTAGCAGTTTTATCGATTCATTTCCATTGATGCAGGTCTTTCTGACTCGTACACAACATCTGGCTCTTATAAAATATGTTGCAGTAAACAATTGGTTCAATGGAGTTAATTGGAAGTGGAA
The DNA here is from genome assembly GCA_032164185.1 of Moxostoma hubbsi. Taxonomy (NCBI): domain Eukaryota; kingdom Metazoa; phylum Chordata; class Actinopteri; order Cypriniformes; family Catostomidae; genus Moxostoma; species Moxostoma hubbsi. The sequence goes on from JAVLUX010000001.1 coordinate 44,792,788, forward strand.
GTGCTATGTGAAACTTCTTTATTTTTGTTGGTTTTGACCGTCTCTGCTGGGCAAAGTAATGATAATAATAATGTGTGTTTCAAGATGCAGGTATAATTAAAATATTTATGAGTGAACATTCCTGCAAATGTTCTTCGCGTCAGTAAATGGCGACAATGATGATATTGATGATATTACTCCACGTATCACTCTGTAGATTGTTTTCAGCTTGAAACCTGGTTTATACTTGACGCAGCTACTTGTTCGCGAGCTTGCGCATGACAAAAATGACGGCATCGCAGCATTGGTGGAAGTGCGCATTGCCATCACAAACCCTATTTTAGCTCAGTGGTACACACCTTATTAAAAAATAAACATAAGAACAGTGCCTTCAATCCCTTGAATGTTGGAGAGACAGACTGTAGCATTGTCACCTTGAAATGAATTTCAGCAGGAAATGATGGGAGAAGAGTGGGAATGGGATTGGAAAATGACCTCAAGAGCTGGGACTCGAACTCTGGTCACCCGCGATGCATCAGCACCACATGTCATGAGCGCAGCCGGCTAGGCTACAACTTCGATCGATCTATTTTCTGATCTCTGATGTATTTTCATCCATGCATACGTTTTATTTTATTTTTTAACTCATAATCTTTATGTAATAACCCGATCTTCCGGTGAAACAACAGACTTCTCTCTGGTGACGTATGCAGGACTTCTCCGATCATTTAGTCTGCCTAAACCCCGCCCCTTTCTTATAAATACCACAACTTTGTGTAGAGTTGAACAAAGCGTCAGTTGCATTTTGGTGAAGATGGCAAAGAGTATTTTTATCTGTTTTCCTTTAAAACTAATTCCTTGACCCAAATTTCCATGGTTACTTGTCAGCTGGCTTGAATTTACATTTCAAAAATCAGTGAGCCTTATTCATGAAACATTAGCAAATAATATATTAATTGAGATTGTAATATTGGTGACTATTGTAAGGAACGTGGAAATAGAGACTCCAGTCACCACTGAAAAATGCATTTCGGGTGCTCGAGCATCTGACATCAGATCAAATTTACAAGAGCTGGCAAATGCTAAATGTAGATTTTCTAAAATTGTTATTCATGTCGGCACTAACGATGTCTGGTTTCACCTGCAAAAATTATGTCAGATTAGCTTAGGATTCATAGACAATTGAAAGAGTTTTTGGGGGTAGACCTGACCTGCTAAAGAGAGACTGACTCCATCCCTCCAGGGAAGGTGCCGCTCTCCTCTCTAGTAATAGTCATAGTTTTAATAGTGATACTTGACTAACTGGGACCCAGGTCAGGAAGCAGACAACTGGCTAATCCGAATGTCTGCTAGCTGCCTTGAGACATCACATAGTTTATATAAACTACAACACATATAGACTGTATAACCTAGATATCATATAGAGACTGTGTTTGTTCTCTGAACTACCAAACACAAACCCCCCACTAAAATATCTCGGTCACTTTGTTGTAAAAGTTGCCCACTTGCTGAAGTTTCGATAGCCTGTCTTTCTTTTTAATTAACTTTGCTAAACTGGCATAGGTTGTCGATGCTTACACTGCAGATATCCATTTAGTGCTCAATAATGCATTAGTTAAGTGAACGTGAAGGTGTTGACAAAAAAAAGCTTATTTAGCATGACTGAAGCTCATTTTGGTAAGCATACTTCCCTTGGCCATTTGTTTCAGGCGTGAATGAACGTACAGTGTTGAATGTAAACAATGTGTTGAATCAGAGAAAGCATTTCATAAAGGGCCTGTTATACCTGATGGTGACATCAAAGAGAATTAATTATTAAATGTCTGGCCTTCAGGACTCCCCCATAGTGTAATAATGTAAATAAATATCTCATGTACATATGTAAATTCACATATTTGATCCAATAACCGTGCACATACTCCTACCTTGCACATACATCTGTTATATGTCCGATTATTTGTATGTCTATTTATTCTCTTTTCTTGTTTTATATTCGGTGTCTCACTGTAATGTTATGTGTGCATTTATTTCTCCTATCACCAAAAAAAAAAAAAACATTCCTTGTATACGTGAAAACACTTGGCAGTAAAGCCCCCAGTTGTATATTGAATCACTTGTTGACGTATTTTTTCTTCATCATCATTGTTTTATTATTAAATATCTGCTAAAGTCTAATTTGCTGTAAAAGTAAAGGTATTGGAAATGTTAATCCTGCCCCTTTAAGAGTTAGTTTCCTTCCGGATGTTCAACTCCTCTCTCTCAGTCCGCTTTTCAACTATTTCGACGCATCAACACTCCAGTCCAGCAGGAGGCGGAAATTCACCAGAAGTTGCAGAAAACACAAGAAGAAGAAGAAGAAGACCTGAGATCCACAACACCGTTTGAGCGTTAAAATCGGTTCGTGTTTTGTGTTTTACATTGACAGATTTAGATTTTTCTGTGCATGTTGTTTTTATCTCTTTGGTGTTTTAATGACTTTAAAAGAAGCTCATTATCGTCTGATGTAGTTTGTTTTGTTACTGATCACATGCTCAAAAGGTGAGGAAAAACAACAAAACATTTAAAAACCAGTAGATTATTTACACTGTCTGTCTGTGGCTAAACTCAAGCACTTTAAGATTCTCGAATTTAACACACACACATTTTGGTATATATTTATTTTTTTATGCTGTCAGAAACAACTTGTGTATAATCATATAATAATGTTTTAGAATTTGATGAATGTCAGTCCATTATAATGATGTTTTTGTGTTCAGATGTTCATCATGAGAGAGCAGGTGGATGTGATTCATGCTGGAGAACAGCAGATGCTGCAGACACCAGTGAAGATTGAAGTGAAGCAGGAGGAGATAAAAGAAGAAAACACAGAAGAACAACCGACTGATGAAGATGATGATGAAACCACAGCAGAAGAACAACAGATTGATGAAGATGATGATGAACAGCAGATGCTGCAGACACCAGTGAAGATTGAAGTGAAGCAGGAGATAAAAGAAGAAAACACAACAGAAGAACAACAGATTGATGAAGATGATTTTATTCCTTCAGGTATGTTTTTGAGAGGTTAGGTAGAATGTACGTTTCAGTCACTAGTTACTTTATTTAGAAAAAAAGTGAATAGTGACTGAGGGTAAAATTCTGTCTTTATGATTAATATCATGAATTGCAGTGTTGATTGTATAAATCAGGGATGTTTCCTTGTGTTGATCACCATTGGATGATCTCATTAACAGGTTAAAAGCGAGAGTAGAGAGAGAAACTTCACATATAACAAGAATCTTAAAGATCACTTTTTATTTTGGTGCTCTTGTGCTGTTTGTTTGACTGACAGGCAGCTTCTGTGTGTGTTCTTTATTTGTGTGTGCTCTGAGAGCACAATTGGTAATATGGATATGTGCCTAAAAAACTGTCTAATATAATATATATACACCTAAAGATTTGGTCAAATATGTATAGGTACGAATATAAACACAATCCGTTAAGTACCACTCACTGTAGCTTTAAAAGTACTACTGTATTATAATCATCCAGTGAAAAACTGTGATTTAAGTGAGGAATAATTGACTCCGGCCCATTAAATTACTGAAAAATAATGCACACCCAGAGGCCAAAGTCAATTCCTCCACTTATCGGGACATTCGTTAGGTTTTTATCCCCCCCAAAATAACTAGTAGAATTACTTGAAATGAACTCTAGTAGAATTATTTGATTACATTTGCTTAACTTTTCAGTTTCAGTGTTTTCTTCATTTTACTTTTGTTTTGTTGTTTTTATTTGTTCTGTTCAGTATTTTTTTTACTGATTGATTAATTTAATTATTAGGCTACTGGATAACTTAAAACAAAAGTTTACTTTATTAACAAAATAGTTAGTATTAGTTTCCATTGTGTTTCGTGGAGATTGCGCTTCCACTGGCTAAAATACTCTGAAATGAGTTGTATCTACTCTGCATCTATTGTCGCATCTCTGACTGTAATGGTATTAAAAATATTCTCTTCTCTATAGTATCAAGCTAACTAATTGGGATGTGCACGGATAGTCGACATTCAGGTAACCGTTGACATGACACTATACGAATACTAAAATATTTGGTTATTCTAAATGTGCAGTTGAAGTCTTAACCCGAGCTTCATGAGTTCCGACAAACCATCGATTTCATTTCAGTTTTTCAAGTATACGGCAATTTGGGGTCTGCACTGTTTTTCTATATACTGTAAATGCGCACTGGACGGACATCTTCGTCTGTTGTGCTAAACTTTATCTGTCAGGGTATCATGCTGGATTGCCACATTTTTAAACACTGAATACATGGTTTTAAATGCATCTCGAGACACCTGCGGTCTGTTTCATTCATTGTGCTGCTTTCGAAAAAACAAGTTTAGGTTGCAAAGAGGTCCTGATGTTGCTGTTACACCATTAAACATGATTCCAAGAACAAATAAAAACAACAAAAAAAAAAGTCTCAGTGCTCGATCAACATCAGCCAATTGACTGCCTTTAATATCTGACCTTGCACAGAAAAATCTCAAACATTTGTCCCTTTTGAGTAATTTTTTTGTCAATTTACTGTTCTTTGTAGGGCTGATGGAAATGCAAGTGGAAAGTCAAGAGCTGAATGAAGAGGAGGAGAAACTTCAGTGTCAGAAACATCATGATTTCACAACTGGAGAAAAATCTTTAATTGGCTCGAAGACCAAGAAGATTTTCTCACCAAAGAAGCCTCAAAGAGCAGCCAAAAATACTATCACATGCCAACATTGTGGGAAAAGTTTCATAGATAAAAAACATCTTAATTTGCACTCAAGGGTTCACACTAGAGAGAAACATTTCACATGTAATCAGTGTGGAAGGAGTTTCATAAGTAAAGGTAATCTTGATGTACACACAAGAATTCACACTGGAGAACGGCCTTTCACATGCCATCAGTGTGGAAAAGGTTTCACAGATAAAGGAAACCTTAATAAGCACACAAGGATTCATACCGGAGAGAAGCCTTTCACATGCCATCAGTGTGGAAAAAGTTTCATGGATAAAAAAAACCTTGATAACCACATAAGAATCCACACAGGAGAGTGGCCTTTCACATGCCATACGTGTGGAAAAGGGTTTGTGTCTGCAGCTAGCCTCAAAGATCATCTCCAACGTCACTCTAATGAAAGGCGATTTAAATGTGATCAGTGTGTTAAAACATTTTTTGCTGATTCGGATCTAAAACGACATCTGAAAATGCACACAAAAGAGAGGCCTTAAAAGTGTTCTTTTGGGGAAAAGAGTTTTGCACACCTGTTTTGTTCCAGAAAATACAAAAGGTGAGATGGCTCATTTGTGCTTTGAATACAGCACCAAATAATTCATACTGGAGAGAAACTTTACAAGTGCTCACACTGTGAAGAGTTTCACTTGTTCACAAAACCTGAAAAAACACAAGTGAATTCATACTGGAGTGAAACCATTCCACTAAAATCAAGGAGTCTATGTAGACTGGTAAAAAGGAATTGCCCAAGTAGTCAAAGTGAGCAAGAATCAGCTCTAGAAATTCAAATAAACCGAAAGATGGGATTTCTCCCAAGAAACAAAGAATAACAAAGGACATTTAGGGAAGGTATTTGGGTTATTTCAGAAAACTGATTTGGCTGCAGACGTCTACATTGTGAGTAAATCGGTTGCATTAGCAGCTGTCACATAGCAATTTCGTGCTATGTGACTAAATTAATTAGCAACTGGCAAGTAAATATTCAGATTTCACTTGCCAGTTATAGAGTTGTGTAGTTTAGCATAGAGATCCTTTAACTGTGTTTTTTGTCTCATGAGCATGCACATTACGGAAATGTACTATATTTGACTGCAGTGTTTGCGGAGTTCGCGGTGTCAACATTGCTTTTGAGTCATGAAATCCCACAGTTACATTTACTGTACCTTGCATTTAATGACGTCAATCATTAATTTGCTTCAACTTTTCCACGGGTAGTTTTCAGAGCATTATCCATTATAAAGAATGTACATTTATATTTATGCATTTGGCAGCTTTTATCCAAAGCAACTTACAGTGCACTTATTACAGGGACAATCCCCCCCGGAAGTCCCTTACTCAATGACACAATGGTGGTGGTCGTGGGGATCGAACCTGTGACCTTCTGATTAACAGTTATGTGCTTTAGCCCACTACGCCACCACCACTCCAATGTATGAATGTCTTCATCTAACGGTTGAAGGATAAAACTGAAACTATCTTGCGGAGGAACTCTGTCAGTTGTGATTCGACACTACTCCTCTGGCAAATAAATCTCATGGTTTGAGGACTCTGAGATTACCTGCAGTGCCAAGTCATGACGAGCCATTTTAATGGTGACCGTGTTATTCCCTCAAATTAACGAAAATGTTCGCCACCAGCCAATCAAATTTCATTACCTTATAACTTGTATTGGGAATGGCTGAGTGTTATGGAAATTACTATACACAAGCAGGGTGTAAACTCGAGGCCGCATATAAAATTTGGTGGCATTTGGTCACACGTGGCAGTATAATTAGCTAATTGGCTTTTTTGCTCATAACTGTGGAACCGTATAGGCTACAATACAAATTTGCAGCTTCTCTGAATCCACCAGTGCCACACAATGATATGGTCACTTTATTTTCCATTTCCACAAAAAGATAGTTGTCACATGTAGGGAGAATCCAGTTCTTGCCAGAAAGAACTGCAGCAACTTTAATGTTGCTATAGGCCTCTTGCCAGCCCCCTGACCAGTTTTCTCTTTGTCTTATCAATTTTGGAGGGATGTCCTGTTCTTGATAATGTCACTATTCTGCCATACTTTCTCCACTTGTTGATGTCTGTCTTCACTGGCATTAAATATACCATGGAAAAAAAAAAATTGTAGCCCTCACCTGAACGATTCATTTCAACAATGAGTTCCCGTCGATGCTTTTAAGCTCTTTGTGGCCCATGACGCTTGTAGTAGCATACAACCAAGATGATGTCAGAAAAATACTACAAGAACAGCTGATATTTATTTGAAGTTATTCAGAGTTACTTGTTACAGGTGAAGACGGGAGTGTACTATTTCACATGAGCTTGATGATTGGTTGATTCTGAACACAGCCACATACCCAATTATAAAAGGGGTTGTGCACACTTATGCAGGTAAGTTATTCTAAGTTTATTTTGCTTTTCTCTGAAATGTGTCACTTTGGTTTTCATTGGGATTGCATGGGTTGTATTATTTACATTAAAGGTGCTAAAAGTCTGATATATATTTTTTTTTGTTAATCTTTTACATCACATAAACCTGCTGTTTTAGACTTTTTATATCCACTGTATAATGATTTGTTCAGTTTGGGGATAATTTACAGTTTAGCTAATGGTTCATGAATAAGGCCCACTGATTTGTCTCTACACTGCATGGATTAGTTTGCGTTTCTCAAAGTGTATTAAGTTAAAGTCAGAAGTTTTAGCCAAATACATTTAAACTTCATAATTCTTGACCTCCTGCATTAAAGCACCACCACAAGATGATACTGCCACCTCCATGCTTCATGTTTGGGATGTTGTTCCTCGGCTTGCAAGCCTCACCCTTTTTTCTCCAAACATAACTATGGTCATTATGGCCAAACAGTTCTATATTTTTTTAATTAGACCAGAGGACATTTCTTCAAAAAGTAAGATCTTTGTCCCCATGTTCACTTGCAAACTGTAGTCTGGCTTTATTATGGTGGTTTTGGAGCAGTGGCTGCTGCTTTGCCGAGCAGCCTTTCTTGTAATGTCTATATAGGACTTGTTTTTACTGTGGATATAGATACTTGTCTACCTGTTTCCTCCAGCATCTTCACAAAGTCCTTTGCTTTTGTTCTGGGATTGATTTGCACTATTCGCACCAAACTACGTTCATCTCTAGGAGACAGAATTTGTCTCCATGTGCGGTATGATGGCTACGTGGTCCCATGGTGTTTATACTTGCATACTATTGTTTGTACAGATGAAAATGGTACCTTCAGGCATTTGGAAATTGCTCCAAAGGATGAACCAGACTTGTGGAGGTCCACAAATTTTTTTCTGAGGTCTTGGCTGATTTCTTTTGATTTTCCCGTGATGTCAAGGAAAGAGGCACTGAGTTTGAGGGTAGGCCTTAAAGTGCATCCACAGGTACACCTCAAATTCAGTACACCATCTATCAGAAGCTTATTGGCTAATTGTCTAAAGGCTTGACATAATTTTCTGGAATTTTTCAAGGTGCTTAAAGGCACAGTTAACTTAGTGAATGTAACTTCTGACCCACTGGAATTGTAATATAGTCAATTAAGAGTGAAACAATCAGTCTGTAAAAAATTGTTGGAAAAATTACTCATGTCATGCACAAAGTTGTCCTAAATGACTTGCCAAAGCTATAGTTTGCTAATATGAAAGCTTCAGTTTAGACTGCGCTTACCAACTGGCCCCCATCTTCACACAGATCTTCAATAGATCACTGGAACAGTGTTATGTTCCCTGCTGCTTCAAATGCTCCACCATCATTCCAGTCCCCAAAAAACCCAAAATCACGACTTAAATTCTGTCACATCTGTGGTCGTTTGAGAAACATACTGGTTTTGGCCTACCTGAAGGACATCAATGAACCCCTGCTAAACCCCCTTCAGTTTGCTTACCAAGCAAACCGGTCTGTGGATGATGCTGTGTACATGGGACTGCATTATATCCTGCAACACCTCGACACACCTGGGACTTTTGCAAGGATCCTATTTGTGGTCTTCAGTTAAGCCTTCAAAACCATCATGCCTAATCTTCTTTTAACCAAACTGACCCAGCACTCCATGCCCACCCTAATCTGTCGATGGATCACCAGCTTTCTGACAGATAGGCAGCAGCTAGTGAGACTGGGGAAACTCACATCTGGGACCCTCACTATTAGCACTGGTGCTCCTCAGGGATGCATTCTCTCTCTCCACTGCACTTCTCCCTGTACACAAATGACTGAACTACAAATGACCCCTCTGTCAATCTCCTGAAGTTTGCAGATGACACGTCATTGGCCTTATCCATGACTGTGACAAGTCTGGTGTGGTCACAACAACCTTGAGCTGAACAAGCTCAAAACAGTGGAGATGATGGTGGACTTCAGGAGAAATCCCACCCCCACAGTGGAGTCATTCAGGTTCCTGGGATCTACCATCTACCAACATCATGATGTTAGCTCCTCTCTGGCCTGGGACATCCACGGTTGCTCTGTCCAATCACATTTCTTCCCCTCTGGTGTGTTTTTGTCAGGGTGAATCCAGCTTCATCCACAAAGATAAAAGTATGTTGAGTTCAGCTGGCTTCTGTCTCCATTACCCTCTAAATTACAGACAGTTTTACAGTAATTTACATTGTGCATAACTGTGTATGTTCCCTGTTTGGTTACTGAACAGACATCTTACCTGAACAGACTGATACCGGAGTCCTTTTACACTGTTTCATTTCACGTTCACTCTCAAAGGGTATAGTGTACTATTGCTTCATCCTTATTTTATGTTTCTCCAGGACTCTGGCAATTTTCGTAGTGCCGTTCACATTTCCTAAAGTGAAATTGTCTGTCAGCACTCAGTCCCAAATTTCCTGCAGTTTTATTGCATTGTTGGCAATTACCATGTCAACAATGGCAATTCCCTGCACTTCTGAAAAGATTCTTCCGCTCCCTCCTCTCGAAGGCAACCTTTGGATCCTAAAACACAACAATTACAGTATTGTAATAGGGTTTAAAATGTCAGTACATGAAAGTGTTGACAAAAACTCAAATCATGAGTCAAATCAGGTGGCATGACGTGACGTGACAGAAGGAAGGAGCTTCGGATTGGCTTACTCATTTTGGTAAGCATGCTCATTTTGACCATTTGTAGCAGGCTTGAATGAAAGGGTGGTAAAGTTTTAATCAAAGAAAGCATAACAATGTGCTTATACCGGAGGGTGGCGTCAAAGCAAATAAATGAATAACTGTCTGTGCTGCACAACCAAGATGAAAAATGAAGAATTTGAATTAGAATTTAAATATTTCATAGTGTCACTTGTCTTTTTATCCTTCTGTTAAGTAAGCAGTGCTTACTTTTCTTATATCAATGGCACGTCCCTGGTCTTCAGGACTCCCCCATACTGTAATAATGTAAATAAATATCTCATGTACATATGCAAATTCACATTGTTGTGTACATACTCCTACCTTGCACATACAATACAGTTGCATGTGCACATATACCATTCTGTTATGTCCTATTATTTGTATGCCTAATTATATTTTTACCTTCTTTTATATTGTGTCTCACTATGTTTTGTGTGCACTTGTTTCTCCTATCATAAAAAACAAAACTAACCCCCAAATCCAAATTTTATTTGTATATTGAATCACGTGTTGACTTATTTGTGTATCATCTTTGTTTTATTATTAAATAACTGCTATAAGTCTATTTTGCTGTAGAAGTAAAGGTATTGGAAATGTTAATCCTGCCCCTTTAAGAGTTAGTTTCCTTCCGGATGTTCAACTCCTCTCTCAGTCCGCTTTTCAACTATTTCGACGCATCAACACTCCAGTCCAGCAGGAGGCGGAAATTCACCAGAAGTTGCAGAAAACACAAGAAGAAGAAGACCTGAGATCCACAACACCGTTTGACCGTTAAAATCGGTTCGTGTTTTGTGTGTTTTACATTGAGAGATTTAGATTTTTCTGTGCATGTTGTTTTTATCTCTTTGGCGTTTTAATGACTTTAAAAGAAACTCATTATCGTATGATGTAATACATTTAGTTACTTATCACATGCAAGAGATGAGAAAAACAGTTAAAAGCCAGTAGATTATTTACACTGTAGCTAAACCCAAGCACTTTATGTAAATATTCTTGTGTTTAACACACACATTATATTTTAATATATTTAATATGTTTTAATGTTTGTGCTGACTGGAAAGTGAAGCCAAGCACACACATTTATATTTATAAAATTTCTGAAAGAACAGATCTGTTCTTGTGTATAATCATATAATAATGTTTTAGAGTTTGATGAATGCCAGTCCATTATAATGATAATGTTTTTGTGTTCAGATGTTCATCATGAGAGAGCAGGTGGATGTGATTCATGCTGGAGAACAGCAGATGTTGCAGACACCAGTGAAGATTGAAGTGAAGCTGGAGGAGATAAAAGAGGAAAACACAGCAGAGGAAGAACAGAGTGATGAAGATGATGATGAACAGCAGATGCTGCAGACACCAGTGAAGATTGAAGTGAAGCAGGAGGTGAAAAAAGAAGAAAACACAGCAGAGGAAGAACAGAGTGATGAAGATGAACAGCAGATGCTGCAGATACCAGTGAAGATTGAAGTGAAGCAGGAGATAAAAGAAGAAAACACAACAGAGGAACAACATAGTGATGAAGATGATGATGATTTTGTTCCTTCAGGTTTGTTTGTTTTTTCTTCTTCATTTTCATGACAGTCAACTGTTATGTTAGGTAGAATGTAAGTGTCAGTCACCATTTTCTTTTATTGTTTAGAAAAAGTGAATGATGAATATAAACACAATCCGTTAAGGCCCACTCACTGTACTCACTTAGCTGGATCATTTTAGTAGCTTTAAAAAGTACTACTGTATTATTATCAACCAGTGAAAAACTGTGATTTAAGTGAGGAAAAATTTACTTAGGCCCATTAAATTATTGAAAAATAATGCACACCCTGAGGCCAAAGTCAATTCCTTCGCTTGTACCATGGTCACCACACCTCGAGACATTCTTCAGGTCATGTCAAGTCAAGTGGGTTTTTATTGTCATTCCAAATTTCTTTACTCCAGGACCATGGTGCAACACAGAACAGTATTCAAGACTACATAAGCTGCAATACACAACAGAGTGCAGGACAATAAATACACAGAACAGAACATTAGATACATAGGACAATAAATACACAGAAAATGAGCTGTAGACTGTAAACTATTTTGTATTGCAGAAGCAATAATTATAGTTGTATTATATGTATATTTAGGTATAGCATAAATGAGTTCCATAATAATAAGTGGCCAGTGTTGGGTAAGTGCAAGACACATGAAAGCCTGCTTGGAATTTGCAAAAAAGCACCTAAAGGACTCTCAGACTTTGATGAAACGAAGATTAAACTGTTTGGCCTCAATTCTAACCGTCATGTCTGGAAGAAACCAGGCACTGCTCATCACCTGCACAATACCATCCCAACAGTGAAGCATGGTGGTAGCATCATGCCATGGGGGTATTTTTCTGTGGTGGGGACTGGTCAGGGTTGAAGGAGAGCTGAATGCAAAAAAAAATAGAGAGATACGCATAATGAAAACCTGGTCTAGAGCAGTGGTTCCCAACCCTGGTCCTGGAGTACCCCAACACTCCACATTTTGGAAGTCTCCCTTATTTGACGCACCCAACTCTACTCATGAAGCCTCTACTAATGAGCTGATGAGTTGAATCAGGTATGTTAGATAAGGGAGACATCCAAAACATGCAGTGTTGGGGGTACTACAGGACCAGGGTTGGGGACCACTGGTCTAGAGCACTCAGGACCTCAGACTGGGCCGAAGGTCTACCTTCCAACAGGACAATGACCCTAAGCACATAGACAAGACAATGCAAGAGTGGCTTAGGGACAACTCTGTGACTAACATATTAACGTCCCGCTCTCCTCCCACGGCAGCTGCATAGGTACACATGAATGAGGTGTGTGTAATTTACTTTGTAACGCATTACACCCAACACTGTAAGTGTCTGATGCAGCTTTGTAAAGTGCAGGTGTGCAACCCAGAGTCATACTGGGTTAGATGTTTTGACTAGGCCAGGTGAGTATTGGGAGACAGCAGGCTTTTTAGTAATCTGACTCCCTCAGGGAAGAAACTGTTGTGGAGTCTGCTGGGGGTTGCAAGGATGCTCTTGTGAAGAGTCCATGAGAGGGGTCGTCCGCAATACATGTTGCTTTGCGGAAGCAGCAGTTGTTGTATGTGGTGTCTCTGGTGGGTAGAGACTTTGATTATCTTTTCAACTGTTCTCACAAAGGCTGCGCAGTTCCCATACCACACTGTAAGACAGCTGGTCAGGACACTCTGAGCAGGGTAAACGGCAGTGGAATGAGCACACTGCCCAGAATATTTTTTAGTTTGTATTTTCTCCCCTTTTTGAGTTCCGACAAACCATCAGGTTTATTACAGTTATTCAAGTGTAGGGCAAGTTTGGGGCTGTTCAAACATGCGCCTGCACTGTTTTTCTACAGTTGAATTCAGAAGTTTACATACACCTTAGCCAAATACATTTAAACTCAGTTTTTCACAATTCCTGACATTTAATCATAGAAAACATTCCCTGTCTTAGGTCAGTTAAGATCACTACTTTATTTTAAGAATGTGAAATGTCAGAATAATAGTAGAGAGGATGATTTATTTCAGCTTTTATTTCTTTCATCACATTCCCAGCGGGTCAGAAGTTTACTTACACTTTGTTAGTATTGGTAGCATTGCCTTTAAATTGTTTAACTTGGGTCAGATGTTTTGGGGATTCTTCCAGAAGCTTCTCACAATAAGTTGCTGGAATTTTGTCCCATTCCTCCAGACAGAACTGGTGTAAATGAGTCAGGTTTGAAGGCCTCCTTGCTTGCACATGCTTTTTCAGTTCTGCCCACAAATTTTCTATCGGATTGAGGTCAGGGCTTTGTGATGGCCACACCAATACCTTGAATTTGTTGTCCTTAAGCCATTTTGCCAAAATTTGAGGTATGCTTGGGGTCATTGTCCATTTGGAAGATCTATTTGCAACCGAGCTTTAACTTCCTGGCTGATGTCGTGAGATTTTGCTTCAATATATCCATGTTTTCCTTCCTCGTGATGTCATCTATTTTGTGAAGTGCACCAGTCGCTCCTGCATCAAAACACCCCCACAACATGATGCTGCCACACCATGCTTCACGGTTGGGATGGTGTTGTGAAACTGTAGTCTGGCTTTTTTATGGCGGTTTTGGAGCAGTGTCCTTCCTTGCTGAGCAGCCTTTCAGATAATATCGATATAGGTCTTGTTTTACTGGACTTGTTTTACTGTGGATATAGATACTTGTCTGCCTCTTTCCTCTAGCATCTTCACAAGTTCCTTTGCTATTTTTCTGAGATTGATTTGCGCTATTCGCAGCAAACTCCTATAGAATACATCTCCATCCTTAGTGGTATGATGGCTGCATGATCTCATAGTGTTTATAGCATTGTACCTTCAGGCATTTAAAAATTGCGCACAAGAAAGCACCAGACTTGTTGAGGTCCACAAGGTCTTGGCTGATTTCTTTTGATTTTCCCATGATGTCAAGCAAAGAGACACAAGCAAAGAGTTTGAAGGTAGGCCTTAAAATACATCCACAGGTACACCTCAAATTCAGTATACCTCTTACCAGAGGCTTATTGGCTAATTGTCTAAAGGCTTGACATAATTTTCTGGAATTTTCCAAGCTGATTAAATGCACATATCACTTAGTACATGTAAACTTCTGACCCACTGGAATTGTTATATAGGCAAGTAAAAGTAAAACAATCAGTCTGTAAAATAAATTTGGAAAAATTACTCATGTCATGCACAAAGTTGGTGTCCTAAACGACTTGCCAAAGCTATAGTTTGCTAATATGACATCTGTGGAGTGGTTAAATTAGTTTTAATGACTTCAACCTAAGTGTATGTAAACTGTATATACTGTAAACACGTGCTGAACCCACATCTTCATCTGTTGTTTAATCTAAAGCTGAACCTTTTTGTCTTTAAGCATCTCATGCAGGATAGCCACATGTTCGGGGCCGGATATAGGCATGGGCAAGGAGGGGCAGTGCCCCCCCAAATGCCGTGACTGCCCCCCCAAACGTGATGGCATGCAAAGATCCCAAATTTAAAAAACATTTCAAGAAAAATTGTCAGAGTGAGCGCTCTCTGCTCTCTATCCCTCAAAGTAGCTACTGATTGGTAGATGGGAGGGCGTGGCCAGTCGCTTCACCGCTTGTGAACTGCTGAGCTTCACGTCTCAGTCAGTCACTGCAGAGCGGAGCACGCAGACACACTGTCGTCAGCTGAGCTCAGCCCCTGTTTTGAGTTTCCTTCGCCATCAGTCACTGAAATTATTTGGTTACTCTTTCTTTAAAAGCGTGTTCTCATTCCCTCTATATCTCTCTATCGCTTTCTCTTGTAATTTGCACCGAGTGACGAGTTGAGTATGCGGCGATTTCTGGTTGCTAAATCTAGCAAAAATTATGTTGGAAAAAGAATTCAAAAAGACTAATGATGATGAGAACGTAGAGTTTGTAGACCTCTCCACCATTTGCACATATCTACACGGGTATAAGAATGCCTTTCCTCAGCTCCATCGCATGTATGTGACCTCACTTGTGATTGGAATATCATCTGCATCATGCGAGAGCTCTTTCTCCACTTTGTCTCGTGTTCTTACCCCCTTCCGCTGTACTATGCTACATGAGAGAAAAAGAAATTTAGTTATTCTGGCTCACGAGAAGGCCATAACAACAGGTCTCGATATGGATGCATTTGTTAGAACTTTTGCGAAGAAAAGCAGACGACTGATGCTATAATGACTGATATAAGCCATGCTGTGTACAGAGCTAAAGAAATGAAAAAAAAAATTTACAAAAAAAAGATTGAAATAAAAAACAAAAGGACAAACAGACAGACAGGAAGACAGACAGACAGACAGACAGGAAGACAAACAGACAGACAGACAGGAAGACAAACAGACAGACAGACAGGAAGACAGACAGACAGGAAGACAGACAGACAGACAGGAAGACAAACAAACAGACAGACAGGAAGACAAACAGACAGACAGACAGGAAGACAGACAGACAGGAAGACAAACAGACAGACAGGAAGACAAACAGACAGACAGACAGGAAGACAGACAGACAGGAAGACAGACAGACAGGAAGACAGACAGACAGACAGGAAGACAAACAGACAGACAGACAGGAAGGCAAACAGACAGACAGGAAGGCAAACAGACAGACAGGAAGGCAAACAGACAGACATGAAGACAAACAGACAGACAGACAAAAAAAAAAAGAAAAAAAAAAGAAAAAAAAAAGATAAATGCAGCCTCAACAGGGCACAAGCCAGTGTCCTGTTTGTGCCGGTCCCAAGCCCGGGTAAATGCAGAGGGTAGTGTCAGGAAGGGCATCCAACATAAAACCTATAAGACAAATCAAATGGATCAAAGGAGCTGATAGATTAGAGCTGGGCGATATAGGATTTTTTCATTTCACAATATATTTTTTCATTTCTGGCCATATCGAGATATATCACAATATAAATCAAATCACTATATTTGTCAAATTTAAATGTTCCGTTAAATGACTTGCCCCCCCTGATATTCTAGCTGCACCCCCTAGTGCGGCCGGCTGAATCCGGCCCTGCACATGTTTAGACACTGATTAAAGTAAAAATACATATATTTCTATGAATGTATCAAGACACCTGCGGTCTGTTTCATTCATTTTGCTGTATTCTAAAAAGGTTTAGGTTGCAAAGAGGACCTGATGTTGCTGTTACACCATTAAACTTGATTCCAGTTTGTTTTTAACTGAACAAAGTCTCAGCGCTTGATAAACGTTACGACAGTGTATTCCCCTTTTGCTCTGGTGTGTGTACTTATAATAATTTGACAAGTTCAATATCATTTGATTTTAAACCATTTAAAAATCCCAAAGAGGCTTTTAAGCCACAGCAGTGTAACTCCATGCAAATGACAATATTTGCATTTGCTGCCTCACAGAAATGTGAACCAGATGGGACTTGTTACATAAATCATGGATTTTTCAGCCTATGTAATATGCAAATTAAATTACCACATAAGCATGTCAATTCATGTGTATATATTATGTCAATCTGAATATTTGATTTATTATTCATATTAAAGCATTTTGTATTATATCAGTTATCTTTATTTGGTTTGGGGAGGTTGGGGGCTTTCCCAGAAAATAATTACATGCAATAATTGTGATTAATCCGATTGATTAATCAGCATGTAATTAATTTGATTATAAAATTTCATTGACAGCCCTTAAATAGCTGGCCTTGCACAAATCACAAATATTTGTCCCTTTTGAGTAATTTTTTGTCAATTTACTGTGTTCATTGTAGGGCTGATGGAAATGCAAGAGAAAAGTCAAGAGCTGAATGAAGAGGAGGAGAAACTTCAGTGTCAGAAACATCATGATTTCACAACTGGAGAAAAATCTTTAAGTGGCTCAAAGACTAAGAAGATTTTCTCACCAAATAAGCCTCAAAAAAGAGCAGCCAAAAATACTTTCACCTGCTCTCAGTGTGGAAAATGTTTTGCATTTAAAAGCCGGCTTATTAGACACATGAATGTTCATACTAGAGTGAAACCTTTCACATGCCAACATTGTGGAAAAAGTTTCATAGATGTAAAACATCTAAATGTGCACTCAAGGGTTCACACTGGAGAAAAGCCTTTCACGTGTAATCAGTGTGGAAGGAGTTTCACACGTAAAGAAAATCTTGATGTACACACAAGAATTCACACTGGAGAACGGCCTTTCACATGCCATCAGTGTGGCAAAGGTTTCACAGATAAAGGAAATCTTAAAAAGCACACAAGGATTCATACTGGAGAGAAGCGTTACTCATGCCATCTGTGTGGAAAGAGTTTCACACGTAAAGATTATCTTAATATACACACAAGAATGCACACTGGAGAGAGCCCTTTCACATGCCATCAGTGTGGAAAAGGTTTTACATGTGCAGCTCATCTCAAAGAACATCTCCAACGTCACACTAACGAAAGGCGATTTAAATGTGATCAGTGTGGTAAAACATTTTTTGCGGATTCAGACCTAAAACGACATCTGAAAATGCACACAAAAGAGGAGCCTTAAAAGTGTTATTTTGGTGAAAAGTTTTGCACACCTGTTTTGGTTGAAAGTGCTTTGAACGCACACTGCCTGGCCAAAAAGTTGCATATTCTAATATTAAGTTGGACCGCATTTAGCTTTGATTACAGCATGCATTCATTGTGGCATTGTTTCAACAACCTCATGCAACATCACAACACTTGTTCTCATCACATTGTGTATGTAGAAATGCTTTTTCTTTCACTATTAAACATAGCCGTGAGTTTTGCTGTCTTTTTTTTTTTTTTTTTTTCCCCGATGTTACTACATCAAGCGTTTTATCTCCGATAACGATCATTCAAGATTTATTTCCGACCACATTTCTTCTGCGAAGCTGACAGTTTACCACTATCCTTCCAGGTTTTAATAATGCATTGGACATTTCTTAACACAATACCAGTGATTTCAGAAATCTCTTTAGTTGTTTTCTTTGTTTGATGCAGGCCAATGTTATGCCCCTTCTGAAACCGTAACATCTTTTTCACAACCACAGATACATCTTCTGACATGGTTTTTTAAGAAATGAGAAGCTACACCCTGCATCAGTTACGGTTAAAAGTATTGTTGCCAGCTGAAAAATATTAATCACTGCAATAATGACCCAATCATTGGCTCTTTAAGTACTGTATCTGCTTATTTAAATCCAAATACCATCTTTTTGGCCAGGCAGTTAAAGCTACACTATGTAAGATTTTTTTGTTAGAAATACTTTCATTAATGAGTGATTGTAACGTCAGTTTATTTTATAACATAATCTGAAGTAATGTTTGTGTCAGAAAGTAGTTTTGTGATTTTGTAACATTTTTGCAATATATCAACTATTCTGAATAAATTAAAAATATTAGCAGTTTACTCTTAATTTACATTGATGCAGGGCTTTCTGACTTGTGCACAACATCTAGCTCTTATAAAAAAATGTTGCTGTAAACAATTAGTTAATGAAACCAGATGTGTTGGAGTCAACATGTAGATGGTTGAGTGTGTGCGTTTGTATTTGCTAAAAAGATGACAGAAAAATTATATAGTCTAACTTGTTTGGCAAGACTCTCCTCAAATTGCTGCTCCACCATAACAGTTGTTGCTTTAAAAAAAAAATTTGCTCGAGCCACTTGCGATAAAGCTGAGAGTACAGCGCGGACCTGTTAGGTTATGAATTGTGCCTGGACTCATTTCTCAATGCAATGACGGGTTTTAACCCTTAGAGCAATGCAAGAGCAAACAATGTTTGAACAATGGGACCGCGTTTTGGCCATGCATTGAAGTGCTTGCCTACTTGCATTAAATATGTTTGGCACATATTATATTATACTTGACACACTCGTTGTTAAAATCAGAGTGGCTAAAATAAGCTACTCTAAAAAGCTAAAAAAAAAAAGTTTTAATTCAACGATTCTACATCTGTGTGGAAAGGCCTGAAATGCATCCAGTACAGGACACCACCCCCTCACTCTGTATAGAATCAACAAATGGATAATGAACTGAATGTGTTGTACTGCAGGTTTGAAAAGCCCAGTCTCACACCCCGCTTGATCTCACTTCACACATACCCCCAACACCTCATGGAAACCCCCCCCCCCTCTTCCCCCCTCCTGCGACTCAACCTGCTGTTATGGTATGTGATGAGGATGTGTGCTGGGTCTTTCGGAAACAAAAGACTTGGAAAGCTTCTGGCCCAGATGGTGTTTCACCTGCCTGTTTGAAAATCTGCGTTTACCAACTGGCCCCCATGTTCACACAGATCTTCAATAGATCACTGGAGCAATGTGAAGTTCCCTACTGTTTTAAATGCTCAGCCATAATTCCAGTCCCCAAAATCACATGATTTAATGACTACAGACCTGTAGCTCTCACGTCTGTGGTCATGAAGTCGTTTGAGAGACCTACTGGTTTTGGCCTACCTGAAGGACATCAGTGAACCCCTGCTAAGACCCCCTTCTGTTTGCTTACTGATCACACAGGTCTGTGGATGATGATGTCTACATGTGACTGCATTTTATCCTGCAACAGCTCGACACACCTGGGACTTACGCAAGGATCTTATTTGTGGACTTCAGTTCAGCCTTCAATACCATCATGCCTGATCTTTTTTTAACCAAACTGACCCAGCTCTTCGTACCCACCCCAATCTGTCAATGGATCACCAGCTTTCTGACAGATAGGCAGCAGCTAGTGAGACTGGGTAAATTCACATCTGGGACCCTCACTATTAACCCAAGAGCTCCTCAGGGATGCATTCTCTCCACTGCTCTTCTCCCTGTACATGAATTACTGCAATGCAAATGATGTTAAGCTCCTGAAGTTTGCAGATAACACCACGGTCATTGGCATCATCCTCAACAGTGACTAGTCTGCATACACTCACCATCCTGAACAGCACTGTGGAAGCAGTGGAGTCATTCAGGTTACTGGGCTCTACCATCTCTCAGGATCTGAATTGGGACACCCAAATAGACTCCATTGTGGAAAAGGCTCAGCAGAGGTTGTACTTCACCAGCTGAGGAAGTTCAGCCTGCCATAGGAGCTGCTGACACAGTTCTACTCGACCGTCATTGAGGAGTTTGTCCTATGTACATCTGGTTTCATTCAGCCACCAAATCAGACAGAAGTAAACCACAATTAACAGCAATTAACCTATCTGACCGACAATCTTAACCTGAATGCACAAGGCAAATGTAACAGACACAGCAGTCTACAGTCTAGTTTGTGATGAGGAGGAGGGCGTGTCAGGGCCGTGCACCGGATGCAGCCGGAGATGGCAGTTTGAGAGATAGAGAGATGCACGCGGACACCATGCGTGTGTTTCTTTTGTTTTGTTGTTTTACGTTCAGTTGGTCATTAAAGTTTGTTTATTGTTCAGCCAGTTCCCGCCGCCTCCTTACCCTTCCTTTTCCCATTACATTGGTACTGAAACCCGGGAAGGAAGAGGGATGCGGTGTCGTGGAGTCCTCACCAATGCCATCCGCCAGGGAACGGAGTCACCGCTGCTGGCCGCCGGGAGTCAGAGGAACCCTTGCCATCTGGAGGAGCCTTTCTGTCCACAGGGGTTCAGAGGACTCTTTGCCGTCCGCCCGGGGAGGAGCGGCTGTTGTCCGCCAGAGGGTGGAGGAGTGG
Source organism: Moxostoma hubbsi (assembly GCA_032164185.1). Taxonomy (NCBI): domain Eukaryota; kingdom Metazoa; phylum Chordata; class Actinopteri; order Cypriniformes; family Catostomidae; genus Moxostoma; species Moxostoma hubbsi. Next base: position 44,813,793 of record JAVLUX010000001.1, read on the forward strand.
TTGAGGACCAGGCGACGACGTGCCTGGAGACCGGCGAGCAAGTTTTTTTCTCTCTCTCTCTCTCTCTGTGTCTCCTGTTTGTCCTTTTCCTCTCCCCAGGTTCCCAGGAGGCGGGGTGAGCCACTGGCTGGCTGAATGGCTGGAAGGGCAGCATTTCCCCTCCAGAGATGGGGAGGGAGTTGGGCAGTCCAGATGGTGCCCTGGCCTGAATTGGGCAGGGGAGGTGTGTGATGAGGAGGAGGGCATGGCTGGGCCGTGAGGGAGCATGGCCGGCCCTGAGTCAACTGATCAGTGGGAGAGGGAGATAAAGGGGAGCTGTAGATAGCAGTTTGTGTGAGAGAGATGCACTCGGCCACTGTGTGTGTGTCTTATGTTTTGTTGTTTTAAGTTGAGTTGGTCATTAAAGTTTGTTGATTGTTCAGCCGGTTCCTTCCGCCTCCTTGCCCCTCCTTTACCCATTACAACATTATATTATAACATAAACAGACACTGCACCCTAACGTTGGAACTATAAAACAGACGTAACACAAGGACACAATTGTCAGAGCACCACTTTATAGCCTCAGACTAACCAGAAACAATGACCTGTATCAATAACACTGATTGTTAAAAAAAAAAAAAATTCTCCATAATTTGGAATTCCCAATGCGCTCTAAGTCCTCATGGTGGCATAGTGACTAGCCTCAATCCGGGTAGTGGAGGACGAAACTCTGTTGCCCTCCACATCTGAGACTGAGACATGTCAATTCATGCATTTTATCACATGGCTTGTTGAGAGCGTTATCACAGAGACCGCGCATTTGGAAGCTTCATGCTATTCTCCACGGCATCCACGCACAACTCTCCAAGCACCCCACCGAGAGTGAAAACCACATTATAGCAACCATGAGGATGTTACCCCATGTGACACTTCCCTCCGTAGCAACCAGGCCAATTTGGTTCCTTAGGAGACCTGGCTGGAGTCACTCGGCACACCCTGGACTCGAACTCATGATTCCAGGGGTGGTAGTCAGCGTCTTTATTCACTGATCTACCCAGGCCCCCAATAACACAGATTTTTAATAAATACATTAACTTACCCTTACTGGAACACAAAATCCATGCGTCTTTACTTGTGAGTGAACATCTCCACCACTTTGGTCTAAAAGTCACTCAATTGTTGAAGGTTGTAGTGGGTGTGAATGAACATACAGTGTTGAATGAAAGGCTGGTAAACAATGCTTTTAATCAGATAAAGTGCCTATACCTGATGGTGGCAACAAAGCAAATAAATTAATAACTGTGCTGCTCAACCAAGATGAAAGACAAATTTGAATGAAAACAGTAGTTTATATTAACAACTCTATTTAAATATTTCATTGTGTCATTTTTTCACCCTTATGTTAGGTAAGCACTGCTTACCTTGCTTATATGTATGGCACATCCCTGGCCTTCAGGACTCCCCCATGTAATAATGCAAATACCTCATGTACATACACTGCCGTTATCTCATGTACATACACTGGTATTATTATACTGACATATAAGTTTTGAATAATGTACAGATTTTGCTGTTTCGGAAGTAAATTGGTACTTTATTTCAGCAAAGTGGCATTCAACTGATCACAAAGTATAGTCAGGATATTACTGATGTAAAAAAAAAAACAGCACCATCATTATTTGAAAAAGTCATTTTTGATCAAATCTGGACAGGCCCCATTTCCAGCAGCCATCACTCTTAACAACTTATCCTTGAGTAATCATGCTAAATTGCTAATTTGTACTAGAAAATCACTTGCCATTATATCAAACACAGTTTAAAGCTATTTGGTTAACATTGTTTTTGTTAGGTCTAAAATGGCAACAACAAAAAACAGGTTTCTCTAGAAACTCATCAGTCAATCATTGTTTTAAGGATAGAAGCAGGGCTGGACTGGTAATCTGGCATACCGGGGATTTTCCATACCGATCAAGGGCGGACTGGTCATTGGGAGAACAGAGCGGGCCGGTGGGTCCGCCGCGATAAGCTAAAATGAGCTGCCGCGTTAGGCCGATCGGACCACAAAATGGCACCGCGATATGCAGAAATGGACAGCGAACCCCCCCACTCAACAACATTTGGCCAGTTGCCATGCAAAATCCCGATTTCTCTTCCCAGTCCAGCCCTGGATGGAAGGCTATACAATGCTTGAAACTGCCCAAAAAAATTAAGATTTCATACAAAGGTGTACGTACACTCCAGTCGTCAAAGACAAAGGACAACTGGCTCTATCAAGCTTCTACAGGAAGTGTCACCAGAGTATCGGGACAAACTGACAGCTAGAATGCTAAAGATCTGCAAAGCTGTCATTGAAGTAGTTTACTAAGTTCTGAGCATTTTTCTTTTTTTTTCAAATTGTAGAAGTAATTTTTCACGTTATTAATGTCTGACTATACATTGTGATCAGTTGAATGCCACTTTGGTGAATAAAAGTACCAATTTCTTTCCACAAGAGCAAAATCTGTACATTATCCCAAACGTTTGGCCACCATTGTTTGTAAATGTCCATTTATACTCTTACCTTGTTTCATATTCTGTGGCTCACTTATGTTTTTTTGTAATATAAGGGCTTATTTCTCCTATCACCAAAAAATATTCTTTGTTCACTTATTTGTGCATCAAATAAGCACATTCTTTTATGATTAAATTACTGCTATAAGTCTATTTTGCTGTAAAAGTAAAGGTATTGGAAATGTTAATCCTGCCCCTTTAAGAGTTAGTTTCCTTCCGGATGTTCAACTCCTCTCTCAGTCCGCTTTTCAACTATTTCGACGCATCAACACTCCAGTCCAGCAGGAGGCGGAAATACACCAGAAGTTGCAGAAAACACAAGAAGAAGAAGAAGAAGAAGACCTGAGATCCACAACACCGTTTGACCGTTAAAATCGGTTCGTGTTTTGTGTTTTACATTGAGAGATTTAGATTTTTCTATGCATGTTGTTTTTATCTCTTTGGCGTTTTAATGACTTTAAAAGAAACTCATTATCGTCTGATGTAGTTTGTTTAGTTACTGGTCACAGGCAAGAGGTGAGAAAAACCACAAAACCGTCTGCTAAACTTAATGAGACCAAACACACACATTTGTATTTAGACCATCTCATAAACAGTTATATTAATTTACAGATCTGCTCTTGTTTATAATCATATATAATAATGTTTTGGAATTTAACGAAGGTCAGTCCATTATAATGATGATGTTTTTGTGCTCAGATGTTCATCATGAGAGAGCAGGTGGATGTGATTCATGCTGGAGAACAGCAGATGCTGCAGACACCAGTGAAGATTGAAGTGAAGCAGGAGATAAAAGAAGAAAACACAACAGAGGAACAACAGAGTGATGAAGATGATGATGAACAGCAGATGCTGCAGACACCAGTGAAGATTGAAGTGAAGCAGGAGGAGATAAAAGAAGAAAACACAGAAGAACAAAAGTCTGATGAAGATGATGATGAACAGAAGATGCTGCAGACATCAGTGAAGATTGAAGTGAAGCAGGAGGAGATAAAAGAAGAAAACACAGAAGAACAAAAGTCTGATGAAGATGATGATGAACAGAAGATGCTGCAGACATCAGTGAAGATTGAAGTGAAGCAGGAGGAGATAAAAGAAGAAAACACAACAGAAGATCAAAAGACTGATGAAGATGATGATGAACAGCAGATGCTGCAGACACAAGTGAAGATTGAAGTGAAGCAGGAGGAGATAAAAGAAGAAAACACAACAGAGGAACAACAGACTGATGATGATGATTTTATTCCTTCAGGTATGTTTTTTTCCTATTGTAATTTTCATGACCATCAACTTTTATGTCAGAATTAAGGCTGCAACTAACGGTTATTTTTTAAGCGATTAACGATTATTAGAACGACCATTTGGCGATTATTGCAACGTTTAATCATTAGCTCTAAACCGATTATCCTGCTTGTGTTCCTACTTAAAAGTAGGGATGGGCTTTCATCAATTATTTTGTATTTGAATAATTAAGCTCATAAAAACCGAATATTAGAATATTCAATTATTTTAATGTATTTAAAATGTTTTTTTTTTTAGTTAAAGGCTAAAAAAACAAGCTTCTAATTATATTCAAAACAAGCTTATATCATGTCCTGTGTTTTTATTTATTTATATATATTTAAACAAGCGTGAAAACAAAAAAAGAATAGAATTGAAAGCAATTAAGCTCACGCAAAAGGAAGAAAAAGAAACCGCTGATGAAGTTAACACACAGGACGAGTATAAACACTCGGCATATAATAGTTCTCATGTTTATATTGAATCTCATGTCATAATTTTGTTGAGAAAAACAAGCATATCCTCATGCTCATTAAACTATACTCATTTGTAAACACCAGTTTAAATAATGGGATGTCCCTTATCTCAGCTAGCAAAGTCTTTCTCAGATGCCATGTTTGATGTTCACAGAAGCATCTCAGGGATTATGTTGCAATGGGGACGCTGTTTTCTGATGAGCTGAAAAAATAAACTCCATAGGAAACCAAACTATTGTTGATCAAGCTGACCATCGTCGATCCCTGAGATCATCCTCTGTCGGTACAACCTTAATGTGAATTTCTCGTTAAATTAACAAAATGTTCAGACAGTCTCTTGCTGGTTTTTCCAACACATTCAGTATCATTACCGCTTTTGCCAGTGTCGCTGCAACACTCTTCATGCATGTGCTTGTAAAATTTATATTTTAAAGGCTCGTTATTACGGTTTAGTATTTCTCTGTAATGTAAAACAGTGTTAGCAATATTACTTATAACATTCTTTCTCAGCCCTGGAACTCAAACTATTTACTGATGCCCACCAAAAAATATATATTTAAGTAATTAAATTAATATCATAAACTTGCAACAACTAGTCAACTAATGTCTTAAAGTAACAGCTACTAGGCGACTAGGAATATCTTTGGTCTGGAGCAGCCCGATCTTGTTTACAAAGTGGTAGCAATCTGCTTAATAGGACCTAAACCTTGATAATGCAAGACCACAAATATCAACATAATTCTCAAGCCTATCCAAGAGAATGTTGTGATCTAAGGCGTCGAATTGAGCACTAAGAACTAAAATCTCGAAGTGAAATGCAGCTGTGATCAGATGACAATATCAAGGCATTTCACTTCTAGTGTACTGTGATGGGGACAAAATCCTGAAAGAAATTGTTTATATATACCATTTCTATGTAGAAATTAACATAGTTGGGAGAACACTACCTTTTCTAGTCTTCAGGAGAATCTTCAGGAGATTTGAAATCAGTCTATAATTCACCAGTTCTCCAGGATCAAGTTGTGGCTTCTTAAGCGGTTTGATAACTGCCATTTTAAAGTTTCTTGGGACATGTCCTACGGATAGTGAGGAGTTAATAATATTAAGATGAGGTTCTGAGATTAAAGGGAATACCTCTTTTAAGAGCTTGGTTGGTATTGGATCTAACAAACATGTTGTGACTTGATGTTTCACTAAGTTTTGTTAGCTCTTCATGACCTATGACAGAGAAGGATTGAAGTTGCTCATGAGGAAAATTTGAGACACTGTTTTCTGAGGTGATGTAACTGATGATTGCATAATTCCAATTTTATTTAAGATTATTTCAATTTTATCAGTAAATAAATTCATGGTCATTACTCTTGTGATGCGATTGGAATATCTGGTTCAGTTGAGTCTTTATTCTTAACCAATTTAGCCACAGTACTGGATAAACACCTAGGATTGTTGTGATTATTTTGTATATGTTTGCTAAAATATGCTGACCTGGCAGTTTTTTACAGACACTATCCTTCCATGCTCCGCAAAATACCTCCAGTTTTGTATTCTTACATTTGCTTTCCATTTTCCAAGCTGCTCATGAGAGAATGAACATCGTTCCATGGTGCAGGGCTTTTTTTCTTTAATCGAAGTGGGCGATGCTATCAAGAGTGCTAGAGAAGACTGTGTTTATATTTTCTGTGATTTCATCAAGTTCTTCAAGACTTTTTGGTTTACAGAGTTTTTGAGATAAATCTGGAAGATTGTTATTGATAGTGTGTTGTAGATTGAGTGGCATTAGCTAATCGCAACATATAAGAGATGAGGTAATGATCTGAGATGTCATCACTCTGTGGCAGAATTTCTACACTTGAGAATTTCATCTCCATATGACAGAATTAAATCTAGTGTATGATTATGGATATGAGTTGGTCCTGTCATATTTTCATATTTTTGTCTGACTCCAAGAGAGTGGAGAATATTGATAAATGCTAATCCTAATGTGTCATTTTCCATGTGAATGTAGAAGTCACCAACAATTAAAGCTCTATCTACAGTAACTACAAGATCTGATAAAAATCTGCAAATTCACTAAATTCACCAAGGAAATCAGAAAACGGCCCAGGTGATCTATACACTGTAGCAAGGGCAAAAGACAAAATTTTTTTACATTTATTTCTGACAGTGTCATATTAAGCATTATTAGTTCAAAAGATTTAACCTATATCTTGTCCTCTGAGTAACACCAAAATCTTCACTGTAAATTGTAGCAACACGTACTCCTCGACCGTTCAGACGTGGCTCATATTTATAATAATAACATGGGAAAGTAGATTCATTTAAACTAATATATTCATTTGGTTTAAGCCAGGTTTCAGTCAAACAGACCACATCCAAACTATCTGTAATAATTTAATTTACATTTAATGTTTGGTAGAAAGAGTTCTAATGATTAATAGCCCTACCTTTTATATGATACTTATTGTAAAAATGTTGTAATCTTTTTTTTCTAAAGTATTAGTGAGGTGTTTGGTGTTCCAGGGAATAGACACAATCTTTATATGATATCTTGGCAATACAGTCTCTGTTTAGGTAGTTTGTGTGACCCAACCCCCCCCCCCCCCCCCCCTTCTGTCATGTAATTAATTCAATTATAAAATGTAATAGATTCCGACTGACAGCCCGAAAATTACAATCTGGACATTGCTTGTCAAAAATCCAACATTTGTCCCTCTTGAATTGATTTTTGTCAATTTACTGTGTTCTTTGTAGGGCTGATGGAAATGCAAATGGAAAGTCAAGATGTGAATGAAGTGGAGGAGAAACCTCAGTGTCAGAAACATCATGATTTCACAACTGTAGAAAAATCTTTGAGTGGCTCAAAGACCAAGAAGACTTTCTCACCAAAGAAGCCTCAAAAAAGAGTTGCCAAAAATACTTTCACATGCCATCAGTGTGGAAAATGTTTCGCAGATAAAACAAAACTTAATGTACACATAAGGATTCATACTGGAGAAAAGCCTTTCTCATGTCATCACTGTGGAAAGAGTTTTGTTCAAAAAGCAAGTCTTAATGTGCACATGAGAGTTCATACTGGAGAAAAGCCTTTCACGTGTGATCAGTGTGGAAGGAGTTTCACAAGTAAAGGTAATCTTGATGTACACACAAGAGTTCACACTGGAGAACGGCCTTTCACATGCCATCAGTGTGGAGAAGGTTTTACAGATAAAAGAAACCTGAAATACCACACAATGATTCATAGTGGAGAGAAGCCTTACATGTGCCATCAGTGTGGAAAAGGTTTCATAGATAAAAGAAACCTAAATAACCACACAAGGATTCATACTGGAGAAAAGCCTTACACGTGCCATCTATGTGGAAAGAGTTTTACACAGAAAGGTAATCTTGACGTGCACACAAGAGTTCACACTGGAGAACGGCCTTTCACATGCCATCAGTGTGGAGAAGGTTTCATAGATAAAAGAAAACTTAAAAACCACACAATGATTCACACCGGAGAGAAGCCTTACATGTGCCAAATGTGTGGAGAAGGTTTCATAGATAATAGAAACCTCAAATATCACACAATGATTCATACTGGAGAGTGGCCTTTCACATGCCATCAGTGTGGAAAAGGTTTTATAGATAAAAGATACCTTAATGACCACACAAGAATCCACACAGGAGAGTGGCCTTTCACATGCCATCAGTGTGGAAAAGGTTTTGCATATGCAGCTAGTCTCAAAGATCATCTCCAACGTCACTCTGGAGAAAGGCCATTTAAATGTGATCAGTGTGGACAAACATTTGTTTTGACTGCAGGCCTAAAACAACATCTGAAAACACACGCAAAAGAGAAGACGTAAAAGTGTTCTTTGCATGCCTGTTCTGGTTGAAAGAGCACCAGACAATACAAAATGGCACAAGGGCCCATATATGTTTTGAATGTGGAAGGACTTTTTAAAGCCAGCAGCTTGAAAATTATCAAAGCATTCATGCTGAATTAAACCTAACAAGTGCTCACTCCATGGAAAGACTTTTTTACGTGAAACCGTAGCATTGTAAGCAAGAAATGGATGTAGACAGGTAAAAAAAATTATTGCAGTTACAGTGAGCAGAAATCATCTTCAGGTCCAGCGGTATCAAGTAAATAGTTAGAAATTCAAATAAGGCCAAATATGGGATTTCTCCAAAAAAAATGGCATCATCTAAGAGAATAACAAAGTACATTTATTGAAGGTATTTGTGTTAATTCTGAAAATTTTATTTGGCTGCAGACCTCTACATTGCAAGTAAATCACTCACATTTGCAAACAAATTGTGCGTGTAAATCCCTGGAGATCAGCAGTTACAGAAATACTCAAACCAGCCAGTCTGGCACCAGCAATCATCCATGCAATTTTCTAATAGGCCAATCCGACTGCAGTGCATAAAATCATGAATAGCCAGTCTGGTTTGAACTGACAAAGTCTACAGTATCTCTGATAATCACTCTGTACAATTGAGATCAGAAGAAAAGCCTCTCAGAATGCACGTGTCGTACCTTGAGGCGGATGACTACAACAGCAGATGACCACGCTTTACATGCGTGTGTGATCCGAGAACACTTGCACATAAACTGTAAAATACGTTTTAAAATTTCACCGTCTTGGTGAGGTTTCATGGAAAAACAGAACTAAGTTTAAAGTGAACATAAACATTGGGGGAATAGCTGATTTGTATCGATGTATGACTTTTAAGTTTATATGTAACATAATAGATCTGCCGCTGTCTAGTGTATCCTTAATATTAATCAAACAATAAGAAGAATATGACAAAACCACTCACTGCTCTTGGCCGGATAACGTTACTTGTATACAGGGAAGACCAGTAGTAGCTTTATGTCAAATTCATTCTGAATGTTTAATTTAATACTTGATACTGTTACTTCTTAAAAAGTAATTAAAAAGCACTTTTCTTAATTTTTTTTTTTTTCTGTAGTGTTTTTATTTTATTTTTTCAATTCATTGCTTTCCTTTTGTTATTAAATTACTGACTGTTTACTATTGATTAATAACTTGAGAAATTAATTATTTTATAATTAACAAATGAGTTAGTGTTAGGCTATTGTTGTGATATTTAAGCTGGTATCAAAAATCACATTTCACTGAAGACTACTGAAATTTTGGTATTGTGATAAATGTATATATTGTGTATGGTTGATCTTGCTGCAATAACATGAAGGAAAAGTAGATCTTATTCTACAGAAGTGTGAGCACCCCTGCTGTTAATGATGGTGATGGAGGCTTTTCTTTATTTGTCTACCGTGTGTACATGTAACATAAAATAACCTCTCCTACCCAGCGCAGTTTACATTTCTGAGCATGTCAAGCCCTGCATGTCATCTGTAGAGAATGCCAAAAACAGGCTGCGTGGAAGCACTTCAAATCTCTTCCACCATTTGCAACAGTGCCATGAACTGCATTATGTGTTAAACTGCTGCAACCCTGGCTGCGAAGCCTTCACAGACCGAAAAGTCTTCTGCCCGAAACAAAGCGTGTTGCAAGGTTCATTTACCATCTCACATGTGTCTTTCACTTGACCCTGAACATTTAGTCCACTTCATAGAAAATACCAAGATATATTGGATCTAACATACATGTCGTAGCTTTTGATATCTTGATGATTTTGTTAGCTCTTCATGCATGTCTGTAATGCTGGCTAAGGTCGAGGCAGACTTAGAGGATCTTGCAGTAATACGTCGATTGATTACAGCCATGGAGTTGAACTTCTCTGAGTTGGTTACAAGAATCGGGGACGTCAAGAGATGGATCGATTATCTGGTGTCATTGGAGCTGCTAACCCGCTGGCAACCAAGGGGGATTTGGAACTGAGCATGAGGAAGGCCAAGATATGGTGTAATTCCTCGATTCTGCTCGACATAACAGATCACAAGCTGGAAATCTAGCGAGCTCACAAGGTCCCGGCTTGGGGATCTGCGGAGGGAGACAGGCCCCGATCAATTCTGGCCAAATTTCTGAGATCCTCTGGAGTAAAGGAAGGCTCTCTTGGAAGAACCACACAATTTTCTTGTTCCCAGACTTTGCAAATTCGACGAGAGAAACGTGATCGATTCAAGGAATGCAAGAAACTCTCTTACTAAGGATACTAAGGATGGCCGCAAAGTATTTACATGCCCACAACAAGCATTGTCCGACATGGAGTCATTGGAACGAGTAAGCCATGGTGTGATTTCCACGTTGCCTCCCAAGTGAGCTTGACTCGCTGAGCATACACTTGGAATCTGGGTGCCTTTTTTTTTTTTTTCTTTTTCTGCTGGTTATGCCTAGCTGCTGGAGTTTGTTTCGTGGAATAACACTCCTTTGGACAGTTGTGGATGAATCTGCTTGTTCTTTGTGATTATGCCTCCTATTGGATGGAGTTTGTTTTGTGGAATATTTTTTTTGCAGGATATTGGAAGGATTAGGTCCTCTGCTGCACTTAAAACGGCCCACTCACTTAACATTCGTTTGACTGCCCGAGGAAGCTGAACAAATATATATATGTGTGTGTGTGTGTGTGTGTGTGTGTGTGTGTGTGTATTTTTGTTATATATGCATTATGATCTATAAGGTATTATTATGAATAGGTTAAGTATTATAACTGTAGTGTATCAACCTAACTAAACAAGCAAAACAACAGATTTTCAAACTTGTTACTGCAATTTGAGAAATTATGTTCCAACGACTCTTAATAAATACCAAAAATTGTTTGTGCCAGGTTTGAATGAGAATGAGCTTTATTGCCAAGTATGATTACACACACACACACACACACACACACACACACACACACACAAGGATTTTGTCATGGTGACAGAAGCTTCCAGTACAAAGAGAACACACTCACTGGCTGCCAGATGTTGGGAATAATGTACAGATTTTGCAGTTTCGGATGGAAGTTGGTACTTTAATTCCCCAAAGTGGCGTTCAACTGATCACAAAGTATATTCAGGACATTACTGATGTAAAAAACAGCCCCATTACTATTTGATCAAATGTTAGACAGCAGCATCACTCCAAAACCTTATCATTGAGTAATCATGTTAAATTGCTAATGTGGTACTAGTAAATCACTTGGCATTATATCGAACAAAGTAGAAAGCTACTTGAGTTGTTAAATTAAGCTTAAAATTGCCTTTGTGAATATTTTCGAGTTGCCACAATATGAGCTGTAAAGGAGGCGAGATAAAACTCTATTTGAATTTGTGCGCTGTTTAACTGATTAAGCAAGACAGTGTTGACTGGCATGCTGTCTGAACGTCAGGTGGTCACGTGATTTCTTTTGAGCATTTGCAATACTCGTGGTGCATGTGATCGTTCACACATACTAGATTAGTTTGATCATGGTTGTTTGTTATACCATAGTTACAATTGATTGGGGGTTAATTGACATTTCCTTCCATTCAATTTATATGTTTGCCAGTTTCCTCAAACATTCTTTGAAACCTGATGAAGTTTTGGGTTGGCTGGGAGGTTGTGCCAAATGCACTGAAGGTGAAAGTTGTGGACAGCAGCTACATGTTTTCAAACTCTGAAACTTCCCTCTCATTATAGAGAGTATTCTGAGTTTGAGAGACCTCATGGCTGTTTTTTGGAAAACAGACACATGTTGTGGTCTCCTGTAGTTGTCTTAAGGCATACCAGGTTAAAACTAGTTTAAAATGTGTTCATGTTTCTCAGAGGTGTGTACTACAAATAACATCTCAATAATTTTTTTGATTGTATATTTTACACATTTGTTTATGGCTAAAAATTTTAATTTTCCACATGTATGCATGTGATTTCCCTTTATGGTGGAAGGTTTGAATTTTATGCTCAATTTATTATTTTATACTTAAAGAGTAAGTTACTGTGTCATTGTTCTATCTGTGATAAATCAGTGTGACTGTCAATATGTTTATATAATTGTTTCTGAGTTCAGCTTACTCTGAATGTTTCAATCCATAAACATTATTGTTTAAATGTGTCTTGTAGTTTTATTTTCTGCATTTGGACTTTTGTAAACAGGATTCATAACTCAATGTCATACCTCAATGAGTATACAATTCAGCTGTTTCCCCAATTTGTATATATAATATGAACTTATAGTGTAAAACTATATACAAATTGGTGTAAATTAGCAGAGGTTCAACCAAATCTGGGTATGCACAATAATTAAACAGTAGCAAAAATAACAATACTTAAGTCAAATTTTTGTAAAACTGTGTGTATATATATATATATATATATATATATATACACACACTCACCTAAAAGATTATTAGGAACACCATACTAATACTGTGTTTGACCCCCTTTCGCCTTCAGAACTGCCTTAATTCTACGTGGCATTGATTCAACAAGGTGCTGAAAGCATTCTTTAGAAATGTTGGCCCATATTGATAGGATAGCATCTTGCAGTTGATGGAGATTTGTGGGATGCACATACAGGGCACGAAGCTCCCGTTCCACCACATCCCAAAGATGCTCTATTGGGTTGAGATCTGGTGACTGTGGGGGCCATTTTAGTACAGTGAACTCATTGTCATGTTCAAGAAACCAATTTGAAATGATTCGAGCTTTGTGACATGGTGCATTATCCTGCTGGAAGTAGCCATCAGAGGATGGGTACATGGTGGCCATAAAGGGATGGACATGGTCAGAAACAATGCTCAGGTAGGCCGTGGCATTTAAACGATGCCCAATTGGCACTAAGGGGCCTAAAGTGTGCCAAGAAAACATCCCCCACACCATTACACCACCACCACCAGCCTGCACAGTGGTAACAAGGCATGATTGATCCATGTTCTCATTCTGTTTACGCCAAATTCTGACTCTACCATCTGAATGTCTCAACAGAAATCAAGACTCATCAGACCAGGCAACATTTTTCCAGTCTTCAACTGTCCAATTTTGGTGAGCTCTTGCAAATTGTAGCCTCTTTTTCCTATTTGAAGTGGAGAGGAGTGGTACCCGGTGGGGTCTTCTGCTGTTGTAGCCCATCCGCCTCAAGGTTGTGCGTGTTGTGGCTTCACAAATGCTTTGCTGCATACCTCGGTTGTAACAAGTGGTTATTTCAGTCAAAGTTGCTCTTAAATCAGCTTGAATCAGTCGGCCCATTCTCCTCTGACCTCTAGCATCAACAAGGCATTTTCGCCCACAGGACTGCCGCATACTGGATGTTTTTCCCTTTTCACACCATTCTTTGTAAACCCTAGAAATGGTTGCGCGTGAAAATCCCAGTAACTGAGCAGATTGTGAAATACTCAAACCGGCCCGTCTGGCACCAACAACCATGCCACGCTCAAAATTGCTTAAATCACCTTTCTTTCCCATTCTGACATTCAGTTTGGAGTTCAGGAGATTGTCTTGACCAGGACCACACCCCTAAATGCATTGAAGCAACTGCCATGTGATTGGTTGATTAGATAATTGCATTAATGAGAAATTGAACAGGTGTTCCTAATAATCCTTTAGGTGAGTGTATGTATATATATATATATATATATATATATATATATATATATATGCAAACAGTTTTTAAGTTTTGCCTGCCAATGTTGGTCCATATTTTCAGTCAGAATGTTCACAGTGTCCACTTAAGCCTGTGCAGCTTCAGTAGGTGGGACAGCAGAATCCGGCAGCCTGGAAATATCCACTTCGGAAAGCTGATGAGGAAGTTCTATGTTTGGGACAACAACTGCTTCTGGATGATTGTCTTGAGCACCTTCCCAATCAAAGCCCTATTCTTTATCAACCTGAAAAAAATTTAGGCATTTTCATATGGGGCGCTACAACTAAAAATGAACTAGAACTCTGTAACGGCTTGCGGCTATATATATCTTTTGCATTTAGTAGATTGTAAGTAGCTGGAGTTCTTTGGTTATTAGTCTGGGGTGTCACACTTGTGTTGGTGATGTGTGCGTAATTTATGCAGCTCTCAGCTTTATTATCTGCCCTGTGCTCACCTGTTTTTTGTTTATTGTCACAGTTTGTTCTTTTGCCCATTCTGTACAATTTAAATCATAAATTGTCATTTTTGGTCATTCAATCAACTGGAGGTTTCCCTCTTTATCAATCATGGCTTACAAACCAATTGCACAAAATGGTATTCTACACCAATATGCAGTTGGCAGACCTGTAGTGGATCTTCAGTGTTCTCCCTTGGCTGACAAATTTGCAGCGATGTCCTACTGGCCTCTGTTCTTAGGCTATGATGGTTCCATGCCTCTTTAAATGTCTGCAAATGCTCTGTGATATGTGTAAGGAAGACCCTGTGCAAGGCATAAAGATGCAATCCATCAACCGGATTCAGAGAGTCATCTGCCTCTAACGTCTGGAAGGTAGAACAAATCCAGGACATGTGCAAACACATCTCTCCACAATCTTTCAATTCTAGTCCATGAAAAATAAACAAAAACAAAGTTACAAGCCAGACATTACAGACCCTAATAATACTAATCATCAGACCAAAGAAAGCAAACACTTTTGATTGCAATCCCCGAATTTACAGTATCAGAAAATTGACTCAGATCCTCAACAAGCCTTAATTTTACTAAAATAAATTTTAAAGTACTAAATATACCTTTTATTGTGAATGGGAAGTCCTGTGATATGAGAATGACGAAATGGTCTTATCCGACTAACCATAAAACGTGCTATCTCCATATTTTCCCCTTTCTTATCCGATCTTACTTGTGATGGTAGCCATGCTGATCTCATGAAGCTCTCAAGTACTGTATTGGTGCAGTATCAAGGTATACAATCAGTCGGATAAAACCATCCACTCCACCATCCCACCTAACAGGGAACGTTCCAACAACTTTGGCTAACATTATTTAAAGGTTTGGGGGGAAAAAAATTATATAAAACGTTAATGGAACATCCTTATAACGTTATTAACCTTAAAAAACGTTCTACTAATGTTAAGAAAACTGGACATTTTCATGTTCCCACAACCAAATACTAACGTTAGGAAAACGTTCTTAGAACATAAAATTGTTAGCTGGGATGGACCACAAACATCCCCCTTTTGAAATGAAAGAATCATGTATGCATGTTTGTTGTAGGCTTTTACACTTATTCATAATCACTTAAGGATTATGGAGAATGAAACTTGCAAAAACTATAAATAAATACTAGGAGTACTATAATGATCCATCGATCTCATCGATCCAATGTTATCGATACAATGCTTAATTATCGCTATAGGCATTTTTTTAAGATGCACCAAAATGCCAGACCAGATACAGGATCAGTGCGCATGCATCAACCAGGTCCCCTTTAAAATGCGAGCTCTTGGGACGAATGCATAGCGGCTCTCATGTGCGCAATTCGGGCTTCCATCGAAATCGTTGCTCATGCGACCCATTTAAATTTGACATGAGAATTTGCTGTTTTAAAGTACCATGGAGAAGTTCAACCATCATGTGAAAGGTCGTGACAACGACAACTTCCCTCATTAGTGAACAGCACTAATGAGGGAAAGAGAAAGACCTGCTCAACACTAGCATCAGTTATAAGACTTAACACATCTGTCAACAGCATTTACTATCATTTATCCCAACTAAATGTAAGAAAAATAATTCATTTCAACTGTGGAATTTGTAGCCATGAAAACCGCAGATGGCACAGATAGTTGGAAACAAGTCATGGGTATGAAAAATAACCTGCAATCAAATGATTGATGATCACTTGTGACGTTATTTTTTATATTATTATCTGTATAATTTTAATTTTTTTTTTTTTAAATCTGAAGTACCTTTATTTTGCTGTGAATGTATCAATGTGGATACTACATTTGCTCAATAAAATATTAAAATTACATTTTGGTTACATTTAAGGGCAAAAATGTTGGAAACATCGGAATATTGATCGCAGGTGAATCGAAATCGTATCGCGGCAGACATAAGTATCGAATCGTGATGAAACGTCCGATTTACACCCCTAATAAATACACAGATGAATAAATACATAAGCTCACATATTTGTGCATAAATATATAAATAATTAAATGCGCAAGGAGATACACAATAAATAAAATAAATAAATCTGTATATTTGTGCATAATATGTAATTCATTAAATGTGCAAGGAGATGCATAAATAAATAAATGCACCTACAAGTTCAAAAATAATACAGTAAAAATATATATATGATTGGGGAAATGCTAAATTGAAGGTTGATTTTAATACAATTGACTATATATGTTTACAAGCTTCTGCTATATTTATTATATACTCTGCATAGTAGATGCATGCATATAGACGATTTAGGGCAGTTAGTAGGTGCACTTGACATGGTTGTAGATCCGTTTATCCTCAAAATTTGGAAGCTATCGGTGTAAGACGTTGTTATGAACTGCCCTATATCACCAACGCATACATCCACTCAGAAAATAACCTATATAGTATCGGTAAGTTTCATAGTTCTATTTTCAACCATGTTGGAAGACCTTGCAGGTCTCTGGTTATTGCTAGTCTAACTCCGTCCATCTCATTCTCTCTTTAAATTTTAGGATCAATGTACTCTCATGCGCAGGCGCAACCAAACACAGTCAAGCGCAGAACTTTTATAAATCTCGCCAACTGGTATTTGATTGACGTACTCTTATTTGCCTGCTTTGTGAAGGGGAAAAATAAGGAACTACATTCAGAAATTACTGATACAAGAAATATTATACTGTGGAAAGGTGAAAACTCTCCCTTTGCGTTTGTACGCAAACCCCGCCCCCACTCTCCTGCGTCTGCGCGCAAACCCCGCCTCCTCCCTCCTAATGCGTCTGCGCGCAAACCCCTGCCCCACTCCCTCAGAAGTACTCCTGCAACATGGAGGGAGACACAGCGCTGGTCCACACTGCCGAAGAAAACTCACCCTGTGTCTCAGTCAGCTCTCTCGCTCCCTATGTCGTGAGTCAGTATATCGTGAACACGAATTCGGGCTCTGGTAAGGGTACTGATCCACTGAACATTGGGACACTTATGACTCAGTCACCTGCGACACATTAACGAGTTCACGCATTGTAGCGCAGCTGTTATTAATCTGCACCACCGCTGTATAAATGTCACTATAGCTGTGTCTTGTTTCGAAGGGTGCGTGTTAGGTAGGGCGCGTCCTTTGAAGGCTGCAGTATACCAAGTGTCCTTTAAACAAACATCATTTAAACGAGACGGACTTTGTAGGACGAACGGAAACAGAACGTAACATGGTTGCCATGACAGCACGCCACTCTTTAACAAAGTCCCTTTGGAAGGGAGTGTGTGAGGTACATTTTAGGAGTTATAATGATATAGAGAAAAAAGAAAATAGATTTTGCAGGTGTATTTTAGTCTTTAATAATTTAATTGAATTATATTACTATAATTATACATAGTATACACTCTGCACTCATCTACTGAGGTCCTTCAACTTGGGAATTAGCATTACTTACATTTGTGCATCATATTTGTGAGCAAATTGGCATCATTTTATTTCAAGTTAATTATAATTGAAGCAAAGAATTGTGGGTTGTGAGTGCCCTCGAAGGATACACCTCAAGAATCCTCCGAATTCTGTGAAATAAGTTCAAAATTGAAGGCTGCATTTGGAGTATCTTGCTTTTCTGAAAGGAGACCGCCTCTCTGGTCAACAAATGCGACCTCTTATGGCTGTGTCTATCATAGTAGTGTATATAATTAAAATGAAGTATTATAGACTAAATATACATCTATTTTATTTTCTCTCTTCCGAGAAATGTTCCGGTAGGGGAACATGGTGAGCTACGATGCTCCCTGGTTTTTACAGTGCATTGTGGGATTTTTTTTTTTTTAGGGAGCAAACATAAACTGCAGTACGAAGAGTGTGTTAAACTTCGTGCTGCTGCGGCAAACTTGGTCGCAAAGCCCTCACAGCCCGAAAAGTCTTCTGCTCTGAAACAAAGCATGTTGTAAGCTTCATTTACATCTCATATGTGGCTTTGTCTTACAACTGAACATTTGCCTACTACTTAGAAAATACCGAGATATATTGTGTATTGCCATTCTGCCAAAAAATACAGAGTTGTCTTTTTAAAAGGTGCAAGTACTGACCCTCATGTTATTCCGAACATGTGTGACTTTCTTTCTGCGAGTGATTCAAAATTAATCTAAATGTCAAAAATCATAAAATGAAATTGTCAGAATGGATGCAACATTTTGCCCAGCAAAAATCACAAATAAATACTGAACAATTGTGTTCTGCCATTAAATTAGGGTTCAATTTGTATTTTTTATTTAAATGTGTCCCTTAAATGTATTTTTGTAAACTTATTGTGTTCATTGTAGAGCTGATGGAGCTGAAGGAAGTGGAGGAGAAACGGCATGATTCTATAACTGGAGAAAAATCTTTAAGTGGCTCAAAGACAGAAGACAATTTTTTACTTAAAAATCATCTAAGAAGAGCAGCCAAAAATACTTTCACCTGCTCTCAGTGTGGGAAAAGTTTCACATGTAAAAGCAATCTTAATAATCACATGAGAGTTCACACTGGAGAGAAACCTTACACATGCCATCAGTGTGGGAAATGTTTTGCATATGTAAACGATATCAAGAATCATCTTCGCCGTCACTCTGGAGAAAAGCCATTTGAATGTGACAAGTGTGATAAAACATTTGTTCTGGCACAGTACCTAAGAAACCATCTGAAAACTCACACAAATGAGAAGCCTTACAAGTGTTCATTTTGTGGAAAGAGTTTTACACGCCTGTACTATTTTAAAGAGCACCAGAAAAGACATACCGGTGTGGGGGCTCATATGTGCTTTGAATGTGGGAAGTTCTTTATTACAGCTAGCAACTTGAAACTGCACCAAATAATTCATACTGGAGAAAAACCATACAAGTGCTCACACTGTGGAAAGAGTTTCACTCGGTCTGACAGCTTGAAACTGCACCAAAGAATTCATATTGGAGAAAAACCTTATAACTGCTCACACTGTGGAAAGAGTTTCACTCAGTCACAAAACCTGAAAACACACGAGAGAATTCATACTGGTGAGAAACCATATAAGTGCACACACTGTGAAAAGAGTTTTACTAAGTCAGAAAACCTGAAAACACACGAGAGGATTCATACTGGAGAGAAACCATACAAGTGCTCACATTGTGAAAAGAGTTTCACTCAGTCAAAAACCTTGAAAACACACGAGAGAATTCATACTGGAGAGAAACCATACAAGTGCTCACACTGTGGAAAGAGTTTCACTCAGTCAAAAAACCTGAAAACACACGAGAGAATTCATAGTGGATAGAAACCATACAAGTGCTCACACTGTGGAAAGAGTTTCGGTCTGTCAAAAAACCTGAAAACACACCAGTGAATTCATACTGGAGAAAAACCATAGAAGTCCTCATACTGGGGAGTCGCATGAAGCCATGTGAGGGTAGGACGTGTGAATGGCGAGCTCTGCGCACTTTTGCTAGTTTTTAATTCTTTTTGTGTCATAAACCGTAAGATTCGATACACTCTGTTTCATAACTGTAATGTGAAGACAAAATGTCAAAGAATTCAAAATCCTCGGGCTCTGGAGACATTAAAAGACACCTCTGACAGGGCCGGAGACCAGAGACTTGGTTTGGACGGTGCGGCAGGAGAGATTCAGCGTCAACTGTCCAGCATGTCGGTGATGCTGATAAAGATCATAGCGGATTTGGAGGATCTTGCTATAGCCCGTTGATCGATTATGGCCATGGCAGCAAAATTCTGAGTTGGTTACAAGAATCGGGGATGTCAACAAACCGATCGATTATCTAGTCATCGGAGAAGCAATTAGCTACTAATCTGCTAGCGACTAAGGCAGATTTGCAGTGCTTCTGGAAAAAGTTGGAATTCCTGTGAACAAAAGCAGAGATATGGTGAAATTCCTAGACGAGCTCTTCCCGAGTCTGCTCGACATAACAGGCCATAAGCTGGAAATTGAGCAAGCTCACAGAGTCCTGGCTTGATGATCAGCTGAGGGAGACAGGCCCTATCAATTCAGGCCAAATTTCTGAGATCATCCAATAAAGATCTTGTGTTATGCGAGGTTAGGAGTAAAGGAAGGCTTTCTTGGAAGAACCACAACATTATCTTGTTCCCAGACTTTGCGAATTCGACAAGAGGGAAACACTATCGATTCAAGGAATGACAGAAACTCTAACATCAATGGAAGTTCACTTTTGCACTGATGTTTCTGGCCAAACTGAGAATAGATAATAAGGATGGCCGCCAAAGTATTTACATGTCCCCAGCAATCATTGTCCTTCATAAAAACATTGGAGTAAGGCAACTGGTGATTTTCATGTTGCTCCCAAGTGAGCTTGACTAACTGAACATTTACTTGACTGTCAGATGAAGCTGGGTGCCTTTTTTGTTTCTTGTTATAATGGTTTTGCCTAGTGGCTGGAGTTTGTTTTGTGGAATAACACTCCTTCAAGAAACTTTTGCATCGACGGTGGGTCACTTTTACTCTGAAGTTCCTGGTCAGATTGAGAATAGATGCTAAGGATGGCCACAAAGTATTTACTTGTCCCCATCAAGCATTGTCTTTTATAAAGTCAAGGGAATAAGTCATTTTGTGGCACTTGCTTTTCAGCCATGTGGACCTGACTCACTGAGCATTCACTTGACTGTCCGAGGAAACTGTGTGCCACCTTTGTTTCTTTTTGTGACAGTTCCGCCTAGCAGCTGGAGTTTGTTTTGTGGAATAACACTCCTTTGGGACAGTTGTGGATAAATCTGCTTGTTCTTTGCACTTATGCCTCCTATTGGATGGAGTTTGTTTTGTGGAATATTCTTTTGCAGCACCTTGAAAGGATTAGATCTTCTGCAGCACTTATGAAACAGATGGCTCTCTGAACATTCGTTTGACTGGCCGAGGAAACTGAACCATTTATCTTTTTATTTGAATTGTTTTGTGTGTGTGTGTGTGTGTGTGTGTGTGTGTTGGTTCCGCTAGAGGCTGGAGCTTTTTTTGGGGAGAACACCCCTTCGGGCACAGTATGTGGATGAATATACATGTTCTTTGTGTTTATTCTGCTATTGGCTTGTTTTATAGATTTTCATCTGTTATGTAATTCTGTCTCATAAACTTTGTATAGGAGCACCAGACTTGAGCAGTCCGATGGCAAAGTTGTCACGGGGGCTCTCGTAGGCATACATGGACTGTTTGAGTTTAGAGGGATGGACACCGGTTGGTGCTGTCGTGTGCAGGGTTAAAAAACAAGATTTTTCTTTTTTCTGTTTGTTTAGTTCGGGGAAAAGTTTGGGGTTTGATTGTTGCACTAATGTTGGATTGTGGTCTTTATCATCTTGTTTTTGACGCAATCAATTATTTTTAATATGTCAAAATGTCAGATGGTAATATGGGTGGATTCTCTCTCTCCACGTGGAATGTGAATGGGTTGGGGCATCCCATAAAAAGAAGGAAAGTTATTTCTCTTTTTAAATGTAAGAAATATGATATAGTGTTTCTTCAAGAAACGCATCTTTCCCCGCAGGAAGCTGAAAAATTTGAGAAGATATGGGGTGGACATTTTTTATTTAGTGCTAGCTCAAATAAGAGCAGGGGAGTCATTACATTGGTATGTAAGCATCTACAATTCAAATGTCTCAAACAGATTAAAGATAAATTAGGAAGAGTCATTATTGTTTTAGCTAAAATACAGGGGCAAAGGTTGATTTTGGCTAATATTTATGCACAGGGCTGTTTTATTGAAGGGATGTTGCAAGCTGCTGGCACCCCTCAAGATATAATATTGGGAAAAGACTTTAATCTTTTGATGGGTTCAGTCCTTGATCATTGTGAAGCAAAAGTAAGCCCCCTAGAGCAACATTGACGCTTCACAGTAAGTGTAAACATCTTGGTCTTACAGATATTTGGAGACTTTTTTGAATCCATCTTGTAGGGACTATAATTTTTTTTCATCCGTTTTCATCAAGTCCCTCTTTTCATCTGTTGTTGATTGCTCAATTGGAAATATCTTAGTCTCAGATCACACCCTGGTGAGTTTAGAGATTTTGCCACATACAGATAAAAATAAATCATATAGTTGGCGCTTTAATGTATCACTTTTGCAAAATCCTGAATTCCAAATTAATGTGTATATGGAGACCAACTGTTTCTCAGTTTCCTCTGTGGATGTGACTTGGGAGGCACTTAAGGCGGTTCTTAGGGGTCGGATCATACAGTATGCCTCATCCATCAAAAAGTCCAAAGCACAAGAACTTGTGGAGTTGGAAGGGAATTTTAAAAGAGCAGAGCTGAAGCGCAGAATGCTGTCTGATGGCCTCAGAGAATTGACCTGATTTTGGCTACTCAGGGCAAGTCATACTTTGAATCAGAGGACAAAGCAGGGAAAACTTCTGGCTAGATATAAAAAGCAAAGACAGTCTTTTTCTACCATTCCCTCAGTGAAATTTGCTGGTGGTGAAATTATCTATCTTAAAGAATTCTATCTTGATCTTTATAGTTCCACATCTTCGTCTACTGATGAGGATATTAGGATTCTAAATAACATCAAGTCTGCATCTAGAGATGCAAGGGTGTGCCTTATGCAATTCAAGATTTTAAATGGAGACTATTGAACCCCCTCTAGATTGTATAGGCTTGGTCTTAAAGACACCAATCCAAGAATTTTGGTTGAAGATTCAGTTTTATGTGTGAGGTATTGGGCTCTCCAATTTTTATTTGGCCCAGACTCAGTATTTTGGGCGGTCATTAATATGGAGAATAAGCACCTACAAACTGGGTCCTAACTGGCATTATAATCGCCAGACAGCTCATTTTTAGGGGTTGGAAGTCGGCTGGAACACCCTCATTTCAGGAGTGGTGTTCAGAGATGTGAACGGTGGCAGCTTTTGAAGAGGGATCATCCAGAAGACTGGAGAATTTAGACTTGTTTGTGGGAAATGGGGTAAATATCTGGCATTTTGGAGGGCTGTCGAGGAGGGACATTGGAGAGAGGTGTAGTGGATGTGTGTGATAATTATATATATTTTTGTTTTGTTTTTTGTTTGTTTCTTTGGTAGTCGGGCTGCGGTTCGGGATGGGATGGGATGGGGGGGTCAATAGTGAGGGTAAAATATGGACTCTGTTTGTATATGTTTTGCTTTTCTTTGTTTAATAGATAAATCAATAAAAAAAAGTGAATCACAAAAAAAGTGCCCATACTGTGGAAAGTGTTTCACTCAGTCAAAAACATTGAAAATGCATGAGAGATATCATACTGGAGAGAAACCATACAAGTGCTCACAATGTGAAAAGAGTTTCACTCTGTCAAAAAACCTGAAAACACACAAGAAAATTCATACTGGAGAGAAATCATACTCCTCATGTCATGTCTGCATCTCACCAAGTACTCTATATAGACATTAAAAAAAATTGCCCAAGAAGTCACAGTTAGTGGGTTGATCAATATGGATTTTTCAATTTGCCTACCATCTGTGCATCTCATCAGACCAGACTTCATTTTTCCTGTCTTTAACTGTCCAGTTTTTTGAGCCTGTGTTCACTGCGGTCTCTACTTTCTGTTCTTGGCTGACAGAAGTGGAACCTGGAGTGTTGTTCTGCTCTTGTAGCCCATTCGCCTCACCTCTATCATCAACAACGTGTTTCCATTCACAGAGCTGCCGCTCACTGGATGTTGCATCTTTAGCAACATTTGCCTCTGTGATCACAAATAGATTAAATAGATAAATTGCCCAGAAAGTGTAACATGTGAGCATTTTAATGAAAATTAAATTAATAATAAAATATTTGCTCAATTTCAAAGATTTTGAGACAGTTGTTCATGCTTTTATTACCTCGACACTAGTCTTTTTTTAACTCTCTCTAAGCAGGGATCTGTCAACAGCAACGGTCCTGTCTGCAACTTGTGCAGAATGCTGTATCCAGGCTACTGACTGGCGCCAAAAAAGTGAGCATATTACTCCTGTGCAATCAACTCTTCACTGGCTTCCGGTGCACTTCAGAATTTATTTTAAGATTTTATTATTGGTTTTTAAAGCACTACAATAGTGATCTCCTAAGCCACCACAAATATTCTAGGCTTCCGAGATCTTCAAACCATGGAATAAACTATGGAATAATCTTCCCCTTCATATTCGTTTGACCCCATCTGTTGAAGTCTTCAAGTCTCAATTGAAAACTTGTCTCTTTTCTCTTGCTTTTGAATCTAGGGAATATTAAACTGGAGTTATATGCACACGCACGCACACACACACACACTATCCTTTTTTAATATATAGTTTTTCCTGTTGAATTTATATTGCTTATATGTATATTATGTGTGGTGATGTTTCCATTCTTAATCTCTTAACTGTTTCTAGATTATTGATTGTGTAGCACTTTGGTTAATTAAGTTTTTTAAATGTGCTATATAAAAATAAATTGATTGATTGAAAATATTTGGATTATTTCTATATTTGTCTTGCCCTCTTTGTGTTTACGTACTGTCTTATGTCACTATTAAAGGCCATTCTTCATAATGTTTTTGATATGTAATGAATTTGATACATGATACAACAGTGATGTTATTCACATAATAAACCTTTTTCCACTTACTGTAACATACAGTTGAAGTCAGAAGTCTACATACACCTTAGCAAATACAATTAAACTCAGTTTTTCACAATTCCTGTCATTTAATCATAGAAAA
The DNA here is from genome assembly GCA_032164185.1 of Moxostoma hubbsi. NCBI lineage: Eukaryota > Metazoa > Chordata > Actinopteri > Cypriniformes > Catostomidae > Moxostoma > Moxostoma hubbsi. The sequence goes on from JAVLUX010000001.1 coordinate 44,838,730, forward strand.
CATTCCCTGTTTTAGGTCAGTTATGATCACTACTTTATTTTAAGAATGTGAAATGTTGGGGCCTGGGTAGCTCAGAGAGTATTGACGCTGACTACCACCCCTGAAGTTGCGATTTTGAATCCAGGGCATGCTGAGTGACTTCAGCCAGGATTCTTAAGCAACCAAATTGGCCCAGTTGCTAGGGAGGGTAGAGTCACATAGGGTAACCTCTTTGTGGTTGCGATTAGTGGTTCTCGCTCTCAATTGGGCGCATGGTAAGTTGTGTGTGGATCGTGGAGAGTAGCATGAGTCTCCACATGCTGTGAGTCTCTGTGGTGTCATGCACAACGAGCCATGTGATAAGATGCGCATATTGACGGTCTCAGAAGTGGAGGCAACTGAGACTTGTCCTTCTCCACCCTGATTGAGGTGAGTAACCACGCCACCACGAGGACCTACTAAGTAGTGGGAATTAGGCATTCCAAATTGGGAGAAAAGTGGATAAAAAAAGAATGTGAACTGTCAGGATAATAGTAGAGAGAATTATTTATTTCAGCTTTTATTTCTTTCATCACATTCCCAGTGTTTCAGAAGTTTACACACACTTTGTTAGTACTGTATTCAGTAACATTGCCTTTAAATTGTTTAACGTTTTGGGTATCCTTCCACAAGCTTCTCACAATAAGTTGCTGGAATTTTGTCCCATTCCTCCAGACAGAACTGGTGTAAATGAGTCAGGTTTGTAGGCCTCTTTGCTCACATGCCTTTTCAGTTCTGATCACTGATTTTCTATCAAATTGTGGTCAGGGCTTTGTGATGGTCACTCCAATATAAGGACTTTGTTGTCCTTAAGCCATTTTGCCTCAACTTTTGAGGTATGCTTGGAATTATTGTCCATATAGAAGACCCATTTGTGACCAAGCTTTAACTTCCTGGCTGATGTCTTGAGATATTGCTTCAAAATATCCACATCATATTCCTTCCTCATTATGACATATATTTTGTGAAGTGCACCAGTCCCTCCTGCAGCAATGCACCCCACAACATGATGCTGCCACCCCCATGCTTGATGGTTGGGGTAGTGTTTTTCAGCTTGCAAGCGTCACCCATTTTCCTCCAAACATAACGCTAGTCATTATGGCCAAACAGTTCGAATTTTGTTTCATCAGACCAGAGGACATTTCTCCAAAAAAGTAAGATCTTTGTCACCAGCTGAATGTGTTAGATTAGAGAAATTAGAGAAACATTTATGAAATGTCAATGGAAATAGAAGTCTGGTCACTTCAGATTTACTTGTATAATGCAACAAAATCTATTTTTAAGTTGAACATCAGCAGGACTGATTTATCAGATGTTGGTGTTTTAAACACTCCAATCCAGCAGGAGGCGGAAATTAACCGGAAGTTTTTTCATACACCGACAGAAAACACCAAGAAGAAGAATATCTGAAAGTTTGATCGCTCAGTTCAGCACATGTTCAATGTGTTTTACATTGTGATATCCTGTGCATGTTGTTTTTTTCTCTTTGGCGTTTTAATGACTTTAAAAGAAGCTCATTATCGTCTGATGTAGTTTGTTTTGTTACTGGTCACAGGCTAGAGGTGAGAAAAACAACAAAACAGGTAAGAACCAGTAGATTATTTACACTGTCTGTCTGTGGCTAAACTCATTACTAAATTAATGTTCTTATGTTTAACCAGCAAATATTATATTTTTATATATTTGGTATATGTTTTAATTTTCGTGCTCATCTATATTTATACCATCTCAGAATATATATATATATATATATATATATATATATATATATATATATATATATATATATATATCTTTTGTTATAATCATACAAATTTTAATTTCTTGCCCATTTATATACAATCTGTTATATTATTCCTGCAGTCAGGAAGAAAAAAAACAAACAAACACACATTTATATTTATACCATTTCTGAAATATAATAATGTTTTAGAGTTTGATGAATGTCAGTCCATTATAATGATGATGTTTTTGTGTTCAGATGTTGATCATGAGAGAGCAGGTGGATGTGATTCATGCTGGAGAACAGCAGATGCTGCAGATACCAGTGAAGATTGAAGTGAAGCAGGAGGAGATAAAAGAGGAAAACACAACAGAAGAACAACAGACTGATGAAGATGATGATGAACAGCAGATATTGCAGACACCAGTGAAGATTGAAGTGAAGCAGGAGGAGATAAAAGAGGAAATCACAACAGAAGAACAACAGACTGATGAAGATGATGATGAACAGCAGATATTGCAGACACCCGTGAAGATGTTTTCAGTGAAGTTGCTTGACTGCAGGAAACTGATGAAGATGAGAAGAGAAACCACAGCAGAGGAACAACAGGGTGATGAAAATGTTTTTATTCCTGCAGGTATGTTTCTTCCTTTAATGTTGTGTTACATCTTCATGACAATCCTCTGTTATGTCCGAGTTTGATACAAGAAAGACGGGTCAAACTAAAAAGTTCCCTGCTATTATTATTTTAGTTTTGTGTTATTCTAAACAGTGGAGTGGTGGCGGTGTAGTGGGCTAAAGTACATTTATGGTAATCAGAAGGTCGCTGGTTCGATTCCCACAGCCACCATCATTGTGTCCTTGAGTAAGACACTTAAGTCCAGGTTGCTCCGGGGGGGGGGATTGTCCCTGTAATAAGTGCACTGTAAGTCGCTTTGGATAAAAGCATCTGCCTAATGCATAAATGTAAACATAAATGACTTTCGTTCTGTGACTAGAGCTGGGCGATTTTTTTTTTTTTTTTTTTTTTTTTTTTAATATATAAGGTTGAGTGACAAAGGGATTTGAATTTATTTAAAATGAATGAATGAACGTTACATTTTATATAGCTCTTTTCTGACACTACACTCAAAGTGCTTTACACAGTGAACAGGAGACTCCCCTAAACCACCATCAGTGTGCAGCATCCACCTGATTATGTGACTGCAGCCATAGTACATAGGAGGGGATTATTCGGAGGCCATGATTGAGAAGGGCCAATGCGGGGAATTTGGCCAGGACACCGGGGTTACACCCCTAAAATTTAGACCTAAATGAACAACAGTTTTTTTTTCTCCACAATTTGGAATGCCCAATTCCAAATGCACTCTAAGTCCTCGTGGTGGTGTAGTGACTTTACTAGTGCCTCAATCTGGGTGGCGGAGGATGAATCTCAGTTGCCTCCGCGTTTTAGACCATCAATACACTCATCTGATCATGTGGCTTGTTGAGTGTTTCACCGCGGAGATGTAGCGCGTATGGAGGCTTCACGCTATTCTCCGTGACATCCACACACAACTCGCCACACGCCCCACCGAGAGCGAGATCCACATTATAGTGACCACGAGGAGGTTGCCCCATGTGACTCTACCCTCCCTAACAACCAGGCCAATTTGGTTGCTTAGGAGACCTGGCTGGAGTCACACAGCACACCCTGGATTTGCTTTAGAGTTTTTGATTTTCTTAAAACAATATTTCATGGTATGGTTGACATTTTTGGTGGAATTGACCATTTGTTTTCCACATAGAGCAAAAGCCAAACAGACATACACAAAGAACGTTTTGTTATTCTATTATTGCTATTATCAGATGATGTGTGAAAATGATGCCAATTTGACTTGTCTGCGGTTGGTTTCCTAACAATAATTCTTCATTAATGCATTCGTTAAAAAATAAAATAAAAATTATTTTTCAGGCTTTTCTATGACTGCCCGCTCCCGTCCACATCTCATGGAAGTACCATCTGCTCCCAACTTGAACTTTAATTTAAATTGAATCCCACGCAACAAGAAATCTTATCGGGTCCTGTTGGAGTTCCACAGGAATGCAGACCGCTAACTGGATTATTCAAAAATAGGCATTACAGTATGGTTAATACATTCCATTTTATTGATTTTCCCAAAAATTATTAGGTTGTGATGTATATTGTGATATAAAATTACTCCTATTGTGATAAAAAGACTTTGGTCATATCGCCCACCCCAAACTGTGACTCACATTTAAACAAAATGACTAAAATCATGAAATAAAGTTATCAGGCAGAATATATGGTATAAATATAAATTGTTTGCACAGCAAAAATCATAAATACTGGACGTTTGTTGTATACTGCCATTAAATTAGGGTTCAATTTGCTTATATAAATTTGACCCTCTTGAATTGATTTTCATCAACTTATTGTGTTCATTATAGAGCTGATGGATGTGAGAGAGGAACATGAAGAGCTGTATGAAGTGGAGGAGGAACAGCATGATTTCATAACTGGAGAAATATCTTTGAGTGGCTCAAACACTGAAAGGAATTTCTCTCCTAAAAAGCCTCAAAGAAGAGCAGCCAAGAAATCTTTCACCTGGTCTCAGTGTGGGAAAGGTTTTAAATGTAAAGAACAGCTTAATAACCACACAATAATTCACACAGGGGAGAAGACTTTCTTTTGTCATCAGTGTGGGAAAAGTTTTGCATATGTACATGATTTCAAGAATCATCTCATCTATCACTCTAGAGAAAGACCTTTTGAATGTGATAAGTGTGGGAAAACATTTGTTGTAGCAGCATACCTAAAAAAACACCTGAAAACTCACACAAATGAGAAGCGTTACAAGTGTTCATTTTGTGAAAAGAGTTTTACACGCCTGTTCTATTTGAAAGAGCACCAGAAAATACATTCTGGTGTGGCAGCTCATGTGTGCTTTGAATGTGGGAAGAACTTTATTACAGCCAGCAGCTTGAATCGGCACCAAATAATTCATATCGGAGAGAAACCATACAAGTGCTCACACTGTGAAAAAAGTTTCACTCAGTCAAATGGCCTGAAAACACACAAGAGAACTCATACTGGAGAGAAACCATACAAGTGCTCACACTGTGAAAAAAGTTTCACTCGGACGGAAATCCTAATATCACACGAGAGTATTCATACTGGAGAGAAACCATACAAGTGCTTACACTGTGGAAGGAGTTTCACTCATTCAAATTGCCTGAAAATACATGAGAGAACTCATACTAGAGAGAAACCATACCACTGCTCTTCATGAGGGTTTCATCTCAGCAAGTAATCTATATAAACATGTCAAAAGAAGTCACAGTTAGTGGTTGATCGATATGGATTTTTCGATGACTGATGCTAAATAGCTGGAGAGCAGCTTGGCTAATGGCTGATATACATAATACAATTTAACAACAGTATGTGCAAATCATTTCTTAATTCTAATTTTTTATTTTCAATTTTAAAATTACATGCAAATCAAGCAATAACAAATGATTGGGAAATTACATAGCACATACAAACAAGAAAAAAAGGATATGGGTTGGCATACAGATGAGAGATTAAAGTAAAATAAAGATTGGAATTCTTTACACAGAAATAATGTTAAGGAAACACAGAAAGGGCTGCCAGTACACAAAAGTGAAACAAAAACAATGGAAAGAACCGTAGCCAGCGGAACTGTTGGAATTCCTGAGGGTGAAGAGAGACAGGATATGGTGAAATTCCTGGACGGGCTCTTTCCAAATCTGCTCGATGTAACAGGCCATAAGCTGGAAATTGAACGAGAGTATCAGAGAATCCTGCTCTGCGGTCCGAAGAGGGAGACCGATCCGATCAATTCTGGCCACCGAGAGTGAGAACCACACATTATAGCAACCACGAGGAGGTTGCCCCATGTGAGTAACCTCCTTGTGGTTGCTATAATGGCCTGGCTGGAGTAACTCAGTACACCCTGGATTTGAACTCGTGACTCCAGGTGTGGTAGTCAGCATCAGTACTCGATGAGCTACCCAGGCCCCCCAAAATAGTAATTCTTTGAGTCAGGGGACTAAGAAGGAAAACTTCTGGCTAGGTATATAAAGCAGAGAGTCTTTTCCTACCTTTCCCTCAGTGAAATCTGCTAGCAGTGAAATATTTACCTCGGCCATTGCTATTAATAATGCTTTTAAAGAATTCTATCTTGATCTCTATATTTCCACGTCTTCATCTACTAAAGAGGGTATAAGAAATTTTGTGGAACCATTAGATCTCCCTAAACTCTCGGCTGAGCAAAAACATTCTTTTGATTCAGAGATAAATTTGGAGGAGCTTGGTGAGGTTTTTAAGGTCTTGCCTACAGGTAAGGCTCTGGGGCCAAATGGATTTGCCACTGAATTGTTTAGATCTTATGCTACCTAACTGATTCCACTCTTGCTAGAAGTTTATATGGAATCATTAAATAATGGAAAGCTTCCACCAACCATGACGCAAGCCTGGATCAGTCTGATTCTTACAAAGGTCAAGTGAGTGTAAGAGTTACCATCCACTTTCCCTGATCCAGCTAGACGTTACAATATTGTCAAATTTTGGCTTACCGATTATGAAAAGTTATGACATCTCTTATATACATCTTGATCAGGTGGGGTTTATTCGGGTCATAGCTCTTCTGATAACATTAGGCGTCTCATCAATATCATGTGGTCAGTGGTGAATCATCAGACTCCGGTCACTGCCATCTCACTTGATGCTGAAAAGGCGTTTGATATGGAGGAATGGGACTATCTTTTGAAGATTTTGGAAATGTACGGGTTCGGGAATACTTTTTTTGGGTGGATTAAGTTACTTTATAGACACCCTGTAGTGGCGGTTCAACCGAATGGACTAATTTCAGATTATTTTACTCTGGATTGGTTTTACCCCATTATTGTTCTGTCTTGACCTGGAACCATTAGCAGCCGCGATAAGAAAGGAGGATGTTTTTCCAGGGGTGAATAGCGGGAGGTGTGGCGCATAAGCTTTTACATTATGCAGATGATATTTTCTTATTCGTCTTTGACCCCACTAGATCTTTGCCTTGCCTCCACAGAATTATTAATTCCTTTTCTAAATTCTCAGGATAATTAGGCAGTTAATTGGTCTAAATCCGAAGCTTTGGCTCCAACAGCTTACTGCCTAGTAACTGCTTTTTTACATGACATCTTCCAGTGGCCCAAACAGGACATTAAGTATTTGGGTATTTTATTCTTAGCAAATTTGTGTGATTTTAGAGTTAATTTTGATCCTTTAATAAAAAGGTTTTCGAGTGATGTGAGCAGGTGGGCTTCATTACATTTAGCTACGATTTGGAAGTTTAATGTTATTCAAATGAATTGTATTCCAAAATTCAACTACCTGCTACAGTCTCTCCCTATAGATGTCCTCCTCTCTTATTTCAAGCAATTTGATAGCATAGTGAAGTCCTTCATTCGGAATGGTAAGCGTCCCAGATTACATTTCAGTAAGTTGCATAGGCCGATTGAGAAAGGTGAGCTAGGCCTACCCAAGATTTTGTTTTTTTATTATGCATTTGGCTCATTGGTTGCTTTCTGCTCTGTACTATTTTTGGGAGTAGCATAGACCCATCTTAAGCGGCAGATACTCTGGGAGTGGTGACTACTGCTTTTGGAAAAGGTCTGGAGGCATCAGTGTATTACTCCCTGCATATTCAGAGTCTGGGGGATGGAACTTCGGCTTCTCTCAAGAGATTATGGGAGAAAGATCTAAACTTGGCATTGAGGGGGGAGCGTGGGTTAGGATTCTAAAAAAATGTATGTATACATCTAGTGTGCGAGGGTGCGACTTATGCAATTTAAGATTTTACATAGATTGTATTGGACCCCCTCTAGATTTTATAGACTTGGTCTGAAAGACACATCCACCTGCTGGTGATGCCAATCAGAAGATGGAGACACAACCTATGTTTTTGGTGGTGTGTTAAGATCCAAGAATTTTGGTTGAGGGTTTAGAGTTTTATGTGTGATGTATTGGGCACTCAAATGTCATTTTGCCCCAGTATTTTAGGCGATGGGGTGGACATTAATATAGGGGATCAAAAACCCGCCGATCAAAGAATGTGTCCATGGCAGTTTATATAGTCTATTACTGTCACAGACACCTGGGGGGTATTTCAGAAAGCAAGGTTAGCTTACCATGACATAAACCCTGAACTTTTGTTTGATTAACCCAAGCATTGCTTACTCATGGTTATTGGATCCAGAATGCCAGTTCTGGGTTACTTCACTCAACCCTGAGATTGAAACTCTGAGTTTGTGTGCGTTCATGGTGAACTCAGAAAGGCATTCTCAGCAGACTGCCGAATCCACCATGGAAACAGACGTTAAGAAGAAATGCATGCCCTAAATCAGTGATGCAGAACATGAAGTTTTAATTTAGGACTGAGAGTTTCCTTGAGAGAAAGTAAACCGAATACATTTTTAAATTCATAAAACTATAAAGTTTTACTGTACTTGTAAAAGCTCCTCACATTATTGCCTAATAGGCCAACTTTTGCAATTTGATTAGTATTATGGATTGGCAATAAACCGGTACAAATTTGACAACTGGTATACATATTGTATTTTTGTCTCTATTACGGTTACACAATATCGCTAATGCGTGGCAAGAGATTTACACGGCATTCTATTCACCAGCATCTTCCTGGTTGTGCTCCAAAGACAGGAGAATGCAGAGCGGGATCACTCGCCCTACGCAACCCGATTTCACTCGATATTGCGCACAAACCACAAAACTTATGTGACCCGTTTGAGTTTTTTTTAAACTTAACCTCCGAAGACTCCCGCGTGACTGCTTTGTGCATTTTCCATTTCCCTTTCTGATTTGTAACTAGTAGCACCTAATAAACAAAAATAATGATAATAAAAAATTGTAGAACATAGTTTTCCCAAAAATGGAGGTCCACAAACTCAGTCACTTTTTCAGGACACTGTAAAGATAATTTTGTAAAAATCTAAATAAATGTACAGATCTTTATTGTAAAGGGTTTAAACAACGTTTTTCATGCTTGTTCAATGAACCATAAACAATTAAAGAACATGCACCTGTGAAACAGATGTTAAGACACTAACAGCTTACAGACGGTAGGCAATTAAGGTCACAGTCATTAAAACTTTGGACACTAAAGAGACCTTTCTACTGACTCTGAAAAACGCCAAAAGAAAGAGGCCAAGGGTCTCCGCTCATCTGTGTGAATGTGCCTTTGGCATGCTGCTTGGTGGCATGAGGACTACAGATGTGCCCTAACGAAAAAAATTATACTATATTGTATTTGAAATATATTCTCTTTTTTCAATTGTATATTGCAAATATACTAACAAAAATGTTACTATCTTTAAATATATTAAAAGTGTATTAGCATAATACTTTTACCAATTTGCACAATACAACTTTTAACACACTAAAATAATTGTACTTTAGTATATTATCTAAAAATATATCTTAGAAAAATATACTTGAAGTGAAAATTCTGTTTTTAATAGTGTATTTATTTGCACTTTAAAAATCTATTTTAGGCGAGTGGTCATTAGGCGCAAGTGTAACAATGAGCATTTCAGCAAGAAAAAATAGCAATGCGTCGTTTGTGTGTGGCCGCTGTTCCAAATATTATTTTTTTTTTTTTCTTTCAGCGTTTTTTTAATTTAAAAGCATGGTTGGTCTGCCTCCCATCGGCAGTTTAAATTAAAGCTGTTTATCCTCCTATTTTTTTGGTACCTATAGTAACAGCAAATTGGAGGCGGAACTATTCATTGCGGCGCTAGTGTTCCGCCCGGAACTAATTAAGAAAACACCTGTTGAGCGAAGCGCCATAAAAGACGACCGAAAATAAATCAGACAGTGATTGGCAACAACATTGATTTTGATTAATTATTATTTTTTGTGTAGTGTCAGATTAATAAATAAATAAAAAAATCCACTGCCATACAAATATTATATATTATATATTAATATTATTTTCCACTTTCACTGACTTTTTTAACCAACATCAGTCCTGATCATAACTACCAAATATTCATTAATTTTCAGACTTTTAACCCTTTAAATTGCATTTTATTTATTTATTTTTTTACATAATGCCACTGTTGTTTTTTTGTACACACAAATTTCTCAATACACACATACAAAACACACACTGATATCCATACCAACACACCACACAATTTAAGATGACTCATTTATTCAGTTGTCCTGCAGGTCTCTATAATACACCAAACAGAAAATAGGGAAAAAGCTTGTATTTGCTTCATAGGCTAAACATGAGGAAAATGGCGCCATCTGGTGGAAAATATTAAACAAAATAGTTATTAGTAATTTTGTAGCTAGGTCTCCGGAATGAAAGCATACTATCATATAATTCATGATTTTATGCTTTAATGGCTGGGTTAAATGCATCTTTAGCGTTATGACAAATAGATGTACAAATGTCCCAGACAGCATTAAATGTGAAACCATTTTAATGACAAATAAAAAATATTTTGTTCAACTTTATATTTGTCTTGCCATCTGTGTGTTTACATGTTGTCTGACGTCACTATTAAAGGTCATCCTTCATAATCTGTTTTTTTTAATTATTTAGACTTTGATACAATGTGTTATTAGTGATAAAGCTTTTTACACTTACTGAAACATGTATTGCAATCATTATAATTATCCAGCCTATTGAAATTAATGTAACATTAGCCCTTGTGTACTTTTTATCTAGAGAAAATTCCAAATTAAAGAAACATTTAGGTAATTTCAATGGAAAATGAGTCAGGTCACTTCTGATGTTCTTGTATAATGTATTTTAAAGTTAAACAGCAGGACTGATGAATCAGATGTTGGTGTTTTAAACACTCCGGTCCAGCAGGAGGCGGAAAGTTGTTTTATAAACCGACAGAAAACACAAGAAGAAGAAGAGCTGATAGTTTGTACGGTCAGTTCGGTAAGTGTTCAATGTGTTTCACATTATTATTGGCATTTGTATTAATTTTGATGTTTATGTTTCTGTGCATGTATTTTTTTTTTTTTATCTATTTGGTGTTTTAATGAGTGTAAGAGAAGCGTATAACCGCCTGATGGAGATTGTTTTGTTACTGGTCACATGCACGAGGTGAGAAAAAAAAATAACAACAGTTAAGAGCCAGAGAAGTCCAGTGTTTCTCAACTGATGGCGTAGTGTTGCCAACAAGCTGCGCATGTGCAAACAGTGTTGCCAGGACCAATCACTAATCTGTATTGTTTGCTCCTCCTTTGTTCTAATTTAAACAATTTAATTTGAACGTTTTATTTGATTTTCATTCTTATCACTGTCTTTAGGCCTGTCACGATAACTACTTTTGTTGGACGATATATCGTCTCGAAATAATTGCGATAAACGCTATTATTGACATTTTAAAGCCATTTTATGCCACTGATATAATGATAATATAATTGGATAATAATGAACTCCCTTTCATAGAGCAATTAACGTTTAGTTCATAAGAATATTCAGACATTGGAATCTAAATGTAAAAAAATAATAAAGTCGGGAAGGCCCCTCCTCAATCTCCAGGTTTTTGGTTATGTTTTAGATGAGCTTTTAGGTTTAAAAACACATGCTATTTCATTACAAAAACATAATTATCAAAAATTTGATCTCGACATGTTTATGATGATTATGATGATATAAATATTTTGATAATTATGTTTTTGTAATGAAATAGCATGTGTTTTTTTTCTCAATCAGAGGAACCATCATTTAATCGAAACAACCATTGTAGCCAAGGTGTATCTAGGAGAATTGGGGCTGTTTTAAAGGCAAATGTGGTTGCACCAAATATTGATTTTAGGTTTTTTTAAGTTTACTGGACTTTGTATGACATTAATTGATAAATGAAAACTATGTATGGCATTATTTTTAGACATCCTCACTATGCAGTAATTTTCACAAGTGCCTAAAACCTTTGCACAGTACTGTATATACGTAGTGCAAATGGGGTTTGTATTCAACTCCGGCCCGAGCTCCACCCTCTCTGGAACTACCATAGGCAATGTCCCACCACCCTAGATAATTTCAGGAGGTTGAGGTGGTATATTTGACATGCAGTCCCTCTATCGGTTCGTTTCACCTCATAATCGAGATACCCTACTTGTCGTGTGACCTCAAAGGGTCCTTGCCACTTGGCGAGTAGTTTAGAGCCCGATGTGGGGAGTAATACAGGCACTTTGTCTCCCGGTGCAAATTCCTGCAGCCAAGTTCCCCTGTTATACAGTCGGCTATGACGTTCCTGAGCTTGGAGCAAATTCTCCTGTGGTAGTTTCTCCAAGGTGTGGAGTTTTGGTCTTAGATCAAGAACGTATTGAATTTCATTACTGTTTGAAGGTCCCTCTTCCCAAGCTTCAGTATGATGTCAAGCATGCCGCGTGAGTGCCACCCATACATCAGCTCATATGGGGAAAAGCCAGTGGAGGCTTGCTTGACCTCTCCTACTGCGAATAACGGGATCAGGCCATTTGTCCCAATTTCTAGCATCCTCGTGCATGAACTTACGTATCGTATTTTTAAGGGTTTTGTTAAATCGCTCAACCAGGCCATCTGTTTGTGGATGGTAAACACTGGTGCGAATCGACTTAATACCCAGCAATTCATAAAGCTAGAGGATGTCCGTGACATAAATGCTGTGCCTTGATCGGTGAGGATATCTTTCAGAATACCCACCCGGGAGATTATTCTGAAGAGTGCCTTGGCAACACTGCGTGCTGAGATGTTGCATACAGGCACTGCTTCCGGATATCGTGTTGCATAATCCACTAGGACTAATACAAAGCGATGTCCGCGTGCTGACCAATCTAATGGCCCGACGAGCCAAAAGCCAATTCTCTCGATGGGGACCTCGATTAGAGGAAGGGGGCGCAATGGTGCTTTTGTGGTGGCCGGTGGATTTACCAGCTGACATTCACTGCATGCCGCACACCACCTGCGAACATCACCGCCAATGCCCGGCCAATAAAAATGGGCTATTAGTCAGTTCAGTGTTTTCCTCTCCCCTGAGTGACCTGCCATCGGATTATAATGAGCCGCCTGGAACAACATTCACTTTCATTCATCTTTTTTCCATATTCAAAGTGAATGGTGACTGAGACTAACCCCATATAATCTAAAAATGAAGGCAGGTAAATATTGAAAGAATTATCATTTTGGTTGAACTTTCCCTTTATGAATTCATGTCAATGTTCACCAGTTTAAAGTTGACAAAATTCCCTGAAAAATGAAAGGAAACTGGTATTTCTCTCCCATTTATATTTTATCTGTTATATTATTCCTACAATCAGGAAGAAAAAACAAACACACATTTATGTTCATACCATTTCTGAAAGAACTGATCTGTTCTTGTGTATAATCATATAATAATGTTTTAGAGATTGATGAATGCCAGTCTATTATAATGATGTTTTTGTGTTCAGGTGTTCATCATGAGAGAGCAGGTGGATGTGATTCATGCTGGAGAACAGCAGATGCTGCAGACACCAGTGAAGATTGAAGTGAAGCAGGAGGAGATAAAAGAAGAAAACACAACAGAAGAACAACAGACTGATGAAGATGATGATGAACAGCTGATGCTGCAGACACCAGTGAAGATTGAAGTGAAGCAGGAGGAGATAAAAGAAGAAAACACAGCAGAGGAACAACAGAGTGATGAAGATGATGATTTTATTCCTGCAGGTATGTTTCTTTAATGTTGTTACATCTTCATGATAATCCTCTGTTATGTCCGAGTTTGATACAAGAAAGACTCACAAGTCAAACTAAAAAGTTCCCTGCTGTTATTTTAGTTTTAGTGCTCAGTTGTCTTTTAAAAAGGTGCATGTACTGACCCTCATGTTATTCTAAACATGTATGACTTTCGTTCTGTGACTAGGGCTGGGCAATATGACAACATATATCATGGCGACAATATAAAGTGTCAATCGATAGAGATTTTGTTATCGTGTATATCACGATATGTAAATATCCGTGTGCACTACTTGGGCTTCACTTAAGACATTTTTTGAAGAATTTAAGAAACATGGAAATGGTTTATATGGACATGTTCTTATGTATGTACACTACCGTTCAAAAGTTTGGGGTCACTTGTCTGAAATGTTTCTCATGATCTTAAAAATCTTTTGATCTGAAGGTGTATGCTTAAAGTTTGAAATTAACTTTGTAGACAAAATATTATTCTGCCAAAACATATACATTTATTTAATTACAAATCTAAAATTTCCTAAAAAAAAAAAAAGTTTTTGAAATGGATGACTTGGATCAAAATATGAAGAAAAGAAGCCAATAAGTGCCCAACATAGATGGGAACTCCTTCAATACTGTTTAAAAAGCATCCCGGGGTGATTCCTCAAGAAGTTGGTTGAGAAAATGTCACGAGTACATGTCTGCAAAATCTAGGCAAAGGGTGACTACTTTGAAGATGCTGAAATATTACATAGTTTTGGATTTATTTTGGATTTTTTGGTCACAAAATAATTCCCATATTTCCATTTCTATTATTCCATAGTTTTGCTGACTACTATTATTCTAAAATGTGAAATAAATAAATAAATAAAGAATGAGTAAGTGACCCCAAACTTTTGAACGGAAGTGTACTTTCTGAACACTTTGGTCAACTGAAGTTGTTTTAAAATGTGCTATAAATATAAAGTTGTGTTGTATTGAGAAAATAAAAGTCAGCAGCCGCCCAAGGTAACTCAATGATATTAATCATGCGTTCAGCACTTAACATTTAATTTTCTTCTTATCTGACATGTGCATCTGTGTTTCTTGTGAGCGTTGTGTGCGCTTTCTCTCTTCGCTTCGACATCACAACAGAGTATTGCTTTTCGGCTTGTAACTTCAGGTCTCTTTGTCCCTGACTCTCTCCGGCCTTCTCGGCAGCCTTTTTAAGCCTGTCTCCATCATCACTGTAATGAGACACAGGTCTTTAGTGTTAACAATCACCAGGTGATGGCCTTACCTCCTCAACTCTCCCCAGTGACTGAAACATGACCACGTCCCGCTCTACAGTATTCTAGTCAGGAAAAAAAAACGAAGAACACCATCCCAACTGTGAAGCATGGGGAATGCAGCATCATGTTGTGGGGGTGCTTTGCTGCAGGAAGGACTGGTGCACTTCACAAAATAGATGGCATCATGAGGAAGGAAAATTATGTGGCTATATTGAAGCAACATCTCAAGACATCAGCCAGGAAGTCAAAGATTGGTCGCAAATGGGTCTTCCAAATGGACAATGACCCCAAGCATACCTCCAAAGTTGTGACAAAATGGCTTAAGGACAACAAAGTCAAGGTATTGGAGTGACCATCACAAAGCCCTGACTCCAATCTGATAGAAAATTTGTCATCAGAACTGAAAAGGGAGAACTCCGCAACAACCAACGTGACATGCGCGACAAGTGACCCCTCCGTCCCCAGGCAGTCGGACGTGGCGAGAACTCCGCAACAACCAACCCAACCAACCAACGTGGCATGCGCAACAAGTGACCCCTCCGTCCCAAAGCAGATGGACGTGGCGAGAACTCCGCAACAACCAACCCAACCAACCAACGTGGTATGCGCAACAAGTGACCCTTCCGTCCCAAAGCAGACGGACGTGGCGAGAACTCCGCAACAACTAACCAACCAACCAAAGTGGCATGCGCAACAAGTGACCCTTCCGTCCCAAAGCAGACGGACGTGGCGAGAACTCCGCAACAAGTGACCCACCAACCAACGTGGCATGCGCAACAAGTGACCCCTCCGTCCCAAAGCAGACAGACGTGGCGAGAACTCCGCAACCAACCAACGTGGCATGCGCAACAAGTGACCCCTCCGTCCCCAGGCAGACGGACAACTTGTGGGAGTTCTACAGTAATGCAGACTTTTAACTGGATTATTCAAAAATAGGCATTACAGTATGGTTAATATATTACATTTATTTGATTGATTTTCCAAAACAAATACAATGTTGTGATGTATAATGTGATATAAAATTACTCATAATGTGATTTAAGACTTTGGTCATATCGCCCACCCCAAACTGTGACTCACATTTAATCTAAATGACCAAAATAATGAAGTAAAATTAGCAGTCAGTATTGATGGTGTAAATATAAACAGTTTGCACAGCAAAAAGCATAAATAAAGACTGGACATTTGTTGTATACTGCCATTCAATTAGGGTTAAATTAAATTTGACCCTCTTGAATTGATTTTCATCAACTTATTGTGTTCATTGCAGAGCTGATGGAAGTGAGAGAGGAACATGAAGAACTGAATGAAGTGGAGGAGGAACAGCATGATTTCATAACTGGAGAAAAGTCTTTGAGTGGCTCAAAGACAGAAAATTATTTATCTCCAAAAAATCCTCGAAGAGCAGCCAAGATATCTTTCACCCACTCTCAGTTTGGAAAATGTGTTACACGTAAAAGAGATCTTAATAAACACATGAGAGTTCACACTGGAGAGAGACCTTACACGTGCCATCAGTGTGGAAAAGGCTTTAAACGTAAAGAACACCTTAATAACCACACAATAATTCACACAGGAGAGAAGCCTTTCTTGTGTCATCAGTGTGGGAAAAGTTTTGCATATGTACATGATTTCAAGAATCATCTTCGCTGTCACTCTGGAGAAAGACCTTTTGAATGTGATCAGTGTGATAAAACATTTGTTTTGAATTCAGTCCTTAAACAACATCTGAAAACTCACTCAAATGAGAAGCCTTACAAGTGTTCATTTTGTGGAAAGAGTTTTACACGCCTTGACTATTTTAAAGAGCACCAGAAAATGCATACCGGTGTGGGGGCTCATATGTGCTTTGAATGTGGAAAGACCTTTATTACAGCCGGCAACTTGAATCAGCACCAAATAATTCATACTGGAGAGAAACCATACAAGTGCTCACACTGTGAAAGGAGTTTCACTCGGTCAGAAAACCTGAAAACACACGAGAGAATTCATACAGGAGAGAAACCATTCAAGTGCTCACACTGTGGAAAGAGTTTCACACGGTCACATGACCTGAAAACACACAAGAGAATTCATACCGGAGAGAAACCTTACAAGTGTACACACTGTGATAAGACTTTCACTCGGTCAGAAAACCTAAAAACACATAAGAGAATTCATACCGGAGAGAAACCTTACAAGTGTACACATTGTGAAAAGAGTTTCACTCAGTCACAAAACCTGAAAAAACACAAGAGAATTCATACTGGAGAGAAACCATAACACTGCTTTTCACAAGGGAAAAGATTCATCTCCGCAAGTAATCTATATAAACATGTAAAAAGTAAGAGATTTCATTACTAAAAAGATTGTTACAGGGATGACTATACACAGAAATAACATTCTTAAGGAATTCCAGAAAGGGTTGCCAGTACACAAAATACAATAGAAATTGAAACGAATACAATAGAAAGATTTTCTGTTTATCGGCCAAGTGAACACGGTTCTAGACCAATGCGATAATTGCAAAATGGCAACACCCGTAAAATAATATAAAAAAATAATAATTTGATTGATTAAAGGGGACATATCATGCCCCTTTTTACACAATGTAAAATAGTCTCAAGTGTCCCCAGAATGTGTCTGTCAAGTTTCAGCTCAAGGTACCTCACAGTAG
Source organism: Moxostoma hubbsi (assembly GCA_032164185.1). Lineage (NCBI taxonomy): Eukaryota > Metazoa > Chordata > Actinopteri > Cypriniformes > Catostomidae > Moxostoma > Moxostoma hubbsi. The sequence continues at coordinate 44,856,145 of JAVLUX010000001.1, forward strand.
TTTATTCTACCATTCCTTTATACCCCTGGGTAGGGTTGCACCAGCTGTGCATAAGGTTTCATGTTAGGATGTAAAGTTCACACTAAGGGCTTAGTAAGTCGGAGCCTAATTTGGTTGCACCACCTGTTCTTAAGGCAAGACTTGACTAGTAGGTCATAAGCTCCTGGTAAAATAATGTGTAGTCACACAATATGATGTTTACCTGCATTTATCCAATAAGCAGCCTTGAAATTTGTACACCAAAGTGTTAAAAGCCATCAATTTCAGTTTGATCTTGTTACTGTTGATGTTCAAACCTTGTTTGCTTACGTAACTGGTAGCTGTAATAAATTTTCCCCACTGAAATATGATATGTAATAAAACAAGATTTCATTAATGATATATTTAGCTTATGTAAATAACAAAATTCAATAACTGTACCTATAATGAATAAGGGACAATAAATACAAAAAATACATAAATAGTAATACAACAGGCTGGAAAAATATACATTTATTCATTTGATCTATTTTGCATATGTTGAAAATTGACAGTGGGCTGCATACACAGGAAAGTGCACTGTTAGATCGGTTTCATGATGAAGTAGTACGCTTTTTACTTAATGTTTTCTCCCATAACTGTAAACGAGTGTAAAAGCCAACATCATCATATACGTCGAAAGCACTGAAGCCTGTCAACCAAAACATGAGCTCACTGATGTCATTGAATCTACTTTTTTATTCCATCCGTTACTCCTGGTTGGAGGCTTCCATAAATATTTAGTGTATACTTAGGGTTACAATACGTTATACATAATTTTATTGGTGCAATGCTCAAATATTTAGTTGTGCATAAATTGTGACTTAGGGTGTACTCCCACTGGGCAATCTGTACCATGCCCGAGCTTGTTTGACCCCCAAAGTCCAGTTAATTTGACTAGTGTGATCGCTCCATAGCATGCCCAGGTTACGGTACACTGTACCGTGCCTTGGCCTGCTTGAAGAGGTGGGCTCGGGCATGGTTCAGTTGGCTCAGGCTCAGTACACGTCCAGTGTGATCCCTAACATGACCGAGCACGGAATTTGAAACATGACATCAGTGATGCGACTGGGCAAAGGGATCACTTTGGTCTATGGCATAGGTTCAGTCCTTACTGGAAATTTGGGCAGACGAGAGTATACAGGAGCAACTGGATACAACACACAAGAACACACAATAACTATATATTGGTAAAGAGATATTTGGTCAAATTTGCAACTATCTTCTTGCTCGTGGATACCAAAGAACCACTGAGCAATGATGTGACAAGCTGAAAAAAAGTATCTGAAGGTACGGAATGCACTCCGTAAATCTGGCAGCTCATTGGACGAAAAAGATAAATTCCAGTGGTACGATGCAGTCAACAATAAGGCACGTGAGAGGGCCACGTGTCACTGCGCTCCAAACGACTCAAAATAAGCCACGAAGTAATGTTACAATGATGGACTCCAATCAGGCCTTTAACATTATGTGCAATGTGAGTGCAGGCCAGCGGGGGAGTGGGGAGGGGGACAAACGAGCTTGGGCATGGTACAAGGCAACCGGGCCTAGTGGGAGTATGCCCTTAGTGCCCATTTACAACACAACTAGGAGAAGTTGTAACTTACATATAGCTGGTGCAACTGGGCCCTGTTTTGTAGCCCTTTTCAAAATGGGCTGTTTTAGTGTCTGTAGCTGTGTGCTCCCCACACTGGTTTCTGGAAGCTTTCTGCTGGTGCCATCATGGAGACCCCGGTGACAACAATGAAGGAGAACTTGAACAGTTCAAAAATTATAAATAGAACGGAGAACACAGTCAATCATCTTACTGTATTGTGCATAACAAAGGTCGAGTTATGAAATTTGAAAAACAGATATAGTTGTCGAAAATACCACTATCGTTTAATAATAATTTTTTTAATAATGACCGGTGATATTATATGGAAAATCTTCATTATATGACCACTCAAGTGAGAATGTGGAGGACGCCAATCGGTTTATATCATAACCAAAACAGAGCTACAGCATCATTGTTATGGAATTAGGTAGTTAGGGTTAGTAGTTAGGGCTAGTTCCTACATTACACAAAGCACAATGTTTTCACAACAAGTGTTTTTCTTGCAACAAGCAAACAAGAAAATTCAGAAAGCCAAATTGTAAACATTAAAAAAGTATAAAGTGCGAAACTTACGACTTGCAAATATGAAATTGGGTCAAGGAGAGTTGTCATTGATCCATACTTGATCCTTAGCTTTGAAGCAAATCCAGCCTTGTGTTGACCATCATTGATGAAGGAGTCCAAGTTAGCACAAACGGGTCATATATGGCGGACTGTGCAATGCTCACTCAGGTTTTAATAAGGACGGATCTAAGCTATTTGGGTGGACCTCTTCGCCAGCCATAGGTGGTACCTTTTCCCTTTTGATGTCACAAGGGGCTGCCAAACTGAATGGCTCATTTATTGATGGAGAATGGAAAGAAACAAGGGGATCATCTTCTACCATATTTTGTGGTTGTCTACACACAATGGGGACACAATTATGTTCCAAAAAATTTAAAAAGTGGATTTTGCATTATATGTCCCTTTTAATACCAAGTCCCAGTAAAATGTGAATACAGAACTCAAGTCAGCCCAAATATTGTCAAATTTGACTTTCACAGACATTTTCATATATTTTATCCATGATTTATGGCTATACACCCGGCAAGACTAATGTGTGACCGAGTACACGTGCCTACTGCTACATCACCATATACATCTTTCATTCAGAAGTTACGAATGTGGGGAGTCACGTGATGCCATGTGAGGATCGGACATGTGAACGGCGAGCTCTGCGCACTTCTAGATTTAATACTTATTATAATACTTAATATTATTTAAGACATGAGATTCATTACACTCTGATCCATAAATGTTCTTGGAGGACAATATGTCGAGACTTCAAAATGAATTCTCTCTGGAGACATTAAAAACATTTATGTGCTCAAGCTGTTGCCCCTGTGCAGGCCAAGGGCCTGGGAGTTGATTTGGTCGGGGAGGTGCGGGAAATGCGGCGGGAGATGCTGAACATGTTCGCAATGCTGATGAAGGTTGTTGCTAACTTTGAGGATCTTGCTGTGATAGGTCAATTGATCACCGCCATGAAGGCATAGTTCACTGATTACAAGAGAGGAGGTTGTCAAGAAATGTATAGATTACCTGGAGTCATCGGAGATGGAATTACATGCTAATCTGCTAGCAACCAAGGTGGATTTGGAGCGTGTCTGGGAGAAGTAGGAGGACATGCAATAACGTCTGTATCGTAGGAGTCCAGGAGGGAGTAGAGGAACAGGTTATTGTGAAATTCCTGGATGGGCTAAAAAAATAAGTTTCTTGGAAGACCCACAGCATTTTCTTGTTCACAGACTTTGCAAACTCGACAAGAGAGAAACATGATCGATCCAAGAAATGCAAGAAACATTTACATCAACAAAAGGTCGCTTTTGCACTGATATTCCCAGGCAAATTGAGAATGAATAGATTGAGAAAGGATGGCCATAAAACATTCACAACAAGCGATGTCCTTCATAAAGTCAATAGAGTATGTCATCTTGTTTTACTCAAGTTGTAGCCGATTGGACCGGGTCACTGAACATTATGTTGACTGTTTAAGGAATCTGCTTTTTTGTGATGGTTCTGCCTAGCAACACACCTTCAGGACAGTTTTATGGATGAATCTACACGCTCTTTGTGCTTAGTCCGCCTATCAGCTGGAGTTTATTTTGTGGAGTATTTCTTGCAAAGTCATTGGAGTAAGTTATTTGCTTGCACTCCGCCGAGTGGAGCAGTTCACTGAACATTCGCTTGACTGTTTGAGGAATCTGCATGCTTTTTTTTTGTTGTGCTGGTTCTGCTGGAGTTTATTTTGTAGAATAACACCTTCAGGATCGTTTTATGGAAAAAAAAATGTGTCCTTGTTTTGTTCTGGGGGATGTTTGGGTTTTGATGGTTGCACCAATGTTGGAATGTGGTATTTTATAATCTTGTTTTTGACACAATCTATTTTTTCTTAGACGGCAAATGTCAAATGTTAATATGAGTGGATTGTCTCTCTCCATGTGGAATGTGAATGGGATAGGGCACCCCATAAAAAGAAGGAAGGCTATTTCTTTTAAGTGTAAAATATGATAGTGTTTCTTCAAGAAACGCACCTTTCTCCACAGGAAGCTGGAAAATTTGGAAAGATATGGGGTGGGCATTTTATTTAAAGTGCTGGCTCGGGTAAGAGCAGGGGAGTCATTACGCTGATAAGTAAACATCTACAATTCCAATGTCTCAAACAGTTTAAAGATAAATTAGAAAAGAGTCATTATTATTTTAGCTGAAATTCAGGGACAAAATCTTATTTTGGCTAATATTTATGTACCTAACATTGATGATCAGGGCTTTTTTATAGATCTTGAAGGATGTTGCAAGCCACTTGCACCCCTCATGATATAATATTTGGAGAAGACTTTAATCTTTTGATGGACTCAGTCCTTGATCATTGTGAAGCAAAAGTGTGCAAGCCCCCTAGACAACATTGACGCTCCACAGGATGTGTAAAAATCTTTAGTCTTATAGATATTTGGAGACTTTTGACTATACATTTTATTCATCAGTCCATAAGATTTTCTCTCTCGCTCTCTCTCTCTCTCTCTCTCTCTATATATATATATATATATATCTATATATCTATATATATATATATATATATCTAAGTCCCTCATTTCATCTGTTGTTAATTGCTCAATTGGAAACATTTTAGTCTTCGATCATGCCCTGGTGTGTTTAAGAGGTGTTGCCACATAGGGAGAAAAGGAAATCATATAGTTGGTGCTTTAATGTATCCCTTTTTCAAAATGATACAAATGATAAAGGCTGAAATCAGTGTCTATTTGGAGACCAACTGGTCCTCAGTATCCTCTGTGGGTGTGGCTTGGGAGGCACTTAAGGTGGTTCTTAGGGGCCGGATCATACAGTATGCCTCATTCACCAAAAAATTCAAAGCACAAGAACTTGTGGGGTTGTAAGGGAATATTAAAAGTTCAGAGGCAGAGCTGAAGTGTCGAATGTCATCTAATGGCCTCAGGGAATTAACCCGATTGAAATACAGATATAACACTATTTTGTCGCGGAGGGTGGAGTTTTGGCTATTCAGGGCAAGACAGTCATACTTTGAGTTGGGGTACAAAGCTTTTTCTACCTTTCCACTGGTGATCAAATATTTACCTCGGCCATTGATATTAATAATGCTTTAAAGAATTCTATCTTGAGCTATATAATTTCATGTCGTCTTCTACCAATGAGGGTATTAGAACCTTTTGTGGAACCATTTGAACTTTCTAAACTGATGACTGAGCAAAACAATTCCCTTGATTCTGAGATAACCTTGGAGGAGTTTGGTGAGGTAATTAAGGCCTTGCCTACAGGCAACGCTCTGTTGCCAGATGGCTTTGCCGCTGAATGTTTTAGATCTTATGCTACAGAACTGGCTCCACTTTTGCTAGAATTTAAACAGAATCATCAAAGAATGGAAAGCTTCTGCCAACTATGACAAGCCCAGATCAGTCTGATTCTTAAAAAGGACAATGATCCAAGCGAGTGTAAGAGTTATATTCCCTGATCTAGCTAGATCTTAAAATATTATAAAAAAATTTGTCTTACCGATTAAGTAAACTTATGGCATCGCTTATATTTATATATTCTTCTGAAAACATTGGGCGTTTCATTAATGTCATGTGGGCAGTGGCGAGTGATCAGACTCTGGTCACTGCCATCTTGCTTTATACTGAAAAGGAGTTTGATATGGTAGAATGGGATTATTTTAAGATTTTGGAAATGTACAGGTTTGGGAATACTTCTATTGGGTGGATTAAATTACTGTATAGACACCCGGTAGCGGCAGTTCAAGCGAATGGATTAATTTCAGATTATTTTACTCTGGATAGGGGCATCCGGCAGTGTTTGCACTCTTTCCCCCTTATTGATCTTTCTTGCCCTGGAACCATTAGCAGCTGGGATAAGAAAGTAGGATGATTTTCCAGGGGTGATGGAGGGAGGTGTGGCCCATAAACTTTTGCTTTACATGGATTATATTTTAGTATTTGTCTCCGACCCTACTACATCTATGCCTTGCCTCCACAGCATTATTAATTAATTTTCTAAATTCTCAGGATACAGGGTGAATGGTCTAAATCTGAAGCTTTGGCTCTGAAAGCGTACTGCCCTGTAACGTTTTTTCAGCCGGGCACCTTCCAGTGGCCTAAACAGGCCATAAGTATTTGGGTATTTTATTCTCAGCAAATTTGTCTAATTTAGTTAGTTAATTTTTGCCCTTCAATAAAAAGGTTTTCGAGCGATGTGGGCTTCATTTCATTTATCTATGACTGGGAAGGTTAATGTTATTAAAATGAATTGTATACCAGAATTCAACTACCTGCTACAGCAACCTATAGATGTCCCCCTCTCTTATTTCTAGCAATTTGATAGCATAATCTTTCATTTGGAATGGTAAATGTCACAGATAACACTTCAGTAAGTTACATAGGCCAATTGACTAGTGTGCTAGTCCTACCCAAGATTTTGTTTTATTGTTATGCATTCAGTCTCAGACATTTGGCTCATTGGTTGCTTCAAACAAAGATTGGTTACTGGTAAACCATACTGGTTTTGTATTGAACAGGAAGTTCTTGCCCCTATATTGTCATTGTAAAGCCTTTCTGTCAAACTACCCGGAGAAGTTAAGTCACATCCTGTTATCTCGCATTTGCACACGTTATGGACAAAAGTGTTTATTTCAGATTTTTTTTAAACATTGCTACGCACATATGGCTAAACCCCAAATTTTGTATTAATAAGTCCCCTTTCTGCTGGACAGAGTGGATTGTGAGGGAGGTTAATACACTTGGTGAGCTATATGAGAGTGGAGTGTTGAGATCCTTTGAAAATATAGTTCAACATTTTTGGATTCCCTGGTTTCAATTCTTCAGGTATTTACAGCTGCGCCACCTGCTCTGTACTGTTTTGGGGAGTAGCATACACCCCCCTAGAGCGGCAGATACTCTGGAAATGGTGATTACTGCTTTTGGAAAAGGTCATGAGGCATCAGTGTATTACTCCCTGCATATTCAGAGTCTGGGGAATGAAGCTTCAACTTCACTCGATATTATGAGAGAAAGATTTAAACTTGGTATTGGAGGAGGGAGTGTGGGCTAGAATTCAATAAAATGTCAAGTCTTCATCTAGAGATGCAAGGGTGCACCTTATGCAATTTAAGATTTTACATCGATTCCATTGGACCTCTTCTAGATTGTGTAGACTTGGCCTTGGGGAAGCACATGCCCACCTGCTGGCGATGCCAGTCAGAAGGTGTTTTTTGTTGGCGTGTTAAGGTCCAAGTGTTTTGGTTGAAGGTTTAGCGTTTTGTGGGTAACGTATTGGGCACTCTGGTTTCATTTTGCCCCTGACTCTGTATTTTGGGCGATGGAGCGGTCATTAGTGTAGGGGATAAACACATAAAAAAATGGGTCCTGGCCGGTGTTGTGATCGCCGGACGGGTCATTTTTGGGGAATGGAGGTCAGCTGGAGCGCCCTCATTTCAGGAGTGGTGCACGGGGATGGGCAGGGTGACGCATTCGAGGTAATGTCATATAGAGGGCTAAGAAACTGATTTATTTAATGGGAAGCGGGGCAACTGGTTGGCCTTTTTGGAAGGCTCTCGGGGAGGGGCAGTGGAGAGATTTTGTGTAGTATTATATGTGTGTGATTTTATTTTTATTTATTTATTTATTTTTTGGGGGGTTTTTTGTGTGTATACTATTGCTTTGACCACATGGATTTTTGGTTAAGGTGGGGTTGGGGATTGGGAGGGGGAAAAGGGAATTATGGGGGTTAAAGTAGATTCTGTGTACTAATGTTTTGCTTTTCTGTTCATTTATGTGAATCAATAAAAAGTGTTAATTAGAAAAAAAAAGAAGTTACAAATGTTTTCATGTTGTTTTCTGATCTGATTTCTGTATTCTGAACACATCTGTATTGATTACATGAATGTCAGAGCTGCTTTTAACCAAGGCGAACACACCTACAATATGCAAGTTTACCTGGAGTTTAAATACTGTTGTCCTGCATTTAAAAACACTTTTGGATAGCTAAATGAATGTTCCAGGTTCAATAAAAGTTAAGTTCAATTGACAGCATTTGTAGCATAATACTGATTACCATAATTAATTTCCACTCGTCCCACCTTTCCTATAAAAAATAAAGAGTTACAATGAGACACAATAGAAGAGAATGTGGGTTCTGAACATTAAAATACATGATGATGATGTAATGTCAACAAAACCTAGAATGACAGTAAAAATGACAATATAAACAAATTTACAGCTCAAATAATACAAGTGTATAAATCATAATCACAATCACACAAAAACTTTTTTTGTGGTAATTAACACTGCAACAAATGATGTCAATTGAGCTTAACTTGTGTTTAATTTAAAATAGATTTAATCATAAGTTTATGATTAGTTTTTAAATCTATTAACAGTGTATACACACATTAAATATGTAATGTATATTTACATTATTGTGTGTTTTATTTGTTACAGTTATCACCTTTATACAGTCAGGGTGTTATGAATTTAATTTCGTTCTATGTGAATCTTCTATCCAACAATGGCCTAAAATATTCTATCCAAATAATTTTTGGCCACAAATTTGAAGCGAAACCTAGACTTTAAAATCTAGTAACAGAGCACTGACATGGAGAAAAAGCATTGTATATGTGAAAAGATCTTGATTTAATTACATTTAATGTAAACAGCGGTTAATGACTGATGATTAAGTATAATGATGGTAACCAGGTTGTGCTTGCAGAAATCCACCTGAATGTGCACAAAATAATGAACTCGCTGTGGAGGTGAAAAAAATGTATGAAGTCATTACTATTGTGCTGCGATGGAATATCTGGTTTAGTCGAGGCTTTATTCCTAACCAATTTATCCACAGTACTGAATAAACACCTAGGATTGTTGTGGTTATTTTCTATGAGTTTGCTAAAATATGCTGACCTGGTAGCTTTTAGTGCCTGTCTGTAGCTACTGACACTATCCTTCCATGCACCACGAAACACTTCTAATTTTGTATTTTTCCACATGCGCTCCATTTTCCGAGCTGCTCTCTTGAGAGCATGAGTGTGACCATTGTACCATGGTGCAGGGCTTATTTCTTTAATCGAAGTGGGGGACAATATCAAGAGTGCTAGAGAAGACTTCATTTATATTTTTTGTTATTTCATCAAGTTCTTCTGGGCTTTGGGGTTTATTGAGTGTACGAGATAGATCTGGAAGATTACTTGTGAAGCTACATTCACCTAAAGGATTATTAGGAACACCTGTTAAATTTCTCATTAATGCAATTATCTAATCAACCAATCACATGGCAGTTGCTTCAATGCATTTAGGGGTGTGGTCCTGGTCAAGACAATCTCCTGAACTCCAAACTGAATGTCAGAATGGGAAAGAAAGGTGATTTAAGCAATTTTGAGCATGGCATGGTTGTTGGTGCCAGACGGGCCGGTCTGAGTATTTCACAATCTGCTCAGTTACTGGGATTTTCACGCACAACCATTTCTAGGGTTTACAAAGAATGGTGTGAAAAGGGAAAAACATCCAGTATGTGGCAGTCCTGTGGGCGAAAATGCCTTGTTGATGGTAGAGGTCAGAGGAGAATGGGCCGACTGATTCAAGCTGATAGAAGAGCAACTTTGACTGAAATAACCACTCGTTGCAACTGAGGTATGCAGCAAAGCATTTGTGAAGCCACAACACGCACAACCTTGAGGCGGATGGGCTACAACAGCAGAAGACCCCACCAGGTACCACTCATCTCCACTACAAATAGGAAAAAGAGGCTACAATTTGCAAGAGCTCACCAAAATTGGACAGTTGAAGACTGGAAAAATGTTGCCTGGTCTGATGAGTCTCGATTTCTGTTGAGACATTCAGATGGTAGAGTCAGAATTTGGCGTAAACAGAATGAGAACATGGATCCATCATGCCTTGTTACCATTGTGCAGGCTGGTGGTGGTGGTGTAATGGTGTGGGGGATGTTTTCTTGGCACACTTTAGGCCCCTTAGTGCCAATTGGGCATCGTTTAAATGCCACAGCCTACCTGAGCATTGTTTCTGACCATGTCCATCCCTTTATGGCCACCATGTACCCATCCTCTGATGGCTACTTCCAGCAGGATAATGCACCATGTTACAAAGCTCAAATCATTTCAAATTGGTTTCTTGAACATGACAATGAGTTCACTGTACTAAAATGGCCCCCACAGTCACCAGATCTCAACCCAATAGAGCATCTTTGGGATGTGGTGGAACGGGAGCTTTGTGCCCTGGTTGTGCATCCCACAAATCTCCATCAACTGCAAGATGCTATCCTATCAATATGGGCCAACATTTCTAAAGAATGCTTTCAGCACCTTGTTGAATCAATGCCACGTAGAATTAAGGCAGTTCTGAAGGCGAAAGGGGGTCAAACACAGTATTAGTATGGTGTTCCTAATAATCCTTTAGGTGAGTGTATCTTTAGTGGTCGAAAGAATAGTTCTACCTGAACGATAGCGTGGTGTAGATTGAGTAACATTAGCTGATATCATCACTCTGTTGCAGAATTTCTATATTATCAACATCAACTCCATATGACAGAATTAAATCTAGCATATGATTATGGCGATGAGTTGGTCCTGTTACATTTTGTCTGACTCCAAGAGAATTGAGAATATCGATAAATGCTAATCCCAATGTATCATTTTCATTATCTATGTGAATGTTGAAGTCACCAACAATTATAGCTCTGTCTACAGTAACTACAAGATCTGATAAAAAATTAGCAAATTCACCAAGGAAGTCAGAATACAGTCCAGGTGATCTATACACTGTAGCAAGGACAAAAGACGACAGAGATTTTTTATTTATATCTGACGGCATCACATTAAGCATTATAAGTTCAAAAGACTTGTATTTATATCCTGTCCTCTGAGTAACACCAAAAACTTAACTGTGAATTGTAGCAACACCTCATCCTCGACCCTTCAAGCGAGGCTCATGTTTATAACAATAACCTGGGGGAGTAGATTCATTTAAATAATATATTCATCTGGGTTAAGCCAGGTTTCAGTCAAACAGAGCCATCCAATCAATTAGTGCTTTGGTAGAAATAGATCTAATGTTTAGTAGCCCTAATTTTATATGGTGTGTACTTTTAATTTGTTTGTTTTGTTCAAGTTTGACCATAATAAAAACATTTCTAAATTATTTAGAGGGGTTTGTGTTTGGTAGTTTGGGGAACAGACAGTTTCTATAAGATATCTAGGTGATACAATCACAATGTGTTGTAGTTTATGTGACCTTTGTGACGTCTCAAGACAGCTAGCAGACGTTTGGATTAACCAGTTTGTCTGCTTCCTGACCTGGTCCCCAATTTGTCAAATACTACCATTAAGACTATGAGCCAAATTACTAGAGAGGAGAGCGGCACCTTCCCTGGTGGGATGGAGTCCGTCTCTCTTTAGCAGGTCAGGTCTACCCCAAAAACTCTTCCAATTGTCTATAAATCCTGTTTTATTCTTCATACACCACTCAGACATCTAGCCATTTAGTGACACTAATTACTATAAACCTCGTCACCACGACGAGCAGGGAGGTGGCAAAAGCCAAGAAGAACTTGTAGATACAGACAGGCACTAAAAGCTGCCAAGTCAGCATATTATAGAAAATGTATGCCGTTGGCATTAACCAAAATTATTGAGAAAAAAAAATGAAAAAGACAAAAATGTCCCTATGGTCAAACAAGGTTTTAAATGCATCTTTAGCGTTATGACAAATAGATCTACTGTTCTCACAAAAAAAGATCAACAATTTGTCCAGATAGCATAAAACGTGAAACCATTTTAATGACAATTATATAAAACTAACATTTGTTCAACTTTATTTCTATATTTGTTTTAACCTCTGTGTGTTTACATGTTGTCTGATGTCACTATTAAAGGTCATCCTTCATAATATGATTTGTTTTGACTTTAATACATTGTGATATTAGTGATAAAGCTTTTTCCACTTACTGAAACATTTATCATTATAATTATCCAGCCTATTGAACATTAGCCCTTGTGTACATTTTATCTAGAGAAAAATTCTAAATTAAAGAAACATTTAGGAAATGTCAGTTGAAAATGAGTCAGGTCACTTCTGATGTTCTTGTATAATGTATTTTAAAGTTAGACAGCAGGACTGATGAATCAGATGTTGGTGTTTTAAACACTCCGGTCCAGCAGGAGGCGGAAAGTTGTTTTATAAAACGACAGAAAACACAACAAGAAGAAGAGCTGATAGTTTGTACGGTCAGTTCGGTAAGTGTTCAATGTGTTTTATATTATTATTGGCATTTGTATTTATTTTGATGTTTATGATTCTGTGCGTGTTGTTTTTGAATCCATTTGGTGTTTTAATGAGTGTATGTGAGGCGTATAACCGCCTGATGGAGATTGTTTTGTTACTGGTCACATGCACGAGGTGATAAAATAACAAAACAAAACAGGTAACAGCCAATAATAATAATAATAATAATAATTAAGTCCAGTGTTTCCTTACTGGTGGCGTAGTGTTGCCAACGAGCTGCGCATGTGCAAACAGTGTTGCCAAGGACCGATCACTAATCTGTATTGTTTGCTCCTCCTTTGTTCTAATTTAAACAAAATATTTTTTATTTTATTTTTAATGTTCTCATGCACTTATCACTGTCTTTAGGCCTGTCACGATAACTACTTTTGTTGGACGATATATTGTCCTTTAAATAATTGCGATAAACGCTATTACATTTTAAAGCCGTTTTATGCCACTGATATAATGATGATGTAATAGCATAATAATGCAAGTACACCATTTCAGAGAGCAATTAACTTGTAATTTTGAAGAATATTCAGACATTGGAATTGAAATGTCAATAAAAATTAAAGTCGGGAAGGCCCCTCTCCATCTCCAACTGCAGTTTTTGTTCCCATCTGGGAAAACTATATGGGATGGTCATGTTTTAGATGAGCTTTTAGGTTAGTTGTATACATCTCGATAATGATGTTTTTGTTCTGAAATAGCATAAAAGTATTTTGTTTTTAAATAGAAATCTATTTTCATGAAGGCATGTTTCTCACATATTTTTACTAAATTAACACAAGGGAGAGTAAAATGTAATCATTTTTATTGATTTGCTCATTTATACTTGTATTTAATAAACAATAAAATCTTATTTACCTTCATATATGTTTTCTAAAACATTTGTCTTGTGAATGATTAAGGTGTTCAAAAACTACGTAACTTAATTTTTGAAACGATGAATATTGCATCATACTAAATTATCAAGTATATTATTATAACGTAAAACTGATTGAATGTAAACTATTTAATTCACCCTAAACTGAGGTTTTAATTTTGACACTGCAAGTGCAGTCGTGTTTATTTCACCTTCACCAGGAGATTTTATTATGAAACGGGAAAAGTGCAATGTTTGTTTGACAGTTATGAGTTTCACTTCTTGTGAACCGCTGTCAAACTCTCCTTTATTGTTCCGCGTTTGTAGATTTGTACGGAATCAAATGTTTGGGTTCAGAAAATTGTATTTCTCGACTGGAGTTGTGTGGATTATTTTGATGCACCCTAAATATGCATTTTGGACCGTCAAAAATGTAGGTCATTCACATGATTTTTTTAGAAGAGAAGTCCTGAAATGATATCCTAAAAATCTTAAATTCTGTTTTGATGAAGAAAGAAACTCTTGGATGGAGTAAATTATCAGCAAATATTCATTTTTGAGTGAACTATTCCTCTAAGTACTGTGGAGCCAGACCATTCAAAGATTTGTGTGTATTTGACAGAATTTTACAATTAATAAGAAATTTAACAGGTAGCCAATGTAACAATGATAAAATGGGGCAAATATGATCATATTACATGGTTCTAGTCAGCACTCTGGCAGCTGCATTTTAAACCAATTGAAGTTAATTTATTGAACTTGATGGACATCCTACCAGTAATGCATTACAATAATCTAGTCTTGAGGTCATTAACACATTTGTTAATTTTTCAGCATCAGCAATAGAGAGCATGTGCCGTAATTTAACAATATTTCTGAGATGGAATAATGCTGTTTTACAAACATTGGAAATTTTAATTTCAAAGGACAGATTGGTGTTCTATTTAAAACCTACTACATCCATCGAGAGTCAAATTATATTTTAGAGGTTTTTGGTTCAATAATTAGTACCTCTGTTTTTTCAGAATTGATTAGAAGGAAATTTCTGGCAATCCAATCTTTGATTTCACTGATAAACTGCTAAATTGGAGAATTGTGAATTTTCTTTGGGTTTAGAAGAAATATAAAGTTTGGTATCATTGGCATAACAGTGGAAACGTATTCCATGATCCCTGATAATATCTCTCAGGGGAAGCATGTATGTGGAGAAAAGCAGAGGCCCTAAAACTGATCCCTGTGGCACTCCATACTTCACTTTTGTTTGATTTGATAATTCCTCATTTACACATACAAAGTGGTAGCAGTCTGATAAATAGGACATCATAATTCTCTAGCCTATTCAAGAGAATGTTGTGATCCATCGCGTCTTAAGACATCACTAAGGTCTAAAAGTAGTAGAAGAGAAATGCAGCTGCTATTAGTTAATAAGTGGAAGTAATTTGTAACTCCACTAAGTGCAGTCTCTGTACTGTAATGGGCCTAAATCCTGACTGAAATGGTTCATATATACAATTTCTCTGTAAAAATGAACCTAGTTAGGAGGACACTACCTTTTCTAATATTTTCGACATAAATGGTAAATTTGAAATTGGTCTGTAATTAGTCAATTCTTCAGGATCAAGCTGTGGATTCTTAATAACGGTTTGATAACTGCCATTTTAAAGTTTCTTGGGGCATGTCCTAAGGATTGCGAGGAGTTAATAATATTAAGAAGAGCTTCTGAGATTACAGGGAATACCTCTTTTAAGAGCTTTGTTGGTATTGGATCTAACATACATGTTGTGGCTTTATAATTGTGTTAACTTTTCATGACCTATGACAGCGAAGGATTGAAGTTGCTCGTGAAGACAATTATGAGCACTGTTTTCTGAGGTGCTGTGGCCATTGATTGCATAGTTCCGATTTATTTCAATTTTATCACTAAAGAAATTCATGAAGTCATTACTATTGTCTGCGACAGACTATCTGGTTCTGTCGATGCTTTATTCCTAACCACTGGGCATACTATAGAGAGTGCTAGAGAAGACTGTATTTATGTTTTTGTTATATCATTCTAGACTTTTTGGCTTACTGAGTATGAGACAAGTCTGGAACATTATTAGCGAAGCTCTCTTTAGTTGTCGAAAGAAGAGTTCTACCTGAATGATTGAGTGACATTAGCTGAAGGCAGTAAACAAGTTATGAGGTAATGATCTGAGATGTCATCGCTCTGCGGTAGAATTTCTATAGTATCAACATTAACTCCATATTACAGAATTTAATCTAGCATGTGATTATGGTGATGAGTTGGTCCTGTCACATTTTGTCTGACTACAAGGAGTTGAGAATATTGATAAATGCTAATCCCAATGTGTCATTTTCATTATATATATATATATATATATATATATATATATATGTATATGGAAATCTGAGTACGGCCCAGGTGATCTATATACTGTTGCAAGGGTTAAAGACGACAGAGATTTTTTTTATTTATTTATGTCTGATATTGTTTTTATTGTGTCTATTAATTATGTCTGACTGTTAATTGTAAAAACACCTCTTCAGACAAGGCTCATGTTTATAATAATAACCTGGGGAAAGTAGATTCATATAACCTAAAATATTTATTTGGTTTAAGCCAGGTGTCAGTCAAACAAAGCACATCCAAACTATGATCTGTAATCATTTAATTTACATTTAGTGTTTTGGTAGAAAGAGATCAAATATTTAGTAGCCCTACCTATTATATGATTATATCACCTAGATATCTTATAGTCTCTATAAGATATCTAGGTGATACAATCACAATGTGTTGTAGTTTATGTGACCTTTGTGACGTCTCAAGGCAGCTAGCAGATGTTCGGATTAACCAGTTTGTCTGCTTCCTGACCTGGGCCCCAATTTGCAAAATACTATCACTATTTTGCCACATGTTTAATATAGCTGCTTCTAGAGGTCGAACGGTAGTGGATTTTACTGATAGGATAACTAAGTTGGGCAGTATCTGCCGATAACCGATTAATCAACTGATAGTTTTTAAAATTTATACTGAATGAAAAAATATAACAAAGTAAAATAGCGTTGAACTTTATTTCAAACATAAACTGACTGAACCATGAAAATGTATTGTACTTCTTTTAAATGAAATTAATATATAAATATTAATTTATATCAAAAAATAGTTGAATTTTAAAGTCAGCTGATTTTTAAATTGATGTTGTTTCCTTAGTCCACAGAATTACAATTAATACATGAACCATTCAGCACCGTTATATTACTGTAACAACATACCTAGCTGTTAATAAAGAGCATTTCATTTTAAACTAATGTGCATAAAATAAATAAATAAATAAAAATTTTAGTCAGTCCCTATTCTCAAATGTTACGTCAAAAGTAAAATGATGAGGGGAACAGTACACTGATTCCTGCTACTCCAGACTCAAGCTTCATAAAACAGCAAAATACCACATTATATATATATATATATATATATATATATATATATATATATATATATATATATATATATATATATATATATATATATATATATATATATATATATATATATAATCTGTTATATTATTCCTGCACTCAGGAAAAAATAAACAAACTCACATTTATATTTATAGCATTTCTGAAAGAACGGATCTGCTCTTGTGTATAATCATATAATAATCTTTTTGAATTTGATGAATGTCAGTCTATTATAATGATGATGTTTTTGTGTTCAGATGTTCATCATGAGAGAGCAGGTGGATGTGATTCATGCTGGAGAACAGCAGATGCTGCAGACATCAGTGAAGATTGAAGTGAAGCAGGAGGAAATAAAAGAAGAAAACACAACAGAGGAACAACAGACTGACGAAGATGATGATGAACAGAAGATGCTGCAGACACCAGTGAAGATTGAAGTGAAGCAGGAGGAGATAAAAGAAGAAAACACAACAGAGGAACAACAGAGTGACGAAGATGATGATGAACAGAAGATGCTGCAGACAACAGTGAAGATTGAAGTGAAGCAGGAGGAGATAAAAGAAGAAAACACAACAGAGGAACAACAGAGTGATGAAGATGATGATGAACAGGGACAGCAGATGTTGCAGACACCAGTGAAGATGTGTTCAGTGAAGCTGCTGGACTGCATGAACCTGATGAAGATGAGAGCAGAAAACACAGCAGAGGAACAACAGAGTGATGAAGATGATGATGATTTTATTCCTGCAGGTATGTTTCTTCCTTTAATGTTGTGTTACATTTTTATGACAAGCCACTCACAGGTCAAACTAAAAAGTTCCCTGCTGTTTTTATTTTTGTTTTAGTGCTCAGTTGTCTTTTAAAGATGTGCCTGTACTGACCCTCATGTTATTCCAAACATGTATGTCTTTCGTTCTGTGTCTAGGGCTGGGAGATTTATTATATATATATATATATATAACACCCCTGTTAAAATGCCAGATTTTTGTGATGTAAAAGAATGAGACAAAGATAAATCATGTTTGAACCTTTTCCACTTTTATTGTGACCTATAATAACCTAACTTAAAAACCTTACAATAACCTGGTTGCATAAGTTATCAGTCAGGAGAAGGGTACAAAAGCATTTCCAAAGTATTAGATATACCATGAACACAGTGAAGACAGTCATCATCAAGTGGAGAAAATATGGCACAACAGAGACATTACCAAGAACTGGACATCCCTCCAAAATTGATGAAAAGACGAGAAGAAAACTGGTCAGGGATGCTTCCAAGAGGTCTACAGCAACATTAAAGGAACCGCAGGAATTTCTGGCAAGTACTGGCTGTGTGCTAAATGTGACAAAAATCTCCCATATTCTTCATATGAATGGGGTAGGGTGGCAAGATATTGCCATGTCAAGACTCCTACTCCTACCCAAAAAGACTGAGTGCTGTAATAAAATCAAAAGGTGCTTCAACAAAGTATTAGTTTAAGGGTGTGCACACTTATGCAACCAGGTTATTATGATTTTTTATTTTATTTTTCCCTCCTCAAAGATTTCAGTTTGTTTTTCAATTGAATTGTTCACGTTATAGGTCACATTAAAGGTGGAAAAAGTTCTGACATGATTTATCTTTGTCTCATTCTTTTACATCACAAGAACCTGGCATTGTAACAGGGGTGAGGAGACTTTTTATACTTATATCTGAATTGCAAATGGTGCAGTGAATTTTAATTCTGTTTGATATTTTATTTTAAATCACTGGAACTTAAAATCAATTATTGTTAGGTGACATTGGTTTTATGTTGGGAAATATATAAAAACTGAAATATCTTGCTTGCAGAAGTATTCAACCCATGTGCTGTGTCAGCTGCTAGGTTACACTGATGAAAGAAATTGCCGTAATGAGGACACAATTACTTTACCATTGGCATCCACCTGTGAATCATTAAAGTTGCAATCACATTTTCTAGATAAAAAACCCATTGATGAAGGATCATTGTTCACTCTGAATCTGAAAGAAAATTAAGACTAAAGAGCATTACACAGAAGTTAGATTTAAAGTAATAAAAATGCTTCGATTAGGGAAAGGGTACAAAATATTATCCACATGTTTGGATATCCCTGTGAGCACAGTTGGATCACAGGAAGTGGAAGCTGTACCACACCACCCAGGCACTGCCAAGAAAAGTAATTCCTTCAAAACTCGCTCTAAAAAAAAAAAAAAAAAGGATACTTGTGAGAGAACCCACAGAGAGGCCAACAATTACTTTGAAGGAGCTACAGAGTTCAGTTGCTGGGAGTGGAGTAATTGTGCACCAGTCAACCATATAATGAGCACTGCATAACTCTGGCCTGTATGGGAGGGTGGCAAGAAAGAAGCCGTTACACAAAAAGTACCATCTGAAAGCATGCCTGGAGTTTGCCAGAAATCATGTTAGTGACCCAGCTCCAATGTGGGAGAAGGTTTTGTTGTCAGAAGATACCAAGATAGCACTTTGAGTTTTGGCCAAAATACTCTGCGTGGCACAAACCTAAAACCTCCTATGCCTCAAGACACACCATCCCTACAGTGAAGTATGGTGGTGGTGGCAGCATCATGCTGTGAGGATGCTTCTCATCAGCATGGATTGGGCATTGAATGGTGGTGGCGTAGTGGGCTAAAGCACATAGCTGTTTATCAGAAGGTTGCTGGTTCGATCCCCACAGCCACCACCATTGTGTCCTTGAGCAAGGCACTTAACTCCAGGTTGCTCCGGGGGGATTGTCCCTGTAAAAAGTGCACTGTAAGTTGCTTTGGATAAAAACCTCTGCCAAATGCATAAATGTAAATGTAAATCTTGTTTGAATTGAAGGAAGAATGAATGGAGCAAAATATAGGGAAATACAGCACTCTGCTAAAAAACTGAAGCTTTGGAGGAAAATCACCGTTCAGCAAAAGGACAAAGCAA
The DNA here is from genome assembly GCA_032164185.1 of Moxostoma hubbsi. Classification (NCBI taxonomy): domain Eukaryota; kingdom Metazoa; phylum Chordata; class Actinopteri; order Cypriniformes; family Catostomidae; genus Moxostoma; species Moxostoma hubbsi. The sequence continues at coordinate 44,875,867 of JAVLUX010000001.1, forward strand.
CATTGAAGTGGCTCAAGAACATAAAGATAAATGTCTTTCAGTGGCCCAGTCAAAGTCCTGATCTCAATCCTATTGAGAATCTGTGGCACTATTTGAAAACTGCAGTGAACAAGCATCACCCAACCAACCTGAACAACCTGGAGCAAATCTGCAGAGAAGAATGGGCCAAAATCACTTCATCACTGTGTGTAAAGTTGTTCATATGTACCCCCAAAAAGACTCAAATAAGTTATTGCAGCAAAAGGTGGCTCGACCATATATTAACCCTTGTATGGTGTTCGTGTCTGTGGGATCCGTTTTCATTTTTTTATAAAAGAAAAATTATATGATTAATTGCTTTTTTTCAAACTCCGACTCATTGGCCTTGGCTCACTTTCTGTGACGAACATATACCAGAAAACATTTTCAATGACCACACACTGTACACCCCCCTACACATTTATATTACATACCGGATGTTCGAGTTCACTGGACCCGGGCTAATAAAAGTGTGGAAAGTGTAGGTCCTGTGTACTTTTACTCTGTCCTCCTCCTGTCTGGGCCTGCTTTTAGTATGTGTGTATGAGAGTGTTTTGTGTTTCTGCCCCTGTCCCTGCCGTTCCCACACAAGGTTGCAACATTGTTGCAAAATTCAAACACCAGCACTATCTGCTCTCACATTCCTGCACATTTTACCCTCTGTCTGGATGCAACCAGGGCCAACACGGATGGCAGTTACTCATTTGCAGGACATCAAGTCTTCTTTTGAGCTTTTTTATCCCAAATTCCATCCAGAAAATTATTCTGGATTGCACTCATTTAGAAGGAATGTGTGTTTGTGGAGAGAGGTGGAAGGAGATGGACCAAACCCATTTACATGCCTACTTTGGGGTTCTTATCCTTGCTCTAGTTTTCTTGTCCAAAGGGGAATCCACAGAATCCCTGTGGGATGCAGAAACTGGCAGGGAAAATTTCCGTGCAACATTGTCTCCTGAAAACTTCCACATAATTTCCAGAATGATCCGCTTCGATAACTGACACGACAGACCAGCTTGATGGCAGAGAGACAAGCTTGCTGCCATCAGGACAGTGTGGGACAAGTGGTTGCACCGCCTCCCCCCGTTTTACAACCCTGGGTCTATGTCACCATTGATTAGCAACTGATGCCATTTAGGGGCCTCTGCCCTTTTAGGCAGTATATACCATCTAAACCTGCAAAATATCGTATAAAGATCTGGGCTGCCTGTGATGCCACTTCCTCATATGCTTGGAACTTACAAGTCCACACAGGGAAACCTGACGGAGGAGCCCCTGAGAAAAATCAAGGAATGAGAGTTGTCCTGGACATGTTTCAGGGACACAATGGACACAACATTACATGCGACAATTTTTTTTACCTAGCAGAAGCTGGGACGGGAGCTCCTATAGAGGGAGCTGACCATGGTGTGAACGATATGGAAAAACAAGTCTGAGCTCCCATCTCAACTGCTGACTACAAATAACTCCAAGTTTGTTTACACTGATGACACGTCCCTGGTATCCTATGTGCCAAAGAAAGGCAAGAATGTGGTACTCATGAGTACACTGCACAGGGATGGGAGAATATGTGACCAGGAGCATCAAAAACCAGAGATCATCATGGATTATAATGCCACAAAAGGAGGGGTGAACAACATGGACAAGCTGGTGACTGCCTACAGCTGCAAAAGAAGGACCCTACGCTGGCCATTGGTGATATTCTTTGACATATTGGACATCTCAGCGTACAACGCCTTTTGTCATCAGGATGGCACTGAACCCAGAGTGGAACAGAGGGACGCTCCAGAGGAGATGCCTCTTTCTCGAAGAACTGGGAAAGTCACTGGGAAAGGAGTTCTCATCAAAAAATCCTCCACGTGCAGCAATTAGAGTTTTGCAGATCCTTGACATTCTAGCTGTCAGTTTGTCCACATACTCGGGTGACATTTCACCCCATGCTTCATGTAGGACTTGTGATGTGACTGTCTTGTCAGGCACTTCTCACGCACCTTACAGTTTAGCTGATCCCACAAAAGCTCAGGGTTAAGATCCATAACACTCTTTTCCAGTTATCTGTTGTACAATGTCTGTGTTTCTTTGCCCACTCTAAACTTTTCAAAAGTGACTTTTTCTTTGCAATTCATCCCATAAGGCCTCCCGAGTCTTCGCTTTACTGTCGTAAATGAAACTGGTGTTGAGTGGGTAGAATTCAGCTGTCAGCAGAGGACATGTGAGGCGTCTATTTCTCAAACTAGCGACTCTGATGTACTTATCCTCTTGTTTAGTTGTACATATGTATATCTACATATCTACTGTATGTTACTCAAACATTTGGCTGTGTGTTACTCAAACATTTGGCACACACACACACACACATTAAACAAAATAATTTTTTTTTTATTCAAACACATATCTATTAATCGTAAATCCAGAGAAACAAGTGTCTCTTATTTTATTCCCAGTGCTGTATACCATTTGCACAGCAAAAATACTGGATGTTTGTTGTCCATTAGGGTTCAATTTGATGATTTAAATTTGTACCTCTTGAATTGATTCGTCCATTTCTTGTATTCCTTGTAGAACTGATGGAAGTGAGAGAGGAACGTGAACAACTGAATGAAGTGGAGAAGAAACAGCATGATTTCATAACTGGAGAAAAATCTTTGAGTGGCTCAAACACTGAAAACATTGTCTCTCCTAAAAGCCCTCAAAGAAGAGCAGCCAAGAAATCTTTCACCTGCTCTCAGTGTGGAAAGACTATCACATGTAAAAGAAATCTTACTAAACACATGAGAATTCATACTGGAGAGAAACCTTACACGTGCCATCAGTGTGGGAAAGATTTTAATCGTAAATACTCACTTAATATGCATACAATAATTCACACAGGAGAGAAGCCTTACATGTGCCATCAGTGTGGGAAAAGTTTTGCATATGTAGAACATTTCAAGAATCATCTTCGCTGTCACTCTGGAGAAAGACCTTTTGAATGTGATACGTGTGGTAAAACATTTGTTCTGGCACAGTACCTAAAACAACATCTGAAAACTCACACAAATGAAAAGCCTTACAAGTGTTCATTTTGTGGAAAGAGATTTGCAGGCCTGTCTTATTTTAAAGAGCACCAGAAAATACATACTGGTGTGGCGGCTCATATGTGCTTTGAATGTGGGAAGACCTTTACTACAGCTGGGAGCTTGAATCAGCACCAAAGAATTCATACTGGAGAAAAACCTTACAAGTGCTCACACTGTGAAAAGAGTTTCACTCAGTCAGAACACCTGAAAACACACGAGAGAATTCATACTGGAGAGAAAGCATACAAGTGCTCACACTGTGGAAAGAGTTTCATTCAGTCACAAAACCTGAAAACACATGAGAGAACTCATACTGGAGAGAAACCTTACAAGTGTTCACACTGTGGAAAGAGTTTCAGTCATTCAAAAAACCTGAAAACACATGAGAGAATTCATACCGGAGAGAAACCATACAAGTGCTCCTCATGAGCGGAAAGTTTAATCTACATTTACATTTATGCATTTGGCAGACGCTTTTATCCAAAGCAACTTACAGTGCACTTATTACAGGGACAATCCCCCTGGAGCAACCTGGAGTTAAGTGCCTTGCTCAAGGACACAATGGTGGTGGCCGTGGGTTATGTGCTTTAGCCCACTACACCACCACCACCACCACAATCTCAGCAAGAACTCTACATGAACATGTAAAAAGAAGTCAGTTAGTGGTTGATCGAAATGGATTTTTCAATGGTCGATGCTTATAAGCTGGAGATATGAAATAATGCTGGTATAAATAATAAAATTTAATAACAGCAATGTAAAAAGCATTTCATAATTTTAATGTTTTAATTTAAATTTTAACATTATACAGTATACAAAATCAAACATTAACAAAGGTTTGCGATAAAGTTATGAATTAGGAAATTACTTAACACATTACAGGGAGGACTTTACACAGAAATAACATTCTTAAGGAAGTCCAGAAATGGTTGCCATTACACAATATTTAATAAGTAAAAAACAATGGAAAGGTAAAACTTTATCGGCTAAGTGAACACAGTTATCGACCAATGCCAATGATTGCAAAATGAGGGAGGCCTGAAATAAGAGTGTGACGGTAGTCCAGTCTAGACGAGCGACTGAACAAGAAGTTGTTTGGCATGTTCAGAGAGGAAGGGTCTTATGTTCCTGATATTGTAGAGTATAAATCTACATGATCGTGCTATCTTTGAGATGTGGTCTGTGAAATTGAGTTGATTATCGATGGATACCCCTATATATATATGACTGTTTTGGAAGGCATTACTGTAGTTGAACCCAGCTGCACGGTGATGAGGTGTTCAACAGCAGGGTTGGCTGGAAAGACGAGGTGCTCAGTCTTGGATGGGGTAAGTTGAAGATGGTGTTCCTTCATCCAGGCTGAGATGTCTGCCAAATAGGCAGAGATTTGAGCTGTCTCCGTGGTGTTGTTTGGCTGGAAAGACAAGTAGAGCTGTGTGTCATTGGCATAGCAGTGGTTAGAGAAACCATATGCCTGACTGATGGGTCCCAGTGATGCATATATAGAAAAAAGAAATGGCCCCAGCACTGAGCCCTGAGATACCCCATTAAGTAGCTGAGGCTACCTTGAAGGACCTACCTGAGTAATAGGAATTACTCCAGTTAAGCACAGTTTCTGTGATGCCCAGAGTAGAGAGGGTGGAGAGTAGGATCTGATGATTGACAGTGTCAAAGGCTGCAGATAGGTCTAGTAAAATGAGGACGGAAGATCTGGACCAGCTCTTGCCTGTATCCGTGACAGACAACAGGGCAGTCTCGTTGGAGTGTCCACTTTTAAAGCCTAACTGATTGTCTTCCAGCAGCTTGTTCTGTAACAGAAAGCTTCCCTTTCAAGTATTTTCACCATGAATGGGATTGAAGAGACTGGTCTGTAGTTTTCTACTTTTGTGGGGTTAAGTGCAGGTTTTTTTAAGCAGCGGGGTTACTCGAGCCTGCTTAAATATAGTGGGAAAATGCCTGTAAGTAGAGATGTGTTAATTATGTGTGTGAGTGCATGTAGGATGGATGGAAAGATGACTTGGAGAAGGTGGGAAGGAATGCGGTCAAGGGGACAAGGGGAGTTTAGAGACCTCAGTGTTAGTTAGAGGAGAGAACATAAAGATAGAAGAGCTGCATACAGGAAGACAACAAGATCATGTAGATTTACACTCAGAAGATAAGACCATTGCTATCTGAACATGCCACACAACTGTTGTTCAGTCACTTGTCATAACTAGACTGGACTACTGTAATGCTCTCATTGCAGCAGTCGAGTAGTCCAATTCAAGGCTCTGATGCTGGCATACAGAACAATCACTGGGTCTGCTCCAATATACCTAAAGTCCTTTCTGCAGAGCTACATGCCCACTGCCTGCGGTCAGCTAAGGAGTGTCGCCTTGTTGTACCAACACAAAGAGGCAACAAAACAATTTCTCTAACTTTCAGCTTCATCATACCACGTTGGTATGCAGCCAACTCAGGGAAGCAGACTCACTCTCTGTCTTCAAAAAACAACTTAAAACGCATCTTTTCCAAGAGCACTTAAACAGTCACTATCAAAACAAAAATTGCACTTGTATTTGCGTGCTTGTATAACTTTAGAGTTATAACAAATAGATATACAAATTGCCCAGATTGCGTAAAATGTGAAACCATTTTAATCACAATTAAATAAATAATAAAACATTTAGTTTAACTTTGATTATTTCTATATTTGTCTTGCCATCTGTATGTTTACATATTGTCTGTCACTATTAAAGGCCTAAAGGGGCAGGGTTCAGTCACCATTGCCAAGTATGGAGTTGCCATTATTGTACAAGGGCTTCAACTAGGTCGTCTGAGAAGGAATTCCCCTAGCGTCAGCTTACTGATTCAATATCTCGTTCCATTCATTTCAGGAAACCGAGGTTTTCTTTTTTTAACCAGAGACGATTTTGATGGTAAACAGGTTGTGCTTTCACAGAGAAATCCACCCGAATAAGCACAAGAGCACAAAATAGTCAACTCGCTCAAGTTTATGTAAAAATATGTTTATTTCAGTTTTAGTTTCACTATTTTTAGTTTTAGGGATTGACTAATGTTTGAAATGCTTCAGCTGACTGAGTAAAAAATTTAATAAAACTTAATTTATGGCACACTTAATTTCTGGTGGTACGATTAAACTTACTGATGAAGTTAACAGTTAAAATATTAAGGTTTATCAGACCAAAATATGAAAATCATTTATCTCTGTACATCTACATCTAAACTGTGAAGCGCATGAAAGATTCCAAACATTTATGTCACTGGAAATATAAAACCTGTCACTTAATTTTCCTGTATAAAGTTGTAAAACAGTTTAATGTATTTTAAAGTTAGACAGCAGGACTGATTTACCAGATGTTGGTATTTTATTCACTCCAGTCCAGCAGATGTCGGAAATTCACCAGTTGTTTTATAAACCGACAGTAAACACTGGAAGAAGAAGAAAGAACTCCGACACCCCAAATAGTGCACTATATAGTGAGTAGGGGACGAAATCAGACACTGCTACAGTTTGAGCGTTAAAATCGGTACGTGTTTTGTGTGTTTTACATTGATAGATTTACATTTTTCTGTGCATGTTGTTTTTATCTCTTTGGTGTTTTAAAGACTTTAAAAGAAGATCATTATCGTCTGATGTAGTTTGTTTTGTTACTGGTCACATGCAAGAGGTGAGAAAAACAACAAAACATTTGAGAACCAGTAGATTATTTACACTTTCTGTGGCTAAACTTAATGGTTCTGTCTTTAGAAACGTCATGATCCGATAAAAACGTTGCTAATTAATGGTATGTATGACGTAATAACGAGGTATCTTGATCTCCAGGTAACTTATACGTTTGTTATAATTTTATTATATTCTCACAGACATTCAAAATGCCATTTATATACTACAGTGATTCTTTAATGGCAAAACTCCCCCCCCCCCCCAAAAAAAGAGGAAATTTACCACATCTGCAAATACTTCACTTTTAGAAAGGATTCGTCTTTTTTCCATATTCAAAGTGAATGGTGACTGAGACTAACATATAATCATAAACATGAAGGCGAGTATGTATTGATAGAATTTTAATTTATTTGTTCAACTTTCCCTTTATGGGTTCATGTCAATGTTCACCAGTTTAAAGTTGACAAAATGGCCAGAAAAATGAAAGTGAAAGTTCCCAAAAACTAGTATTTCTCTCCCATTTATATATAACCTGTTATAATATTCCTGCAGTCACACACATTTATATTCATACCATTTCTGAAAGAACAGATCTGTTCTTGTGTATAATCGTATAATAATGTTTTTGAGTTTGATGAATGTCAGTCCATTATAATGATGATGTTTTTATGTTCAGATGTTCATCATGAGAGAGCAGGTGGATGTGATTCATGCTGGAGAACAGCAGATGCTGCAGACACCAGTGAAGATTGAAGTGAAGCAGGAGATAAAAGAAGAAAACACAGAAGAACAACAGAGTGATGAAGATGATGATGAACAGCAGATGCTGCAGACATCAGTGATGATTGAAGTGAAGCAGGTGGAGATAAAAGAAGAAAACACAACAGAGGAACAACAGACTGATGATGATGAACAGCAGATGCTGCAGACACCAGTGAAGATTGAAGTGAAACAGGAGGAGATAAAAGAAGAAAACACAGCAGAGGAACAACAGAGTGATGATGATGATAATGAAACCACAGCAGAGGAACAACAGAGTGATGATGATGATGATGATGATGATGATTTTATTCCTGCAGGTATGTTTCTTCCTTTAATGTTGTGTTACATTTTTATGACAATCCTCTGTTATGTCCGAGTTTGATACAAGAAAGATGGTTTTATCACTCATGGGTCAAACTAAATGTACCTGTGGATGTATTTTCCTCGGGCCTACCTTCAATTCCAGCAATTTCCAAATACTGAAGGTACAAACAATGGTACACAAGTATAAACACCATGGGACCATGCAGCCATCATACCGCTCAGGAAGGAGATGCATTCTGTCTCCTAGAGATGAATGTAGTTTGGTGCGTAAAGTGCAAATCAATCCCAGAACAACAGCAAAGGACCTTGTGAAGATGCTGGAGGAAACAGGTAGACAAGTATCTAGATCCACAGTAAAATGAGTCCTATATGGACATAACCTGAAAGGTTGCTCAGCAAGGAAGTGGACACTGCTCCAAAATCACCATAAAAAACCCAGACTACAGTTTGCAATTTTAAGTTAAAAGTAGTAATCTGACTATACATTTTCTTTACATAGATTTAAATTTTTTAGACCTACTAAAAGTTTTAAAAGAAGTCTCTTCTGCTCTTCAAGGCTGCATTTATTGATCCAAAATACAGTAAAACCATTGCTATTTTTAACTCTTTTTACAATTTTAAAGAAGTTTTCTTTTTTAGTATATTGTAAAATTTTCAGCTGCATTATTTACAGTCTTCAGTGTCACATGATCCTTCAGAGATCATTATAATATGCTGATTGTCTAATATGGGCATATTTATCTCACATTTGACACATTTAAACCTGAACAGATATTTGAAAGCACAAGCTTCGTTGATGATGAGGTTAAAATATAATCTAAACATTCATATTATTTTTATATCATATTACATATTATATTTATATCATACAGCGTACAATTTAAATACCTCCTGGACACTCTGGGACGTCCTGAAGCCTTCTTCACTGCAGTTGAATTTGTATTTGTCTTTTTTTTTCACATTTCTATGGTATACTGGAAAACAATGAAAAGCATTTCATAAGTTTTAAAGGCTTTTATTGGCAAAAACATTCAATATATGCAAAGAATCAATATTTACAGTGTTGACCCCTTGTTCTTCATAACCTCTGCAATTTGCTCTGGCATGCTGGATATCAGCTTCTGGGCCAAATCCTGACTGAAGGTGATCCATTCTTGCCTTATTAGAGTTGATCACACTTTGTGGGCTTCTGCTTGTCCACTCGCCTTTTGAGGATTGACCACAGGTTCTCTATGGGATTAAGATCCGGGGAGTTGCCTGGCCACGGATCTAAAATTTCAATGTAATGATCTCCGAGCCACTTCATTATCACTCTTGCCTTATGACAGGGTGCTCCATCATGCTGGAAAATGCACGGATCATCACCAAATTGATCCTGGATCATTGGGAGAAGTTGCTCTTGCTGGACGTTTTGATACCATTCTTTATTCATGGCAGTGTTTTTGGGCAGAATTGTGAGCGAGTCCACTCCCTGTGATGAAAAGCAACCCCACGCATGGATGGTCTCAGGATGCTTCACTGTTGGCATGACACAGGACTCATGGTAGCGTTCACCTTTTCTTCTCCGGACTATCGATTTTCCAGATGTCCCAAACAGTCGGAAGTGGGCTTCATCAGCGAAAATAGCTCTGCACCAGTCTTCTGCTGTGCAATCCTTGTACTTCCTGCAGAATTTCAGTCTGTCCTTGATGTTTTTCTTGGAGAGAAGTGGCTTCTTTGCTGCCCTTCTCGACACCAGGCCATTATCCAAAAGTCTTTGCTTCACTGTGCGTGCAGATTCACTCACACCAACCTGCTGCCAATATTGAGCAAACTCTGCACTGGTGGTGACACTATTCCATTGCTGACTTCTCAGGAGGAGACAGTCCTGGCACTTGCTGGACTCTCTGGGACATCCTGAAGCCTTCTTCACCGCAGTTGAACCTCTCTCCTTGAAGTTCTTGATGATCCGGTAAATGACTCTTTCAGGTGCAATATTCTTTGCACGTGAGGCCCTTTCGATGCAAAGCAATGATGGCAGCACATCTTTTTTAGAAGTAACTATTGCTAACAAAAGAACGCATTGATTGGAAGCACTTCTTCCCTCCTTTTATAGCAATCAGTCTGCTCTTATAATCCAATCAGAATGATAGAGTGATTTCACCTGACTAGTACTCGTTCACACTTTCCCAAGGTGCTGCTGATATGATTAGTGAAATTATGTTAGCTGGTCAATTTGTGCCAGGGCCAAGCAACTGTGAAATTGTTTTTTTTTGTGATTAAAGTAAAAAAATTTTGGCAAATTAAGCTTTTTGCAATTATTTTACATGCATCTGATCACTCTGCACAATAATCTAGAAACAATGTGAATCAACACCACAACAACTGAACTTTGCGAAACACAAAACTTATGTCACTGCCAATACTTTTGGTTTCGGCTGTACAGCTCTGGAAAAAAATTAAGAGACCACAGCAAATGTTTTTTATATCAGCATCTCTACATGTATGGAAAACATTCCATTAAAGTGTCTGTTGAATTCCTGCTTAAAATTTTGTGCCAGAGGTGGCTGAAAATCACCCAACAGCAATGTGAAAGACTGGTGAAGAGCATGCCAAGCTGTGATTGAAAATCTGGGTTATTCCACCAATTAATGATTTCTGAACTCTTCCTAAGTTAAAACAGTAGTATTGTGTTGTTTAATAATGAATATGCATTATTCGAGGTCTGCAATTTATCTGAATTTAAATGCTCTAAATGACAATATTTTTATTTGTAATTTGGGAAAAATGTTGTCAGTAGTTTATAGAATAAAATAATTGTTCATTTTATTAACACATTCCTATAAATAGTAAATCCAGTGAAACTGATAACTATGCTATGGTGTCTTATTTTTTTCCAGAGGTGTATACCGTTTGCACAGCAAAAAACATAAATAAATACTGGATGTTTGTTGTCCATTGCTGCCATTAAATTAGGGTTCAATTTGATGTATAAAATTGGTCTTGAATTGATTTTCATCAACTTATTGTGTTCATTGCAGAGTTGATGGAAGTTAGAGAGGAACATGAAGAACTGAATGAAGTGGAGGACGAACAGCATGATTTCATATCTGGAGAAAAATCTTTGAGTGGCTCAAACAATGAAAATTATTTATCTTCAAAAAAGCCTCAAAGAAGAGCAGACAAGAAATCTTTCGCCTGCTCTCAGTGTGGAAAGACTTTCACACGTAAAAGCGATCTTAATAGACACATGCGAGTTCATACTGGAGAGAGACCTTACACATGCCATCAGTGTGGGAAAAGTTTTAAACGGAAATACTCACTTAATATGCACACAATAATTCACACAGGAGAGAAGCCTTACACATGCTCTCAGTGTGGGAAAAGTTTTGCATATGTAAACGATTTCAAGAAGCATCTTCGCTGTCATTCTGGAGAAAGACCATTTGAATGTGATAAGTGTGGTAAAACATTTGTTCTGGCACAGTACCTAAGAAATCATCTGAAAACTCACACAAACGAAAAGCCTTACAAGTGTTCATTTTGTGGAAAGAGTTTTGCACAACTTTACTATTTTAAAGAGCACCAGAAAATACATACCGGTGTGGCGGCTCATATGTGCTTTGAATGTGGGAAGATCTTTACTACAGCCAGCAGCTTGAACAAGCACCGAAGAATTCATACTGGAGAGAAACCATACGAGTGCTCACACTGTGAAAAGAGTTTCACTCAGTCAGAAAGCCTGAAAAAACATGAGAGAACTCATACTGGAGAGAAACCATACAAGTGCTCACACTGTGAAAAGTGTTTAACTCGGTCAGAACACCTGAAAACACACGAGAGAACTCATACTGGAGAAAAACCATACATGTGCTCACACTGTGAAAAGAGTTTCACTCGGTCAGAGAGCTTGAAAAAACACGAGAGAATCCATACTGGAGAGAAACCATACAAGTGCCATCGGTGTGAAAAGAGATTCACTCAGTCAGAACACCTAAAAACACACAAGAGAATTCATAATGGAGAGAAACCATACCACTGCTCTTCATGAGGGTTTCATCTCAGCAAGCAATCTATATAAACATGGCTGATGCTATAAAGCTGGAGAGTATGTTGGCCAATGGCTAGCATAAATGCCAGTATAAATACAATTTAACAACATTATGTACAAAGCATTTCTTTATTTTAATGTTTTAATTTCAATTTTAACATTACATACAAAATCAATGTACTAATCACAATGTATCAATATTTTTTTGTTTAATACCAAGTCCTAGTTAACGTATATACAGAACTGAAGTCAGCCCAAAAATGGGCCAATTAAATTTTTGCAGACATTCACATATATTTTATCCACAATGTATTACCATACATCAAGACACCATGTTGGGTTCCACTTCTGTCAGCCAAGAACAAAAAGCTGAGGCTTCTGCTTGCTTGATGTTTTTTGTTTTTGGCGCCATTCTGAGTAAATTCTAGAGACTGTTGTGCATGAAAATCCCAGATAAGCACTTACAGAAATACTCAAACCATCCAATCTGGCACCAACAATCATACCAATCATTCCCCATTCTGATGGTTGATGTGAACATTAACTGAAGCACTTGACCCGTAACTGCCAGGGCTGAGAAAATTTAAGAACCCCTGCCTTAAATGCATCTTTAGAGTTATGACAATTAGATGTACTTTGATCTACAAATTGCCCAGATAGCATATAATGTGAAACAATTTTAATCACAATTAGACAAATTAAAAAGCATTTGGTTTAACTTTGATTATTTCTATACATGTCTTTCTGTCTGTGTGCTTACATGTTGTTTGATGTCACTATTAAAGTCCATCCTTTATAATCTGCTTTTTATTTGAATTGACTTTGATATACAGTGCATCTGGAAAGTATTCACAGCGCTTCACTTTTTCCACATTTTTTTATGTTACAGCCTTATTCCAAAATTGATCAAATTCATTATTTTCCTCAAAATTCTACAAACAATACCCCATAATGACAATGTGAAAGGAGTTTGTTTTAAATCTTTGCAAATGTATTAAAAATTAAAAAACCCATGTACATAAGTATTCACAGCCTTTGCTCAATACTTTGTTGAAGCACCTTTGGCACAAATTACAGCCTCAAGTCTTTTTGACTATGATGCTACAAGCTTGGCACACCTATTTTTGGGCAGTTTCTCCCATTCTTCTTTGCAGTACCTCTCAAGCTCCATCAGGTTGGATGGGGAGCGTCGGTGCACGGCTATTTTCAGATCTCTCCAGAGATGTTCAATTGGGTTCAAGTTTGTGTCATTCACAGAGTTATCCCGTAGCCACTCCTTTGTTATCTTGGCTGTGTGTTTAGGGTCGTTGTCCTGTTGGAAGATGAACCTTCGCCCCAGTCTGAGGTCCAGAGCGCTCTGGAGCAGGTTTTCATTAAGGATGTCTCTGTACATTGCTGCATTCATCTTTCCCTTGAACCTGACTAGTTCCTGCCGCTGAAAAACATCTCCACAGCAGGATGCTGCCACCACCATGCTTCACTGTAGGGATGGTATTGGCCAGGTGACGAGCGGTGCCTGGTTTCCTCCAGACATGACGCTTGCCATTCAGGCCAGAGTGTTCAATCTTTGTTTAATCAGACCAGAGAATTTTGTTTCTCATGGTCTGTGAGTCTTTCAGGTGCCTTTTGGCAAACTCCAGGCAGGCTGTCATGTGCCTTTTACTGAGGAGTGGCTTCCGTCTGGCCACTCTACCATACAGGCTTGATTGGTGGAGTGCTGCAGAGATGGTTGTTCTCCTGGAAGGTTCTCACTGGAGCTCTGTCAGAGTGACCATCGGGTTCTTGGTCACCTCCCTGACTAAGGCCCTTCTACCCTGATCACTCAGTTTGGCCGGGCGGCCAGCTCTAGGGAGAGTCCTGGTTAAGACTGCTGACATCTCAAAGGTTTAGACATTTTTTTTATGATTAACATTTTTGGAATAAATGAAAAAAAAATATCTAAAAGTAGTAAATTATCCCCGCACACCGCAACTAATTTGTATGAACTTTATGCTATGAGTTCATCTGGGACTCTGGGAGACGAGTTTAGAGTTCTTTCTTTACGTTCCACCCAGGAAGTTCTGAAGAGTTGTCATCGAAATGTAGATCTCCATGTGTTCTCCACATTAAACAAAAGGTGGTGTTCTCTCTAAGAGTATCGAATGAGTTTTCAAACTTCATCCTGTCCGACTTCTCCAAAAGATGTTGAAGTCATTGCTTCAAAGCCCCACCTGATCATTCCGGCACCAAAATATCCGGCATCCACAATCTTCAACAGAAGGTCCAAAATATTGACGGAGCACAACCAGAACTTCCTATGGGCCCAGCCAAAGAACCAATGCAACGAAACACAAGTACACCTTCACATTTTTTCTAGAAAGTTCTGGTGTTTTATTTAAGAATTTTGGGTGACCCGACTGCAAATCGAGGTATACTAAATTAAGTATCAATGGTTCTTAAGGCATGTATGGAGGTGAGGGTGTGGACGAGCGCCTGTCTAGGGAGAGATAAAACGGTAAGGAGTTCCACCTGAAATGATTTGCTCCTAATTACTGTATCTCTGTTGACAGTGAGAAGTATAGAGAGGGAGATAAAAACGGTATCAAGACCTGAGACTGTGTGTCTGTTTAATAGAGAGTTTATTATTGTTGCTGAACTGTGTTTTGTTTTATGCTGAAAAGCAGTACTTCCTGGCATTTAAATTATAGTTTAATAAATGGTCTCACCTGTCTGTTAAAACCGTCTCCCGCTTCCTCCTTTTGATCCAAATACGAACATCTTCTACATTGGAGCTGAAACCTGGGACACTGCAAACCCCCATGTGATGCTGGCAAAGATGGGGCTCAAGATGGCCCAGAGGCATTTCTGGAGCCTTTGAGCACACTGCCCAAGCTCTGGATTGGCCACGGGCACAATGGGCAGTCCACCTCCTACTGCTGCTGACCGGGAAGGCCCAACTCGCAGCTCAACAACTCCCTTCTGACAACCTCCTGCCATGCCCCAAGCTGAAGAAAGCCATTCTGCCAGAGGTGGGTGCTCGCTGAGGAGCCCAACAACATCAGGGGTGTCATCAATCTCGTGGTACTGGAGCAATTCGTCTCCCAACTACTGTAAGGAATGGCATAGTGGGTCCAGTGCCACCGACCGGCCTCGATGGATGAATCATTACAGTTGGTAGAGGATCATTTAGCGGCATAACAGCATAATATTGAGACTGTGGCTATTTCCTGCCTCACCCATCCACTAATTTTGAGTACTAATTGGCTGGATGTTCCGGAAATATTAAAGGGGTTGTGTGTGGATGGGTCTTATAATACAGTGTGAAGGCGTGGGGTGTGCAATGCATGACTGGGGAGGCGGAGCCGGGGCTGTCTACATCAGCTCTGCATCAGAATTAAGTAAGGGAGGTGAAAGCCTCGGTGGATTTCCCTCTGGAGCAGACACTAGATGAGACTCTTAAGCATGTGTTTGATTAAGTGATAGTAATTGATGGTCAGCACCTTCAGCCACGCACTGCACTCACATATATGTATTTTTCAATTCTAAATGATTGGTTGTATCGAGTGACGCAGGATGCCCAGACAAAAGAGAATACAACCCAGTTGTTAGTACCAAAGAGCTGTCAGAAAATGTTGTTTCAGGCAGCTCATAGTCTGATCGTAGGTCATTTGGTACAGGGGAAAACACTAAACCATCTAAAGGCCCATTTTTATTGGCCGGGCATTCACAGGGACGTTAGCTGGTGGTTTGCAACATGCCGTGAATGTCAGCTGTTGAATTCACCTGCCACTCCAAAAGTGCCATTGCGCTCCTTCCATTAATCAAGGTTCCCATTGACGGAGTTGGCATGGATCTCATCGGACCATTAGGGAGGTCAGCACATGGGCATCGATTTGTTTTGGTTCTCGGGAGAATTATGCAATGCGATACCCGGAAGCAGTTCTGCTGCACAACATTTTAGCACGTAGTGTTGTGGAAGAACTCTTCAGAATAATCTACCAAGTGGGGATTCCAAAAAAAATCCTCAATGATCAGGGCACTACTTTCATGTCACATACACTACTCGAGCTGTATGAATTATTGGGTATTAAATCGATTCTGACAAGCATGTACCATCCACAAAAGGACGGCTTGGTTGAACGATTTAATAAGACCATAAAAAACACGATTCGTAATTTTGTGTACAAAGATGCTCGGGGAGTGGTGACTACTGCTTTTGGAAAAGGTTATGAGGCATCAGTGTATTACTCCCTGCTAATTCAGAGTCTGGGGGATGGAGCTTTAACTTCTCTCAAGAGATTAGGGGAGAAAGATTTAAACTTGGTATTGGAGGAGGGAGTGTGGGCTAGGATTGTAAAAAATGTCAAGTCTGCATCTAGAGATGCAAGGGTGCACCTGATGCAATTCAAAGATTTTACGTAGATTCTATTGGACCACCTCTAATTTGTTTAGGCTTGGTCTTAAAGACCCACCCACCTGCTGGCAATGCCAATCAGAAGATGGAGACACAACCCATGTTTTTGGTGGTGTGTTAAGATCCAGGAATTGTTTTTAGTTTATATTAATCTGACCTTTTCCTCTTGGTCTGTTTCTCAGCCATTTGTCCACAGAGTTCACATCAGCCAGATTTGCCGTCGCTCTTCTAATTCATCTCGTTCTGCCCCCACCCTGTGCATGCGCAAGAACCACCCCCTGTTGCTGATTGGCTTGAGAAGTGTTGTGTGGACTGATCTAATCCACTTTGTTTTGTCCCATTTTCGAGTACAAATACTAGATTTTTTTCAGCCCACCCGCAGAATGGACAGATAGCCGACTGTGAGGAGATATTTGCAGATTTTGACAAAAAGTGTATTGGATTACAATTAAGTGCACCTTTAAGATTCTTGTTATCTGTGAAGTTTCTCTCTCCACCACTCCAGATGTTGCTATTGGATACTTATGCTTTAAAAAGGGGTACATTTTACACACTGTTGTATTTTTACAGTTGATTATTAAAGATTATGATCGTTATGCCCTCTCTACATGGGTATAACGACTCATTTTTGCTTAATTGGTATATAGTCTGTATAAGTTACAACCTGTGGGCACTTTTGCCACATCCTTTAGTGAGCGTTGTTTCGCGTGCCTTTTACTGAGGAGTGGCTTCCGTCTGGCCACTCTACCATACAGGCTTGATTGGTGGAGTGCTGCAGAGATGGTTGGTCTTCTTGAAGGTTCTTGGTCACCTCCTTGACTAAGGCCCTTCTCCCCGGATCGCTCAGTTTGGCCGGGCAGCCAGCTCTAGGAAGAGTCCTGGTGGTTCCAAACTTCTTCCATTTATGGATGGAGGCCACTGTGCTCATTGGGACCTTCAATGTTGCAGAACGTTTTCTGTACCCTTCCCCAGATCTGTGCCTTGATACAATACTGTCTCAGAGGTCTACAGACAGTTCCTTGGCACATGCACTGTTAACTGTGGGACCTTATAGAGACAGGTGTGTGCCTTTCCAAATCATGTCCAGTCAACTGAATTTACCACAGCTGGACTCAAATCAAGTTGTAGAAACATCTCAAGGATGATCAGTGGAAACAGGAGGCACCTGAGCTCAATTTTGAGTGTTAAGGCAAAGGCTGTGAATACTTTGTACATGTGATTTGTTTCGTTTTTCTTTTTAATGTAATAAAGCAGTAATAAAGCTGATTACTGGGATAACTCCGTCGAATTGATCCCCAATCCTTGATTTTCTTCTTTCACATTTGTTCATAAACCTAAATTTTAAACTTTACAAACGTGTGAACATATCTCCGATACTACTCTTTATAAAAAACAATCAGATTTCTTTGATATCGCTACTTATATCCAACTTTCCGAACTTCCGCTACTAGTCTTAGCCCGCTAGCACTGCACGCGTGGTCTCTCGCCTATCGATCGTCTTACTTACACCTGTATAACTGAAAGCTATAATTCGCCATTATAGCACATCTGCTATAATGGCGAATATAGCGGATGTGTGTTTAACGCTGCCTCTGTGTGCAGGTGAAGACACCTTTGAACTACATTCGGTGCAGTTGGAGCTCGAATCCGTCGAGAGGCAGATCCACGACCTGCTAGAGAGACAGGCCGAGCTGCGAGATTGGCGGTCCGCGCTTGAAGCATCACGCGCCGATGCTCACAGGTCAGTGGTTAATAATTTTTTGACTCCGACCTCGTCTACTCCGTGTGTTTCTCTGCACAGGTCCCGAGCAACCAGGACGCGATCCTCCCTGGCTTCATTCACTCCGGCACCGACACATCACCATGGACCCTGGGTGATTCCACGGCGGAAGACGCGAGCCAGGACCAGACCAAGGACCTCCCCGCCCCTCCCGGCTTTCGAGATCTCCACCCGGAACCGCTTCTCACCTCTTCGCGAGTCGGAGCGCGACGACGCCGTGATCATCGGAGATTCCACCGTCCGTCATGTCCGCGCTATCTCTGGCAAAGGTAAGGTGCGCACTGCTTTCCTGGTGCTCGTGTTCTTGATGTCTCTACGCAGGTTCCCGAGATCCTGAATGGTGACGAGCGCGTCGGAGCTGTCGTGCTGCACGTGGGAACGAACGACACCAGGCTGCGGAAGACGGAGGTACTGAAGGAGGACTACAGGAGCCTGATCGAGTCGGTACGCAGCACTTCGCCAGTAACAACGATCGTCGTGTCTGGACCGCTTCCCACGTACCGACTAGGACAAGAAAGGTTCAGTAGATTATTTGCTCTAAATGAATGGTTAATGTCATGGTGTAATGAACAGAGACTGCTCTTTGTTAATAATTGGAATCTGTTTTGGGAGCGACCTAGGCTCTTCCGTGCTGATGGCCTTCACCCCAGCAGAGTCGGAGCGGCTGTTCTGTCGGACAACATCTCCAAGACGCTACACACCATATGACTAGTAAGTCAAAGTCCAAATCACAGTATTTGCTGTCCCAACTTAATTGATATAAGTACCAATGTAGAACATTATATAGAAACTGTGTCTATTCCTCGTTTAGTAAAGCCAAACAATACATCTACTGTAGGATCTAGGAAAAATCTAATTGTAATTAAACCAGAAAATCTCAATATCAGTGAACAAAAACAATTTCTAAAGCTAGGTCTTCTAAACATTAGATCGCTCACACCTAAGGTGGTTATTGTAAATGAAATGGTCTCAGATAATAGTTTTGATGTATTTTGCCTTACTGAAACCTGGCTTAAACCAAATGATTATTTCGGTCTAAATGAGTCTACTCCACCAGGATACTGTTATAAGCATGAGCCCCGTCTGATTGGTCATGGCGGCGGTGTTGCAACAATCTATAGAGATATTCTTAATGTTACTCAGATAATAGGTCACAGGTTTAATTCGTTTGAATTACTTGTGCTAAATGTTACACTCTCAGATGTAAGAAAAAAATCCCTATTATCTCTAGCCTTGGCTACCGTATATAGACCTCCAGGGCCTTACGCTGATTTCCTAAAAGAGTTTGCAGACTTTCTATCAGATCTATTGGTCAATGTCGATAAAGCAATAATTGTTGGAGACTTTAACATACACGTAGATAACACAAATGATGCGTTAGGGGCTGCGTTTACAGATTTGTTAAACTCCTTCGGGGTCACGCAA
The DNA here is from genome assembly GCA_032164185.1 of Moxostoma hubbsi. Classification (NCBI taxonomy): domain Eukaryota; kingdom Metazoa; phylum Chordata; class Actinopteri; order Cypriniformes; family Catostomidae; genus Moxostoma; species Moxostoma hubbsi. Next base: position 44,895,322 of record JAVLUX010000001.1, read on the forward strand.
AACGTCAGTGGTCCCACTCATCGCCTAAATCATACGCTAGATTTAATTATATCATATGGAACCAATCCAACCGATATAGATATTATACCGCAAAATGATGATGTCACTGATCATTACATGGTAACTTGCATACTACGTACCACTGAAATCTGTCATATTGCGCCACGTTATCGACCAAGTAGAACAATCCTTCCAACCACAATATATAGATTCTCAAATAGCCTACCTGATCTATCTCAGCTGCTCAGTGAACCCAAACAAACAGATGAACTAGAGGAAATGACTAGCAGTTTGAGCACCATTTTCTCTGGTACATTAGAAATTGTTGCACCAATTAGATTAAAAAAGTTTAGAGAAAAAACTAGAGCACCATGGTACAACAGTGCTACGCATGCTATCAAGAGAGAAACTCGTAACTTGGAGCGTAAATGGAAACAAACTAATTTAGAGGTCTTAGGAATCGCATGGAAAGACAGTATGTCACGTTACAAAAAGGCTCTAAAAACAGCCAGGGCTGAGCACCTCCGCATACTAATAGAAAATAACCAAAATAATCCAAGGTTCTTATTTAACACCGTGGCTAGACTAACAAATAAACAGAGATCACCTGAGCAAAATATTCCGTTACAGTTTAGTAGTAATGATTTTATGAATTTCTTCACTGAGAAAATAGAAAACATCAGAAACACAATTGTAAACACAACTGTTAATGTACAATCTTTTATGGTGTCTTATGATTCAGCCTCAATTATCGCCCCTCAAGAACAACTACACCGCTTTACAACTATAGGACAGGAAGAGCTAAATAAACTTATCATTGCATCTAAAACAACAACATGTTTACTAGATCCAATACCCACTAAACTACTGAAAGAAGTGTTACCTGTAGTGGAAGAGCCTCTTCTCAATATTATTAACTCGTCTTTATTTTTAGGTCATGTTCCAAGAATATTTAAGCTGGCAGTTATAAAACCTCTCATTAAGAAACCACAATTAGATCCAAATAACCTAGCAAATTACAGACCCATCTCAAATCTTCCATTTATGTCTAAAATATTAGAAAAAGTTGTGTCCGCTCAATTGTGCTCTTTCTTGCAAGAAAATGATATCTATGAAAAATTTCAGTCAGGATTCAGACCGCATCATAGCACAGAAACTGCGCTAGTTAAAATTACAAATGACTTACTTTTAGCTTCTGACCAAGGCTGCATCTCAATATTAGTTCTACTCGATCTTAGCGCTGCGTTCGACACTATAGATCATAAAATACTTTTGGATCGACTACAAAACTACACTGGTGTTCAGGGACAGGCATTAAGCTGGTTTAGATCGTACTTATTAGACCGTTACCATTTTGTCTGTTTAAATGGGGAAAAATCGAAGATAACGTCAGTAGACTATGGAGTGCCACAAGGATCTGTGTTAGGCCCTCTATTATTCTCAATATATATGCTGCCACTTGGTAAAATTATAAGAAAACATGGAATTAATTTCCACTGTTATGCTGATGACACTCAATTATATATCTCATCACGACCAGATGAAAACACTAACTTATCTAACTTGACAGAGTGTCTTAAAGATATAAAATGCTGGATGACGCGTAATTTCCTGTTATTAAATTCCGATAAAACAAAGGAACTACCAAAAAACTACCCACAAAATCCCTTACAATACAACTTTAATTTAGAAGGATGTCCTGTTACATTATCCACTACAGTAAAAGACCTGGGTGTTATACTAGACCGCAACTTGACTTTCGAAAATCATATTTCATCTGTTACGAGAACAGCCTTTTTCCACCTTAGAAACATTGCTAAGCTACGTAACATGCTATCTGTTTCTAATGCAGAAAAGTTAGTTCATGCATTCATGACCTCGAGACTAGATTACTGTAATGCTTTATTAGCTGGTTGCCCTGCATCCTCAACAAACAAGCTACAGTTAGTCCAAAATGCAGCCGCTAGAGTTCTTACTAGGTCAAGAAAATATGATCATATAACACCGATTTTAACATCTCTACACTGGCTACCAATTAAGTACCGAATCAATTACAAAGTATTACTACTGACCTATAAAGCCCTAAATGGTTTAGCTCCGGTGTATTTGACGGATCGCCATACAATCCATCGTGCTCTTTAAGATCACTAAATTCGAGGCTTCTGGTCATACCTAGGATATCTAAGTCCACTAATGGAGGGAGGGCGTTCTTACATTTAGCTCCTAAACTCTGGAATAGCCTTCCTGATATTGTTCGAGGCTCAGACTCGCTGTCCCAGTTTAAAACTAGATTAAAGACACATCTCTTTAACCAAGCATTCACATAATGCTTACTTTTTATACTACTGCTGAATCAGTTATAATGCATTAATATTATGAACATCAGCTATGCTTATTATTTCCCATCTGCTTTTCTGCTGTTATCTCGGGACGCCAGTCCCGAGGTAAATAGCGTTCGTCAGCTCCAGTTTGTATCCAGCCTCTCACGGAGACTTCAGATGCCCCATCACCATGGACTACGATCTTGAAATGGGATACATAGACTAACTATTGCCAACAAAAGCCTTCATCAGCCAAACAAGGACAATTGCATCTAAGTGAACTTCTGGAATTTAATCAAGGATGGACTTCAAAGACACTGGTCACTAATCTTGCAGTTCAAACACAGTCACTGTCTAAATACTGACCCTTAGCACTTAATAAGTTTAATAATTTTTTAAATCATGTTTTTTAACTATAAATAATTCTTATTTACATTATTCATGATGTTAGCCAGAGGGGAACTGGCCCCCCACAGTGAGTCTGGTTTCTCCCAAGGTTATTTTTCTCCATTAACCATCATCTTTTGGAGTTTTGTGTTCCTTGCCACAGTCGCCTTCGGCTTGCTCACTGGGGTTAATACAATTATTATTTAATTATTTTTAAACACTATAAAGAATCATATCTTATCTAATTCCACAACAAGGCTCCAAACAAAAAAATCAATTAAGGAGCCATTGGCTCCTATAGGGGGAAAAACAGGTGCCAAATATTTTCATTTTTAACTCCTTCCATTCCTTTTCGTCCCGCAGCTCGCATGCAAGAAAAACTGCACGTGCTAACAGTGTAGTCTGTGGAGCATTCTTCGCAATTATGTGATCACGTGCATTTTTTATGCTCGTTACTGTCACCGTGTTTTCTCACAGTCTCTTTTTTTTTTTAAATGGTTAGTTCCTGCAATGAACTCCGTTTTCCTCGCTATTTCTTTTGATATAAACTTTTGTAATGTATCTCGGGAAATGTAATGCAAATTTTAAAATCAAAGGGAGTAAATTTTTACTGTCGCCAATGGCGACCTTGACAGAAATTACACTCGCAAATAAATTTATTTGGTCATAAATGCGACCATTTTTAGTCGCAGTTTGGAGCCCTGCACAAGGATGATGATTTATTGACTTTATAGACATTACATTTTTTATCGTCTGTTAATGCTGAACTTCTGTAAAGCTGCTTTGAAACGATGTGTGTTGTGAAAGGCGCTATACAAATAAAATTGACTTGACTTAATAAATTTGCAAAGATTTCAAACAAACTTCTTTCACGTTGTCATTATGGGTTTTGTTTGAAGAATTTTGAGGAAAATAATGAATTTAATCCATTTTGGAATAAGGCTGTAATATAACAAACTGTGTAAAAAGTGAAGCACTGTGAATACTTTCCGGATGCTCTGTATACACAGGTTGAGATCCGTGGGAAGCAGAATGTACGACATGTAATGTTGGCACTTATGTGTCAGTTGCTAATAAAGGTGCAAGTGATTTAGAAGCACACATTAGCTCTGCAAAGCATATAGGTTCAGCAAAAGGTGAAGTCAAGTCAACTGGTTTTTATTGTTGTTTCAACCATATACAGTTAGTACAGTAGACAGTGAAACGAGACAACATTTGAAATATGACCTGGAACGCTTTTCATTCCGAATGAAGGACTTTGCTATGCTATAAAATTGCTTGAAATAAGAGAGGGGACATCTACACGGAGAGACTGTAGTAGATAGTTGAATTTAGGAATACAATTAGTTTAAATAACATTAACCTTTCCAATCATCGATAAATGTAATGAAGCCCACCTGCCCACATCACTCGAAAACCTTTTTATTAAAGGGTCAAAATGAACCCTGACTAAATCACAAATTTGCTGGAAATAAAATATACAAATACTTAATGCCCTGTTTGGGCCTTTGAAAGGTGCCCAGCAGTCAGAGCCAATGCTTCGGATTTAGACCAATTAACTCTGTATCCTGAAAATGTAGAAAAGAAATTGATAATTCTGTGGAGGCAAGGCATAGATCTAGTGGGGTCAGAGACGAATAAAAAAAAATTATCATCAGCATAAAGTAAATGCTTATGTGCCACACCTCCCACTGTCACCCCTGGAAAATCATCCTCCTTTCTTATCATGGCTGCTAATGGTTCCAGGGCAAGACAGAACAATAATGGGGAAAGAGGGCAACCCTGCCGGTGCCCCTATCCAGAGGAAAATAATCTGAAATTAATCCATTTGTTTGTACCGCTGCTACAGGGTGTCTATAAATTAACTTAATCCATCCAATAAATTTATTTCCAAAATCTTAAAAAGATAGAGATCAAATGCCTTTTTCGGCATCAAGTGAGATGGCCGCGACCGGAGCCTGATCATTCGCCACTGACCACATGATATTGATGAGACACCTAATGTTATCAGAAGAACTACAGCCCAGAATAAACCCCACCTGCTCTATTTGTATAAGAGATGTCATAACTTAATCAGTTAGCCAGAATTTTTGACAATTTTTAAATCTAGGATGGTAACTTTTACACTCGCTTGGATCTTTGTCCTTTTTAAGAATCAGACTAATCCGGGCATGTGTCATGGTTGGGGGATGCTTTCCATTCTTTAAAGATAACGTATAAACTTTCAACAAAAGTGAAGCCAGTTCTGTACCATAAGATTTTAAAAGATCAGCGACAAAGCCATCTGGCCCCAGAACCTCTGCCTGTAGGCAAGGCCTTAATTACCTCACCAAGGTCCTTCAAGGTTATCTCAGAATTAAAAGAATTGTTTTGCTCAGTCGTCAATTTAGGGAGTTCTAATGGTTCCACAAAGTTTCTAATATCTTCATCAGTAGAGATCAAGATAGCATTTTTAATATCAATGGCCAAGGTAAATATTTCACCACCAGCAGATTTCACTGAGGGAATGGTAGAAAAAGACTCTGCTTTATATATCTAGCCATAAGTTTTCCTGCTTTGTCCCCCAGTTCAAAGTATGACTGTCTTGCCCTGAATTTCCATGACGAAATAGTATTATTATATCTGTATTTCAATCGGGTCAATTCTCTGAGGCCATCAGATGACATTTGGCGCTTCAGCTCTGCCTCGGCACTTTTAATATTTCCTTCCAACTCCACAAGTTTCTTGTGCTTGTGCAATTCAAACAGTCGAGTCAATGAACAGCGAGTTGATCCATTCACGTAGGAAATACCCAATGGTTACCCACTCGTTATTTTTATGAAAGACAATGCTTGTTTTGGGCACAAAAATACCTTGAGGCCATCCTTGGTGTCCATTCTCAGTTTGGCGGGAAACAGAGCAAAATCGATCTTCCGTTGTTGTAGGAGTTTCTTACATTCCTTGAAATGATTGCGTTTCTTTCGTCGAATTCTCAAAGTCCGGGACAAAGAAAATATTGTAATTCTTCCAAGAAAGCTTTCCTTTACTCCTCGCCTGGCACAACACGAGATCTTTATCAGATGATCACAGAAATTTGGATAGAATTCATCAGGGCCTGTCTCCCTCAGCACATCTGCAAGCAGGAACTCTGTGAGATCTATTTCCAGTTTATGGCCTGTTATGTCGAGCAGACTCTGGAAGAGCTCATTAAGGAATTTCACCATATCTCTGCCCTCCTCATGCTCAGGAATTCCAACAATTCGGATGTTATTCCTGCGGCTCCTATTCTCTAGATCTTCAAGCTTTTCAAGAACAAGTTGTTCCAAATCAACTTTGGTCACACATGGATTAGCGGATAATTCCCTCTCCGATTACTCCAGATAATCTATCCTTTCCTCAACATTTGATATTCTTGTAACCAACAATTTTGTTTCCATCGCCATTATTGATGGATGTATTGCAGCGAGATTCTCAAAGTCAGCAACAACCTTCATCAGCATCACAAACATGTTGGACATTTGACTGCGAATTTCCCTGGCTGCACCATCAAAATTGAGTCACCAGCCTGCAGGCCTGTCAGGGCATTCATCTTGAACATGTAAGTGTCTTTAAATATCTCCAGAGCCCGGTGATTTTGACTTCTTTGCCATAATTAGCTCAAAGAGCAAATGTGTCACTGGGTGCATCAAATTCCACTGGATTACAACAAGAAAATAATTGTAAAAAAATGAGCAAAGTGCGCAGAGCTTGCAGTCTACACATCTGCTCCTCATCACCCGAGTGAGCCTTTACAAACCACCACAACCAATGCAAAAACACCTTCTTTTTGGCCAGGTTTTGTTCTAAATTATGTCACATCCAATCATTCTTTCATTTTGTAGGAAGCATAATGCCTTAAAGGGGGAATTCCCTAACCATTTTCAGCAATGAATTTCAGGGCCTGAGTGGTAAGGTTTCTCTCCAGTATGAATTCTCTCATGTCTTTTCAGGCCACCTGACTGAGTAAAACTCTTTCCACAGTGTGAGCACTTGTAAGGTTTCTCTCCAGTATGAGTTTTCTCATGTGTTTTCAGGTCTTGTGACCGAGTGAAACTCTTTTCACAATGTGAGCACTTGTAAGGTTTCTCTCCAGTATGAATTCTCTCATGTGTTTTCAGGTCTTGTGACCAAGTGAAACTCTTTTCACAGTGTGAGCACTTGTATGGTTTCTCTCCAGTATGAATTCTCTCATGTGTTTTCAGGTCATGTGACCGAGTGAAACACTTTTCACAGTGTGAGCACTTGTAAGGTTTCTCTCCAGTATGAATTCTATCATGTGTTTTCAGGTCTTGTGACCGAGAGAAACTCTTTCCACAGTGTGAGCACTTGTAAGGTTTCTCTCCTGTATGAATTCTCTCATGTGTTTTCAGGTTTACTGACTGAGTGAAACTCTTTCCACAATGTGAGCACTTGTAAGGTTTCTCTCCTGTATGAAATCTCTCATGTGTTTTCAGGTCTTGTGACCAAGTGAAACGCTTTTCACAGTGTGAGCACTTGTATGGTTTCTCTCCAGTATGAAATCTCTCGTGTGTTTTCAGGTTTACTGACTGAGTAAAACTCTTTCCACAGTGTGAGCACTTGTAAGGTTTCTCTCCTGTATGAAATCTCTCGTGTGTTTTCAGGTTTTGTGACAGAGTGAAACTCTTTTCACAGTGTGAGCACTTGTATGGTTTCTCTCCAGTATGAATTCTCTCGTGTGTTTTCAGGTGTTCTGACCGAGTGAAACTCTTTTCACAGTGTGAGCATTTATATGGTTTTTCTCCAGTATGAATTCTTTGGTGCAGTTTCAAGCTGCTGGCTGCAGTAAAGGTCTTCCCACATTCAAAGCACATATGAGCCACCACACTGGTATGTATTTTCTGGTGCTCTTTCAAATAGGACATGCGTGCAAAACTCTTTCCACAAAAAGAACAATTGTAAGGCTTTTCATTCGTGTGAGTTGTCAGGTGTTGTTTTAGGTACTGTGCCAGAACAAATGTTTTACCACACTTATCGAATTCAAATGATTTTTCACCAGAGTGACAAATGAGATGACTCTTGAGATTGGTTGCATATGCAAAACATTTCCCACACTGATGGCACGTGTAAGGTTTCTCTCCAGTATGAACTCTCATATGTGCTTTCAGGTGTTCTGACTGAGTGAAACTCTTTTCACAGCTTGAGCACTTGTATGGTTTCTCTCCAGTATGAATTCTCTCATGTGTTTTCAGGTCATGTGACCGAGTGAAACTCTTTCCACAGTGTGAGCACTTGTATGGTTTTTCTCCAGTATGAACTCTCATGTGTATATTAAGTTTGCTTTTACTTGTGAAACATGTTCCACACTGAGAGCAGGTGAAAGATTTCTTGGCTGTTCTTCGAGGCTTTTTGGGTGAGAAATTGTCTTCTGTCGTTATAAAATCATGCTGTTCCTCCTCCACTTCCTGCAGCTCTTCACGTTCTTCTCTCACTTTCATCAGCTCTACAATAAAACACAATAAGTCGACAAAAATCAATTCAATAGGGACACATTTAAATAATATAAATATATTTTAGCTCTAATTTAACTGCAGAACACTACAAATGTATAGTATATATTTTGCTGGTCAAAAGGTTTATATTTATACAGGGTTCCTTCAGTATTTATAAAGCTAAATTTAAAGACTTTTTTAAAAGGAGCACATGAATAGTAATATTTTTAACAACACTTCATAGTTTATAAATGCAAGTTTCGACAGATCTCCATAACTTTTTAACTTGTATTAAAAAAGTATATTATGGCTTTCATACCTCTGCTCCCAACCACCAGAATGTGGAAATAACAATTTACCTTTTGATCAGAAACATTGTATCAGCTATATTCCTCTACTACAGTGTTTCCCAAACTGAGGTACGTGTACCCCTGGGTGTATGTGAGGTGACAATGGGGGTACAAAACTAAAGTTCTGAGATTTACCATTGATTTTATTTAATTAGTCTAAAATAACATTCAAACCCAGTTCATGTATTTCTCACTGGAAAAAATTATTTTGTATGCCCTCTAGTGTAGAAACACCAAAATAGTTGTGTCATTAAGGTCAGATAAATATTCAATGAAATAATCTTCTGCGGTACAAAAACAATGCATCTACTCATGCGTTGTGCATCACACAAGTATCTTTTTTCGCCAGCCCAGCACACCGCTAGGTGATGTAGCTTCATGATAGCAAGTTAAATTGATTCCTCACTGTTTTACCAGACTCGCACACTTCAGTCGTCTACAATTTTAGTTTGTATTTTTTGTTTAAAACATAATTTGTATTTAAGGTTAGATGCATAGGGAGATTTGATTCTGATTGCATAAGTTCATATGCTTGTTCGTGGTATTCGTATAGTGTCATGTCAAACGGTAGAACCGAATGTTGACTATCCGTGCACATCGCTATTTGTTAGCTTGAAAAAAAAAATTAGAATAGAATATTTTAAATACCATTACTGTCAAAGATGCGACAATAGATGCAGAGTAGATACAACAGAATATTTGAGCTGGTGGAAGCACAATCTCCACGAAATGCAACAAAAACTAATACTATTTTGTTAAGTAAACTTCATTTTAAGTTATCAAGTAGCCTAATAATTCAAGTAAACAATCAGTAATAAAGAACAAAGAAAGAAATTACAAGCAACAGAATAAATAAAAAAATACAACAAAAGTCAAAATTAAGAAAAACTGTGCTTGATCTTTAACAGTATTGAGTAATCAAGTAAACACTCAGAAATTTAAAAAGTAAAAGTTAAGCTTACGTAATTAGGAAAACGCGGCAAAAAAAGAAATGTCCTCTTACTTTCAACTGCTTTTAACAACAAATCTAACAGTCAGTATCTGGTGTGATCACCAGTTGCATTAAGTACTGCAGTGCATCTCCTCCTCATGGACTGCACCAGATTTGCCAGTTCTTGCTGTGAGATTACATTACATTTACATTTATGTATTTGGCAGACGCTTTTATCCAAAGCGACTTACAGAGCCCTTATTACAGGGACAATCCCCCCACAGCAACCTGGAGTTAAGTGCCTTGCTCAAGGGCACACTGGTGGTGGCCGTGGGGTTTGAACCAGCGACCTTCTGATTAGCAGCCCTGTGCTCTAGCCACTACGCCACCACTCACTCTTCCACCAAGGCACTTGCAAGTTCCTGGACATTTCTGGTCCCAGACGTGCCCAATGGAATTGAGATCCGGGCTCTTCGCTGGCCATGGCAGAAAACTGACACTCCTGTCTTGCAGGAAATAATGCACAGAACGAGCAGTATGGCTGGTGATATTGTCATGCTGGAGGGTCATATCAGGATGAGCCTGTAGGAAGGGTACCACATGAGGGAGGAGGATGTCTTCCCTGTAACGCACAGTGTTGAGATTGCCTGCAATGACATCAAGCTCAGTCTGATGATTCTGTGACACACCACCTCAGACCACGAGGGACCCTACACCTCCAAATCGATCCTACTCCAGAAAACTTGTTGTAACGCTCATTCCTTTCGAAGATAAACGTGAGTCTGACCATCACCCCTGGTGATGACCATCACCAAAACTGTGACTCATCAGTTAAGATCACTTTTTGCCAGTCCCGTCTGGTCCAGCGAAGGGGGATTTTTGCCCATTGGCGTAGTTGTTGCCAGTGATTTCTGGTCAGGACCTGCATTTCAACGGGCCTACAAGCCCTCAGTCAAGCCTCTCTCAGCCCATTGCGGACAATCTGAGCACTGATGGAGGGACTGTGCATTCCTGGTGTAACTGGTTCCTGTCTCCCTGTGGCACTGTCTTAGGCATCTCACAGTATGGACATTTCAATTTATTGCCCAGGCCACATCTGCAGTTTCATGTCCCAAGCAGCATGAACAGTTTAGGCACATATCAATATTACCAATAGTGCTATCAGAGCACACATAAATAAAGAACACACACAGAAGCTGTCAGTCAGTCAAACAGCACGAGGACACCAAAATAAAATGTTTTGTATGAATGAGTGATCTGGATGGATTTCACATTATTTTGTAGCAAAATCTCTAGGCTACAAGATCCAGTTCTCAAAAGTATTGTGGAAAAATGTTTAGTATGTGTTATATGGCCTTATTTCAGTGACTTAACATTTTTGTTTTTTCAAAAATCATGCATAAACGTTATTTTCTCAGAAATACAAACCTGTACACACATGTTGCTCACATATTATTGTAGCCCAGTTTGTGTTGAATACAGTGTTATCAGGCTTTAGCCATTAATGTGTTTTTAAGCAACTGAAAAAAGCACAAATGTCAAGGCATTTCAAAACTTCTCCAGGGCCCAAAACACCCTCAGACCCCAGAAGGTTAAAGGTGCACTCGGCGATTCCTGAGAAACACTGCTGATATTCGAACTCAACTGCCAAATCAAACACACCCCTCCCTTCAGTGCCCCTTTGGAAGCCCCCATCCCCCATGCTGTGCAAGAGCAAGAACAACCCCCTGTTGCTGATTGGCTGGAGTAGTGTTGTGTGGACCCATCTGATCCACTTTGTTATTGTCCCAATTACAGAGCCAGGGCTCTGTACAAATACTAGATTTTTTCAGCCCACCTAAAGAATGGACAGCTAACAGACTGTGAGGAGGTATTTGCAGAATTTGACAAAGTGTATTGGATTACAATTACTGAGTGCACCTTTAAGATTCTTGTTATCTGTGAAGTTTCTCTCTACTCTCCCTTTTAACCTATTAATGAGATCATCCAATGGTGATCAACACAAGGAAACGCCCCCGATTTATACAATCAACACTGCAATTCATGATAATAATCATATAGACTGATTGAAAAGTCTACACACCCCTGTTAAAATGCAGGTTCTTGTGACGTAAAAGAATGAGACGAAGATAAATCATGTCAGAAATTTTTCCACTTTTAATGTGACCTATAATGTGAACAATTAAATTGAAAAACAAACTGAAATCTTTGAGGGGAAAAAATAAAAAATACCCTGTGCACACCCTTAAACAAATTTTTACTTTGTTGACTTTGTTGAAGACTTTAACTTTGTTGAAGCACCTTTTGATTTTATTACAGCACTCAGTCTTTTTGGGTAGGAGTCTATTAGCATGGCACATCTTGACGTGGCAATATTTGCCCACTCTGCTCCAAATCTGTCAGATTGCGAGGACATCTCCTGTCCACAGCCCTCTTCAGATCACCCCACAGATGTTCAATTGGATTCAGGTCTGGGCCATTCCAAAACTTTAATCTTCTGGTGAAGCCATGCTTTTGTGGATTTGGATGTGTGCTTTGGGTCGTTGTCGTGCTGAAAGGTGAACTTCCTCTTCAGCTTTCTAACGGACGCTTGAAGGTTTTGTGCCAAAATTGCCTGGTATTTGGAACTGTTCATAATTTCCTCCACCCTGACTAAGGCTCCAGATGAAGAAAAACAGCCCCAAAGCATGATGCTGCCACCACCATGCTTCACTGTGGGTATGGCGTTCTTTGGGTGATGTGCAGTGTTGTTTTTGTACCAAGCATACCTTTTGGAATTATGGCCAAAAAGTTCAACCTTGGTTTCATCAGACCATAACACATTTTCCCACATGCTTTCAGGAGAATTGATGTTTGTTTTTGCAAACTTCAGCCAGGCTTGGATGTTTTTCTTTGTAAGAAAAGGCTTCCGTCTTGCCACCCTACCCCATAGCCCATTCATATGAAGAATACGGGAGATTGTCGTCACATGTAGCACACAGCCAGTACTTGCCAGAAATTCCTGCAGTTCCTTTAATGTTGCTGTAGGCCTCTTGGAAGCATCCCTGACCAGTTTTCATCTCGTCTTTTCATCAATTTTGGAGGGACGTCCAGTTCCTGGTAATGTGTCTGTTCTGCCATATTTTCTCCACTTGATGATGACTGTATTCACTGTGTTCATGGTATATCTAATGCTTTGGAAATTCTTTTGTACCCTTCTCCTGACTGATATCTTTCAACAATGAGATCCCTCAGATGCTTTGGAAGCTCTCTGCGGACCATGGCTTTTGCTCTGAGATGCAACTACGAAAATATCAGGAAAATCCTCCTAGAACAGCTGAACTTTATTTGTGATTAATCAGAGTCACTTTAAATGATGGCAGGTGTGTAATGACTTCTATTTAACATGAGTTTGAATGTGATTGGTTAATTCTGAACACAGCCACATCCCCAGTTATAAGAGGGTGTGCACAGTTATGCAACCAGGTTATTGTAAGGTTTTTCATTTTAATTTTTCCCCAACAAAGATTTCAGTTTGTTTTTCAATTGAATTGTTCACGTTATAGGTCACATTAAAGGTGGAAAAAGTTCTGACATGGTTTATCTTTGTCTCATTCTTTAACATCACAAAAACCTGGCATTTTAACAGGGGTGTGTAGACTTTTTTATCCACTGTACATTCTACATAACATCTCAAAAACATACCTGAAGGAATAAAGTCATCATCATCTTCATCACTCTTTTCTTCTTCTGCTGTGGTTTCATCATCACCTTCATCACTCTGTTGTTCCTCTGTTGTGGTTTCTCCTCTCATCTTCATCAGGTTCCTGCAGTCCAGCAGCTTCACTTCAATCTTCACTGGTATCTGCAGCATCAGCTGTTCATCATCATCTTCATCAGTCTGTTCCTCTGTTGTGTTTTCTTCTTTTATCTCCTCCTGCTTCACTTCAATCTTCACTGGTGTCTGCATCATCTGCTGTTCATCTTCATCAGTCCGTTGTTCTTCTGTTGTGTTTTCTTCTTTTATCTCCTCCTGCTTCACTTCAATCTTCACTGGTGTCTGCAGCATCTGCTGTTCTCCAGCATGAATCACATCCACCTGCTCTCTCATGATGAACATCTGAACACAAAAACATCATTATAATGGACTGACATTCATCAAACTCTAAAACATTATTATATATGATTATACACAAGAACAGATCTGTTAAACAAATAAACATCTTCCGAGATTATATAAATATAAATGCGTGTGTTTGGTTTCATTATCATGACAGCAAAATTAAAATATATACACACACACATATATACACACACACACACACACACACACTCGCAATTAAATTATGAAACATGACATTACTACAAAAATTTCAAAATCATTATAAATATATTTAATTTACACTTTGTCTTAAAGAAATTGCAAGAAATTGATAATCATCATTTATTTTAAAGAGCCCATATTATGCTAATTTACAGGTTCATAAATGTATTTTGGGATTCACATACTTTAATGTTCAAAAAAACTTTTTTTGTCATACCGCACGTATCTGTTCCCTGCTCTTCATCCTCTGGCTGAAACGCTCCGACTTACCTCCTGTCTCTTTAAAGTCCCCCTTTTCGAAAAGCCCAGTCTGCTGTGATTGGTCAGCTGGTGTCTGTAACGCCCCTTACAATAAATGAGTTTCAGCTCCCGAAACTTGCTGAGCAGCTGTAAACACTATTGTAACTATGGCAACAGTGCCATCGTTTTTTTTCCACACCAGTTTGAGTCCGATAATGAAGTTTGGATGAACAAACCAATCGACCCGAACCACCTTCACAAGTACGACTCGAGCAGAACGTTTCACAGAGGTAAGTTTTAATTTTGTTGCTTTCTTACAAGTACACTGTCGATATTGTGACCCGTCTTCTCGACATGGCGACAACACTAACCCAACTCATTGTTGTTTCGGCTATAACTACGTTTGTTTGAGGGCGGGCCAAATTAGCACATAGGCGGAAATTATGCAAATATGCTACATAGTGACGTAGATACTTTACGGAAGAAATGGCTGGACTACAAACAGCCCGTTTCTTGAAGTTCTTGAGCAGTGTTGTCAGTGGGAGAGAATAACTCCCTTTTGTAACTTTGCAGACCTTTTACTTTTACAAAGAGCTATATTACACACTAAAGGAAAGGTAAAATCCCCAAAACATAATCGGGCCTCTTTAAATAAAATAAATAAAAATGCACGTTCAAATGTTCAGGTTTTAATTAGACACAATTTTACAGGTATTAATCTTTAATTACGGACTTTATTTAATAATGGGATCAAACGGGCAGATTAAATCCATATTAAAATGAAAATGTATATATGCCAACACGAGAATCTTAATTTAAAGTGCTTGAGTTTAGCCACAGACAGACAGAAAGTGTAAATAATCTACTGGTTCTCAACTGTCTTGTTGTTTTTCTCACCTCTTATATGTGACAAGTAACAAAACAAACTACATCAGACGACAATGAGCTTCTTTTAAAGTCATTAATACACCAAAGAGATAAAAACAACATGCACAGAAAAATGTAAATCTCTCAATGTAAAACACACAAAACACGGACCGATTCTTCTTCTTTATTGGCGGCTCGCATTCTAAAATAGAACATTACCGCCATCTACTGTGAGTTACAGATCAGACACTCTTTCCCTTCTTTCCCCAGACCTTCAGAAATCGCTTCCGTTGGCGCTGCGTGTTCAGTTCCTCCATATCAGCCCCAAGTCCCTCACTGCCCAGAGAGAGGAGGGAGAAAAATAAATAAAACCTACTTTTGTCCTAGCTATATTCTTTCAATTAACAGAGTTCAGAAATTGTATTAATAGACTGTCCCCTCCTTACTGGATTTAAAAGCTTCTTTAAAGTAAATAGTTGTTCTCCTTTCTTCTGTAATTCATCTGTTAGATTAATTCTTTCCTCTTTATATCTGTTCCACTGTTTCTCTAACTCCACACCAATCAAGATGTTTTCTTATTATATACATTGAGTTAAGTCCTGTATGTCCCAGTCTGAGTCTCGATAAAATACATTCTTCTTTTCCCCTCCCACTTGAATTCCTTCCTCTTCCTACTAATGGTTGTATTAAATGTTTTAAATGGTTGTATTGTTCATTATCCCTATAAAACTGCCATATTTGATTTAACTCCTTTTTAAATTATTGATTTGATTTCTGATTTACTATTCATTATGCATGTCTATATTTTCCTTTGCCATAACTTGTTTTGCTGATTTATCTGCTTCCTCGTTCCCTGATACTCCAATTTGCGAGGGAACCCATACAATCGGAAATGTCCTATTTGTCTGCTACATTATATATAATATCTGAAGAATCTCCATCAATATGTCTTGTCTAGTTTCAGACTGTTGAGCTTCAAGACTTAACAGGGCAGAGCTGGAATCTGAACATATGAGAGTTTTGTTTAATCCAATATCTTTTATTTTGTTAAGTGCTAGCAAAATTGCTATTAATTCTCCTGTAAACACAGAAACTTGATCTGATACCCTTTTTCCTTCTGCCACTTTCAATCATGGGATGATGTATGCTACCCCCATCTGACCTTTCCCTGGATCTTTAGATGCATCTGTAAAAATCTGTATATAACTTTCATACTTAGTCCATATATATACTCCCTTGTTAATCTGCCTCTAATGCATTTGGACCTTTATCTTGTCTTGCTTCCAATAGGAATAAATCAACATTTGGCTGTGGTAAGATCCATTGAGGTATTGATGGTAATCATTATACTCGTTTAATTTCATATCCTGCACTAAATCCTTAATAATCCACCCAAAACTATTTATTTTCCTTTTCCCATGTTCCCAACATGCCTCTAGTACCTTTTTTGCAGGGTGATTATCCTTCCGACCTTTTAAATTTGCCCAGTATGTCAATATCAGTTGCTTCCTTCTTAAGTGGATTGGCATCTCTCCCATCTCCACCTGTTACGCTGGCACTGAACAAATTCTTTATGCTTGTGACTGAATTCTCTCAAGTTTTCCAAATTGTGATTTAGATGCTGATCCATAAACCATACTTCCATAATCTAGTATTGCTCTTCTCAATGCAGAATAAATAGTTTTCAGTGCTATTCTATCAGCCCCCCATTCCTGACCTGAAACACACCTCATTACATTTAAAATCTTCTTCCATCTCATTTATGTGAGTACTCCATGTAATGTTTGTGTCAAACCACATTCTAAGAAATCTTATCACTTTAACTTGTTCTAATTCCTTATTATATCATTTTAATTTATATCTATACTTAACTTTTTATTTGTAAATAAAATATATTTAGTATTCTCCACAGAGAATTGAAATCCCCATTTATAAGACCATTTCCCAACATTATTTAAAGCTGATTGCATTTTATCCACAATATACTCCACATTTCTTCCTCTAATCCAAAGAGCTCCATCATCTGCAAACAACGATTTTTCTATGTTATATTGTTGCAAATACATCATTAATCATAATAGTAAATAACAATGGACTTATGACACTTCCCTGTGGGTCCCATTCTCAATCAGACCTTTTCCTGATATATACTCTACAATCTTCACTTTTAAATTTCTTCCTATTAAAAAATCTTTAATCCAATTATATAACCTCCCACCTATTCCAATCTGATCTAATTTTATCAGCAAACCTTCCTTCCATAACATATCATAAGCCTTTTCAATATCAAAGAAAACTGCTACTACTTTTTCTTTATTTATCAAGGCTCTCCTTATATCTGATTCCAAACTCACTATTGAATCAATTTTTCCCCTTCCACACCTTCATTTTCTACAAATGATACATTAGCCGGTCAGTAATAATTTTTTCCATAAATTTGCATACATGTGCGGTAAAAGATATTGGTCTGTAATTTAGAGGTACATTTTGATCTTTACCTGGTTTCTTTATTGGAATAATTAAAACTTCCTTTCAACTCCCTTCATCCAATATTCTGTTATAAAACTTTAATATTACTTCAATTGATTCTTCACTTAACTTTTTTAACATAATATAACTTATTTCATCTTGCCCTGGAGTTGTTACCTTAATTTTATTAATGCACATTTTAATTCAGGGAATGAATATGGAAAATCTAATAAACCATCCATTGCTCTCCTCCTTTCCAATATATATGGATGTTTTCTTAGCAGCTTCTCCCTCATTTCCTTACTCTCCTTTTTCAAGTTATAGGAACTATTTATTTTTAAAAACTCTTTCTGGAACATTTCTGCTTTTTCTTTGTCACTTATTGCATTTTCCTCTTCCCTACTTAAAACTGGATATTCATATGCTTTCCTAATTCCACTCATCTTTTTAATCATGCTCCACGCTTCCTCAACTGGAGTACTTTTACCAATTTCCTCACAAAATGATCTCCAATATTCTGTCTTTACTTTGAACCTTTATAATTTTCCTTGTTCATGCTTGAGTTTTCTTGTATATTATCATAATTTCCCAGTTATGTGTTTTCTTCAGTATTTTAAATGCTTTCCTTTTCTTTCTAACTGCTATTATACACTTCTCATTCCACCATGGAAATATTTTATCTGCCCTCTTTACTTTTTGGGATACATCCTTTTGCAGCATTCCTTTCAATATGAAGGTGGTGGTGGCGTAGTGGTTAGAGCACAGGGCTGCTAATCAGAAGGTCGCTGGTTCGAACCCCACGGCCACCACCATTGTGCCTTTGAGCAAGGCACTTAACTCCAGGTTGCTCCAGGGGGATTGTCCCTGTAATAAGGGCTCTGTAAGTTGCTTTGGATAAGAGCATCTGCCAAATGCATAAATGTAAATATCTTGGCCTTCATTAATCTTGATCGTTTTCATTCCATCCTCACTCCTTATTTTGTATTTTTCCCAGTTAGCATTCTCAAATTTCCATTTTCCTGCATTTCCTCATTTTCCCCTCATCTCATTATTTACAATTGTACTTTTTATATGAAAATGATCACTACCAATTGTACATTTCTTTGATACCTCCCAATGTATTATCCCTCCTAATGTATTTGTAACAATTGTTAGATCTTTTGCTGAATCCCTTCCTAAATTTACATCCATCTGTGTGGAGTTTCCATCATTTAACCTGGAGTGGTGTTGGTATAGTGGGCTAAAGCACTGAACTGGTAAGCAGAAGGTTGTCAGTTCGATCCCCACATTCACCATCATTGTGTCCTTGTGCAAGGCACTAAACTCCAGGTTGCTCTGGGGGGGATTGTCCCTGTAATAAGGGCACTATAAGTTGCTTTGTATAAAAGTGTCTGCCAAATGCGTAAATGTAAGCAAACTAAGTTTTTCCCTTCCATCAGCTCGTAAATATCCTGACCATTTGTGTCTGTCATAGTTCCTCCCCATAAAGTATTATGGGTATTAAAATCCCCACACCATATCACACTTTCACCACTTAGACCTTTTATTTCTTCCATACTCTCCTGTATTAACCTATTACATGGATTATAATAGTTCATTAGGACATAATTCTTATTTTCAATCAATATTTCCACTACTATATATTCCATTATAACCCCTTTCTCCAAAATTATATAAGGCATTCCCTCTTTTAAAAACATGATACACCCTCCACCTTTACCTTCCTCTCTATCTCTTCTCACACTTATATATCCTTTTAAAACTAAATCTAATCTAGAATTCAGCCATGACTCTTGAATGCATATTAAGTCTGGCTTAATTTGGTTTATGTACCCTTTAAATTCTTGACCATTGGCGCAAAGGCTTCTGGCATTCCATTGTAAGACAATTAACATAAACAATACTAACCAACACAAGTCTCCTGACTTGACTGAGATTCTGTATTAAGACTTTCCCTTACATCTTCCCATTTTAATCTTTTTATCTCTAGAAATCTCTCTGCAGCTTAAATAATTATTTGGATCTTTGGAACAGCAAAAAAACAACACGGACACGGTAGAACACGACCATTTTGCTTCGACCGACTAGTTAAGGATTAAGTAGAAAAATTTACATGCGTGAAATGATAGATATATGTGTCAAAATTCAGACATTGATTAAATCTATACTCTTCTTTCCATTTGTGCAGTACAGTTAATCTCTTCTACCATGAAGAGCACAAAGTTTGTCTTGTTTACTATCATTGTGTCTTCTGATAATCCACCCTCACCAATTACTCTACCTGTTCATTTAGTCCCTTTAATATGCTCCATTCTTTCTGTTCCACTCTGCTTATTCCTAGTATTTATTACTTTCACTGCTTCAGCATACATTAGGTTATTTTTTCCTGTTGTAATTCCATTGCCTTTTTCCTCACTTCACAACCCCCGTATGCTGCATTATGACTACCTCCACATTTGCAACATTTCAATCCTACTCCTTCCTCACACTTCCCAAACTCAAGCTCTCCTCCACATTGTGCACATCTTATTTTTGATGTACATACTGCTGCAGTATGACCATACCTCTGACAAATGTAACACCTCAGAGGAGCTACAAACTTCCTGATCGGTATCTTATAAAACCCATCTTGATTCAATCTGGCATTTCTTTCCCTTCCAATTTAATATGTACAAACAAACTGTCTACTCATCTCCCATCTCTGTTCATCTGTAAACAAACTACATCCATGACATTTCCTCCCTCTACATTCTTTTTTACTTCATCCATAGTAACTCCTAATGGAACTCCATTTATCACTCCATAGACCCACGACTTCTGTCCTACAATCTTATATTTCATTACCATCCGTTAGCCCACTATCTTAAGTATTACTGCTTTATTTATTAGATCTTCGTTCCTGCACACTATCAACAATGCACCATCTTGTAATTCTTTTGCAAATGTAATCTCACCCACTTGTTTCCTTAATTCATATGTCAACACCATTGGATTTACTCCTTTATCTCCCTTAAACTTCAATATTATCCTATACTCATTCTTTTTTATCCCTCTCATCCTCTTCTTCCTCACTAGTTATTGAACTACTTTCCGATCTGTCCTCCTGTTGCTGGTCACATGCAAAAGGTGAGAAAAACAACAAAACAGTTAAAACCAGTAGATTATTTACCTTTTCTGTCTGTGGCTAAACTTTATGACTTTATTTAAGTTAAAATTTGTGAGGTACAATTTTCATTATTTTACATTTTTCCTTTTATTTATTTTACATTGATTACTTCAACTCGACCAACTTCACAATAATCATTTTCATATTTTGTAGAGAGCATATGAGGTTACTAAAAGCTTTGATGCTGCAAAAACCACAAAGAGCACCCAGCTGTAACAAAATAATGATGCTATGGACCTTGAAACACAGCTGAAGTTAAGGAGTAAAAACAACCAGCTGGTTAGCACAGGATCAAAGACATGCTGGTGAGACGCCATCTGGGCCTGAAGCTTTCCTCGTCTTTTTTGGGGTGTTGGGCTGTTGGGGTGGCTCTTACTACTTTATAAATTCCTTGCCTTCTGGGTTCATTCAATGTCCTCCTAAAATCTCTCAAATAGACCTGGTCTCCAGGAACTATAGGACTATATATAGGACTATATATAACTATATATCTTCTTCTTCTTCCTGTCTGGGTCCCCTGTTCTGTTCCTGTGAATAAATGGCTTCATGAATAGCAGTTCATTGTCTAATGTAAGCCATAAGCTCCATCTGTAACTGTTCTAGCAGTGGGCCGTCATAAGGACCTCTAAAATATGGTACTGGCATAGGTAAGCCTGTTAGCATTTCATGTGGTGTTACATTGGTGATTCTATTGGTCTGAAGTAAGTCATCAATGCAAGAGGTATCAATCTACTCAAATGAGTTTAGTATCTGCACAAATTTTATTGTATAGTACTTAGCTTTGACTGTTCCATTCACCCTTTCTACCATTCCCTGTGACTGTGGATGGTAGACACACCCTAGTCTTTTTTTTTTCAGCTGTTGAATCACTTTTTTCACAGTTCTTTAAATGAATGCTGAGCCATTGTCAGAGCTAATTTGAGATGGTAAGATGATAGGTAAATTAAAAAAGGTGTCTGCTTTCCTCTGCTGACGGGATGCTGAAAATCAATAACAGTAAAATTATTGGCAGCAGGAGGAACATTAGTCAACAGTGTATGTGTATTTGGAACTTCTGCAGGCCAGTCTTCCACCACCTCATTAACTGCTCTCAAATCATGCACTTAGCACCATTTTGATGCGTCTGCCAAAGCAACTGGCAGTATGGGTGTGTTGCAATGATCTACTGCTTCAATTAACACCCCTGCCTTAATCCGTCCCTCAATAGTCTATTAAATTTCTCCTACAGCTTCCGGTTTTAACAGATATTGTTGTTTTCTTGGTAGCTGTACTCTGTAACTGTTTTTGAATAAAATTTTACTTTTTCTTTAGTAGTCATAGCAATGTAACATAATTTTTATGTATGTTTTATCTGCTGATTCAAAGATTAAAGATTTCCTGTGGCTTCCCACTTTTTACTTTCTGCTCTTCTCATCATTGTTCCTAAATATTTTGCCTGACTTCCTTTACTTACATATAAGGTAACATGTGGAACTTAATTTGGCACTTGAAACCATTTTTTAATAAATCACATTTCTCAATTTGTAGTGATGCTCCTTCTGGCCCTAAAATTATGTATTGTGAGCTTAATGGAACTTCTTGTCCTTTTGTGTCATTCAACCATTTCTTTTCAAGCTCTGGGTCCCTTCCTGAATCATATATTATGGTAGAATAGAATTCAGTTTTTGGCATGCTTGGTTCACATAGCTATTCTTAACAGTATTTTCTCCATTTGTTTACTGTTT
The DNA here is from genome assembly GCA_032164185.1 of Moxostoma hubbsi. Classification (NCBI taxonomy): domain Eukaryota; kingdom Metazoa; phylum Chordata; class Actinopteri; order Cypriniformes; family Catostomidae; genus Moxostoma; species Moxostoma hubbsi. The sequence continues at coordinate 44,917,548 of JAVLUX010000001.1, forward strand.
TTTTCTACATCGTTTCCTGCTTGTTGCTCTTGAAATTTTGTGACAGTAATTTATTTGATTCCCCTACTATCTATGTGTATTCCTTCTGGAGAGCACCATATCTGTAAATTCATTTTACATATAGCATCCTTCCCTATATCCTTGTTCTGATATAAGAATGGGAATTTTTTATTTCTGCGTCGTTTACTGCATGAGTCCCGAGAATCCTACTGTCTTTACATATTTTTCAGACATAGGGAGGTGAGAGGCATAATTTGGATTTATACATGTAAACGTAGCTCCGGTATCTAGCATAACTGGTGTTGTCTTGCCCTCTATATTAACCTGCAGCATAGGTTCTTGATCAGCATCAGATGATATCATTGAAAGCTGACCCCTCCCTGTAGGATTCTCTGGGCAGAACTAGTAGCCCTGTCGTGGTCCACGCAATGGATTGAGTGGACCTGGTGCTTGAGCTTGGTATTCTTGCTGCCATGGGTCATTGCTTGGACTTGGTGGTTGATTATTTGGCCATGGATTAGTTGCGCAATCTCTTTTGTTGTGTCAAGGCTGATTGCATGCCCAACATACTCCTGGTGGGCCATTATTTCTAGGGCCACTTGTAAGGCTGACATCAAGATGTCGTAAAAGTCAAAGAACACTGTGAGAACCAAGTCATAAAAGCTCTCACACAGAAGAACATTTTCACCTGAGTCAACACATCCTATTGAGCAAGGACAATAAAACACAAATCTCACATCTGACCTCTATCTCACCTCAGGCCAATTTAACTCACAAAAATCTGCCCCCCTCTACTCCTCCTCCTCCTTCAGCTCAGAATCACTTCAGACTCACCTAAGATCTGCATGTAACAAAATATAATATCTGATGTATACAAATAATGTGACTAGGCATGTTTGGTATAATTTAAAATGTCTCAGTGTGACTGGTAAAATGGTATATTTCCCATGTTGATAAAACTAATGGTAACAAAGTTATAAGGTCTTTGCCAAATGCTGTATAATTCTGTAGAGGTCTGTCCCCATCCCAGCCTGTATGTTAATGAGGTGTGCCCCAAGGACTTCCAAACCTAACCACTCCCAAAATTCCCTTTGTTCATGGTTTAGGCATTTAAGGAAATATGACATTGTAATAAATTGTAACATTTGAGTTTATTCTGTTTTACTCTGAAACTATTGTCTTTAATAGATTAAGTTAAGTCTATGTTTCCGCAAATCTATGACCAGGTTAGTAGCGGACTAAAGCTCAGTTTTGAGTGGAGCATGTGGCACACCACCTGAGACTTTAGAGCTCCGACTAACAAATTTGCATTTTCTAGTGTACTTAGTGTGTACAGGCTCAACAGGGAATTTCCATTTAGGACAACATGAAGTTGTCGAACAAGCCTAAATAGGGTGAAGTCTAAACCTCTTATTATTGTATTTTTTTCAAGCTAAGTGTACATAGGAAACTATGGCATGATTATATAAAGCTATTTTAACTTGGGTATTGTTGGTTTATCTTTGTAAATTTATTGGTAATGACCACTGGGTAGAAATAATGTTACTCTAATTAAGTGTTTACTATCTAAGGGGAGTAAACAAAATACTTTTAGATAAAAGGGCAACTGTGAGCAGGACATCCCCTCATCAAGGATGTCTCTGTACATTGCTGCATTCATCTTTCCCTCAATCCTTACTAGTCTCCCAGTTCCTGCCGCTGAAAAACATCCCCACAGCATGATGCTGCCACCACCATGCTTCACTGTAGGGATGTATTGGCCAGGTGATGAGTGGTGCCTGGTTTCCTCCAGATATGACACTTGCCATTCAGGCCAAAGAGTTCAATCTTTGTTTCATCAGACCAGAGAGTTTTGATTCTCATGGTCTGAGAGTCTTTCAGGTGGCTTTTGGCAAACACCTGACGGGCTGTCATGTGCCTTTTACTGAGGAGTGGCTTCCATCTGGCCACTCTACCATAGAGGCCTGATAGGTGGAGTGCTGCAGAGATGGTTGTTCTTCTCCTCTCTCCACAGAGAAACACTGGAGCTCTGTCAGAGTGACCATCAGGTTCTTGGTCACCTCCCTGACTAAGGCCCTTCTCCCCGGATTGCTCAGTTTGGCCGGGCAGCCAGCTCTAGGAAGAGTCCTGGTGGTTCCAAACTTCTTCCATTTATGGATGCAGGGCACTGTGCTCAATGGGACCTTCAATGTTGCAGAAAGTTTTCTGTACCCTTCCCCAGATCTGTGCCTTGATACAATCCTGTCTCGGAGGTCTACAGACAGTTCCTTGGCACATGCACTGTTAACTGTGGGACCTTATAGAGACAGGTGTGTGCCTTTCCAAATCATGTCGTCAACTGAATTTACCACAGCTGGAATCCAATCAAGTTGTAGAAACATCTCAAGGATGATCAGTGGAAACAGGATGCACCTGAGCTCAATTTTGAGTGTTAAGACAAAGGCTGAGAATACTTTGTACATGTGATTTGTTTCATTTTTAAAAAAAATAAATTAGCAAAGATTTCAAACAAACTTCTTTCACGTTGTCATTATGGGGTATTATTTGAAGAATTTTGAGGAAAATAATGAATTTAATCCATTTTGGAATAAGGCTGTAATATAACAAACTGTGGAAAAAGTGAAGCACTGTGAATACTTTCCGGATGCACTGTATTAACACGTGATGAGATCCGTGAGAAGCAGAATGTATAACATGTAATGTTGGCACTTATGTGCCAGTTGCTAATAAAGGTGCAAGTGATTTAGAAGCACACATTAGCTCTGCGAAGCATAAAGGGTCAGCAAAAGGTGAAGTCAAGTCAAGTGGTTTTTATTGTTGTTTCAACCATATACAGTTAGTACAGTAGACAGCGAAACGAGACAACATTTGAAATGTGACCTGTAACGCTTTCCATTCCGAATGAAGGACTTTGCTATGCTATCAATTTGCTTGAAATAAGAGAGGGGACATCTACACGGATAGACTGTAGTAGATAGTTGAATTTAGGAATACAATTAGTTTAAATAACATTAACCTTTCCAATCATCGATAAATGTAATGAAGCCCACCTACCCACATCACCCGAAAACCTTTTTATTAAAGGGTCAAAATGAACCCTGACTAAATCACAAATTTGCTGGAAATAAAATATACAAATACTTAATGCCCTGTTTGGGCCTTTGAAAGGTGCCTGGCAGTCAGAGCCAATGCTTCGGATTTAGACCAATTAACTCTGTATCCTGAAAATGTAGAAAAGAAACTGATATTTCTGTGGAGGGAAGGCATAGATCTAGTGAGGTCGGAGATGAATAAAAAAAAATATCATCAGCATAAAGTAAAAGCTTATGTGCCACACCTCCCACTGTCACCCCTGGAAAATCATCCTCCTTTCTTATCATGGCTGCTAATGGTTCCAGGGCAAGACAGAACAATAATGGGGAAAGAGGGCAACCCTGCCGGTACCCCTATTCAGAGTAAAATAATCCGAAATTAATCCATTTGTTTGTACCGCTGCTACAGGGTGTCTATAAAGTAACTTAATCCATCCAATAAAAGTATTTCCAAACCAATATATTTCCAAAATCTTAAAAAGATAGTCCCATTCTACCATATCAAATGCCTCTTTCGACATCAAGTGAGATGGCTGCGACCGGAGCCTGATCATTCGCCACTGACCACATGATATTGATGAGACGCCTAAAGTTATCAGAAGAACTACAACCCAGAATAAACCCCACCTGATCTACTTGTATAAGAGATGTCATAACTTAATCGGTTAGCCAGAATTTTTGACAATTTTTAAATCTAGCTGGATCAGGGAAACTGGACAGTAACTTTTACACTCGCTTGGATCTTTGTCCTTTTTAAGAATCAGACTAATCCGGGCATGTGTCATGGTTGGGGGAAGCTTTCCATTCTTTAAAGATAACATATAAACTTCAACAAAAGTGAAGCCAGTTCTGTAGCATAAGATTTTAAAAGATCAGCGACAAAGCCATCTGGCCCCAGAACCTCTGCCTGTAGGCAAGGCCTTAATTACCTCACCAATGTCCTTCAAGGTTATCTCAGAATTAAAAGAATTGTTTTGCTCAGTCGTCAATTTAGGGAGTTCTAATGGTTCCACAAAGTTTCTAATACCTTCATCATCAGATGAAGACATGGAACTATAGAGATCAAGATAGCATTTTTAATATCAATGGCCAAGGTAAATATTTCACCACCAGCAGATTTCACTGAGGGAATGGTAGAAAAAGACACTGCTTTATATATCTAGCCATAAGTTTTCCTGCTTTGTCCCCCAATTCAAAGTATGACTGTCTTCCCTGAATATCCATGACGAAATAGTATTATATCTGTATTTCAATCGGGTCAATTCTCTGAGGCCATCAGACGACATTTGGTGCTTCAGCTCTGCCTCTGCACTTTTAATATTTCCTTCCAACTCCACAAGTTCTTGTGCTTTGGATTTTTTGATGAATGAGGCATACTGTATGCTCCAACCCCTAAGAACCACCTTACCTGCCTCCCAAGCCATGCCCACAGAAGATACTGAGGACAAGTTGGTCTCTATATACACATTGATTTCAGTCTTTAACATTTGTTGGAAATCAGGATTTTGCAAAAGGGATACATTAAAGCGCCAACTATACGATTTCTTTTTCTCTGTATGTGGCAGCACCTCTAAACTCACCAGGGTATGATCTGAGTCTAAGATTACCAATTGAGCAATCAACAACAGGTGAAATGAGGGACTTAGATATAAAAAACATCCTTTGTGTAGAAATGTAGATAGTTTGCCCATAGTGTCCCTTCTCAATCTAGCCGAAAACTTCAGTGCAAAAGCGATCTACCATCAATTCAAAAGTCCCTTGGAGTGACATTCCACCAAACAAATTCCAGCTGCTATGTGGAACCAACACAAAAAGAAACAAAAATGGTGACCAGCTTCCTCAAACAGTCGAGTCAATGAACAGCGAGTCGATCCATTCACATAGGAAATACTCAATGGTTACCCACTCGTTATTTTTATGAAAGACAATGCTTGTTTTGGGCACAAAATACCTTGAGGCCATCCTTGGTGTCTATTCTCAGTTTGGCGGGAAACAGAGCAAAATCGATCTTCCGTTGATGTAAGAGTTTCTTACATTCCTTGAACTGATTGTGTTTCTTTCGTCGAATTCGCAAAGTCCGGGACAAAGAAAATATTGTAATTCTTCCAAGAAAGCTTTCCTTTGCTCCTCGCCTGGCACAACACGAGATCTTTATTAGATGATCACAGAAAGTTGGATAGAATTGATCAGGGCCTGTCTCCCTCAGCACATCTGCAAGCAGGAACTCTGTGAGATCTATTTCCAGTTTATGGCCTGTTAATGTCGAGCAGACTCTGGAAGAGCTCATTATGGAATTTCACCATATCTCTGCCCTCCTCATGCTCAGGAATTCCAATAATTCAGATGTTATTCCTGCAGCTCCTATTCTCTAGATCTTCAAGCTTTTCAAGAACAAGTTGTTCCAAATCAACTTTGGTCACGCTCGGATTAGCGGATAATTCCCTCTCCGATTACTCCAGATAATCTATCCTTTCCTCAACATTTGATATTCTTGTAACCAACAATTTTGTTTCCATCACCATTATTGATCGATGTATTACAGCGAGATCCTCAAAGTCAGCAACAACCTTCATCAGCATCACAAACATGTTGGACATTTGACTGCGAATTTCCCTGGCTGCACCATCAAAATTGAGTCACCAGCCTGCAGGCCTATCAGGGCATTCATCTTGAACATGTAAGTGTCTTTAAATATCTCCAGAGCCCGATGATTTTGACTTCTTTGCCATAATTAGCTCTAAGAGCAAATGTGTCACTGGGTGTATCAAATTCCACTGGATTATAACAAGAAAATAATTTTAAAAAATGAGCAAAGTGCGCAGAGCTTGCAGTCTACACATCTGCTCCTCATCACCTGAGTGAGCCTTTACAAACCACCACAACCAATGCAAAAACACCTTCCTTTTGGCCAGGTTTTGTTCTAAATTATGTCACATCCAATCATTCTTTCATTTCGTAGGAAGCATAATGCCTTAAAGGGGGAATTCCCTAACCATTTTCAGCAATGAATTTCAGGGCCTGAGTGGTAAGGTTTCTCTCCAGTATGAATTCTCTCATGTCTTTTCAGGCCACCTGACTGAGTAAAACTCTTTCCACAGTGTGAGCACTTGTATGGTTTCTCTCCAGTATGAGTTTTCTCATGCGTTTTCAGGTCTTGTGACCGAGTGAAACACTTTTCACAATGTGAGCACTTGTAAGGTTTCTCTCCAGTATGAATTCTCTCGTGTGTTTTCAGGTCTTGTGACCAAGTGAAACTCTTTTCACAGTGTGAGCACTTGTAAGGTTTCTCTCCAGTATGAGTTTTCTCATGTGTTTTCCGGATTTCTGACCGAGTGAAACTCTTTTCACAGTGTGAGCACTTGTACGGTTTCTCTCCAGTATGAATTCTCTCATGTGTTTTCAGGTCATGTGACCGAGTGAAACTCTTTTCACAGTGTGAGCACTTGTATGGTTTCTCTCCAGTATGAATTCTATCATGTGTTTTCAGGTCTTGTGACCGAGTGAAACTCTTTTCACAGTGTGAGCACTTGTAAGGTTTTTCTCCAGTATGAATTCTCTCGTGTGTTTTCAGGTTTACTGACTGAGTGAATCTCTTTCCACAGTGTGAACACTTGTAAGGTTTCTCTCCAGTATGAAATCTCTCGTGTGTTTTCAGGTCTTGTGACCAAGTGAAACTCTTTTCACAGTGTGAGCACTTGTATGGTTTCTCTCCAGTATGAAATCTCTCGTGTGTTTTCAGGTTAACTGACTGAGTGAAACTCTTATCACAGTGTGAGCACTTGTAAGGTTTCTCTCCTGTATGAAATCTCTCGTGTGTTTTCAGGTTTTGTGACAGAGTGAAACTCTTATCACAGTGTGAGCACTTGTAAGGTTTTTCTCCAGTATGAAATCTCTCGTGTGTTTTCAGGTGTTCTGACCGAGTGAAACTCTTTTCACAGTGTGAGCACTTGTATGGTTTTTCTCCAGTATGAATTCTTTGGTGCAGTTTCAAGCTGCTGGCTGTAGTAAAGGTCTTCCCACATTCAAAGCACATATGAGCCACCACACTGGTATGTATTTTCTGGTGCTCTTTCAAATAGGACATGCGTGCAAAACTCTTTCCACAAAAAGAACAATTGTAAGGCTTTTCATTCGTGTGAGTTGTCAGGTGTTGTTTTAGGTACTGTGCAAGAACAAAGGTTTTACCACACTTATCACATTCAAATGATTTTTCACCAGAGTGACAAATGAGATGACTCTTGAGATTGGTTGCATATGCAAAACTTTTTCCACACTGATGGCATGTGTAAGGTTTCTCTCCAGTATGAACTCTCATGTGTGCTTTCAGGTGTTCTGACTGAGTGAAACTCTTTTCACAGCGTGAGCACTTGTAAGGTTTCTCTCCAGTATGAATTCTCTCATGTGTTTTCAGGTCATGTGACCGAGTGAAACTCTTTCCACAGTGTGAGCACTTGTATGGTTTTTCTCCAGTATGAACTCTCATGTGTTTATTAAGTTTGCTTTTACATGTGAAACATGTTCCACACTGAGAGCAGGTGAAAGATTTCTTGGCTGTTCTTCGAGGCTTTTTGGGTGAGAAATTGTCTTCTGTCGTTATAAAATCATGCTGTTCCTCCTCCACTTCCTGCAGCTCTTCACGTTCTTCTCTCACTTTCATCAGCTCTACAAAAAACACAATAAGTTGACAAAAATGTATTCAATAGGGACACATTTAAATAATATAAATATATTTTAGCTCTAATTTAACTGCAGAACACTACAAATGTATAGTATATATTTTGCTGGTCAAAAGGTTTATATTTATACAGGGTTCCTTCAGTATTTATAAAGCTAAATTTAAAGACTTTTTTAAAAGGAGCACATGAATAGTAATATTTTTAACAACACTTCATAGTTTATAAATGCAAGTTTCGACAGATCTCCATTACTTTTTTAACTTGTATTAAAAAAATTATATTAAGGCTTGAATACCTCTGCTCCCAACCACCAGAATGTGGAAATAAATGTTACCTTCTGATCAGACACAATGTATCAGCTAAATTCCTCTACTACATTGTTTCCCAAAATGGGGTATGCGTACCCCTGGGGGTATGTGAGGTGACAATGGGGGTACAAAAATAAAGTTCTGAGATTTACCATTGACTTTATTTCATTAGTCTAAAATAACATTTCAACCCAGTTCATGTATTTGCGCCAGCACGTCCTGCTGGATTTTTTCATCATTGCAGTGGAAACAACTTAAAACACTTAAAACTGTTCTTTTCAATTGGAAAAAAGAGTTCACAATATCACTGTTTTTACTCTATTTTGGATCAAATAAATGCAGTCTTGGTGAGCAGAAGAGACTTCTTCCAAAACTTTTAAACGGTAGTGTAGGTCTAAAATTTGTAAGTCTTTATGTAATGAAAATGTATAGTCAGATTACTTATTTTAAAACTTGATTTTGAGCATGAAGTCTCCTCACATTCATTCTCTCTCAGTCACATTCCTCATTGATAGGCCCAGGGGAGGGGTATTTTGTCTCCTCGGGTGTGAATTACCTCAATATTCATGATAGTTCACACCGCCTCACATATGACCTTTCTAACACTAAAAGTGTCTTACAAAAGTTAAATGGCTACATTGTTTTGTATGAATGAGTGATCTGGATGGATTTCACATTATTTTGTAGCAAAATCTCTTGGCTACAAGATCCAGTTCTCAAAAGTATTGTGGAAAAATGTTTAGTATGTGTTATATGGCCTTATTTCAGTGACTTAACATTTTTGTTTTTTCAAAAATCATGCATAAACGTTATTTTCTCAGTAATACAAACCTGTACACATATGTTGCTCACATATTATTGTAGCCCAGTTTGTGTTGAATACAGTGTTATCAGGCTTTAGCCATTAATGTGTTTTAAAGCAACTGAAAAAAGCACAAATGTCAAGGCATTTCAAAACTTCTCCAGGGCCCAAAACACCCTCAGACCCCAGAAGGTTAAAGGTGCACTCAGCGATTCCTGAGAAACACTGCTGATATTCGAACTCAACTGCCAAATCAAACACACCCCTCCCTTCAGTGCCCCTTTGGAAGCCCCCCCCCCCATCCCCCATCCTGTGCAAGAGCAAAAACAACGCCCTGTTGCTGATTGGCTGGAGTAGTGTTGTGTGGACCCATCTGATCCATTTTGTTATTGTCCCAATTACAGAGCCAGGGCTCTGTACAAATACTAGATTTTTTCAGCCCACCTAAAGAATGGACAGCTAACAGACTGTGAGGAGGAATTTGCAGAATTTGACAAAGTGTACTGGATTACAATTACTGAGTGCACCTTTAAGATTCTTGTTATCTGTGAAGTTTCTCTCTCTACTCTCCCTTTTAACCTGTTAATGAGATCATCCAATGGTGATCAACACAAGGAAACGCCCCCGATTTATACAATCAACACTGCAATTCATGATAATAATCATATAGACTGAATGAAAAGTCTACACACCCCTGTTTAAATGCCAGGTTCTTGTGATGTAAAAGAATGAGACAAAGATAAATCATGTCAGAATTTTTTCCACTTTTAATGTGACCTATAATGTGAACAATTAAATTGAAAAACAAACTGAAATCTTTAAGGGGGAAAAATAAAAAATACCCTGTGCACACCCTTAAATTTTTTTTTACTTTGTTGACTTTGTTGAAGACTTTAACTTTGTTGAATCACCTTTTGATTTTATTACAGCACTCAGTCTTTTTGGGTAGGAGTCTATTAGCATGGCACATCTTGACGTGGCAATATTTGCCCACTCTTCTTTGCAAAAGTGCTCCAAATTTGTCAGATTGCGAGGACATCTCCTGTCCACAGCCCTCTTCATATCACCCCACAGATGTTCAATTGGATTCAGATCTGGGCCATTCCAAAACTTTAATCTTCTGGTGAAGCCATGCTTTTGTGGATTTGGATGTGTGCTTTGGGTCGTTGTCATGCTGAAAGGTGAACTTCCTCTTCATCTTCAGCTTTCTAATGGACACCTGAATGTTTTGTGCCAAAATTGCCTGGTATTTGGAACTGTTCATATCTCCCTCCACCCTGACTAAGGCTCCAGATGAAGAAAAACAGCCCCAAAGCATGATGCTGCCACCACCATGCTTCACTGTGGGTATAGTGTTCTTTGGGTGATGTGCAGTGTTGTTTTTGCACCAAACATACCTTTTGGAATTATGGCCAAAAAGTTCAACCTTGGTTTCATCAGACCATAACATATTTTCCCACATGCTTTCAGGAGAATTGATGTTTGTTTTTGCAAACTTCAGCCGGGCTTGGATGTTTTTCTTTGTAAGAATGGACGTTTTTCTCTTGCCACCCTACCCCATAGCCCATTCATATGAAGAATACGGGAGATTTTTGTCACATGTAGCACACAGCCAGTACTTGCCAGAAATTCCTGCAGTTCCTTTAATGTTGCTGTAGGCCTCTTGGAAGCATCCCTGACCAGTTTTCTTCTCGTCTTTTCATCAATTTTGGAGGGACGTCCAGTTCCTGGTAATGTGTCTGTTCTGCCATATTTTCTCCACTTGATGATGATTGTCTTCACTTGTTCAATGTATATCTAATGCTTTGGAAATTCTTTTGTACCCTTCTCCTGACTGATATCTTTCAACAATGAGATCCCTCTGATGCTTTGGAAGCTCTCTGCGGACCATGGCTTTTGCTCTGAGATGCAACTAAGAAAATGTCAGGAAAATCCTCCTAGAACAGCTGAACTTTATTTGTGATTAATCAGAGTCACTTTAAATGATGGCAGGTGTGTAATGACTTCTATTTAACATGAGTTTGAATGTGATTGGTTAATTCTGAACACAGCCACATCCCCAGTTATAAGAGGGTGACCACACTTATGCAACCAGGTTATTGTAAGTTTTTTTAATTTTAATTTTTCCTCCACAAAGATTTCAGTTTGTTTTTCAATTGAATTGTTCACGTTATAGGTCACATTAAAGGTGGAAAAAGTTCTGACATGGTTTATCTTTGTCTCATTCTTTAACATCACAAAAACCTATTTTATAGGTTTTTTTAGGCATTTTAACAGAGGTGTATAGACTTTTTTTATCCACTGTACATTCTACATAACATCTCAAAAACATACCTGAAGGAATAAAGTCATCATCATCTTCATCACTTTGGTCTTCTTCTGCTATGTTTTCATCATCATCATCATTATCACTCTTTTCTTCTTCTGCTGTGGTTTCATCATCATCCTCATCACTCTGTTGTTCCTCTGTTGTGGTTTCTCCTCTCATCTTCATCAGGTTCCTGCAGTCCAGCAGCTTCACTGAACACAACTTCACTGGTATTTGCAGCATCTGCTGTTCATCATCAGCTTCATCAGTCTGTTGTTCCTCTGTTGTGTTTTCTTCTTTTATCTCCTCCTGCTTCACTTCAATCTTCACTGGTGTCTGCATCATCTGCTGTTCATCATCATCTTCATCAGTCTGTTGTTCCTCTGTTGTGTTTTCTTCTTTTATCTCCCCCTGCTTCACTTCAATCTTCACTGGTGTCTGCAGCATCTGCTGTTCTCCAGCATGAATCACATCCACCTGCTCTCTCATGATGAACATCTGAACACAAAAACATCATCATTATAATGGACTGACATTCATCAAACTCTAAAACATTATTATATGATTATACACAAGAACAGATCCGTTAAACAAATAAACATCTTCCGAGATTATATAAATATAAATGTGTGTGTTTGGTTTCATTATCATGACAGCAAAATTAAAATATACCAAATATATAAAAATATAATGTGTGTTTATGTATATGTGTATATACACACACACTCGCAATTAAATTATGAAACATGACACATTACTACAAAAATTTAAAAATCATTATAAATATATTTAATTTACACTTTGTCTTAAAGAACTTGAAAGAAATTGATAATCGTCATTTATTTTAAAGAGTCCATATTATGCTAATTTAGAGGTTCATAAATGTATTTTGGGGTTCACATACTTTAATGTTCAAAAAACTTTTTTTTTGTCATACCGCACATATCTGTTCCCTGCTCTTCATCCTCTGGCTGAAACGCTCTGACTTACCTCCTGTCTCTTTAAAGTCCCCCTTTTCGAAAAGCCCAGTCTGCTGTGATTGGTCAGCTGGTGTTGTCTGTAACGCCCCTTACAATAAATGAGTTTCAGCTCCCAAGACTTGCTGAGCAGCTGTAAACACTATTGTAACTATGGCAACAGTGCCGTCATTTTTTTTCCGCACCAGTTTGAGTCCGATAATGAAGTTTGGATGAACAAACCAATCGACCCGAACCACCTTCACAAGTACGACTCGAGCAGAACGTTTCACACAGGTAAGTTTTACTTTTGTTGCTTTCTTACAAGTACACTGTCGATATTGTGACCTGTCTTCTCGACATGGCGACAACACTAACCCAACTCATCGTTGTTTCGGCTATAACTACGTTTGTTTGAGGGCGGGCCAAATTAGCACATAGGCAGGAATTATGCAAATGTATTACATAGTGACGTAGATACTTTACGGAAGAAATGGCTGGACTACAAACAGCCCGTTTCTTGTAGTTCTTGAGCAGTGTTGTCAGTGGGTGAGAATAACTCCCTTTTGTAACTTTGCAGACCTTTTACTTTTACAAAGAGCTATATTACACACTAAAGGAAAGGTAAAATCCCCAAAACATAATCGGGCCTCTTTATATAAAATAAATAAAAATGCACGTTCAAATGTTCAGGTTTTAATTAGACACAATTTTACAGGTATTAATCTTTAATTACGGACTTTATTTAATTATAGGATCAAACGGGCAGATTAAATCCATATTAAAATGAAAATGTATATATGCCAACACGAGAATCTTAATTTAAAGTGCTTGAGATTAGCCACAGACAGACAGAAAGTGTAAATAATCTACTGGTTCTCAACTGTTTTGTTGTTTTTCTCACCTCTTGCATGTGACCAGTAACAAAACAAACTACATCAGACGATAATGAGCTTCTTTTAAAGTCATTAATACACCAAAGAGATAAAAACAACATGCACAGAAAAATGTAAATCTCTCAATGTAAAACACACAAAACACGGACCGATTCTTCTTCTTTATTGGCGGCTCGCATTCTAAAATAGAACATTACCGCCATCTACTGTGAGTTACAGATCAGACACTCTTTCCCTTCTTTCCCCAGACCTTCAGAAATCGCTTCCGTTGGCGCTGCGTGTTCAGTTCCTCCATATCAGCCCCAAGTCCCTCACTGCCCAGAGAGAGGAGGGAGAAAAATAAATAAAACCTACTTTTGTCCTAGCTATATTCTTTCAATTAACAGAGTTCAGAAATTGTATTAATAGACTGTCCCCTCCTTACTGGATTTAAAAGCTTCTTTAAAGTAAATAGTTGTTCTCCTTTCTTCTGTAATTCATCTGTTAGATTAATTCTTTCCTCTTTATATCTGTTCCACTGTTTCTCTAACTCCACACCAATCAAGATGTTTTCTTATTATATACATTGAGTTAAGTCCTGTATGTCCCAGTCTGAGTCTCGATAAAATACATTCTTCTTTTCCCCTCCCACTTGAATTCCTTCCTCTTCCTACTAATGGTTGTATTAAATGTTTTAAATGGTTGTATTGTTCATTATCCCTATAAAACTGCCATATTTGATTTAACTCCTTTTTAAATTATTGATTTGATTTCTGATTTACTATTCATTATGCATGTCTATATTTTCCTTTGCCATAACTTGTTTTGCTGATTTATCTGCTTCCTCGTTCCCTGATACTCCAATTTGCGAGGGAACCCATACAATCGGAAATGTCCTATTTGTCTGCTACATTATATATAATATCTGAAGAATCTCCATCAATATATCTTGTCTAGTTTCAGACTGTTGAGCTTCAAGACTTAACAGGGCAGAGCTGGAATCTGAACATATGAGAGTTTAGTTTAATCCCATATCATTTTATTTTGCAAAATTGCTATTCAGGATTTAGCATTAAGCTTTGTATCAGCAGAAAACCAGTAGTATTTTCGAATTACCGAGCTCCCCCCCCCCCCCCCCCCCCATATCCCCCTGAGACGAGAGATTTATGTATTTTTAGTCTGGAAAAAATCTTCAATCGTCATTTTGCGTCATCGGAGGATTTTTGGGCCAGAGGCTTAAAACTACAGCCAGTATTCCGCATGTCCTTTACAGTAGGATTTAAATAATCCGGCCATGCGAGTTAGCACCCTCTTAGATTCTCCTATTTAGTCATTCAACACACACACACTCTCTCTCACTCTCTCCAAAATTTGCAGAAAATTACAGAAAGTATCAGCTTAATTGAATGAATATTGTTTGATAGAAACTTAACCTCTAAAACATTATGGATGTGAGCTATACAGAGCTGAAAAGTAGTGACCTAATAAATGTGTCTCTTTGAAATTAATAAAAAAAATACTGTTATGACAAAATTACACTATATACGTTTTATATATCTTAATATATTTCTGGAAAATGATTAGTTATCAAAGATAAAATAAAGAGTGTTTTGACCCCTCTTTTGCAACCATTATATATGACAGGTTGAAATTGTTGTTTTAAAAATGGTGCACTCCTCATAAGAGGTGGATTAACAATGCAATTTCCTAAAAACATTATTATAGCACTATAATACAGTAATATGTAGACCTAAATAAGCAATTTAAGAGTTTTTGATCATTTACTCCTATTTTTTATGGTATGGTTGACATTTTCGTGGAATTTACCATTTGTTTTCCGCACAAAAGCCATACAAATAGACAAGAATACACAAAGAACGTTTAATTTTTCTATTCTTGATATTATCAGATGGCGTTTGAAAATTATGCCAATTTGACTTGTCTGCGGTTGGTTTCCTAACACTAAATTGACAAAATAGTGCTCTGCTCTATCATTCTTCAAAAGCCCTGTTGACTACCTGCCTGCTCTAAATATTGGATATTTTAATGCATAAGCTATGTGCATATTTATTTTAAGTTGTAAAAAAACAGCAATTATCTATTTTTTCATGCATTCATTAATTAATAAAATAAAAAAGAGATCCACATTGGATTTTTCAGGCTTTTCTGTGACCACCCACTCCCGTCCACATCTAACGGAATTACCGTCTGCTCCCGCCTTCAACTTAGAAATTGAATCCAATGGAACAAGAAATCTAATCGGGCCCTGTGGGAGTTCTGCGGTAATGCAGACCTCAAACTGGATTATTCAAAAATAGGCATTACAATATGGTTAATACATTACATTTATTTGATTGATTTTCCAAAACAATTGCTATATATTGTGATATATATTGTGATAAAATTACTCATATTGTGATATAAGACTTTGGTCATATCGCCCACCCCAAACTGTGACTCAAATTTAATCTAACATAGCTTTTTGTCATTTACATACTTGTATACAGCAAGTCAGATGAAGATGAGAGATATGTAACAGGCATTTATCATGTTGATGAATATGAACAAGTGCCAGGATGTGATGAGGCAATCACTCTAATGTTATGTGCTAGCAAAATAGACAGCTCTGTTGGTTATAAACAGGAGAACCAATGAGCTGCGGAATGCTGCACATGAGAGATGCAAAACTATAATTATTATTATTATCATCCGTTACTTCGATAAGTGTAGGTGTAGGAGCCATGTTAATCCTAATTGTTTCATGTCTCTTTAAATGTTAAGTGTCATGTGACTTGAAGGGGCAGTGTGTGTCAATCACAATTTGGGGTTACAACAACTCTGCTGGAGAGAGGGGGTTGTCACAGTGCGTTACTTTTATGTTTTCAAGGACTCATATTTTGATAATGTTTTTTGTCTTATGTCATCAGTTTGCCACAAACTCATTTTCCCATGTTGCACTGCCTTCATCACTGCCATCTGTTCCTCTTTTTCAGCACCTGTACGCCATTCTCTTATCAGCATCTGTTTGTATAAATACCCTCTAGTTTTGTTCCCACATTGTATGTTCTTGTTTGTTGTTACTTGTGTTCAAGTTGATTTGTATCTCCATCTTCATTAAAAGCCTGCAAATAGATCCATCACCTCCCGTCTCATCACAAAGATGGATCTAGAGGCTGTCAGTATCCTTAAGCAAGGCGACCGTCCAGTTGACGATCATGCCTGTGAGATTCTCCATCTGGCGAATTTAATGCACTCTAATGACTGCTCTCTGGTGATTTACTTCTGGGTCGGTTTGAACAGTGCACTAAAGGAACTGATGCCTCTGTCTGATCATCACTGGACACTCTGTGAATATGTGGAGAAGGCTCTAGAACTTAGCAGTTCCACTTACGCTGTGGGTTATGGTGTGAACCCCGAGCCAAAACCTGCAACCAAACTACCCACGGCTCCTCCCTCCAAGCCCTCCATGGCTCCTTCCTCCAAGTCTGCCATGGTTAACGAGCCAGCAACCATGCCTGTAGCCTCACCTGTCCCAGAGCACAACTCGGGCTATGCTCAATCGTCTCCATGATACAGGAGATATAACACCTCAACATGTGCAGAAGTTCCAACAGGCAGCACTGGCGTTTCTGGTGAGGGTGGTGGAATATGCACTAGAGAAACTACCCCTGAGAGAGGCCCTACTCAAGCACACATAAATGTTTGATTTCCAGCAGAGGACAGAGTGTGACGCTGAAGATGTTTGGTCCTTGGTTATTTATTTTTTTTAAAGGTGACTGGTTTAAGCAGATAAGGCAGGCTGTCTAAGATTGCCAAACTGGTTTTAGTTCTTCCCCACTTCAATGCAGATGCAGAGAGAGTGTTCTCCATGGTGGGTATGAACAAAACCAAAACTAGGAACAGTTTGAATCTGGGCAGAACGCTATCATCCATCATGACGGTGAAAATGGCTGGCCTTGAACCACAGTGCTTTAAGTGGGAGCCCCCCCGTCATCAAGGCCTCAAAATGTGCAAACACAACATAAAACACAATTAATATGCTGAATTGTCTACCCTCTCTCTCTCTCGCTCTCTCTCTCTCTCTCTCACACACACACACACACACACCTTGACATACATGCTCAGAGCAAGTTCTGTAATCCTACTGTATGTGTACAGTATGTATATTGAGCACTGCTGTTCAGTGGCTCGTTTGGGGCCAAATTCCTTTTTATTTTTGATATATTTTTGAAATATATAAAACATTTATTTTATTTGTCTGCCTTTTATCAGATTTACCAATTGTTATAAATTCTTATTTGTGCTGGTCAATTATGAACAATAGGTAAAATTGAACTGCTAGCAAAAACTTGAGAGAATTGGGTGGGGCAGAGGGGCCGCTGCTGCAAATATTTGAGTGGCTCCTCCCCTAACAGATGTAATCTCACTCCAAACTTTTGATAAAACTTGAGAGCTCTGCTAGAATTCATGCAGCCCAGGGCCTATGGTCAACCCAAAATCAATTCCAGATGGTTTTACAGATACATTGGCCATCATTGATCTCAGGAGAGGCACAACAAAACAGCACAAAAATAACAACAACTACAGCCATTATTATTCCTACTTTAGTAAGCCATTCTCCCCAGGATCCAAATAGGTTGTCAAACCATTTTCCAATATGTTGATCTCTCCCTGTATTGGCAGTAACATCTTCTCGTAAGTTTTTCAACTTTTTCATTGCTGTGGTAAAGGATCCAACAGGAACTGTATTATCAGCTCCAAACATTACATTATGGCTACTGTTTGTTCTTCATACAGGTCAACCACAGGAGGCACTACAGTTTGGTCTATATCTCCTGCATACTCTCACATACCACATATCATTTATTGTGATAATTGTGCATCTTGGATATCCTGTTATTGTTTCTCACTGTATTGTAACTTTTGCAAATATTGTATTATAGACTCTTGTTGTTGGGTCATACAGTTTTTAATCCTACTCTCTCCCTCCTGCTCTGCGATTTACTCTCCTTGTCCTGCTCTGTCTTGTTTATTGGCTTCAAGCTCTCCTTCAGTTTCAGGAGAATCAACATCTATAATTTCCTGATCTTCTGACCTATCTATTTTAACTTCTGGTCTTGGTAGTCTCAGATTAGGCACTCTAGTGCAGTGAATTAAATGACACCACATTGTGCTGCCTTATACTTGCACTGCTGTTGGGGTGGCTCTTACTACTTTATAAATTCCTTGCCTTCTGGGTTCATTCAATGTCCACCTAAAATCTCTCAAATAGACCTGGTCTCCAGGAACTATAGGACACGGCCCATTCTTCTTCTTCCTGTCTGGGTCCCCTGTTCCGTTCCTGTGAATAAATGGCTTCGTGAATAGCAGTTAATTGTCTAATGTAAGCCATTAGCTCCATCTGTAACTGTTCTAGCGGTGGGCCATCATGAGGACCTCTAAAATATAGTACTGCATTTCATGTGGTGTTACATTGGTGATTCTATTGGTCTGTAGTAAGTCATCAATGCAAGAGGTATCAATCTACTCAAATGAGTTTAGTATCTGCACAAATTTTATTGAACTTAGCTTTGACTGTTCCATTCACCCTTTCTACCATTCCCTGTGACTGTGGATGGTAGACACACCCTAGTCTTTCTTTTTCAGCTGTTGTATCACTTTTTTCACAGTTTTTTAAATGAATGCTGAGCCATTGTCAGAGCTAATTTGAGATGGTAAGATGATAGGTAAATGAAAAAAGGTGTCTGCTTTCCTCTGCTGAAGGGATGCTGAAAATCAGAGCACAGGTCAATAACAGTACAATTATTGGCAGCAGGAGGAACATTAGTCAACAGTGTATGTGTATTTGGAACTTCTGCTGGCCAGTCTTCCACCACCTCATTAACTGCTCTCAAATCATGCACTAAGCGCCATTTTGATGCCTAAGCAACTGGCAGTATGGGTGTGTTGCAGTGACTACTGCTTTAATTAACACCCCTGCCTTAATCCGTCCCTCAATAGTCTATCTTTGTAAATTTAGTGGTAATGACCACTGGGTAGAAATAATGTTACTCTAATTAAGTGTTTACTATCTAAGGGGAGTAAACAAAATACTTTTAGATAAAAGGGCAACCGTGAACAGCCTTCTATTTAGTATTTAGTCAATTACCAATACCGGCGTATTTGTGATCGTGAGATCCGCGTACACGGCCGGCGCGAGACTCTCTTAGCAACAGGCATCCGATTGAACGAGTATAATATAATAATAGTTATATACGATGATTAAAGGTTAAATCAAATTTAATAATAGGGTGGCTTCCCTATTCCTCCTTTACCTTATCCCCCTTCCCCCTTACAAACTGTTCAGTCTACCTCTTCCTACTTGTTGTGGTCTGTTCCAGTTTCTGTTGTTTGGTTGTTCTGGCTTTACATTGATTACAATTGATGCTGGTGGCTGTGATGCATTTCCAACTGGTGACATTCTATTCTGGAAAACAGGTACAGGTGGTACCAAAGCAGACTGGAAAGCAGGTACAGGCACATTTACAGAAGCCATTACTATTTTTTTTTTTTTTTACTGCAGCTTGAATCCTCTTCTTTTTTCCAGTTAGTTCTTCGAGCTGTATTTGTGTCAGCTTTCCCTGTAGTTGTCTTTCTTGGTGTTTCAATCTTGACCTATTCTTCCTGTGTTGTTCCACAGCATGAGTCACATGTTCACAGAACTTCCTGTGTGATTTCAAGTTCAGTCCAACTACATCAGGTTTTTCCTTCACTGGGGGTGGCATAGCATCCACTATGGCTGTTCTGAATAATGTAGTCATTACTGGGTCTGCCTCTAGGTTTCTCTCCAACTCTTGTTTCCATCTTCTTAGTTGGTCTGCACTTATATAGCACTTTTTTTTAACCTTAAAGGTTACCAAAGCACTTTACACTATGTCCAATCACCCATTCACACACACACACATACACCTGCCAATAGCTGCCATGGGAGCAACTTGGGGGTTCAGTGTCTTTCCCAATGACACTTCAGCATGTGGAGTCATGTGGGCTGGGAATCGAACTGCCTACCCTGTGACTGGCAGCCAACCCGCTCTACCACCTGAGCCACAGCCACCAGTTGTTTCAGAATGTATGTAGTAGGATTTTCTGCTTCATATATTGGTCCTCCTCTCAGGGATCTTGTATCCATGCATGTTGGGTATTCTTTTCTCAATTCCTCCCACATGTCAGTGTGATATCTGTCAAATGCAACTACATCCATTCTTGTATTATAAATTGCTCCTCTCAGGTGCACTATTTAAAGGATCTCATTCATCTTGGTGCCCCCAATACATTTGGCCTGTAACGCTTTGATATCATCAATAGCATGAATTTTTCCCATCATTTCGACTTCAACCATCTGATCCATTTTCCTGCCCCCTAATGGATGTCTGGAAGGCAGGCTATCAGTCCATCATGGTCCTGATTGGCCCATTGCACATGTCCTTGTATGCCTTTGATTAAAATTGGACACCGTTTTTTTTTTTTTTTCAGATATTTGCTGGGGACATCTGCATCACTGGAATATTGCTGCTGCTCTTCACTGTGTAGTTGCATATCACTTGGATATCTTCTGGGTTGATGCATATGGCCTGAATCTTCATCAGACATGTCCATGTTTCTTGGATGTTACTCAGGTAGGTCCAGGCTGTTTTAACCATTCATTGGCTAATTGCGCATTGCTTGGGTATTCACTTGGTAAATGCATAATTGTTGTTCTTACCAATCTTCTTTGTGGGTTTCTTGTCCAGCATGGCTTCTGTTTTGAAACGTCCTCAAGAACCAGGTTGCCTGTAACATATTTATATTCTCTTTTAGTGCTGTTTGAGCATGCTCTTGGAGTTAAGAGTCGTTTTTCCTCTAGATTCCAATCTTGTCAGGTCTCTTCTTTTTGTTTGCTTCTCTTTAGCTATTTGCTCCCCAGTCTCTATTATCTCGTTCCAAATAATTTTTCTTAGGTCTTTCTTATGTGTAAATTTTGCCTGTGGCCTGTCTTCCTCCCAGCTAATGCGGATTTCACATTTGATTCATTCATGATCTAGACACCTTCTCAAGTTATATTTTCCATTTCTTCTCTAATTATTACCCCTTTACTATCCCTGTGCACATTATCTTGTATGTCTATATTCCCTTTTTATTTCTACTGTTCCTGATATGGCAGGGATTTGTGTTGCAGGTTGGCCAAGAGGTGGTGCATAAGGAGGTGGCCTTTGTTTTTTCAGTTTTATTGAAACAGTTCTTAATAATTTTATCCCATCATTTTTAAATAAATCCAAGACTTGTTATTTTTCTCTCGTCTTCTCTTTTTTTGCTCTTGTATTTAGCATTGTGATTTTTTTTTATTAATGCCTCCATTTCTCTATGCATAGATCCACATCAAATGTTCCCTCTGCTGGCCATTTTGTGTTTAGGCTCTTAGTTCTTTGTTAGAGTTCCATTATTATGTCTTTACATGTTGAATACATTGCGCACATCTTCTCTACTGGTGTTGATGTCATTGTTGCTTAAATTTATTATCACAGTGTATATTACAGTGCATCCGGAAAGTATTCACAGTGCTTCACTTTTTCCACATTTTGTTATGTTACAGCCTTATTCCAAAATTGATTAAATTCATTATTTTCCTCAAAATTCTACAAACAATACCTCATAATGACAACGTGAAAGAAGTTTGTTTGAAATCTTTGCAAATTTATTAAAAATAAATGTACATGTACACAAGTATTCACAGCCTTTGCCATGACACTCAAAATTGAGCTCAGGTGCATCTTGATCCATTGATCATCAATGAAATGTTTCTACAATTTGATTGGAGTCCACCTGTGGTAAATTCAGTTGATTGGACATGAGAGTGCTCCAGCATTTCTCTGTGGAGAGAGGAGAACCTTCCAGAAGAACAACCATCTCTGCAGCACTCCACCAATCAGGCCTGTATGGTAGAGTAGCCACTCCTCCGTAAAAGGCACATGACAGCCCGCATGGAGTTTGCCAAAAGGCACCTGAAGGACTCTCAGACCATGAGAAACAAAATTCTCTGGTATGATGAAACAAAGATTGAACTCTTTGGCCTGAATGGCAAGTGTCATGTCTGGAGGAAACCAGGCACCGCTCATCACCTGGCCAATACCCTCCCTACAGTGAAGCATGGGGGTGGCAGCATCATACTGTGGGGATGTTTTTCAGTGGCAGGAACTTGGAGACTAGTCAGGATCGAGGTAAAGATGAATGCAGCAATGTACAGAAACATCCTTGATGAAAACCTACTCCAGAACGCTCTGGACCTCAGACTGGGTGAAGGTTCATCTTCTAACAGGACAACGACCCTAAGCACAGAGCCAAGATAACAAAGGAGTGGCTACGGGACAACTCTGTGAATGTCCTTGAGTGGCCCAGCCAGAGCCCAGACTTGAACCGATAGAACATCTCTGGAGAGATCTGAAAATGGCTGTGCACCGCCGCTTTAAATCTTTTTCCTAAAAGTTAACCCATGTGAACTGTTATGAACCACCGCAATGAATGCAAAAAAAAAATTTTGGTCAGATTTTGTTCTAAATGTCACACCTGTTCATTCTTTCATTTCGTAGGAAGTTTATTGAGGCCTTAATTGGGGAATTCCCTCCACATTTTCAGATATTAATTTCAGGCCCTGAGTGGCAAGGTTTCTCTCCAGTATGAGTTTTCTCATGTCTTTTCTGGTTTACTGACTGAGTGAAACTCTTTTCACAATGTGAGCACTTGTAAGGTTTTTCTCCTGTATGAATTCTCTCATGTTTTTTCAGATATTTCGTCAGAGTGAAACTCTTTTCACAGTGTGAGCACTTGTATGGTTTCTCTCCAGTATGAGTTCTCATGTGTGTTTTCAGGTCATGTGACAGAGTGAAACTCTTTTCACAGTATGAGCAGTCATAAGGTTTGTCTCCAGTATGAAATCTCTCATGTTTTTTCAGATATGTTGTCAGAGTGAAACTCTTTTCACAGTGTGAGCACTTGTATGGTTTCTCTCCATTATGAATTCTCTCATGTGTTTTCAGGTTTACTGACTGAGTGAAACTCTTTTCACAGTGTGAGCACTTGTAAGGTTTCTCTCCAGTATGAATTTTCTTGTGTGTTTTCAGGTATTTTGACTGAGTGAAACTCTTTTC
Organism: Moxostoma hubbsi; assembly: GCA_032164185.1. NCBI lineage: Eukaryota > Metazoa > Chordata > Actinopteri > Cypriniformes > Catostomidae > Moxostoma > Moxostoma hubbsi. Next base: position 44,940,725 of record JAVLUX010000001.1, read on the forward strand.
ACAGTGTGAGCACTTGTAGGTTTTCTCTCCAGTATGAATTCTCTCGTGTGTTTTCAGGTGGTCTGACTGAGTGAAACTCTTTTCACAGTGTGAGCACTTGTAAGTTTTCTCACCAGTATGAAATCTCTCGTGTATTTTCAGGATTTCTGACTGAGTGAAACTCTTTTCACAGAGTGAGCACTTGTATGGTTTCTCTCTTGTATGAATACTCTCGTGTGTTTTCAGGTGTTCTGACTGAGTGAAACTCTTTTCACAGAGTGAGCACTTGTATGGTTTCTCTCTTGTATGAATACTCTCGTGTGTTTTCAGGTGATATGACTGAGTGAAACTCTTTCCACAGTGTGAGCACTTGTAAGGTTTTTTCCCAATATGAACTATTTCGTGCCGTTTCAAGCTGCCGGCTGTAATAAAGGTCTTCCCACATTCAAAGCACATATGAGCTGCCACACCGGTATGTATTTTCTGGTGCTCTTTCAAATAGAACAGGCGTGTAAAACTCTTTCCACAAAATGAACACTTGTAAGGCTTCTCATTTGTGTGAGTTTTCAGATGTTGTTTTAGGTACTGTGCCAGAACAAATGTTTTACCACACTTATCACATTCAAACGGTCTAACTCCAGAGTGACAAAAGAGATGATTCTTGAGAATGGTTGCACATGCAAAACTTTTTCCACACTGATGGCACATGTAAGGTCTCTCTCCAGTATGAACTCTCATGTGTATATTAAGATAGCTTTTACATGGGAAACATGTTCCACACTGAGAGCAGGTGAAAGCTTTCTTGGCTATTCTTCGAGGCTTTTTAGGTGAGAAATTGTCTTCTGTCTCTGAGCCACTTAAAGATTTTTCTTCAGTTATGAAATCATGCTGTTCCTCCTCCACTTCCTTCAGCTCTTCACATTCTTCTCTTAATTCCATCAGCTCTACAATAAACACAATAAGTTGACAAAAATAGTAACAATTAAATAGGGACATATTTAAATACATATTTTTACCCTTTAATTGTAGAACATGACAAATGTCCAGTATATATTTGTGATTATTGTTGTGCAAAAGGATTTTATTTATACAGGTTTCCTTCAGGTTTATAAAGCTAAATTTAAGACTTTTAAAAAAAAACAAATACAGAATATTTAGGACTAGACAATATGCCAATATGTTCTCTAAATGTAAATGTTTGGGAGCACACAAAGAGTCATATTTTTAGCAACACTTCATAGTTTAAAAATGCAACTTACAACAGATCTCCACTACTTTTTAACTCATATTAAAAAAGTATATTAAGGCTTGCATACCTCTGCTCCCAACCACCAGAATGTGGAAATAACTTTTACCTTCTGACCAGAAACATTATATCAGCTATATTCCTCTACGAGTGTTTCCCAAACCGGAGCATGTGTATCCCTGGGGGTATGTGAGGTGACAATGGGGGTACAAAAATAAAGTTCTGAGATTTACCGTTCTTTTAATCATCATTAGCTGCCATATGGGTGGCAGTGAAGGCCGTGGGTCTCGACGGACCAGACCCGGGCAGCAAAGGCTAGTTCTAGGGACGTGGAATATCACCTCACTGGGGGGAAAGGAGCCGGAACTGGTGAGAGAGGTGGAGCGTTACCAGTTGGATCTGGTGGGGCTTACTTCGACACACAGTTGTGGCTCTGGATCCGTACTCCTGGATAGGGGATGGACTCTATTCTTCTCTGGAGTTTCCCATGGTGTGAGGCGACGGGCGGGTGTGGGGATACTCACAAGTCCCCGGCTGAATGCTGCTATGTTGGAGTTTACCCCGGTGGACGAGAGGGTCGCCTCCCTTCGCCTACGGGTTGGGGGGGGGAAAACTCTGACTGTTGTCTGTGCATATGCACCGAACAGCAGTACAGAGTATTCTGCCTTCTTGGAGACCCTGAATGGAGTCCTGAATAGGGCCCCAGTAGGGGACTCCATAGTGATGCTGGGTGACTTCAACGCGCACGTGGGAGATGACAGGGACACCTGGAAAGGCGTGATTGGGAGGAACGGCCTCCTCGATCTGAACACGAGTGGATGTTTGTTGTTGGACTTCTGTGCTAGTCATGGATTATCTATAACAAACACCATGTTCGAACATAAGGATGCTCATAAGTGTACGTGGTACCAGAGCACCCTAGGCCGAAGATCGATGATCGATTTTGTAATCGTGTCATCAGATCTGAGGCCATATGTTTTGGACACTCGGGTGAAGAGAGGGGAAGAGCTGTCAACTGATCACCATCTGGTGGTGAGTTGGATCAGGGGGTGGGGAAAGACTCTGGACAGACCTGGGAAGCCCAAGCGAGTAGTGCGGGTGAACTGGGAACGTTTGGAGGAGGTCCCTGTCCGCGAGATCTTCAACTCACACCTCCGGCGGAGTTTTTCAGGCATCCCTGTGGAGGTTGGGGACATTGAACCGGAGTGGGAAATGTTCAAAGCTTCCGTTGCCGAAGCCGCGGTGGAGAGCTGCGGCCTCAAGGTTTTAGGTGCCTCAAGGGGTGGTAACCCTCGAACACCGTGGTGGACACTGGTGGTCAGGGAAGCTGTCCGACTGAAGAAAGAGGCCTTCCGGGATTTGTTGTCCCGGAGGTCTCTGGAGGCAGTTGCAAGGTACCGACAGGCCCGAAGGGCTGCGGCCTCAGCCGTGAGGGAGGCAAAGCAGTGGGTGTGGGAAAAGTTCGGAGAAGCCATGGAGAAGGACTTTCGGTCCGCACCAAAGTGCTTCTGGAAAACCGTCCGCCACCTTAGGAGGGGAAAACGGGGAACCATCCAAGCTGTATACAGCAAAGATGGGACGCTGTTGACCTCAACCGAGGAGGTTATTGGGCGGTGGAAGGAACACTTTGAAGAACTCCTAAATCCCTACTCTATCCCTATGATAGAGGCAGAGCCGGAGGCTGATGGGGGATCAGATTCTATTTCCCTGGGGGAGGTCACTGAGGTCGTCAAACAACTCCGCAGTGGCAAAGCCCCGGGGATTGATGAGATCCGACCAGAAATGCTGAAAACTTTGGATGTGGAGGGGGTGTCATGGATGACACGCCTCTTCAACATCGCGTGGAAATCTGGGACAGTGCCTAAGGAGTGGCGAAACGGGGTGGTGGTTCCTCTCTTCAAAAAGGGGGACCAGAGAGTGTGTGCCAACTACAGGGGTATCACACTTCTCAGCCTCCCTGGTAAAGTTTACTCCAAGGTGCTGGAGAGGAGGGTGCGGCCGATTGTCGAACCTCGGATTGAAGAGGAACAATGCGGGTTCCGTCCTGGCCGTGGAACGACGGACCAGATCTTTACTCTCGCAAGGATTCTGGAGGGGGCCTGGGAGTATGCCCATCCGGTCTACATGTGTTTTGTGGATCTGGAGAAGGCGTATGACCGGGTCCCCCGGGAGAGACTGTGGGAGGTGCTTCGGGAGTATGGGGTGGGGGGGCCCCTTCTTAGGGCAATCCAATCCCTGTACGTCCGAAGCGAGAGCTGTGTCCGGGTCCTCGGCATGAAGTCAAGCTCGTTCTATGTGGGGGTTGGTCTCCGCCAAGGCTGCGCTTTGTCACCAATCCTGTTTGTGGTATTCATGGACAGGATATCGAGACGTAGTCGAGGTGGGGAAGGTATGCGGTTCGGTGAGCTGGGGATCTCATCTCTACTTTTTGCAGATGATGTGGTCTTCATGTCATCATCGGTCCGTGACCTTCAGCTCTCACTGGACCGCTTGGCAGTCGAGTGTGAAGCGGCTGGGATGAGGATTAGCACCTCTAAATCTGAGGCCATGGTTCTCAGCAGGAAACCGATGGAGTGCGTACTCCGGGTGGGGAAGGAGGTATTGCCCCAAGTGAAGGAGTTCAAGTACCTTGGGGTCTTGTTCACGAGTGAGGGGACAATGGAGCGGGAGGTTGGCCGGAGAATCGGGGCAGCGGAGGCGGTATTGCATTCGCTCTATCGCACCGTTGTCATGAAAAGAGAGCTGAGCCGGAAGGCAAAGCTCTCGATCTACCGGTCAATTTTTGTTCCTACCCTCACCTATGGTCATGAAAGTTGGGTCATGACCGAAAGAACTAGGTCGCGAGTACAAGCGGCCGAAATGGGCTTCCTCAGAAGGGTGGCGGGCTTCTCCCTTAGAGATAGGGTGAGGAGCTCAGTCATCCGCGAGGAGCTCGGAGTAGAGCCGCTGCTCCTTTGCGTGGAAAGGAGTCAGTTGAGGTGGTTTGGGCATCTGGTAAGGATGCCCCCTGGGCGCCTCCCTAGGGAGGTGTTTCAGGCATGTCCAGCTGGGAGGAGGCCTCGGGGAAGACCCAGGACTAGGTGGAGAGATTATATCTCCACACTGGCCTGGGAACGCCTCGGGGTCCCCCAGTCAGAGCTGGTTAATGTGGCTCGGGATAGGGAAGTTTGGGGCCCCCTGCTGGAGCTGCTGCCCCCGCGACCCGACTTCGGATAAGCGGTTGAAGATGGATGGATGGATGGATGGATGGATTAATATCATTAGTCTAAATTAACAATCAAACCCATGTATTTCTCACAGGAAAAAAATATTGTGTTCCTCCAGTGTAGAAACATCAAAATAGTTGTGTCATTAAGGTCAGATAAATATTCAATGAAATAACTCTATCTTATGTGGTAAAAAGAAATGCATCTACTCATGCGTTGTGCATCACACAAGTATCTTTTTTCGCCAGCCCAGCACACCGCTAGGTGACGTAGTTTAGTGATAGCAAGTAAAGTTGATCATTCACTGTTTCAACAGACTCACACACTTCAGTCGTCTACAATTTAAGTTTGTCTTTTTTGTTTAAAAAGTAATTTGTATTTAAGGTTAGATACACTGAGTTTTTATTCTGATTGCATAAGTTCATAAGCTTTGATGACAGGTGTCAGACATCCTGTGTGGCCAAATAATTTTCCACAGTCACACACAGTAATTTTCACTCACATTTGCTTGCACACTAGAAACCTGTTTTTACATTGTTGCATGATGTTTTTTTTTCAGCAAATGAGCTCAACCTTGCTAACAAAGTCAAATTAGACAATAAAAGCACCTTGAGCTGACTGCACAATTGCACAGATACTTACCAGCAATGCTCGATGTCAGCCAGCAATGCCATACCTGCAATGTGGCGCAATTCCAGGAACAGAACTGAACGCTATTCTTGCATACCGCGACGGCATATTAATGGATGCACCAAATCCCGGAACAGTGCACAAACATTCGGACCAATAATGGGACATTTTGTTTAAATTTTACTTTTATTGACACAGTTTTGGTCCATTTTGAAATGTTGGCTTGACCGAACCAAGAAAATGCAACATTGTGACAATTTTAGCTCCTGTTTTGTAACAAACCAAAAGGTCTGAATATGCCCTAAAAAATTAGGGATCATACAAATTGCATTTTGTTTTTATTTAGCACTGCCCTGAAGAAGCTATTTGACATACCAGATACTTGCATACATTCCACAAGACAAAACGACATTCCAAAGTCACTGAATTTACACACATGATCCTGTGCAGACGTTTACATTACATTGGTTCTTAATATGGTGTGTAGCTTTCTAGATGAACAATGACTGTTTGTGTAACAATTGTTCGTGAGTCCCTGCTTTATCATGAGCAGTGAAGATGTACAGTTTCTTAAGAAAAAAACCCACAACTACTGTACAATCATTTGTTTTCCCAGCATCTTCTGCACAATTGAGTTCTTCAGTGGCTATATGATGAGATCTAGATTTTTGACACATTTTTGTGAGCAGTATTGTGAGCAGAACTGAGGGACTCAAAAACAACCATTACAAAAAGTGCAAACAATTACTGATTCTCAAAAAGGCAACACAAGACGAACCAAAGAGATGAAAATTTCTGAACAGGATGATTTGTGAAAGTAAATTACATAAACCACTAAAAACTACATAATATATTATTTTTTCATGTACAAATTCTGTGTAGCCTATTCTATCCATATGATGTCATATTGCATGTGTAAAAGTACAGTGCATCCGGAATGTTTTCACATTTTGTTATGTTACAGCCTTATTCCAAAATGGACTACATTTATTAATTTCCTCAAAATTCTACAAACAATACCCCATAATGACAACGTGAACTAAGTTTGTTTGAAATCTTTGCAAATTTATTAAAAATAAAAACCTAATAAATCACATGTACATAAGTATTCACAGCCTTTGCTCAAGGATGAATTGAGCTCAAAATTGAGCTCAGGTGCATCCTGTTTCCACTGATCATCCTTGAGATGTTTCTACAACTTGACTGGCGTCCACCTGTGATAAATTCAGTTGATTGGACATGATTTGGAAAGGCACACACCTGTCTATATAAGGTCCCACAGTTAACAGTGCATGTCAGAGCACAAACCAAGCCATGAAGTGCAAGGAATTGTCTGTAGTCCTCTGAGATAGGATTGTATCGAGGCACAGATCTGGGGATGAGTACAAAAAAATTCTGCAGCATTGAAGGTCCCAATGAGCACAGTGGCCTCCATCATCCATAAAAGGAAGAAGTTTGGAACCACCGGGACTCTTCCTAGAGCAGGCCGCCCGGCCAAACTGAGCGATCGGTGGAGAATGACCTTATTCAGGGAGGCGACCAAGAACTCGAGAGTCACTCTGACAGGGCTCCAGCGTTTCTCTGTGGAGAGAGGAGAACAACCATATCTGCAGCACTCCACCAATCAGGCCTGTATGGTAGAGTGGCCAGACGGAAGCCACTCCTCAGTAAAAGGCACATGACAGCCTGCCTGGAGTTTTCCAAAAGGCACCTGAAGGACTCTCAGACCATGAGAAAAATTCTCTGGTTTTGATGAAACAAAGACTGGCCTGAATGGCAAGCGTCATGTCTGTAGGAAACAGGCACTGCTCATCACCTGGCCAATACCATCCCTACAGTGAAGCATGGTGGTGGCAGCATCATGCTGTGGGGATGTTTTTCAATGGCAGGAACTGGGAGACGAGTCAGGATTGAGGAAAAGATGAATGCAGGAATGTACAGAGACATCCTTGATGAAAACCTGCTCCAGAGCGCGCTGGACCTCAGACTGGGGTGAAGGTTCATCTTCCAACAGGACAACAACCCTAAGCACACAGCCAAGATAACAAAGGAGTGGCTACGGGACAACTCTGTGAATGTCCTTGAGTTGCCCAGCCAGAGCACAGACTTGAACCTGATTGAACATCTCTGGAGAGATCTGAAAATGGCTGTGCGCTGACGCTCCCCATCCAACCTGATGGAGCTTGAGAGGTCCTGCAAAGAGGAATGGGAGAAACTGCCCAAATATAGGTGTGCCAAGCTTGTAGCATCATACTCAAAAAGACTTGAGGCTGTAATTGGTGCCAAAGGTGCTTCAAAAAGTATTGAGCAAAGGCTGTGCATACTTATGTACATGTGATTTTTATTTTATTTTTATTTTTAATACATTTGCAAAGATTTAAAACAAACTTCTTTGATGTTGTCATTATGGGGTATTGTTTGTAGAATTTTAAGGAAAATAATGAATTTAATCCATTTTGTAATTAGGCTGTAACATAACAAAATGTGGAAAAAGTTAAGCGCTGTGAATACTTTCCGGATGCGCTGTAATTATGAAATGACTTGTCAAGTCAGGTACACATTTTAACAAAATTCAAAACTTTGGAACCTAAAATTCAATACCACATTCATCAAGTATAAACACCATGGGACCCAAACAGCCGGGAGGGACTGGTGCACTTCACAAAATAGATGGAATCATGAGGAAGGAAATCTATGTGGATGTATTGAAGAAAAATCTCAAGACATCAGCCAGGAAGTTAAAGCTTTTTCGCAAATGGACAATGACCCCAAGCATATCTCCAAAGTTCTGGCAAAACTGCTTAAGGACAACAAAGTCAAGGTATTGTAGTAGCATTCACAAAGCCCTGACCTCAATCCAAAAGAAAATTTGTGGGAAGAACTGACAAAATGTGTGCAAGCAAGGAGTCCTAAAAACCTAAATCAGTTACACCAGTTCTGTCTGGAGGAATTCCAGCAACTTATTGTGAGAAGCTTGTGGAAGGATACCCAAATCGTTTGACAGTTAATTTAAAGGAACAAATACTAACAAAGTGTATGTAAACTTATGACCCATTGGGAATGTGATGAAGGCAATAAAAGATTAAATAAATACTAACAAATAAACTATTATTAAAAAATGTAAAAGGTGTGATATTCAGATGTACCGATCCTGTGCAGGTGTTGTTACACATAGTCTGCAACTGCGAGGACGATCAGCTGTCCTTCCTGTCTCCCTGTAGTGCTGTCTCACAGTACGAACACTGCAATTTATTGCCCTGGCCACATCTGTAGTCCTCATGCCTCCATGCATTATGCCTAATGGTGTGTTCAGACCAGAGGCATTGAGAGCAAATTGACAGCAAGTCATTCATTTCTATGGCAGTGCGTTTTGGGCATTGTAGGCATCAGAGGAAAGTTCAAGTGCGGACAACATTATGGTAATGAGCTTTGATGCAGTTCGGCGGCAACCTATATAGAAGTGCTCCGCTCTAGCGAAGTCTAGAGAACACAACCGTGTAAATTTTGGTTCCGACCGAACATTAGTTCCCAAGACAAAATGGAGGAAAAACATACTATGGGAAAACCCGCCACTGCAATAATCAATGATCTGATTTGATTACAGGGATATAAAAAAATACAAAATAAAACATGAAGCATGGAAAAAGGTGTCTGAAAAAGTTTTAGTGCCAGATGAGTTGATGAAGTGGATATACGCTACTTGTGATATGTCGGCAAAAAGATACCGGTCGACATGTCTGGATGTTTGCGGCCTCTTTAAATATAGTTCACAAAACAAAGCATTCCGAACAAACGTTGCCGCCTATTTCAACTACATCAGAGCGTCCACGAATCTTCCATAGCATTGTTGGCAGGGCAGCCAGAGCGAATTTTGACGCTCTCGCGCCACTGGTCTGAACGCATGGTTAGGCATGTTCACGCAGATGAGCGGGGTCAGAGTCAGTAGAAAGGTTTCTTTAGTGGCCTGTTTTTATAACTGTCATCTTAACTGCCTACTGTCTGTAAGCTGTTAGTGTCTGAACGACCATTCCACAGATGCATGTTCAATAATGGTTCATTGAATGAGCATGGTAAACTTTGTTTAAATCCTTTAAAATAAAGATCTGGCCGGAGTCAATTATTCCTCATTTAAATCACAGTTTTCACTGGATGATTATAATACATTAGTACATTTTAAAGCTACTAACATGATCCAGCTAAGTGAGTACAGTGAGTGGTACTTAACGGATTGTGTTTATATTCATACCTCAACAAAATAGGCATTATGACCAAATCTTTAAGTATATACATTTCACAGTTTAGGCACATTTCTATATTACCAATAGCGCTCTCAGAGCACACCCAAATAAAGAACACACACAGAAGCTGCTTGTCAGTCAAACAGCATGTGAGCACCAAAATAAAAAGTGATCTTTAAAGGTGCACTCAGCAATTCCTGTGAAACACTGTTGATATTCAAACTCAACTGCCAAATCAAACACATCCCTCCAGTGCTTCTTTGGAAGCTCCATACCTCCAAATTCATGCACGCGAGGCGGTTTTATGCACACCAGCTCCAGACACTCACATCTCTCCTGCTACTAAATCTAACATCACAACAACAGCATATATTTGTTCTGTGAAACATAGCCTAATTTATGTTACCCACCTATCGAGAAGAAAAAGAACATCTTCTGCATCTGTCTTCAAGCCTTTTACTCTCGGAGGTCACTCCACTGCTGAAAAGCCCTCGACTTATCATAATCCTTCTTTTTTAGTTTATATTCATCTGACCATTTTCTCTTGGTCTGTTTATCAGCCATTTGTCCTCCTTGGAGTTTAGAAAGTTCGCATCAGCCAGATTTGTCATCGCTCTTCTAATTAATTTCCCTCTCGCTCTGCCCCCCACCCCCCCATCCTGTGCACATGCAAGAACAACCCCCTGTTGCTGATTGGCTGGAGTAGTGTTGTGTGGACCCATCTGATCCACTTTGTTTTTGTCCCATTTACAGAGCCAGGGCTGTGTACAAACACTAGATTTTTTTTCAGCCCCACCACAGAACAGACAGCTAGCAGATTTTTGAAGAATTTGACAAAAAGCGTATTGGATTACAATTTTTTTACAAAACTCTCCCTTTTAACCTTTTAATGAGATCGTCCATTGTTTCCTGTGATCAACACAAGGAAACGCCCGATTTATACAATCAATACTGCATTTCATGATAATAATCATTCAGACTGAATGTTAGCCTCAGTCACCATTGACTTTTTATACTTTTTTTCTAAACAATTAAAGTAAATGGTCATCCATTGCAAAAACATACCTGAAGGTATAAAATCATTATCATCATCTTTGTCACTCTTTTGTTCCTCTGCCGGGGATTCTCCTCTCATCTTCATCAGGTTCCTGCAGTCCAGCAGCTTCACTGAACATATCTTCACTGGTGTCTGCAATATCTGCTGTTTATCATCATCTTCATCACTCTGTTTTTCCTCTGTTGTGGTTTCATCATCATCTTCGTCACTCTTTTGTTCTTCTGTTGTGTTTTCTTCTTTTATCTCCTGCTTCACTTCAATCTTCACTGGTGTCTGCAGCATCTGCTGTTCTCCAGCATGAATCACATCCACCTGCTCTCTCATGATGAACATCTGGACACACAAAACATCATTATAATGGACTGACATTCAAACTCTAAAAGATTATTATATGATTATATACAAAAACAGGTCTGTTAAACTACTACTAGTAACAGGTCTACTAGAATAAGTTTACATGCTTTAATTTAAAAAAAAAAAAAAGTTTCTATCTCCACTCTTCATCCTGTCTCTTTAAAGTCCCCCTTTCCGAAAATACCAGTCTGCTCTGATTGGTCAAACACTATTGTAACTATGGCAACAGTGCCGTTGGTTTTTGCTGCACCATTTTGAGTCCGATAATGAATGTTTGGAAGAACAAACTGATCAACCCGAACCACCTTAACAAGCACGACTCGAGCAGGACGTTTCACAGAGGTAAGTTTTACTTCTGTAGCTTTCTTACAAGTACACTTGTAAGAATATTGTGACCTGACAAAGATTCAAGTAAAATGATTAGCAAAACTATTTCAACACAATAACATTAGCTATCAGGTTAGCAGAGGCCTACAGCTGTGCACTGGGTGTACACCGTTGCTACAACACAAAACTCTTCATTTGAACTCTCAGTAGCAGATAAATCCACAAATAATCAAGCATACTTACAGGTTGTGATCCTGAAGAGCCAGATTAACCCAACAAAGTGGGAACTGCACTTTCAGGGGTAACCTGGACACAAGATGGCACAGAGTATGGCTGCTGTGTTGTGAGCACTGACAAAACACTGCAGTTTATTGTTTGTTTTGTTCACAGTTCTTAGTTTTTTGGTCTTGAATGTTGTCTGCCTTATTGTATACAACAGACAAATGCTTTTGGCCATTGGTTCTGCAATTACACACCGGAAACCGGACTTCAAATTCCTCAATGCCGACCGGCTGTTTACAAACACAGCAGCGGAGCCCTTTGTCTGGGAGCAGCCAAACGCCAGTACAGGAACAAAATTGAAGGACAGTTCAACACCACCGACTCTAGAAGTATGTGGCATCATCATCAGAGACATCATCACAGACCACAAAGGGAATAAAAACTCCGCCGTGAACACCGCTGCCTCTCTCCCAGATGAGCTTAATACATTTTATGCTTGTTTCGAGGAAAACAACACCGCCCTCGTAGAGAGAGCACTCATGGCCGACACTACAGAGGATGGTTCACTCTCCATCTCTGTTGTGGATGTGACCCGATCCTTAAAGGATCCATAAAGGCGAGGGTCTAGAGGGCCTTCCGGGCCGTGTCATTGGAGTGTGCACAAACCAAATGGCTGGTGTTTTTATGGATATTTTCAACATGTAGTCCCCACATGCTTCAAAACGTCCACCATTGTGCCTGTACAAAAGCAATCAAAAATCAATTGTTTAAATGACCACCATTATCAGCAAATGCTTTGAGAGGTTAATCAGAGATCACATCTGCTCTGTGCTGCCCACCTCACTGGACCATTGCAGTTTGCCTACCGCAAAAACCGCTCCACTGATGATGCCATTGCATCTACAATACACACTGCTCTATCCCACCTGGAAAAAAGGAACACTTATGTGAGAATGCTGTTTGTAGACTACAGCTCAGCATTCAACACCATAGTGCCCTCTAAACTGTGATTGGGCTCTGGGCTTAAACAGCTCGCTGTGCAGCTGGATCCTGGACTTCCTGTCAGGCAGACGTCAGGTGGTTAGAATGGGCAGCAACATCTCATCACTGACCCTCAACACTGGAGCCCCGCAGGGCTGTGTTCTCAGCCCACTCCTGTATTCCCTGTACATACACATGACTGTGTGGCAACACATAGCTCCAATGCCATCATTAAGTTTGCTGACGATACGACGGTGGCAGATCTGATCACTGAGAATGATGCACACTCTGACATGCTGGTTTCAGGAGCACAACATCTCCCTCAATGTCAGTAAGACCAAGGAGCTTGTAGTGGACTTCAGGAGGAAAGACAGAGAACACAGCCCCATCACCATTAATGGAGCACCGGTGGAGAGACTCAGCATCTTCAAGTTCCTCGGTGTCCACATTACTGAGGAACTCACATGGTCCGTCCACACTGAGGCCGTTGTGAAGAAGGCTCACCAGCGCCTCTTCTTCCTGAGACAGCTGAGGAAGTTTGGAATGAACCACCACATCCTCACACGGTTCTACACCAGCACTGTAGAGAGCATCCTGACTGGCTGCATCACCGCCTGGGACGGCAATAGCACCGCCCACAACCGCAAAGCCCTGCAAAGGGTGGTGCGAACTGCTAGCTCGGAGGATCATCAGAGACTCCAGCCACCCAAGCCATGGGCTGCTCTCACTGCTACCTCACTGAGGTGGTGGTGGTGGTGGTGGTGGTAGTGGCTAGAGCACAGGGCTGCTAATCAGAAGGTCACTGGTTCGAACCCCACGGCCACCACCATTGTGCCCTTGAGCAAGGCTCTTAACTCCAGGTTGCCCCGGGGGGGATTGTCCCTGTAATAAGGGCTCTGTAAGTCGCTTTGGATAAAAGCGTCTGCCAAATGCATAAATGTAAGTGTAAATGCTACCATCAGGCAGGTGGTATCGCAGCATCAGGACCCACACCAGCCGACTACATAACAGCTTCATCCCCCAAGCAATCAGACTTTTGAACGCTCGATCTCTCACAATCAATATACATCAGCACTGCACTTTATTCATCTTATTATCTCACACTGGAATGTCATAATAATTTTTTCCACAATACAACTACTGTAAATGTTTATATATGTTTTATAGTTTACTGAATGTGCATTCTATATTGTATGTATTGTTTACAGTACTTTGTACATTATTATTATTGTGTTGTGTAAGTATGTGTACATTTGATATGTAAATTGTGTAAATATGTTGTTATTTGTAAATTGGTATATGTCTCATCACAGTCATGACTGCTATGTTGCTCGGAACTGCACTGAGTGGACTTTCACCCACTGTTGGACTTGTGTACATGGTCGTGTAACAATTAAGTGATTTGATTTTGATTTGATAACACACTTAAAAATCCAGCATTGGTTGTGGTTGAACTGCTGAGGAATAGTGCTAAATTATTTATAATAAATTAATTTTAACCACCATTTCTTAAAATCGTCTGCCTTGAGAAATCCAAACGAAGAGGTTTTGCATTTGCAGTGAAGAAAACAGTGTCTTCTCAACATGGCAACAACACCCAACTCATCATTGTCTCGGCTATAACTATGTTTGTTTGAGGGCAGGCCAAAGTAGTCTGTAGGCGGGAATAATGCAAATATGTCAAATAGTGACGTAGATACTTTACGGAAGAAATGGCTGGACTACAAACAGCCTGTTTCTTGTAGTTCTTGAGCAGTGTTGTCTGTAGGAGAGAATAACTCACTTTTGTAACTTTGCAGAAATTTTACATACACAAAGAACTATATTACATACTAAAGGAAAGGTAAAATCCCCAAAAACATAATAAAGCCTCTTTAAATAAAATAAATTGTACATGTTCAAATGTTCAGGTTTTTTTGTGTGTATATATATATATATATATATATATATATATATATATATATATATATATATATATATATATATATATATATATGAGTTAAACACAATTTTACAGGTATTAATCTTTAATACAAGTATACAGTGCATTCAGTAAGTATTCACAGCCTTTGCTCCAATTACAGCCGCAAGTCTTTTTGTGCTTGATTCTACAAGCTTGGCACACCTATTTTTGGGCAGTTTCTCCCATTCCTCTTTGCAGGACCTCTCAAGCTCCATCGGGTTGGATGAGGAGCAATGGTGCACAGACATTTTCAGATCTCTCCAAAGATGTTCAGTCAGGTTCAAGTCTGGGCTCTAGCTGGGTCACTCATGGACATTCACAGAGTTGTCCCGTAGCCACTCCTTTGTTATCTTGGCTGTGTGCTTAGGGTTGTTGTCCTGTTGGAAGATGAACCTTCGCCCCAGTCTGAGGTCCAGATTGCTCTGGTGCAGGTTTTCATCAAGGAAGTCTCTGTACATTGCTGCATTCATCTTTTCCTCGATCCTGACTAGTCTCCCAGTTCCTGCCACTGAAAAACATCCCCACAGCATGATGCTGCCACCCCCATGCTTCACTCTAGGGATGGTATTGGCCAGGTGATGAGTGGTGCCTGGTTTCCTCCAGACATGACGCTTGCCATTCAGGCCAAAGAGTTCAATCTTTGTTTCATCAGACCAGAGAATTTTGTTTCTCATGGTCTGAGAGTCCTTCAGGTGCCTTTTGGCAAACTCTAGAAGGGATGTCATGTGCCTTTTACTGAGGAGTGGCTTCCATCTGGCCACTCTACAATACAGGCCTGATTGTTGGGAGTGCTGCAGAGATGGTTGTTCTTCTGGAAGGTTCTCCTCTCTCCACAGAGAAACACTGGAGTTCTGTCAGAGTGACCATCGGGATCTTGGTCACCTCCCTGACTAAGGCCCTTCTTCCCCGATCGCTCAGTTTGGCTGGGCGGCCAGCTCTAGGAAGAGTCCTGGTGGTTCCAAACTTCTTCCATTTACAGATGATGGAGGCCAATGTGCTCATTTGGACCTTCAATGTTGCAGAAATTTTTCTGTACCCTTCCCCAGATCTGTGCCTCAATACAATCCTGTCTCAGAGGTCTACAGACAATTCCTTGGACTTCATGGTTTGGTTTGTGCTCTGACATGCACTGTTAACTTCGGGACCTTATATAGACAGGTGTATGCCTTTCCAAATCATGTCCAATCAACTGAATTTACCACAGGTGGACTCAAATCAAGTTGTAGAAACATCTCAAGTATGATCAATGGAAACAGGATGCACCTGAGCTCAATTTTGAGTGTCATGGCAAAGGCTGTGAATACTTATGTACATACGTGATTTATTCATTTTTTATTTTCAATAAATTTGCAAAGATTTCAATCAAGCTTCTTTCACTTTGTCATTATGGGGTATTGTTTTTAGAAATTTGAGAAAAATAATGAATTTAATCCATTTTGGAATAAGGTTGTAACATAAACTGTGAATACTTTCTGGATGCATTGTATGTTTAAATGACTATTTCGGGTTATTGTTACAGTGAGATTGCTCCTCACTGTTAGGAAAGCATGATGCTGTTATTAAAACACATTAAAGAGCAAAAACCGCTGACATTTCCAGCAGACTTTATTTAATAATAGGATCAAACGGGCAGATTAAATTCATATCAAAATGAAAATGTATATATGCCAACATGAGAAACTTAATTTAAAGTGCTTGAGTTTAGCCACAGACAGACAGAAAGTGTAAATAATCTACTGGTTCTTACCTGTTTTGTTGTTTTAATCACCTCTTGCATGTGATTAGTGCTGCAACTAACGATTATTTTGATAATAGATTGATCTAATGATTTTTAGAACGATTATTTGACTATTCTGCAAACATTGCAATGATTAATCATTAGCTCTTAACCGATTATTCAGCCTGTGTACTGACTTAAAAGGTTGGATTAAACGTGCTTACAAACAATATAGAGGACAAAATCATCTTTTAAAAATACGAAACAAAATACATTTACTTAAGCAACATATAAGATATTTAGAATTGCAATAAGAGAATGTATCTTAATAAAAGTGAATTTTGTATATATGTGTATTTTTACACTTTCACTTCTGCAAGTGTAGTAAAGACAAAATATACTTGTATTCAAGGTCTATTCATCTAAAAGCAAGTCTAAATATCTTATATGCTGCTTCTCAGGTGAATGCATCTTTTTTTGTTTTATTTTAGTTTTTAGATTTTTAGTTATTTTAAAATATTTGTATTTTTAATATTATATTCTCAATTTTTTCTTCTGCAATATAGCTGCAAAAGAAAATGTATTGTTTTAAAGGAGTTTTACATTTTTATATTGGAAAACAAGCCAAAACAAAATCCAAAACATATTTTGTTGCAGTGTATAATATGGTGATAAAGCTGCCTCCTGCCCATTTTCTTCACAATAAGAAATGCACAGCAACACATATATTATGATTCAATAAGTGGCGAGACGTCACGTTCTGCATTAAGTGCGCATGCTCGAGGGATCAGCGTCCCGTGTGACTCAACCAGGTGCAATTTCAATCTCTCCCCCTTAGATCGGGACATTTGCGCAACTCATAAAAGAACCGCACAGAGAAATGCCAGTTTCAGAGTTTGAAACTATTTGCATGATCTGCTGCAGTATTATTTGAACTTTAATAAAGATGTAAAGCATTAAATATAACGGCAACCTAAGCCTGGGTGTTTCCTTTAAAGATGTCCGGATCCGCTTATTCCACAACGAGAATGCTTCTGAATTTACCTTTATTTTTGTATAATTCCCTCATCATTTTCAATCTACATCACCTGAAGCTGTTTGGAAAGTTTAGACACGAACTGCAGTGCTGCTCTCGCGCGCCATCATTACAGTTTAATGTGATCAAACGACAACGGACATTTTTGTCTACAATTTTTTTATTGTCGACTAAAAGTTTCAGCCCTACATGTGTCCAGGAACAAAACAAACTACATCAGACGATAATGAGCTTCTTTTAAAGTCATTAAAACACCAAAGAGATAAAAACAACATGCACAGAAAAATCTAAATCTCTCAATGTAAAACACACAAAACACGAACCGATTTTAACGCTCCAACGGTGTTGTGGATCTCAGGTCTTCTTCTTCTTCTTCTTGTGTTTTCTGCAACTTCTGGTGTATTTCCGCCTCCTGCTGGACTGGAGTGTTGATGCGTCGAAATAGTTGAAAAGCGGACTGAGAGAGAGGAGTTGAACATCCGGAAGGAAACTAACTCTTAAAGGGGCAGGATTAACATTTCCAATACCTTTACTTTTACAGCAAAATAGACTTATAGCAGATATTTTATAATAAAACAAAGATGATGATTCAACAAGTGATTCAAGTGATGAATCTCAGTTGCCTCCGCTTCTGAGACAATTCAGTTCTGGAGGAGCGTGCATGTTTAAACTTTTCTGGCTATGGTTAATTTACACTCTCCTCCAAAACATAAACCAGCAACTTTTGGGTGAGCATTTTATCTCGTCTTATTCAATCAAATATACTGTATTTATGCAAATTGTCTAGCTGCTGGGTGCAGTAAAGACTAAACTTAAAAAATGTCAAAGCTGTTAAAGAAGTGATGTCACCTCATATGCACAACTTTACCACAAAAGAAAAATCGACGATGAAAACCGAAACTTCAAAGAAAATCACAGGAAAATGTGCATTTTATTCTCAATACTGTAGTGATCGTAAAAAGATTATGTGAAGTGTCACTCAACTTGCCTTTGCATAAATCCTGACAGTGGTATGCAATAAAATATAATGTTACAGTGAACCATAGTTTTCAGGCACCCCAGAACATTTGACATGAATATTAATGAGGCAAATTGAGTAAGATTAATACTATGCTGCTATAGATCAAACAGCTGATCTTAATTAAGGACAAAACGAGAGTGCACTTCCTTTACATGCGCGAACACAATATCCCCAAAGTAAACTCATTTTTACTGCCGATGAACAGTAAGTGAACTGACTAGACTAGAGTCAAGCTCGTGACCCGTTCACTCATGCTCATAACATAAGTGCTCACTTCTCACTTTCAATTTCCGCTTGATGCACACGGGGCTGCTGTAACATTTAGTGCTCTGATTGGTCAGCGCTTCCCATCACATCCAAAAGTATCCGGGCCTTTTGAACATGCATGATATTAACAGTTTTAACTGTCCAACAACGAGAGTACCTGCACTTTTTTCTTCCACTTTAAGCACTGGATAAAAGTGCACCAAGTCCAATGTTACATTCATTTCAATAGACTGTATAATTACAATGGTGGTTTGTGATGAATGTTACAGTAAGTGGAAAAAAACTTTACCATGTCAATAAAATCATAGTGTAGTATCATCAAAGTCAATACAAATCAAAAACAGATTACGAAAGATGGCCTTCAGTAGTGACATCAGGCAATATTTAAACATACAAATGGCTTAACTTGTGTTAAGATGGCGGGAAACACATACACAAACTAAACTAAACTTTGCCGGGGTGCGGTTCCCTGCCTCCGCTTTTGACATCCCCCCCTTTCTGGTCATTCATATAAGTTTTATTCCTGTGATTTTATGCATTTGGCTGACGCTTTTATCCAAAGCGACTTACAGAGCCCTTATTACAGGGTCAATCCCCCCAGAGCAACCTGGAGTTAAGTGCCTTACTCAAGGACACAATGGTGGTGGCTGTGGGGATCGAACCAGCAACCTTCTGATTACCAGTTATGTGCTTTAGCCCACTACACCAACACCACTCGTTTCTAGTCAGATTGAATACATTTATCAAGCCTTATTAGGACGTGATTAGTTGTCTAACAGCAGATTCATTATTATAGCGAACAACTGTATTCACACTGACATCACAAGTGAATAACCCATCAGATGTATGTATATCTGTGCTGATTTATCAAGAAATATTAATGATAAAGATATGCTATAGCTTAGCTGGAATTATTAGAAGAAATTGTGGAATACCTGGACTGGAATATCTACATAAATACAACACAACTAGTGACATTAGAGAGCCTCTAATCCTATATTACACCCTTCAATTAAAAATATGTACAATCTGTTCATTTTATGTATTTTTTGTAAGCCCATCCTTAAAATATGTTCAGAATTGGGAGGCTGCAGTGTCTTATACATGGGCTCCAGACTCAAGACTAAAATGGGACACAAATGCGACCAACATTTATTGATTGCAACAATAATTAAAAATCTAGTCTGTGTTTTCTTCAGATATCATCTTGTGAGCTATTGAATACATATTTTAGAGTGTGCATTAGTGTGTCTCACATCACTTTTCACCCGTTTTGTTTCTGACACACTCGCTGCACCGCATGCAACAAACCTAGCGCAAGAGTCGTGAACAAATGTCTCCCTTTAACCAGAACTGTGTCCCAAACTACACACTACCTTTGTACTTTGCACTCAGCCTTGTAGTGTGTGAATTTTCAAAGTGTAGTATTTACTACACGGAAGCGTTCACCGTTTAACAGCTGAAGCTGCGTACACACTGCCAGAGACTTTGTCGCTGCAGGTCGCCAGTAGCTGGCGGTGAAGTTGCTAGTTGGTGTTCCCACTACTGGTTGCCTAGTAACGTTTATAAATGACATTCCATTGCTGTTGACAGCGAATCGCTTTTCTTGCCACTAAAAACAAACATTTTGGAGGGAAAAGACTAAATATAAATGGAATCAGTACATAAAATGCTTTATATCAAAGATGAATGAGAAACAAAGCGTTGCTCTTTGCCATAGTGGCTGTTTATCTGCGGCGAAAACGCAAACGCCGTTCTGTCTGGGTCCACAAAACCATTCAATCTTGGAGTCAGACACCTTTCCACGCAGTATTTTTCTTAAAAATGTCCTTATACGTGAGAAGAGACATATCATAGAGCGCTGGAAAATTGCAATAATTTTAGCCTTTCATCCATCTTTCCGTTACCGCAGGAGCTGAGAGAGAGAGAAGGATCACGTGAGCTCTCCCGTCTTCTCTCCTATTGGCTGTCGCTCCCGTAAGTCACTCTTCATTTGAATAAAGTTGAACTTGTCTCAACTTTGTCGCGTCGCTGGACACACCCACATCTAGTCGCCAACGGTTGCAACAGCTCGTGTCGCTGTGCTCTCATTGAAAATTAATGGGATGGTGTCGCTGCCAGTGTGTACGCAGCTTTATGGAAGTAACATTTCAAACAAAGCATTGTGTTTCCGCTGGCTTAAGTGCACTATCCACCCTCAGTTCAACACTTATATCTCAATAATATACATATTCACACAGCAGGGTATGATGGTAAAGCATTTAACTCACTTTTGTAAGGTGCTGTATTCACAGAAGTTTAGCTAGTCATATTCTCCATTATTTACAATTGTTTTGCCAGATCACCATCACTGCCAGTAACTCCGCCCCATCCGCCAAGTACGACAAGCCGCAAGGTCCTTGTAGTACACTTCTTTTTATTGTACTTTCAGTGTAAACATACTAGTCACACTATTTACACTTCGAAATAGGGCTGGGCGATTAATGGTATCTGTATTTATTGACGGTACACCTTTATCCATAACGACATAAAAATGTTTCTATAGAATGCTCGATAGTTTCATTTAAATGCATTAAAATGTACGCTCACCTAAAGGATTATTAGGAACACCTGTTCAATTTCTCATCAATGCAATTATCTAATCAACCAATCACATGGCAGTTGCATCAATGCATTTAGGGGTGTGGTCCTGGTCAAGACAATCTCCTGAACTCCAAACTGAATGTCAGAATGGGAAAGAAAGGTGATTTAAGCAATTTTGAGCGTGGCATGGTTGTTGGTGCCAGACGGGCCGGTCTGAGTATTTCACAATCTGCTCAGTTACTGGGATTTTCATGCACAACCATTTCTAGGGTTTACAAAGAATGGTGTGAAAAGGGAAAAACATCCAGTATGCGGCAGTCCTGTGGATGAAAATGCCTTGTTGATGCTAGAGGTCAGAGGAGAATGGGCGACTGATTCAAGCTGATAGAAGAGCAACTTTGACTGAAATAACCACTCGTTACAACCGAGGTATGCAGCAAAGCATTTGTGAAACCACAACACGCACAACCTTGAGGCGGATGGGCTACAACAGCAGAAGACCCCACCGGGTACCACTCATCTCCACTACAAATAGGAAAAAGAGGCTACAATTTGCAAGAGCTCACCAAAATTGGACAGTTGAAGACTGGAAAAATGTTGCCTGGTCTGATGAGTCTCGATTTCTGTTGAGACATTCAGATGGTAGAGTCAGAATTTGGCGTAAACAGAATGAGAACATGGATCCATCATGCCTTGTTACCACTGTGCAGGCTGGTGGTGGTGGTGTAATGGTGTGGGGGATGTTTTCTTGGCACACTTTAGGCCCCTAGTGCCAATTGGGCATCGTTTAAATGCCACGGCCTACCTGAGCATTGTTTCTGACCATGTCCATCCCTTTATGGCCACCATGTACCCATCCTCTGATGGCTACTTCCAGCAGGATAATGCACCATGTCACAAAGCTCGAATCATTTCAAATTGGTTTCTTGAACATGACAATGAGTTCACTGTACTAAAATGGCCCCCACAGTCACCAGATCTCAACCCAATAGAGCATCTTTGGGATGTGGTGGAACGGGAGCTTCGTGCCCTGGATGTGCATCCCACAAATCTCCATCAACTGCAAGATGCTATCCTATCAATATGGGCCAACATTTCTAAAGAATGCTTTCAGCACCTTGTTGAATCAATGCCACGTAGAATTAAGGCAGTTCTGAAGGCGAAAGGGGGTCAAACACAGTATTAGTATGGTGTTCCTAATAATCCTTTAGGTGAGTGTACATAGACATGAAGTTTGGTTGCATGAACAACCCTCAAGCATGCACCGTCCCTGGATCATAAACAGCTCATTAAAAGCATAATTATATGGCTTGATAAAGGAGCATGCTACGAGTGACAAGCAAACAGACAATAACAATTGCGCCATCGCCATGTGACATCAGAACACACACACCCTTTGGAATATGCAGCATGTCGTCTGCCACAACCTACATCTTCCTCACCTCAACAAACAACCCACAAGCAGTCCATGATGGCGAGGTGCGAAGTCCTCCAAATGATTTTTATAACATTTTATTTATTAAGTTCAATAGTTTCTTTAACACTTATGTATTAATCTTCATATAAGAAAGAAGATATTTGTTTAAATTTTTGTGGGTAAATTACAAATACAGTGATTAAATTCAAACCTTTTTTCTACTGGTGTTTGTTTAAAAAAGGTTTTTAAAATGTCGATACTGAATGATATGAAACATTATACTGTGATACATTTTTTAGCTGTATCGCCCAGCCCTACTTCAAAATGAGGTAAAATAGTGCAAAAGTATGCATTTGGGCTGCACCTCAGATCTTTTTCATGAATCAACCAAAAAGAACTGAGGGTTTACACTCAGGAGCTCAGGTTAGCACTTCGAATCAGATTCGCTTTCTCAGCAAATCAGCCTTCGGTGAGCTCACAGCCAGGGCCGTTTCTGACAATTCTGGCACCCTAGGCAATATTCCTATTGGCACCCCTGTTGGGAGGAGGGCACGCGCAGTCGCCTCCTCTTTAGTGCCACAGAAGGTGGTCCCAAGGTGACAGCCTAGTTCGCCTATGCCTAGAAATGGCCCTGCTCACAGCAGACATTTAAAAATAAGAGTCCCATGTGTATTTTGGGCTTCTTCATAATTAAAAGTCCCATACTGAGGCCCACTTCTTTTCTTCAGATGATCATTGATTGGGATTAGAGTAGCACAATAAACTGCATCTGGGATTTCATTCAATTTGCACTCTTGTAGTCTCCGTGTCTGGCCAACCGGTAACAGTAAAGTTTTAAATCAATTAAAATGTATATACACACACATACACATATATATATATATATATATATATATATATATTTATACACCGATCAGTCACAACATTAAAACCACCTGCCTAATATTGTGTAGATACCACTCGTGCCGCCAAAACAGCCCCAACCCGAATCTCAGAATAGCACTCAGAATTGATTGTACACAGTACACAATTGTACAGAGCAGTTATCGGATTTACTGAAAACTTTGTCAGTTCTAACCAGTCTAGCCATTCTCTGTTGACCTCATCAACAAGGCATTTCCATCCACAGAACTGCCGCTCACTGGACATTTTTCTAGAGTAAATTCTAGAGACTGATGTGCATGAAAATTCCAGGAGATCAGCGGAAATACTCAAAAATGCCCAACTAGCAACAGAAAACATGCCACACTCCAAATCACTGAGATCACATTTGCTGCCATGATCCTCCTGCTGATTTGCTTAGCCTGTATTATTAAGGCTGCTTGTAATCTGTTCCACTTTCTCTCGATTAGTTTGCTTCTTAATTATTCCCCCTCTGCTGTCTGATTTTGTGTCTGCTGCCTCGTGACAGATGCTGTTTTCGTGCTGTTTGCTTAGTCAGTCCTGACAGTTTTTGCTCATGAGCAATAAACCTTTTATTTTGGGTATGTCATTTACTCCGTTCCTCAGCAAAGTGGGGGCACTAGGTAACTGGATATGATGTCACACCTGTTCATTCTTTGTTTCGTAGGAAGTATATCGAGGCCATAAGGGGGGAATTCCCTCCCCATTTTCAGAAATTAATTTCAGGCCCTGAGTGTTAAGGTTTCTCTCCAGTATGAATTCTCTCATGTGTTTTCAGGTCTTGTGACCGAGTGAAACTCTTTTCACATTGTGAGCACTTGTATGGTTTCTCTCCAGTATGAATTCTCTCGTGTGTTTTCAGGTTTCCTGACTGAGTGAAACTCTTTCCACAGTGTGAGCACTTGTATGGTTTCTCTCCAGTATGAATTCTCTCATGTGTTTTCAGGTTTACTGACTGAGTGAAACTCTTTTCACAATGTGAGCACTTGTAAGGTTTTTCTCTAGTATGAAATCTCTCATGTTTTTTTAGGTCTTGTGAACGAGTGAAACTCTTTTCACAGTGTGAGCACTTGTATGGTTTCTCTCCAGTATGAAATATCTCGTGTTTTTTCAGGTTAACTGACTGAGTGAAACTCTTTTCACAGTGTGAGCACTTGTATGGTTTCTCTCCAGTATGAAATCGCTCATGTTTTTTCAGGTTAACTGACTGAGTGAAACCCTTTTCACAGTGTGAGCACTTGTAAGGTTTCTCTCCAGTATGAATTCTCTCGTGTGTTTTCAGGTTTTGTGACCAAGTGAATCTCTTTTCACAGTGTGAGCACTTGTATGGTTTCTCTCCAGTATGAATTCTCTCGTGTGTTTCCAGGTTTTTTGACTGAGTGAAACTCTTTTCACAGTGTGAGCACTTGTATGGTTTCTCTCCAGTATGAACTCTCTCGTGTATTTTCAGGTTTTGTGACCAAGTGAAACTCTTTTCACAGTGTGAGCACTTGTATGGTTTCTCTCCAGTATGAATTTTCTCGTGTGTTTTCAGGCTTTCTGACCAAGTGAAACCCTTATCACAATGTGAGCACTTGTATGGTTTCTCTCCTGTATGAATTATCTCATGTCTTTTCAGGATTTCTGACTGAGTGAAACTCTTTTCACAGTGTAAGCACTTGTAAGGTTTCTCTCCAGTATGAATTATTTGGTGCTTTTTCAAGTTGCCGGCTGTAATAAAGGTCTTCCCACATTCAAAGCACATATGGGCCACCACACTGGTATGTATTTTCTGGTGCTGTTTCAAATAGGACATACCTGTAAAACTCTTTCCACAAAATGAACACTTGTAAGGCTTCTCATTTGTGTGAGTTTTCAGATGTTGTTTGAGGTACTGTGCCAGAACAAAGGTTTTATCACACTTATCGCATTCAAATGACTTTTCTCCAGAGTGATAAAAGAGATGACTCTTGAGATTGGTTGCATATGCAAAACTTTTTCCACACTGATGGCATGTGAATGGCTTCTCTCCAGTATGAACTCTCATGTGTATATTAAGATAGCTTTTACATGTGAAACATTTTCCACACTGAGAGCAGGTGAAAGCTTTCTTGGCTTTTCTTCGAGGCTTTTTAGGTGAGAAAATCTTTTTATTCTTTGAGCCACTTAAAGATTTTTCTCCAGTTATGCAATCATGCTGTTCCTCCTCCACTTCCTTCAGCTCTTCATGTTCTTCTCTTAATTCCATCAGCTCTACAATAAACACAATAAGTTGACAAAAATCAATTCAAGAGGGACACATTTACATGATTTTTGCTTATTTTTTGCTTTATATATACAGGGTTCCTTCAGGTTTTATAAAGCTAAATTTACGATTTTTTTTTACAGAAAATTTAGGAATTAAATTGGAAGGGAACACAATATGCCAATATGTTCTCTAAATGTAAATGTCTAGGGAGCACATGAAGTGTCATATTTTTAGCAACACTTCAAAGTTTAAAAATGCAACTTTCAATAGATCTCCACTACTTTTTAACTTGTATTAAAAAAGTATATTAAGGCTTGAATACCTCCGCTCCCAACTACCAGAATGTGGAAATAAATGTTACCTTCTGATCAGACACATTGTATAAGCTATATTCCTCTACTACAGTGTTTCCCAAAATGGGGTGCGCATACGTATACATCCGGTGTGGCCAAATAATTTTCCACATTAACATGCAGTCATTTTCACTCACATTTGCTTGCACGCTAGAGACCTGTTTTTACATTGTTGCGTGGTTTTTTCAGCAAATGAGCTCAACCTTGCCATAAAAAAAGCACCTTGAGCTGACCACGCAGTTGCACAAATACTTACCAGCAATGCTCGAAATCGGCTGGCAATGCTATACCTGCAATGATGCGCAATTCCAGACACAGAACTCAAAGTACCTAGGAGTTTTTATGGTATAAAGTGATATTGTATCTAGCATACCCATCTCAATTGGTGAGCCATTTATTCAATATGTATATGATTAATATAACGTGTTTAATAAGAGGGAGCTGTTTTACAAAGATAATTGTGTTTGCGCTTAAAGGACTTTAAACTGCCCTCTACGCCCGTTAATGGCTCCGTGACACGTGCCAGAAATGGCTGCTGGCGGGGAACGATGACATCGTGGAAGTAGTCGATCAGGTGGGACTGGAACAACTAATCCTTCGTCTGTCAAAGTGAATGGCGGAGTGGGTCCAGTGCCACCACCCCGCGTTGCTGGAGGAAGCTGTCAAGCTTGCGGAGGAGCATATGGCTGTGTACCCGAGGGCGGAAGAGCCCTCTTCTTCTCTCTCTCTTCCCTCTCCCCCTGTGTGCCCCCCCTCACTCTGCTCTCTCTCCAGGGCCCGTTCCTGCCCACAGGAGGCAAGGAGCTCCGCCACCATAGGCACATCCCCCCCGTCTCTGTTGCTCTCCCCCTCAGGTGGAAATGTCCGCTGATGCAGGTGCGGGCGTGGCATCTGGGCAGGCCTGCTGGAGTTGCGGGGATCCAGGGCACTTCTGGGATCAATGCCCGTGATGGAGCTGGGGACGGTGGTCTGGATCTCTGACGCCCCGCAGGCTGCCCCTGACTGAGCTGGAGTGTACCGAATACCGGTAAGAAACAAGGGGGTTACTCACCAAGCTTTGGTGGACACCGGCTGTAATCAAACCACTATCCACCAACGCTTGGTTCAACCCGAGGCATTGGGCAAAACAAAAATTGTGAGGGTGAAGTGTGTGCATGGGGATATTCACAAATATCTTGTGGTGACCCTGTCAACTAAATTTCGGGGAACAAAACATAGAGTGGAGGCCACGGTTAGTTCCCGCCTCACCCATAAGCTAATTTTGGGGACTAACTGATCTGAATTTAGAAACGTATTAAAGGGAATATGCTTGGAGGGGTCCTGCATAAAAGTGAAGAGATGTGAAGTGTGTGATGCTCTGGCAGGGGAGGCGGAGTCGGGGCAGTCTTCGTCAGTTCCACGTCATGATGACGTAAAGGGGGGAGAGGCTGTGGTCCCTCCCCTCCTCAGGGGATTTCCCTCTGGAGCAGTCATGAAACGAAAAAGTCAAGCACGCCTTTGACCAAATAAGAGTGATTGATGGTCAACAAAGAATGTCACACTTTCATATCCCTATTTTACAATTATAAAGGAGCGGTTGTATAGAGTGACGCAGGGCACTCATACGAAGGAAGATGCCGGGAAATGGTTTTCCAGACGGCTCACTATAATCCGATTGCAGGTCACCTAGGGGAAGAAAAACAATGAACTGCTTAATAGCCCATTTTTATTGGCCGGGCATTGGCGGCGATGTCCGCAGGTGGTGTGCAGCGTGCCATCTGGTGTCATCTGGTGAACCCACCTGCCCCCCCAATAGCACCATTGCGCCCTCTTCCACTAATCAAGGTCCCCTTCGAAAGAATTGGCATGGACCTCGTCTGGCCATTAGAGGAGTCAGCATGTGGACATCACTTTGTATTAGTCCTAGTGGATTATGCAACGTGATATTTACATTTACATGCTTTTCAAAACATCCAAAGCGACTTACAGTGAACTTATTACAGGGACAATCCCCCCAGAGCAACCTGTAGTGTAAGTGCCTTGCTCAAGGACACAATGGTTCCACTGTGGTGGCTGTGGGGATCGCACCAGTGACCTTCTGATTACTAGTTATGTGCTTTAGCTCACTACGCCACCACCATATATGGAAGCAGTGCCTCCGAGCAACCTCCCAGCACGTATTGTTGCGGAGGCACTCTTCAAAATAATCTTCCAACCTTTATGTCATGTACCCTACGCAAGCTTTATGAACTATTGGGTATTAAATAGATTCGCACCAGCGTTTACCAACCGCAGACAGATGGCCTGGTGGAGCGATTTAATAAAATCCTTAAGAACATGATTAGTAAGTTTGTGCATGATGATGCTAGAAATTGGGATAAATGGCTCGACCCCCAGTTATTCGCAGTGCAAAAGGTCATGCAAGCCTCCACAGAATTTTCCCCATCCGAGCTGGCCGGTGCCCGCGCAGGGTGCTTGACGTCATCTGCAAAGCTTGGGAGGAGGGAACTGGCAAGAATGAAATTCAGTACGTTCTTGATTTTAGAGCAAAACTTCACACACTGGGGCAACTAACACTGGAGAATTTGCTCCAAGCTCAAGAACGACAGAGTCGTCTGTATAACAGGGGAACTTGGCTGTGGGAATTTGCACAGGGAGATAAGGTACTCGTATTACACCCCTCATCGATCTCCAAATTACTCACCAAGTGGCAAGGACCCTTTGAGGTCACACAACAAGTCAGGGCACACGACTGTGAGGTACAGTGAACCGATATAGGGGGCGCATGTCAAATATATCTCCTCAACCTCCTGGAGGGAGGTGGTCCCTGTGACGTTGGCTAAGGTAGTTTTTGAGAGGGTGGAGCTCGTCCTGGAGGTAAACACAAAACTTAATCATAACACTCCGGTCACTTGCGAAGACCACCTTTCACCGTATCAGCTTGCAGGGGTTGCCGAGTTGCAACAAGAATTTACAGACGTGTTCTCCCCTCTACCGGGTCACACGAATCTCATCCAGCACCACATCGAGTCCGAACCGGGAGTGGTGGTACGTAGCCATCCCTATCGCTTGCCCGAGCACAAAAAGAAAATGGGAAGAATTGGATGTGATGCTTGATATGGGGATAATAGAGGAATCCCACAGCGACTGGTCCAGTCTGGTTGTTCTAGTTCCTAAGAGTGAAGGGTCTGTACGGTTCTGTGTGGATTATAGAAAAGTTAACACAGTGTCTAAATTTGATGCATACCCGATGCCCCACGTTAATGAGTTACTCGATCGGTTAGGTACTGCTCGGGTTTATTCGACATTGGATTTGACAAAGGGTTATTGGCAGATCCCCTTGACATAAATTTCCCGTGAAAAACAGTACTCTCCATGTTGTTTGGGTTGCACCAATTTGTGACACTTCCATTCGGTTTGTTTGGGGCCCCGGCTACGTTTCAGTATCTCATGGACCATATCCTCAGAACAGCTTAAGCCACTGCCTACTTGGATGCTAGCATTTATTGGCAGCAGCACATGCAGTATCTGAGGGCGGTCCTGAGATCACTGCAGTGGGCAGGGCTCACAGAAAACCCCAATAGGTGTGCGATTGGGCAGGTGGAGGTGCGGTATCTTGGGTTCCACTTGGGCCATGGGCAGGTGCGTCCCCAAATTGCCAAAACTGCGGCGATTGCGACCTGCCCGAGTCCCAAGACCAAAAAGGGGTGAGACAGTTCCTGGGGCTGGCTGGCTATTACAGGAGGTTTGTGCCTAATTATTCAGACCTCACCAGCCCACTGACTGATCTCACTAAAAAGGGGGCTCTAGACCCAGTCCAGTAGACGGAGCAGTGCCAACAGGCATTCACGCAGATGAAAGCCGCACTTTGCTTGGGTCCCATGGTGTAAGCAGAGGAATTGACTTTGGCCTCAGGGTGTGCATTATTTTTCAGTAATTTAATGGGCCGGAGTCAATTATTCCTCACTTAAATCACAGTTTTTCACTGGATGATTATAATACAATAGTACTTTTAAAGCTACTACTATGATCTAGCTAAGTGAGTACAGTGAGCTCTCAGAGCACACACAAATAAAGAACACACACAGAAGCTGCCTGTCAGTCAAACAGCAGACGTTTTATGCAGACCAACTCCAGACACTCACATCTCTACTACTACTAAATCTAACATCACAACAACAGCATATGTATGTTCTGTGAAACATAGCCTAATTTATGTTACCCACCTATCGAGAAGAAAAAGAACATCTTCTGCATCTGTCTTCAAGCCTTTTACTCTCGGAAGTCTCTCCACTGCTGAAAAGCCTCGCCTTGACGTGGCTCCTAGCCCTCGACTTATCATAATCCTTCTTTTTTAGTTTATTTTCATTTTATGTGACCTTTTTCTTTTGGTCTGTTTCTCAGCCATTTGTCCTCCTTGGAGTTTAGCAAGTTCGCATCAGCCAGATTTGCCATCACTCTTCTAATTAATTTCCCTCTTGCTTTGCCCCCACCCCCCATCCTGTGCACATGCAAGAACCACCCCCTGTTGCTGATTGGCTGGAGTGAACCGATCTGATTTACTTTGTTTTTGTCTAGATTTTTTTTCAGCCTACCCACAGAACGGACAGCTAGCAGACTGTGAGGAGACATTTGCAGAATTTGACAAAACATTTATTGGATTACAATTACTGATTGCACCTTTAAGATTCTTGTTATCTGTGAAGTTTCTCTCTCTACTCTCCCTTTTAACCTGTTAATGAAATCATCCAATGGTTGTCCTGTGATCGACACAAGGAAACGCCCCCGATTTATACAATCAATACTGCATTTAATGATAATAATAATAATCATGTAGACTGAATTTGACCCTCAGACACCATTCCCTTTTTACACTTTTTTCCTAAACAATTGAAGAAAATGGTGACTGAATTTACATTCTACCTAACATCTCAAAAACATACCTGAAGGGATAAAATCATCATCATCTTCATCACTCTGTTGTTCCTCTGCTGCATTTTCATCATCATCACTCTGTTGTTCCTCTGCGGTGGTTTCATCATCATCATCCTCACAATCTTCATCTCTCTGTTGTTCCACTGCTGTGGTTTCTCCTCTCATCTTCATCAGGTTCCTGCAGTCCAGCAGCTTCACTGAACACATCTTCAATGGTGTCTGCAATATCTGCTGTTCTTCATCATCATCTTCATCATTCTGTTTTTCCTCTGTTGTGTTTTCTTCTTTTATCGCCTCCTGCTTCACTTCAATCTTCATTGGTGTCTCCAGCATCTGCTGTTCATCATCATCTTCATCAGTCTGTTGTTCCTCTGGTGTGATTTCTTCTTTAATCTCCTCCTGCTTCACTTCAATCTTCACTGGTGTCTGCAGCATCTGCTGTTCTCCAGCATGAATCACATCCACCTGCTCTCTCATGATGAACATCTGAGCACACAAACATCATCATTATAATGGACTGACATTCATCAAATTCTAAAACATTGTTATATGATTTTACAAGAGAACAGCGCTGTTAAACAAAATAACTGTTTCTGAGATGGTATAAATATAAATGTGTGTGCTTGGTTTCATTATATATATACACACACACACACACACACACACACACATACATACACTATATGGCCATAAATGTGTGGACACCCACAAAGTTTGTTTCCTCCGTTAATACATTTGTTTGAGGGCGGCCCAAAGTAGCCTGTAGGCGGGCATTATGCAAATGTTATAGATAGTGACAGATACTTTACGGAAGAAATGGCTGTAGTTCTTGAGCAGTGTTGTCCGTAGGAAAGATTAACTCCCTTTTGTAACTTTACAGACCTTTTACATGCACAAAGAGCTATATTACACACTAAAAATAAAATGAAAAAAATATATAATAATAAAAATGTACATGTTCAAATGTTCAGTTTTTTTTGTGGATATATGAGTTAATTAGACACAATTTTACAGGTATTAATCTTTAATACAAGTATGTTTAAATGATAGTTTCGGGTTATTGTTACAGTGAGATTGCTCCTCACTGTTAGGAAAGCATGATGCTGTTATTAAAACACATTAAAGAGCAAAAACCTTTATTTAATAATAGGATCAAACGGGCAGATTAAATTCATATCAAAATGAAAATGTATATATATGTCAACACGAGAATCTTAATTTAAAGTGCTTGAGTTTAGCCACAGCCAGACAGAAAGTGTAAATAATCTACTGGTTCTTACCTGTTTTGTTGTTTTTCTCACCTCTTGCATGTGACCAGTAACAAAACAAACTACATCAGACGATAATGAGCTTCTTTTAAAGTCATTAAAACACCAAAGAGATAAAAACAACATGCACAGAAAAATCTAAATCTCTCAATATAAAACACAAAACACGAACCGATTTTAACGCTCAAACGGTGTTGTGGATCTCAGGTCTTCTTCTTCTTGTGTTTTCTGCAACTTCTGGTGTATTTCCGCCTCCTGCTGGACTGGAGTGTTGATGCGTCGAAATAGTTGAAAAACGGACTGAGCGAGAGGAGTTGAACATCCGGAAGGAAACTAACTCTTAAAGGGGCAGGATTAACATTTCCAATACCTTTACTTTTACAGCAAAATAGACTTATAGCAGATATTTAATAATAAAACAAAGATGATGATGCAAAAATAAGTCAACAAGTGATTCAATATACAATTCTATCCCCCTTTCTCCCCAATTTAACATGCCCAATTCCCAATGCTCTTTAATTCCTCATGGTGGCACAATTACATGCCTCAATCCGGGTGATGAACCTCAGTTGCCTCCGCTTCTGAGACCATCAGCCACCGGTGCCAGAACCAGTTTTGATGTGGGAAGGCCGCAAACTGAGCTGATTGTGATGTCATCACAAAAACATTCCACAGTCAATATGTCCAATTTATAATATAGTTATTGTCCACTTATATTATAGAACTGGATTGCTGATGACATCATAACAGTGGAGCCACTGTGCCGCCATATTGCTATATACAAACATTGATTTAATAGAAAATCACCTCATTTCAGAGAGTAAACATTGCTCATATAATCACTGATTGTATATCTGAAATCTGCATGCACATCCCTTCAACTAAAACGTCCTAAACGTGTAATTATTTATTTAATTATTTAAAGTCGGGAATTTTTCCTGTTTCTTGAAAGCCTGAATGACCCTAAAAAAACATCTAGTTCTGGCAAACAATTTGCAAACTTGCCATAAATCTTCCACTCATTATTTCCACATGGAAATGAGCTTGTGATTCACCACAAATGTTTGCCAGAAGTTTGCAGATCTTCACCGGTAGTGCTGAACCTGCAGCACAACTTTGGTAACAATGGACAATTTGACACATGATTGCCAAAATGCTGGCAGTCATTGGTTTTAAAAGATAGATGCATTTTTAAAGTGTACACTGTACAAGACAAACACTGTTTATTTATTGCTATTAATTTGCCTGTTTCAGTCATCTTTTCTTTCTTTTTTGTGCTGTCTCACAGAAAAATATTAATATAATTAGAATTTCTTTTCATCATTTATGTAATTTATATAGTAAGAAAGTCTCTGATCCATTACTCACTGTAGATAAAGCACAATATAAGAATATGAACCACCAATAAAGAAGAACAAAAACAAGAAGAAGAAGAAGAGCTGAAAGTTTGAGTGCTCAATTTGGTATGTGGCTCAACATGTTTAACTATATATTTTGATGTACAATTTTTGTGCATGTTGTTTTTATCTCTTTTATATTTTAATGACTGTCAAATCTGATGTAGTTTGTTTTGTTACTGGTCATATGCAAGAGGTGAGAAAAACAACAAAACAGTTGAGAACCAGTAGAATATTTACACTTGCGAACGGGAAGAAGTCTACGGCAGCGAGAGTCAGAGGAGAGGGAAAAGAGATTGGGGAAAACACAGGGGGAGGGTAGAGAAAGTAAGAGGGCTCATCCACTCTGTGGTACACCATCAGTTGGTCCTCTGTCAGTTGGACAGCTTCCTCCAGCAATGCCGGGCGGTGGCACTGGACCCATTCTGCCATTCCTTTCAGTAGCCGATGGATCAGCTGCATCAGCACCACCTGGTCGACAACTCCCTCGACGTCATGGTCCTCCACCAGCAGCCACTTCCAGCAGGTGTCTCGGAGCCGTTGGGTGATGGCAAATGGGAGGCTGGTCCCCTCTAACTTAATCGTACAAAAGAGCTAACGGAATTGCTCTGGACTGCAACCAACCCGCTGCAGGATGGTCTTCTTCAGGTCATTGTAAACCAGGAAACTATCCACCAGCAGGTGTTGAGCTGCAAGCTGGGCTTCAACGGACAAGGGAATGAGACTAGCCACCCAATGTGCACGTGGCCAACCCCAGATCTCGGTGCCATGCTTGAAGTGGTCCAGGAAGGCTTCTGGATCATATTCCGGCCCCATCTTCATGAGTGTGGGCAGGGGCATAGGGTCTGCTGTGTAGCAGGAGTGTGTAAACTTTTTGTGAGCTATGTACATGCTAGTGGTTGACCTATATATCACAGAGGCTGATACATTTGACCAGTCATGGCTCATTTTGTTGTTACGTGTCATTATGTTACAACAAAAATAGACAAGAGTCTCATTTAAATGGTCCGCATGTCAGAGCCGCAACAGACGTGTTTGAGCTCATAATGTTAAAGTGCTTGTTTCATTCGTGCTTTCTCCTCAACAGTTCAACTTGTAACTTTTAATTGTATTGTCTAATGATAAAAAGGCAAATATCAATAAAACTAATATCATATACCGTCTGCAAATATACACATATCTCGTTTGTAATACACAAACCTTACAAAACTTGAGCAGATCCAGCTTCCTGTGGAATGCTCATAAATCTTCCTCTGAAGCATCAGCATCTCATCAACAGTTCCCTGTAACTTTTAAGTTTCTTTTCTAATGATGTATATATATATATATATATATATATATATATATATATCATGTCATATAATAATCAGAAAAGAGCAAAAGGCCTTGTGAAGCTGCTGGAGGAAACATGTAGACAAGTATCTAAATCTACAGTAACTCTGGCAAATGAATTTCTTGTTGCCAAACCTATGATTATGAAACAATTTCCTGGTGAAACAGACCTGTCAACTTTGTGCAAACACCTGCAAAGCTACAAAGATGCATTTGCAGAGCTACATAAATTGTATGTAACTGCACTTGTCATTGTGGTGTCAGCCCGGGAAGGGCAGGGATGCCCATTGCAGAGTCGCAGGGGAGCCCCCAGCATGAGGCAATCTCGGGAGGATTGTAGAGCGGAGGGGGGTGGGGTCGGGCTGGAATGACACACTGATGGGGTGCGCGAGGGATAAAGGCGGCCGGGCACGACAGTTAGAGAGAGAGAGAATTATGGGCAGCTGCCCTGGATGTACCGGCGAGTGAGCTGCTTCTCTCTCTCCTCTCTCTCTCTCCCTGTCGCTCTGTGTTGGCCTTTTCCCTCACCTATTTTTTGCTGTTGTTGTTGTTGTTTTTCCCCTCCTGTCTCCTCACAGGTCGAGGAAGGTGGGGATGACCAGTCAGCAGATGGGGCGCAAGGCACACCCCTCCCCAAGGAAAGCCCCCCCGGTACGTCATGCGGGGGCTCTCCAGCCTAAGGGGGAGTGTAGACCAGATGGGGGCCAGACCAGGCTGGGAGGAAGAACGCCCGGTCCCCAATCAGCCTGATGGGGCGTGCGAGGGATAAAGGCAGCCGGTGACAATAGATAGAGAGAATTATGGGCAGTTGTCCTGTATGTGTTTGTGTCTTTTTATTTAATTAAATATAATTTATATTGTTGAGAGATCTTCAGTATGACTTATCTTATGTGATTTCAGGAAATCTGACTGTGTAAAACTCTTTCCACTGTGAGAGCACTTGTAAAGTTTCTCTCCAGTATGAATTCTCTCATGTGTTTTCAGGTATTTTGACTGTGTGAATCTCTTTCCACAGTGTGAGCACTTGTATGGTTCTCTCAAGTATGAGTTCTTGCATGTGTTTTCAGGATATCTTAAGGCACTTCTCCACTGCACGTTTTCAGGCTTTCTGACTGAGTGAAACTCTTTCCATAGTTAGAGCAGTTTTGTGGTTTCTCTCCAGTATGAGATCTCTCATTTGTTTTCAGGAAATCTGACCGTGTGAAACTCTTTCCACAGTGTGAGCACTTGTGGAGTTTCTCTCCAGTATGGATTCACTCATGTGTTTTCAGGCTTTTTGACTGAGTGAAACTATTTCCACGGTGTAAGTGTTTGTAAAATATCTCTCCAGTATGGATTCTCTTGTGTGTTTTTAGGTGTTCTGACTGAGTGAAATTTTTTCCATAGTTAGAGCAGTTATGAGGTTTCTCTCCAGTATGAGATCTCTCATTTGTTTTCAGGAAATCTGACTGTGTGAAACTCATTTGACAGTGTGAGCACTTGTATGGTTTCTCTCCAGTATGGATTCTCTTGTGTGTTTTCAGGATGTCTGACTGAGATCAACAGCACCACAGACACTTGTAGCTTGTTTAGAACATTCAACACACTTCTCTGCCCTCCCCCTCCACCACCTGACACATCACTGACAGCAGATATCTTCGACACATTTTTTACTAATAAGGTTAACAACCATCAGCAATACATTCACAGCACCACACCCTGTCAAACACCTGTCTCCTGTATGCAACTCAAGGCTGTAACAAGCAAAGGTCCAAGTAGGCCCAAGTCGACTCTGTTATGTCTGCTCCCCCACTGATCATTATCAAGCCTTTACACTGTCTTTGCTGACACTAGGTCCAGTAAATAGCAGACTCCAATAAATTCCAAGGTTAGCTGCATGCCTGAGCAATCTTGCCCCCCATAAGATATAGACTCAAAGCCAAGAACAACAGATTTTCTACATTAATTTAAAGACAAACTGTTCTATAAATTCACATGTATATCCCCAGGACATTGTGTATATAATCATTACTGTCTTGTATAGTGTTTTGTACTGTATACTGTTTTATGCAAACCTTATGACAGACCTACCAGATAATGTAAAATTAGTGTAACCATGTTTCCTATCAAATTAATCCTTGTGTGACACACTGCAAAGTGGTATATATATATAATTCTGATGGCATGCATTGTATGCTTCCTATATTAATCAGAGCATTAAGCCATGTGTAACTACCTCGACCATAGAGTCAATGAACACCACAGTTCATCATAATTTCTTCATTCAACAAGGAAGAAATTGATTGCAACTAGAACA
Organism: Moxostoma hubbsi; assembly: GCA_032164185.1. Lineage (NCBI taxonomy): Eukaryota > Metazoa > Chordata > Actinopteri > Cypriniformes > Catostomidae > Moxostoma > Moxostoma hubbsi. The sequence goes on from JAVLUX010000001.1 coordinate 44,977,659, forward strand.
CCATCGACTCGAGGAACCATCAAGACATTCTCCTGCGACTGTATCCGGGCTCTCTCAACAGCCAAGGCAATTGCAAGTAACGTACCAGTAACTAACTGAACTCAGGTTTAGTATGAGGCAAACCCCTTTGTAACAAAAGGTGATTTTAAATTAAGGTGATTAAATTAAGAACTCGATGGTTCTCTCACATGGTTAAGTGACTCTTTTCATAACTTAATTTCCCCTATTCTGATCCAGTTTCATTTTATTTTCATTTTTCTCTTTCCCATGTATGAGTGTTTCGTTTATATGTTTTTGTTTAGAGTAGTTGTGTTCGTATTTTAGTTAAATATAGATTTTGTGTACATTCTTGCAAATCCTGGTCTGCTTGTAAATCAACATTAATTTAAAGATTCAATCACAGCAACATGTTAAGAAAGACATATTTTTGTGTGGCCATGGAAAATATCCTTTCTGAGAATTGATAGACAATCAATACTGAGTGTTCGCAGGATGAACAGATAAATTGATGGGAATAATTAATTCAGCTACATCAAGTTCCGATCCAAATGAGTTATGATTAATTATTCATGTTTCCCTTTTAAAGATATTTTGACTGTGGTATATTTTGATAAATAATCTCATCCCTGTTTGTAAAAGAGTTTGCTGCAAAGCTATAATTATATGTGTAATATGATTGTCAATAAGCCATGAGAATAATATTACTCCAATAAGAGAATGAATCATAATTCTCTTATTAAAGCTAATTCCCTACAGTAGAAATTGTGAGCTGATACAACGAGACATTGTATTATGATTTTAATGGTGGAGAATTTTATTCAGACAAAATATCTAGTTATTTGTCAATTATCTTCATTATAACAGTTGTAAAACACGACTGATTCCATAATAAATTTTCTGACATAGTAATGTAGAAACAGGACCTTTTAATTTAATTCCTAGCTCACACATACTGTTTCCCTTACAAATTATGGTAATGTACACAACACTTTAACCCAAGCAGTGTACATTTATCATAACAAATTTGCTACATATATTGGTGTGAGAATCTGGGCACTTTAACTGATTACTGTTTATTTGTGCAGTGGAGAGCGCTGACGTTCATATGCATCGATGAATTAGTGTTGACCCAGATCACAAATCAATGGTGTTGGTTACTATGGTGATGAAAGATCATGGGAAGTCCTAAAGAGACTCTTCCGGGGCAACTAACTGCACATGTGCAACCTGCCGATGACATAGTGCGAACAGTTAGCGAACTTTCATTGAAACCTCCACCTCCTCCTCTATGTCGGTGCATTAGTTTTGTATGTTAATTTATTAGCCAAAATATTTGGAAATATGTGAATGAGGAAATATTTTCAGTAACAACGTACATAAGCAATGAGCACAGATCATGCAATTTTGTTATTATTGAAACACCATTTTTCAAATTGAAATATTTTTTTTTATTGTAACATAAAAGGATGACAATATAATTTTATAAGGTTAGAATAGAAAAAATTGCCCTTGTAAAGGGAAATCAAATAATGCCCCTTAATGGAAAAGTTGATTTCTGACAACTTCTCACAAAGTGAATTGGTCTTGGAAAATGTCTCAAAGTGAACGGTCGTAGAGATTTAGGTACATTTGCACCAGCTTGCTAATAACTCTGCACATCAACATGTTCATGTTGACTGACTTTGACTCACTGTACAACATAAAAGGTTGTTCCTAAAAGTTCACCCCAGTGAGCTGTTATAAACCATCGTAACGAACACAAAAACACCTTTTTGGCCAGATTTTGTTCTAAATTATGTCACACCCATTCATTCCATCATTTCAAAGGAATTATTTTGAGGCCTTTAGGTGGGAATTCCCTCCCCATTTTCATAAATTAATTTCATGCCCTGAGTGGCAAGGTTTCTCTCCAGTATGAATTCTCTTGTGTGTTTTCAGGTGATGTGACTGAGTGAAACACTTTTCACAGTGTGAGCACTTGTAAGGTTTCTCTCCAGTATGGATTCTCTTGTGTCTTTTCAGGTGTTCTGACCGAGTGAATATCCTTCCACAGTGTGAGCACTTGTAAGGTTTTTCACCTGTATGAATTCTCTCATGTGTTTTCAGGTCTTGTGACCGAGTGAAACTCTTTCCACAGTGTGAGCACATGTATGGTTTCTCTCCTGTATGAATTCTCTTGTGAGCTTTCAGGTGTTCTGACTGAGAGAAACTCTTTCCACAGTGTGAGCACTTGTATGGTTTCTCCCCAGTATGAATTCTCTCATGTGATTTCTGGTATTCTGAGCGAGTGAAACTCTTTTCACAGTGTGAGCACTTGTATGGTTTCTCTCCAGTATGAATTCTCTTGTGTGATTTCAGGCTTACTGACTGTGCGAAACTCTTTTCACAGAGTGAGCACTTGTATGGTTTCTCTCTTGTATGAATTCTCTTGTGTGATTTCAGGCTTAATGACTGAGTGAAACTCTTTCCACAGAGTGAGCACTTGTATGGTTTCTCTCCAGTGTGAATTCTCTCATGTGATTTCAGATTTTCTGACTGAGTGAAACTCTTTCCACAGTATGAGCACTTGTAAGGTTTTTCTCCAGTATGAACTCTCTCATGTGTTTTCAGGCTTTGCGAATGAGCAAAACTCTTTTCACAGTATGAGCACTTGTATGGTTTCTCTCCAGTATGAATTATTCGGTGCTGATTCAAGATGCCGGCTGTAATAAAGAACTTCCCACATTCAAAGCACATATGAGCTGCCACACCAGTATGTATTTTCTGGTGCTCTTTCAAATAGGACAGATGTTTAAAACTATTTCCACAAAAAGAACAATTAAAAGGCTTCTCATTTGTGTGAGTTTTCAGATGTTGTTTTAGGTACTGTGTCAGAGCGAATGTTTTACCACACTTATCACATTCAAATGACTTTTCTCCAGAGTGACAAAAGAGATGATTCTTGAGACTGGTTGCATATGCAAAACATTTCCCACACTGATGGCATGTGAAAGGTCTCTCTCCAGTATGAACTGTCATGTGTTTATTAAGATTGCTTTTACATGGGAAACATTTTCCACACTGAGAGCAGGTGAAAGCTTTCTTGGCTGTTCTTTGAGACTTTTTAGGTGAGAAATTGTCTTCTGTCTCTGAGCCACTTAAAGATTTTTCTCCAGTTATGAAATCATGCTGTTCCTCCTCCACTTCCTTCAGCTCTTCATGTTCTTCTCTCACTTCCATCAGCTCTACAATAAACAAAATTAGTTTTAATTAAAACATTTTTTACACCTTTAATTGCAGAGCACGACAAATGTCCAGTATATATTTGTGATTTTGGCTGTGCAAAAGGTTTATATTCATACAGGGTTCTACTACAGAATATTTAGGATAAAATTGAAGAGAACACAATATGCCAATATGTTCTCTAAATGTAAATGTCTAGGGAGCACAAGAAGAGTCATATTTTTAGCAACACTTCAATGTTTAAAAATGCAACTTTCCATAGATCTCCATTAATTTTTAACTAATAAAAAGTATATTAAGGCTTGAATACCTCTGCTCCCAACCACCAGAATGTGGAAATAACTTTTACCTTCTGATCAGAAACATTATATCAGCTATATTCCTCTACTACAGTGTTTTCCAAACTGGGGTACGTGTACCCCTGGGGGTATGTGAGGTGACAATGGGGGTACAAAAATAAAAGTTCTGAGATTTACCATTCTGGAAAAAAAATATTTTGTGTGCCCTCTAATGTAGAAATATGGTTGTGTCATTAAGGTCAGATAAATATGCAATGAAATAACCCTTTCTTCTGTGGTAAAATAAAATGCATCTACTCAGGTGTCGTGCATCCCACAAATATCTTCATTCGCCAGCCCAGCACACCGCTAGATGACCATTGTTCTAGTTCACTGCTGTGTCACTTACTGACAGATGAAGCAGCATATACCGCCACCTACTCTATAGTGTTCAATGTGTGGAGTGGTGGTGGCGTAGTGGGCTAAAGCACATAACTGGTAAGCAGAAGGTTGTTGGTTCGATCCCCACAGCCACCACCATTGTGTCCTTGAGCAAGTCACTTAACTCAAAGTTGCTCCGGGGGACTGTCCCTTTAAAAAGTGCACTGCAAGTCGCTTTGGATATAAGCGTCTGTCAAATGCATAAATGTAAATGTAAATAGGGATTTAGGATAGGGATCTAATCTCATCTGTGTGGCACTGAAATTAGAGGGAGAGGAAATGTATTGTAGTATAATGGTGTTTCACACCTTGCTCATTTGGTGCCTTTGATTATCCATGCAGATTAATTGAAACAAAATGATTTCAATCTTAATCCTGGAATTCCACAAAGGCATAAATGGAAAGACGTTGGTCTTAGTCTTACATCTGGCCAATAAAACTAACAAAGAGACTTGTCTAGATCACATATGACTTGAAAACTTCTCTGCAAAAAGGTCCTAAATTCAAAGGTCAAATCAATGAACGGCTCTTAAAGTGTCAAGTCCTCCTTGTGTTAAGATCTACTTGGGTAAAGACCAGCGAGTCTACCTGTGCGAGTCCACTGAGCAAGGATACAGACAAGGCGCCACTTACCAAAGCACTTAAGTATTTTTTATTTATTCTACTTATACATACATACTAACATGTCTAGCTCACTAATAACACATGCCTTCAAGCACATCCCTGTTATCTGTTGTAGACCGTTCACAAGATACAGATACAAGACCAAACGCAACCCCCACAACCTACAGCAACTTTGCACTTCAACACCTGCTACGCTCTCATTCTCAGTGGGACTATGGAACTGCCAGTCCGCTGTGAACAAAGCTGCCTTCATTCCAGCTTTCGCCACACAGTCCACCCTCAGCATCCTGGCACTGACGGAGACATGGATACGTCCTGAGGATACAGCAACACCTGCTGCACTCTCCAACAACTTCTCCTTCTCTCACACCCCTCGACATACTGGTAGGGATGGGGGAACAGGTTTGCTGATTCATAATAATTGGACTTTTTCTCCACAGGCTTCACTATGTAACAATACATCCTTTGAATTCCTATCGCCCTCCAGGTCAGCTGACAAGCTTTCTTGAGGAGTTGGATGTCCTGTTGTCCTCTTTGCCAGAGGATGGCAGGCCACTTGTGGTTCTTGGCGATTTCAACATACACCAAGACAAGCCCCAGGCCACTGAACTGAATACTCTTCTGGCCTCATTTGACTTGGAAAGACTACACACCACAGCAACTCACAGATCGGGCAACCAGCTGGACCTCGTTTTTACACGTAACTGTATTACCTCAAATATTCTTGTTACACCTTTACATGTCTCTGATCATTACTTTGTTCAATTCAACATGATTCTCCCATCCATAGTAAAACTAACTCCACCTTTAGTTTCCTTTCGCTGTAACCTCCGTTCCCTCTCACCCTCTCACCTATCCACTGATGTCTCTGCCTCTCTTCCCACAATAAATGTATTTTCCACGCTCAATGTAAACACTGCCACAGACACACTTAGCTCTACTTTAACAACCTGTCTAGACAACTTCTGTCCTCTCTCCTCTAGAACAGCACGTACTAATCCACCCAGCCCCTGGCTGTCTGACGTCATTCGTGAACATCGGACTGATCTCAGGGCAGCTGAGAGGAGATGGCGGAAATCTAAAGATCCAGCCGATCTAGGTAATTATCAGCTTCTGCTTGCAACTTTTTCAGATAACGTTAAAGCTGCAAAAACTTCATATTACCAGACCAAGATCAACAGCACCACAGACACTCGTAGCTTGTTTAGAACATTTAACACACTTCTCTGCCCTCCTCCTCCACCACCTGACACATCACTTACAGCAGATATCTTCGCCACATTTTTTTTACTAATAAGGTTACAGCCATCAGCAATACATTCACAGCACCACACCCTGTCAAACACCCAACTCCTGTATGCAACTCTTCTCTCTCCATGTTCTCTCCTTTAACTGACACTGAGGTCTCAAAACTCCTCTCCAACCACCACACCTCCTGTTCCCTTGACCCCATTCCATCACACCTTCTCCAGGCCATCTCTCAGTCCATCCTACCTGTACTTACACACATAATTAACACATCTATTCTTGAAGGCACTTTTCCCACTACATTTAAGCAGGCTAGAGTAACCCCGCTGCTGAAAAAACCTGCACTTAACCCCACCCAGATAGAACACTACAGACCAGTCTCTCTCATCCCATTCATGGCAAAAACACTTGAAAGGGCAGTTTTCAATCAGATCTCTGCCTATCTCTCACAGAACAAGCTGCTGGATGACAATCAGTCAGGCTTCAAAAGTGGACACTCCACTGAGACTGCCCTGCTGTCTGTCATGGAGTCGCTGAGACGGGCAAAAGCTGAATCCAGATCATCCATTCTGATTCTGCTGGACCTTTCTGCAGCCTTTGATACAGTCAACCATCAGATCTCTCCACCCTCTCTAAACTGGGCATCACTGGAACTGTGCTTGGCTGGTTCAACTCCTATCTCTCAGTTAGGTCTTTCAAGGTAGCCTGGAGAGGTGAGGTATCCAAGCCACATCAGTTACTTACTGGGGTACCTCAGGGATCAGTGCTTGGGCCACTTCTCTTCTCCATATACACAACGTCATTAGGACCCATTAGGACCCTACGCTGATGGCACGCAACTTTACTTGTCTTTCCAGCCCAACGACACCACAGTGACTGCTCGAATCGCTGCCTGTCTGGCAGACATCTCAGCCTGGATGAAGGAACACCACCTGCAACTCAACCCAGCCAAGACTGAACTCCTTGTCTTTACAGCCAACCCTGATGTTGAACACAACATCACTGTGCAGCTGGGTCCAACTACAGTGTCGCCTTCCAAAACGGTCAGAAATCTAGGTGTAACCATTGATGACAAGCTAAATTTCACAGACCACATCTCAAAGACTGCAAGATCATGTAGATTTACACTCTACAATATCAGGAAGATAAGACCTTTCCTCTCTGAATATGCCACACAACTGCTTGTTCAGTCACTTGTCATAACTAGACTGGACTACTGTAACGCTCTCTTTGCAGGCCTTCCTGCATATGCTATTAGACCTCTGCAAATGATCCAGAATGCAGCAGCACGTCTGGTCTTTAATGAACCAAAGAGAGCACATGTTACACCACTCCTTGTCTCTCTCCACTGGCTGCCGGTTCATGCACGTATTAAATTCAAGGCCCTGATGCTGGCATACAGAACAATCACTGGGTCTGCTCCAGCATACCTAAAAACATTTATGCAGAGCTACGCTCCCACCAGAAGCCTGCGGTCGGCTAAGGAACGTCGCCTTGTTGTACCAAAACAAAGAGGCACCAAAACACCAGTCACTAAATTTTTTTTTTTTTTTAAATTACAATTCTTGTTGCACTTAAATCAGTTTTGTATACTATTCTGATGATAGTGAAACTTTGTAGTATGGCACTTTTCGTACCACTGTCTACTTAAGATGATTCGCTTATGTTTTTCCTCTTAGTAAGTCGCTTCGGATAAAAGCGTCTGCCAAATGAATTTTTGTCATAACTAGACTGGACTACTGCCTTGTCATAACTAGACTGGACTACTGTAACGCTCTCTTTGCAGGCCTTCCTGCATATGCTATTAGACCTCTGCAAATGATCCAGAATGCAACAGCACGTCTGGTCTTTAATGAACCAAAGAGAGCACATGTTACACCACTCCTTGTCTCTCTCCACTGGCTGCCGGTTCATGCACGTATTAAATTCAAGGCCCTGATGCTGGCATACAGAACAATCACTGGGTCTGCTCCAGCATACCTAAAAACATTCATGCAGAGCTACGTTCCCACCAGAAGCCTGCGGTCGGCTAAGGAACGTCGCCTTGTTGTACCAAAACAAAGAGGCACCAAAACACTAGTCACTAAATTTTTTTTTTTAAATTACAATTCTTGTTGCACTTAAATCAGTTTTGTATACTATTCTGATGATAGTGAAACTTTGTAGTATGGCACTTTTCGTACCACTGTCTACTTAAGATGATTCGCTTATGTTTTTCCTCTTTAGTAAGTCGCTTCGGATAAAAGTGTCTGCCAAATGAATAAATGTAAATGTAAATAAAAGACAGAACTCACTTTTGGAGTTCCCGAGAGACTCGGGACACACAAGATTCTGTCCTCCGATATAAACCAGTTTGCTACACTTAGGTTCATCAGATTGCATGACATTGTGATCATTGTTCAGCAAACAGCATCTTAAAAGGACATTCCTTAATCCAGAAACACCTCACACAAAGTCACAGTACTTTGCTGAATCAATCCTATAAAATATACAAGACCGCATGGACCCACATACAATGCCTAGACTTGCTTGGGAATTCTGAAAATGCCTTTGAACTGTGGTAACTTGTATAACTAACAAATTAATGATTATAGCCTGATGTACCTCTTTAAAATGTGTGTAATGTTTCATCAATGTTGTATAACCAATGAATTAACCAGTATGATTTTGTAACCAGGGATTTTCATGTTTTGTTAACTACATGTATAATATTAATGAAAAAAAAAATTCATGTTTAGTATGTAAGCGTTCACTGGCATATGCAGAGAAAGCTGATGATGAATATCATGTCTCTTATACCATTCTCAAGATATAAAAGTTCATGATTAAATATGCACTATTTTTGAGTGGGAGATTTGTAAGAATCTGAAACAAAGGACCATAAATCAACTGTCGGAAAAGACAGCCCAGTTGACCATGTGACTCTGAAAAGTCACTTCTGATTGGCGCAGGACACCTTTGGGGATGGAATTTCATTGGAATTTCAGTTCAAATGTTTCCAAACAGGAAGAACACGCTTTCTTCCTCTCTTCTCTTCTGTCATCTCTCTCATCGTCTCTCCTGCTCTGCGGACTGCTCAGACTTCGTTGTGACTCTTCCCTCGTGGTCTTCTCGAGATCTCGGCAGAACCAGGTCCATGCCATGTGAGGACCAAGGAAGCTCGTGACTTGACTTCCCGAGAAAGCTCATCACTCTCTATGGTTCACACACCCATGAGATTTGGCCTCGATTCAAAGCCAAATCTCATCATTCATACAGACAATAACTTTGATGTTACAGAGGTCCAAAACATTGATGGAACGAACTTTCGACCAAGAACCAAGCAACACAAAGAACGCCAGGAAATACCACTAAACACAAGTACATCTCCAATATTGTGCTCAAAGTGCTGGTGTATTAGTTAGATAATTTGGGTAATCCGATGTAGACTCAAAGAAGGGTAAATCGTTCTCAAGGCTGTCAACAGACTCCATAAAGATCATCTTCACTGTATTGATAATTTATTTCACATTCTGTCACTCTTCTCACCAACCTGTCTCATGTATATATGTGTTAGATTAGATTTATGTTTAGAATAGCAATTAAGTTTGTCTATATTCAAAGATGAATGACTGTGGTATATTTTGATGAATAATCTCATCCCTGTTTCTAAAAGATTTAGCTTTAAAGCTGTACCTAAATATGTGTGATATTATTTTCAATAAGCCATGAGAATAATATCACTCCAATAGATTAAATTATTAAAGCTAATTCCTTACAGTAGAAATTGTGAGTGTTGTGAGAAATTGTTGATACCGTTGCATTACGATTTTAATGGTGGAGAATTTATTCAGACAAATAATCTAGTTATTTTTCATTTATCTAATTCATAATGGTTGTCGATCACGACTAATTCAATTATACATATCATTACCTAATAATTTACAGTAAGGACAGTTTAGTCAAATACCCTTACATTAATGGTGTGAGAAGGAGGGCACTTTCAACTGTTGCATTTTCTCCCTTGGTTCGGTTTGTTTAGGCATATATGAACACGGCAATCGCATTCGGATCTGCACCAAAACAATCGGTCCGATTGCAAACGAGCTTGAGCGGTTTGCTTGTGGTGAGAACGCAATCTGATCCAACGGACCGATGAACCAAACAATATTCCCATAAAAACCCACGAACATTGGAGAAGACATTTGTAGGTTAGCACCTCACAGTAATTCATCATCAAATCACATAAATAACCTAGATAGTTGCATGTTTAAAATAGGATATGTTTTATGATTCCTGAGGTAATTTTAGTATGATTGCTTCTCTCAGATAGCGTCAAAACACAGGTAGGATGACGTCAGCAAATTTGGCAGATTAAAAAATATTATAATTATGTGGCTTCTCTCTGCTTTCAATGCAGAAGTAACGAAAAAGCAACTAATGATGGATAAAAATAACCATGCCACCAATTTTAAATCGCATTTAATTCCAGCGTCGGATAAAGTGTAGTTACTCTGACTGAAACGTGCATTCTGCACAATGCAATGCGGTGATGTTTTGCATGAGCTTGACAAACACATGAAAATGTGTTACAGTTGACAACATTTTTACCTGTATATCAAATGAATGCACTAAATCCCAGAACAGTGCACAAACATTGACCAATAAGAGGACAGTTCGCTTACATGTTACTTTTATTGACACAGTTTTGGTCCATTTTGAAATGTTGCCTTGTGAATGTGAACTGAAGAAAATACAAATGCATCATTGTGACAATTTTAGCTCCTGTTTTGTAACAAACCAAATGAGCAAAAGTTCTGAAAACGCCCAATAAAAGTTATACACTCACCTAAAGGATTATTAGGAACACCATACTAATACTGTGTTTGACCCCCTTTCGCCTTCAGAACTGCCTTAATTCTACGTGGCATTGATTCAACAAGGTGCTGAAAGCATTCTTTAGAAATGTTGGCCCATATTGATAGGATAGCATCTTGCAGTTGATGGAGATTTGTGGGATGCACATCCAGGGCACGAAGCTCCCGTTCCACCACATCCCAAAGATGCTCTATTGGGTTGAGATCTGGTGACTGGGGGGGCCATTTTAGTACAGTGAACTCATTGTCATGTTCAAGAAACCAATTTGAAATGATTCAAGCTTTGTGACATGGTGCATTATCCTGCTGGAAGTAGCCATCAGAGGATGGGTACATGGTGGCCATAAAGGGATGGACATGGTCAGAAACAATGCTCAGGTAGGCCGTGGCATTTAAACGATGCCCAATTGGCACTAAGGGGCCTAAAGTGTGCCAAGAAAACATTCCCCACACCATTATACCACCACCACCAGCCTGCACAGTGGTAATAAGGCATGATGGATCCATGTTCTCATTCTGTTTACGCCAAATTCTGACTCTACCATCTGAACGTCTCAACAGAAATCGAGACTCATCAGACCAGGCAACATTTTTCCAGTCTTCAACTGTCCAATTTTGGTGAGCTCTTGCAAATTGTAGCCTCTTTTTCCTATTTGTGGTGGAGATGAGTGGTACCCGGTGGGGTCTTCTGCTGTTGTAGCCCATCCGCCTCAAGGTTGTGCGTGTTGTGGCTTCACAAATGCTTGGCTGCATACCTCGGTTGTAACGAGTGGTTATTTCAGTCAAAGTTGCTCTTCTATCAGCTTGAATCAGTCGGCCCATTCTCCTCTGTCCTCTAGCATCAACAAGGCATTTTTGCCCACAGGACTGCCGCATACTGGATGTTTTTCCCTTTTCACACCATTCTTTGTAAACCCTAGAAATGGTTGTGCGTGAAAATCCCAGTAACTGAGCAGATTGTGAAATACTCAGACCGGCCCGTCTGGCACCAACAACCATGCCACGCTCAAAATTGCTTAAATCACCTTTCTTTCCCATTCTGACATTCAGTTTGGAGTTCAGGAGATTGTCTTGACCAGGACCACACCCCTAAATGCATTGAAGCAACTGCCATGTGATTGGTTGATTAGATAATTGCATTAATGAGAAATTGAACAGGTGTTCCTAATAATCCTTTAGGTGAGTGTATATGCATAATATTTTTCTGTTATTTTTGTATACATTCTGAAAGGGATGTGAAAACTTCTAAAACAAAAGGGGAGTGCAAACTTCTGCACTTAACTGTATAAGCCATGTAGTTTATGAAAATGTATATTTTATTTTAGATTTTTGTTTTCATGATTTAACCACATTTTTAGCTTTTTTTGATCAACAAATTCTGCGTAGCCTATTCTATCCATATGATGTCATATTGCACGTGTAATTATGAAATGACTTGTCAAGGCAGGTACATATTTTAACACAAAAATCTCACAACATTTAAGTACTTGCACTGCATAAAGTGCTGATTTACCTCAGTGCTCGTGAGGAAATTAACATTAACTGTGACAGTAAAACACCTTGCTTTCACGTGTTGCACAAAAAATGGATATATTTCTTTCAGCTCGTTGTTGAAATATCTTTATTGGTGCATTTCTTCTTGCACTGACTGACAGTATGACAAAGAGTGTGTATGCCAAGCACATGGTAACCAGATACATTTCAGCTTATTTACTTATTTACTGAAAATGAGAAAGAAAAGTATCATCAAATCAATGTGCAATGCGACAAAATTGCTTCTATTCTCTTCAAACAATAGCAGAGACAATAACAATAATGACAATAGCAGTGAGCCTAACAGGCTGAAACCAGGACATAAAAAATATACTTACAAATAAATACAAATGTCACAAATAAATGTAAAACATATTGAAAGCATACCAACCTGAGCGTTTAAAATTCAGCTCTTCTTCTTGTGTTTTCTGGTGGTTCACAAAACAACTTCTGGTGAATTTCAGCCACCTGCTGGACAGGAGTGTTAAAAAGTACCTACAGTTGAAGTTTACATACATTTAGGTTGAATTAAAAAAAACTCCACATATTTTCTATTAGCAAAATATAGTTTTTGCAAGTCATTTAGGACATATTCTTTGTGCATGACATGAATAATTTTTCCAAAAATTGTTTATAGACAGATTGTTTCACTTTTAATTGACTATATCACAATTCCAGTGGGTCACAAGTTACATACACAAAGTTAGATGTGCCTTTAAGCAGATTGGAAAATTCCAGAGAATTATGTCAAGTCTTTAGACAATTAGCTTCTGATAGGAGGTCTACTGATTTGGAGATTTACCTGTGGAGGTGTGTGCGTGGCTGAGGACCCGAGACTCCGCCTTCAGAGCAGGTGACAAGGCGGCCCCAAGAACAGCAAGGGCAAAACTGTCCCGGGCCATCAGAGAGGCAAAGCGCGTACACGCCCAGATAATCCACAGTCACTTCCAGGACAGTGGTGACATGCGGCGCATGTAGCAGGGCATCCAGGCCATCACCAACTACAGAACAACATCAGTTGCCTGTGACAAAGATGCCTCCCTTCCAGATGCGCTGAACGACTTCTACGCTCTGTATAGGTGTAGAACAATGTGGTGGCAAGGAAGACCACCCTTTTCCCAACGACCAAGTGCTCTGTCTTACCATGGCAGATGTCAGGAAAACTCTACGTAGAGTCCAGGCAGAGTGCTCAGAGGATGTGCAGACCAGCTGGCAGATGTTCTTACATCTTCAACATCTCTCTGAGCAGCGCCATCGTTCCAACATGCTTCAAGGCCTCCACCATCATCCCCATGCCAAAGAAGTCTTCAGTGTCCTGCCTCAACGACTACCGTCCCGTCGCACTCACACCCATCATCATGAGGTGCTTCAAGAGGCTTGTCATGAGGCACATTAAGACCCTGCTGCCCTCCTCACTAGACCCACTGCAGTTCACGTATCGTCCAAACAATTAAACGGATGACCCATTGCCACCACCCTCCATCTAGCTCTCACCCACCTAGATAAAAAGGACTCATACGTTTGAATGCTGTTCATAGACTTCAGCTCAGTATTTAACACAATAATTCCTCAGCACCTCATTGTAAAGCTGAACATACTGGGCCTGGACACCTCCCTCTGCAACTGGATCCTGGACTTCCTGACTGGGAGACCTCAATCAGTCCGGATCGGGAATACATCTCCACCACCACCACACTGAGCACAGGGCCCCCCCAGGACTGTGTGCTCAGTCCTCTGCTGTTCACTCTGCTGACTCACGACTGTGCAGCTATGCACAGCTCGAACCACATCAAGTTCGCCAATGACACGACTGTGGTGGGTCTCATCAGCAAGAACGACGAGTCAGCATACAGAGAGGAGGTGCAGCGGCTAACAGACTGGTGTAGAGCCAACAACCTGTCTCTGAATGTGGACAAAACAAAAAAGATGGTTGTTGTCTTTAGGAGAGCACAGAGTGACCACCTCCACTGAACATCAGTGGCTCCTCTGTGGAGATCATCAAGAGCACCAAATTCCTTGGTGTTCACCTGGCAGAGAACCTCACCTGGTCCCTCAACACCAGCTCTGTTACCAAGAAAGCCCAGCAGCGTCTCTACTTTATTTGAAGGCTGAGGGAAGGACATCTCCCACCCCCCATCCTCACTACATTCTATAGAGGGACTATTGAGAGCATCCTGAGCAGCTGCATCACTGCCTGGTTTGGGACTTACACCGTTTCGGACCGCAAAGCCCTGCAGAGGATAGTGAGGACAGCTGAGAAGATCATCGGGTCTCTCTTCCCTCCATCAAAGACACTTACAAAAAACACTGCATCCGCAAAGACACCAGCATTGTGGATGACCCCACACACCCCTCACACAAACTCTTCACCCTCCTGCCGTCTGGCAAGAGGTACCGAAGCATTCGGGCCCTCATGGCCAGACTGTGTAACAGCTTCTTTTCCCAAGCCATCAGACTCCTCAATACTCAGGGACTGGTTTGACACACACACACACACACACACACACACACACACACACACACACACACACACACACACTCACTCTCTCTCACACACACACACACACACACACTCACACACACACACACACACACACACACGTCCTGAGTTGCACTTTAATTAGTGTCACTTTATAACTGTTTGCTACCTCAATAGCTGCTATGTCCATAGAAAACTATCTCATAGTATGTTATGTTTACATTTGGCATTTTTAGAAACTGTCATCTTTTTGCACTACTGTGTACTGGTCGGCGCTGCACTGTCTATCACTGTGCCTATTGTCCTGTTCATTGTTAGTAATTTATTGTACTGTCCCGTAATTCTTGCACATGTTTGCATGTGCACTTTATATAGGTATTTTAGTCTGTGCAGTCTCATGTGGTTCTGTGTTTGTCCTATGTTGTTTTATGTAGCACCATGGTCCTGGAGGAAAGTTTTCTCATTTTGCTGTGTACTGTACTAACTGTATATGCCTGAACGACAATAAAAACCACTTGGCTTGACTTCAGGCAATGCCACCAAATACTAACAAAGTGTATGTAAACGTCTGACCCACTGGGAATGTGAAATAATTCTCTCTACTATTATTGACATTTCACATATTAAAATAAAATAGTGATCCTAACTGACCTAAGACAGGGAATGTTTTGTACGATTAAATGTCGGGAATTGTGAGTTTTAATGTATTTGGCTAAGGTGTATGTAAACTTCTGAATTCAACTGTTGAAAAACAGTGCAGAGGCATGTGTAGAATAACCAAATATTTTGGTAGTCGTAGTGTTGTCAAGCGGTTAACCGAATGTCGACTATCCATGAACATCGCTAATAGTTAGCTTGAAAAAATAAACTCTAGAGAAGAGAATATTTTAAATAACATTACTCTCAGAGATGCGATAATAGATGAAGAGTAGATACAACTCATTTCAGAGTATTTTAGCCGGTGGAAGCACAATCTCCATGAAACACAACAGAAACTAATATTAACTTAATTAATTAAATTTTGTTAAGTAAACTTCATTTTAAGTTCTCAAGTAGCCTAATAATTCAAGTAAACAATCAGTAATAAAGAACAAAGAAATAAATTTCAAGCAACAGAACAAATAAAACAAAAAACAAAAGTCAAAATTAAGAAAAACTGTGCTTTAACAGTATCGAGTATTTAAGTAAACCCTCAGAAATCGAATAAGTAAGTATTAGTTAGTATAAGTGATTCTAAACTCAGCAAAAAAGAAATGTCCTCTCGCTTTCAACTGCTTTTATTTTCAGAAAACTTAACGTGTAAATATTTGTATGAACATAAAAAGATTCAACAACAGTCAGTATCTGGTGTGGCCACCAGCAGCATTAAGTAATGCAGTGCATCTCGTCCTCATGGACTGCACCAGATTTGCCAGTTCTTGCTGTGAGATGTTACCCCACTCTTCCACAAAGGCACTTGCAAGTTCATGGACATTTCTGAGGGGAATGGTCCTAGACCTCACCCTCCAATCCAACAGGTCCCAGACGTGCTCAATGTGATTGAGATCCAGGCTTTTTGCTGGCAATGTCAGAACACTGACACTCCTGTCTTGCAGGAAATCATGCACAGAACGAGCAGTATGGCTGGTGGCATTGTCATGCTGGAGGGACATGTCAGGATGAGCCTGCTGGTAAGGTACCCCATGAGAGAGGAGGATATTTTCCATGTAACACACAGCATTGAGATTGCCTGCAATAACAACAAGCTCAGTCCAATGATGCTGTGACACACCACCCAAGACCATGATGGACCCTCCACTTCCAAATTGATCCTGCTCCACAGTAGAGGCCTCGGTATAACCCTCATTCCTTTGACGATAAATGTGAGTCTGACCATCACCCCTGGTGAAACAAAACCATGACTCGTCAGTGAAGAGCACTTTTTGCCAGTCCTGTCTGGTCCAGCGAAAGTGAGTTTGTGCCCAGAAGCGACGTTGTTGCCAGTGATGTCTGGTCAGGACCTGCCTTACAACAGGCCTTCAAGCCCTCATTCCAGCATCTCTCAGCCTATTGCGGACAGTCTGAGCACTGATGGAGGGATTGCGTGTTCCTGGTGTAACTCGGGCAATTGTTTTTGCCATCCTGTACTTGTCCTGCAGGTGTGATATTCCGATGTACCGATCCTGTGCAGGTGGTGTTACACGTGGTCTGCCACTGCGAGGATGATCAGCTATCCTTCCTGTCTTCCTGTAGCACTGTCTTAGGTGTCTCACACTGCGGGGATTGCAATTTATTGCCCTGGCCACATCTGCAGTCCTCATGCCTCCATGCAGCATGCCTAAGGCAGTTTCACGCAGATGAGCAGTGACCCTGGAAATCTTTCCTTTGGTCAGTAGAAAGTTCTATTTACTGTCCTAAGTTTTTATAACTGTGACTACCGTCTGTAAGCTGTTAGTGTCTTAACGACCGTTCCATAGATGCATGTTCATTCATTGTTTATGGTTCATTGTTCATACAGTTATTTGGAAAAAGGGACAAAGGGACATTTCGTTTTTGCTAAGTTTACTATTTATTTTTTTTTGTGGGAGGGAATAGCAACCTGAAGAATGTCCCGTGGTGTGGTGACTTATTTTTCAGTAATTTAATGGGCTGGAGTCAATTATTCCTCACTTAAATCACAGTTTTTCACTAGATGATTTTTGACATTAGTACTTTTAAACCTACTCAAATGATCCAGCTAAGTGAATACAGTGTGTGGTTCTTAACAGACTATGTTAATATTCATACCTAAAAAAAAACAGGCATTTTGACCAAATCTTATCTAAAAATAAGCATATACATTTCACAGTTTAGGCACATATCCATATTACCAATAGTGCTTTCAGAGCACACACAAATAAAGAAGCACACACAGAAACTGCCTGTCAGTCAAGCAGCACACGAGCACCGAAATAAAAAGTGATCTTTAAAGTTGCACTCAGCGGTTCCTGTGAAACAATGTTGATATTAGAACTCAACTGCCAAAATAAACATACCCCTACCTTCAGTGCTCCTTTGGAAGCCCCCCCCATATTCATGCATGCGAGACGGTTTTACACACACCAGCTCCAGACCAGTCCTCCTTGGAGTTTAGAAAGTTCACATCAGCCAGATTTGCCATCACTCTTCTAATTAATTTCCCTCTCACTCTGCCCCCACCCCACATCATGTGCACGTGCAAGAATCACCCCCTGTTGCAGATTGGCTGGAGATATTTGCAGAATTTGCCAAAAAGTGTATTGGAATTACGGAGTACACCTTTAAGATTCTTGTTATCTGTGATGTTTCTCTATCTACTCTCCCTTTTAACCTGTTAATGAGATCATTCAATGGTTGTCCTTGATCAAATACAAGGAAACGTCCCTGATTTATACAATCAATACTGCATTTCATGACAATAATCATTTAGATTTAATTACCCCAATCACCATTCACTTTTTTTTTAATAAACAATTTAAGGAAATGTTGACATCTCAAAAACACACCTGAAGGAATAAAATCATCATCATCGCGCAGTTGTTCCTCTGCTGTGGTTTCAACATCATCGTCATCACTCTGTAGTACCACAGCTGTGGTTTCTCCTCTCATCTTCATCAGGTTCCTGCAGTCCAGCAGCTTCACTGAACACATCTTCACTGGTGTCTGCAGCATCTGCTGTTCATCATCTTCATCACTCTCTTGTTCTTCTGTTGTTTTCTTTTATCTTCTCCAGCTTCACTTCAATCTTCACTGGTGTCTGCAGCATCTGCTGTTCTCAAGCGTGAATTACATCCACCTGCTCTCTCATGATGAACATCTAATGTAACAAATTACATTTATTTTGGGGGTCTACTAGAATAGGTTTATATGCTTCAATGTTCAAAAAACACATTATGTTTTTCATACTGTACATTTATTTTCTCTGCTCTTCAAACTCTGGCTGAAATGCTCTGATTTACCTCCTGTCTTTTTAAAGCCCCCCTTTCTGAAAAGCCAAGTCTGCTCTGAATGGTCAGCTGGCCTACTCTGTTGTGATTGGTCAACCGCTTAGAGCGTGTGTTGGAAATGTAATGCCTCTTACCATAAACAAGGTTCAGCTCCCGTGTCTTGCTGAGCAGCTGTATACATTATTGTAACTATGGCAACAGTGGCATCGGTTTTTTCCACAACATTTTGAGTCTGATAATGAAAGTTTAGAAGAACAAGCTGATTGACCAGAACCACCTACACAAGCAGAACTTGAGCAGGATGTTTCACTCTGGTAAGTTTTACTTCTGTAGCTTTCTTACAAATACACTGTTGATATTGTGACCTGACAAAGATTCAAGTAAAAGACACGTAGTGCATCTAAATTAGTCATCTTTAGCTGGAATGGGTGTAGCTGAACCTTTTTCACCCGAGATTTGAACGAAGAACAGAGGCTTACTCACAGTTAGTGATCAAGTTAGCCGTGGACTACCGTGAATAGCAAAACTATTTCAAAACAATAACATTAGCTATTAGGTTAGCAGAGGCCTACAGCTGTGCACTGGGTGTACACCGTTGTTACAACACAAAACTCATTTGAACTCTCGATAGCAGATAAATCCACAAATAATCAAGCATACTTAAAGGTTGTTATCCTGAAGTGCCAGATTGTCCCAACATAGTGGGAACTGCACCATCTTTCTTGGGTCAAAGACTAAAAAATCCAACAAAATCCATTTTTAAAAAATGTTGGCCCCCGACTAAAGATTTTCCTAGTTGACTAGTAGTTGTTAGTTTAAGCCATTAGTCAACTAGTCGCATGTTTATGATATTATTTTAAGTACTTAAATATATATTTTGGGGGCATCATAAAATGGTTTAAGTTCCAGGGCTGAGAAAGAATGTTATAAGTAACATTGCTAACACTGTTCTACATTACAAAGAAATACCAAACCAAAATAACGAGCCTTTAAAATATTTATTTTACAAGCGCACGCATGATGCGAGCAGCAGTGACACCGACAAAAGATGTAATGATTCTGAATGTGTCGGAAAAACCAGCAAGGAGACTGTCTTAACATTTTGTTAATTTAGAGAGAAATGCACATTAGGGTTGTGCTGACATTTGATGATCTCGGGGATCGACGATGGTCAGAGTGATCGTATATAGCTGATGCCTTCAACCGTGTCACGCTTCTTTTCCCATGTATTAAATTATTATTATTATTATTATTATTATTACTAGGCTATTATTATAAAATATTATTTATTGCCTGTAGACACACAGACACGCACTTAATGAAACACTCTTTATTATATATTATTAAGAACAGATGACAGAAAAGAACCTATGCGTATGTCTGCTTGTACGGAGGTGTGCAGTCTTGTGGAACACACACCATGTAAAGGGTTCTTACTGTTTCTTTGTTTCTTTATTCTGAATTTTTTTGTTGCAAGAACAGTATCATCTATGAGAATGCTGTAAATGACCTCAGATATCCAAGTCAGGAGGTGCGTTGAGTTAAGTTCACTTAATTTCCACAGAGCAGTTCATTGTGAACGCAACTCTGCAGCCTGTAAAAATTACAAAATATATAAAATAATTTGAATATTATCATCATTATAATTATATTTTTTTATGTCTTCATTTGTGTAAGTAATTTTCCACCTGCATGTTTAGATGGATTCTTGCCTGACGGTAAATAGTTATATATATATATATATATATATATATGGCTTTGATATATATCGAGTTTGATACATTTTAGGCACAGACTAAGATTTGGGCACATCTAGCATGCTACATGCTTATCGCTGACGTTGATCAGATGAACCCCTCGAGTATCAAAAAATGTCTTGTCATTGGGTTCCAAATTTCGATACCTAAGGGGTTCATCTGATCAACGTCAGCGATAAGCATGTAGCATGCTAGATGTGCCCAAATCTAAAAGGGCCGGTGATTGGCTGTGTTTAGGCATCAAGGAAAAACAATAGTTTATGCTGGTTACGTCCGGAGATGCGGTTCACACTGTAGTGTGTATGCGTTTCAAACCCCATATATGTGATAGATGTGGAAAAGATCAAAAGTGTGGCTAAATTTCATCAGGCTCGATGCCATCAGCACGTGATGCAATATTTGCGACAAGATAATTAGTGCCAAGACCGGCAACACAACAAATCTGATGAAGCACTTGACAGTGCACAAAATAAACTTAAGAGCAGAAAGTTGCTCCATCTTCAACTGCAAGAAGACCGAGCCGGTGCAGACATCCTCTCATCATCCTCATGCCCACCACACGAGTCCTCCTCCAAAACTACTGATGAATGCAGCAGCGCTATGACTGGGACTCTGACAGGTAAGGTTAACGTTTAGCAAACAAACCAACAAAATACATCGGCTAACTTGTAGTGGTACATGCATGTGTACATTAAATACACGTTAGATATTGTCTGGATGTATGGCTGTAGATAGCTAGCTAAATCGATGCTAAAAATGCTTTTATGTTGACAGTAACTGATCAAGTTTTACTCACATTAAACTAATTATCTTGATAAACCGTACTTGTATTAGGGTTGGCTGAATTAACAGTTTAGCTTTCTTGTTGTTGTTTTTTCCTCTTCACAATAATGTTATATCCTATGCCCCTGCCGACCCTGGCATGATTAGACCAGAAGGCTCAGGTGATTCTTTGAGTCTGTAAAAAAAAAAGTCAACAAACTGAAAAAATAAAACCAAAGTTTTTTTAGGTAATGTGTAATGTTTGTAATCTTGTTAAAACGGATTTCATAAAATTGGTATCAAAAAAGTATCGTTTAGGAACCTGTATCGAAGTCAATGTATCGGCATCACATTTTTTTTAACGATACCCAGTCCTATTTATAAATATATATACAGTGCATCCAGACATTATTCACAGCGCTTCACTTTTTGCACATTATGTTATGTTACAGCCTTATTCCAAAATGTATTCAATTCATTATTTTCCTCAAAATTCTACAAACAATACCCCATTATGACAACGTGAAAGAAGTTTGTTTGAAATCTTTGCAAATTTATTAAAAATAAAAAATGAAAAAAAAAAAACAGCATGTTATATAACTAAAGCATGTTATCATAGCATGTTAAATTAACTACTAAATTAATAACAACATCAGCTGTGTGAGCTTTAAAGTAATGTCCTATGATTATTAACAGTTAACATATACTGCTCCTGTCTGTACCTTTATCTCAGTGCTTCTCAACTGGTTTTGCTTCAGGACCCAGATTTTACATTGAAAATCAAGTGTCGACCTGCCATAGATTAAACATGTATTTAATGTATCCTGGGTTACAGGAAGTTTTCACTCCACCTTTTAAAAATTGAAGAACATATTTACTTATATGAGCTTATTATTATCCCATTTGTTAACTAATATTAAATATTTATACAAATGTTAGACAGAAGGAAAGGCCCCTCGTTACCATGGTTAGGTCAGTGTGCTACTCTTAAAAAATAGTAATAATAATAATAATAATAAATTAACGCATTTATGAAAAATCAATTCCAGCTGAAACACATCTTGAAACTTTATTTAAAACTGCCACTGTTGATATAAAACGAGGTCTTATAGATTCTACCTTTTAGATGATTTAATATGAAACTATAACATTTTGTCAAACAAATTTGTAAAGGTGATGGTGTGCAATTGTTTTTTTTTTTGGCGCACAGCACAGTTGCTCTTTTCCTCAGTGCTGTTTGGCATGTCAGGGCTGCTACTGTTTGAGAGGTTCAAATTGACTATCCT
This sequence comes from Moxostoma hubbsi, assembly GCA_032164185.1. Lineage (NCBI taxonomy): Eukaryota > Metazoa > Chordata > Actinopteri > Cypriniformes > Catostomidae > Moxostoma > Moxostoma hubbsi. Next base: position 45,000,089 of record JAVLUX010000001.1, read on the forward strand.
TACAGTTTAAACTAGAAAAATCTTACATCAGTTTTGATGTCTGCGCTCCGCAATATCGAGGGAAGCCCAGTTGTTGAACGCACGCGCCAGAGAGAAGAGCAGTTCATTAGCGCGAGCTCGTTACAACTCGCGAAAGTGCAGATGAGAAGTCTTTAGCTGTTTGCGAGATTATAATTAAATCTGCCGCCGAAATATCTTTAATGGGAGAAGTTACCATGTCATTGTTATTTCCCTGCTGTCCGCATAGATCAGTTGAGAAACACTGCTTTAACACACACACTTATGTCAGACCGCCTTGCTTCTCTCTGACATCTGCTGCATGTGTGTGGCGCAAGTTGATGAGTGACAGACAGTTGAGAAGGAGATGCGCACGCGCATGTGAGATTCTCCGTCCGGTTGCATTTTTTTCTCAATACCGTAGATAAACAAATGTACATGGTATGATAACCATCAATTGTCAAACCGTGGTAGTGGAACCGATATACCGCTGCAACCCTAATATATATATATCTATCGTGAAGGAGGGAACAAAATTAATTTACACACAATGTATTTTACCAGACACCGATAGAGAATGCACAGATGAAGCAGGTCCTTTGCAAACATTTTAATTGCACAAAAAAAACAAAACAAAAAAAAATCCATTTACATTTGATTTTTTTTTTTTTTTTGTTAAAATAAGGTAAAAGTTTGAAATCAAGGTGTCTTGCTTTATTGTGTAGGCTTACCCCTAACAATGCTTAACGATTAAATTACCCCATAGTACCACCTAGCGTTCAACCAGCGGTAATACCAGTGCTCGTTGTTTCCTGTGGAAGTTTTTTCGACCAACTGACCACTCCAAACTTGGTCGATCAAGACTTTTCTCATCGACTAACATCTGGACTGTGATCTGTGTAATTCTTCCTCTCATCGGTCTAAAATGAATCTCGCGTACTGCAATGCTGCTCTTGCGCGACATCATTACAGTTTAATGTGATCTCATGTTACTTTAAATGAGATCAAAAGACTATTCTAAAAAGTATGCATTTTTGTCGACAATTTTTTTGTTGTCGACTAAACGTTTCAACTCTACATGTGACCAGTAACAAAACAAACTACATCAGACGATAATGAGCTTCTTTTAAAGTCATTAAAACGCCAAAAAGATAAAAACAACATGCACAGAAAAATCAAAATCTGTCAATGTAACGTACCGATTTTAACGCTCAAACGGTGTTGTGGATCTCAGGTCTTTTTCTTCTGGTGTTTTCTGCAACTTCTGGTGTATTTCCGCCTCCTGCTGGACTGGAGTGTTGATGCGTCGAAATAGTTGAAAAGCGGACTGAGAGAGAGGAGTTGAACATCCGGAAGGAAACTAACTCTTAAAGGGGCAGGATTAACATTTCCAATACCTTTACTTTTACAGCAAAATAGACATATAGCAGATATTTAATAATAAAACAAAGATTCAACAATTGATTCAATATACAATTTTATCCCCCTTTCTTCCCAATTTGAGATGTCCAATTCCCAATGCTCTTTAATTCCTCATGGTGGCACAATTACATGCCTCAATCCGGGTGATGAACCTCAGTTGCCTCCGCTTCTGAGATAATCAGCCACCGGCGCCAGAACCAGTTTTGAAGTGGGAAGGCCGCAAACTGAGCTGGTTGTGATGTCATCACAACAACATTCCACAGTCAAAATGTCCAATTTATAATATAGTTATTGTCCACTTATATTATAGAACTGGATTGCTGATTACATCATAACAGTGGAGCCACTGTGCCGCAATATTGATATATTACCTAATTTTAGCGAGTAAACATTGCTCATTTAATCACCGATTTTATATCTGAAATTTGCATGCACATCCCTTCAACTCAAACGTCCTACCACTTGAAATTATTTAAAGTTGGGAATTTTTCCTGTTTCTTGAAAGCCATGTTTGTCAATATTTACTCGCTTTCATGTTTATGAAAACACATATTATGAAACTAACTATACATGTTAGTTTCTGTCACCATTCACTGTGACTGAGATTAAAGGCTGGTTAATACTTCTGTGTCGAATCTATGCCATGGCGTCAGCATAGTGACCAACGCATTGGTTTGCATTCATAGTTCTGCATTGGTGTGTTGTAACGGTGGCAGCTCCCAGGAAAAACTATTTAAATCTGCATTGTTTCACAAAGCCAAAATTGTATTTAGAGAAAATGTCTTCGTAACTGAAAGTGCACTGCAGTGGTATTCATGGATTCAAGTATTTATTATATTACTGATGCATTGAAAACAAAATTAATTAATCAATGTACTCAATGTATAACAATGAGCATTTAAAATTTTTGCCAATTTTACGTTTACTTCACTAACTTAACAAATTTATAAAGATGATAATGAGCTTCTTTTACAGCCATTAAAATGACAAATACATTAAAAAACAACATTCACAGAAAAATAAACGTCAAACTAAATAAAAATATCACAAATAATGTCAAACACAAAACAACTTCTGGTTCATTTCCGCCTCCTGCTGGACTGGAGTGTTTAAAACACCAACATCTGATTAATCAGTCCTGTTGATGTTCAACTTAAAAATAATATATTGTTGCATTGTTCAAGAAAAGCTGAAGTGACCAGACTTCTATTTCTATTGAAATTTCTTTTTGATTTTATGCTTATATTCAGAAAATGTTAATCAGAAAATGTCTAAACCTTTGGCATGTCAGCAGTCACTAGTGTCAATTAAATTTACAACCTGAGTCAGAAACAATTCAGAAAATCAGCAGTACTCAGTACCTGCACTTCTATAATTTACAGAGTACTGGCAGTTTTTCTTGATTCTCCCGGCATGATGTTATGTCTTTATTTAATGTAAGTTAGAGATATGATGATGCCAGACAATCACTTTCATCTGACATCCCGAATGATTTTGATAAAATCATGGTAGTAAACATCCGAGCGCTTTCTGCAAAAAAAGTCAGCGGTGAGTTTAACAACACTCAACACGTGCAATAGCATCTGCAGTCCGTGGTCCAGTTCTGGAGGAGCGTGCATGTTTAAGCTTTTCTATAGTTAATTTACACTCTTGTCCAAAACATAAACCAGCAACTTTTGGGTGAGCATTTTATCTCGTCTTATTCAATCAAATATACTGTATTTATGCAAATTGTTTAGCTGCTGGGTGCAGTAAAAACTAAACTTGTCATAAAATGTCAAAGCTGTTAAAGAAGTGATGTCTTCTCATATGCACAACCACAAAAGAAAAATCAACGATGAAAATGAACCTTCAAAGAAAATACACAGGAAAATGTGCATTTTATTCTCAATTCTGTAGTGCATAAAATGTGCCTATGCATAAATCCCCCTCGTGCCATCAAAACAGTGCCAACCGACATCTCAGAGTAGCATTCTGACATATTCTTCTCACCACAATTTTCATCCACAAAACTGCCACTCACTTTACATTTTTTAAAGAGTAAATTCTAGAGAATGTTGTGCATGAAAATCCCAGGAGATCAGCAGTTCAGAAATACTCAAAAATGCCCATCTAGCACCAACAATCATGCCACGCTCCAAATCACTGAGATCACATTTGCTGCCATGATCCTCCTGCTGATTTGCTTAGCCCTTATTATTAAGGCTGCTTGTAATCTGTTCCACTTTCCCTTGATTAGTATGCTTCCTAATTATTTCCCCCTCTACTGTCTCATGCCAGATTTATTGTCTGCTGCCTCATGATAGATGCTGTCTTGTGCTGTTTGCTTAGTCAGTCCTGACAGTTTTTTGCTGTCTATTTGACTCTGTTATTTGCCCGACTCTACCATGGCTTTGTCTCGCCTAACTCTCATTGCCTTCCTGGATAATGATCTCAGCTTGTCCCTTCAAGAACTCACTCTTGATCTCTGCCACTTGGTTTTTGGCTTCCTTTCAAACCACTAACGAGGAGGCTAAAGGCTACAGTGTGAGCACTTGTATGGTTATTCTCCAGTATGAAATCTCTCATGTGTTTTCAGGTGATGTGACTGAGTGAAACTCTTTTCACATTGTGAGCACTTGTAAGGTTTCTCTCCAGTATGAGTTCTCTCATGTGTTTTCAGGTTTACTGACTGAGTGAAACTCTTTTCACAGTGTGAGCACTTGTATGGTTTCTCTCCAGTGTGAAATCTCTCATGTGTTTTCAGGTTTACTGACTGAGTGAAACTCTTTTCACAGTGTGAGCACTTGTAAGGTTTCTCTCCAGTATGAATTCGCTTGTGTGTTTTCAGGTGTTGTAAATGTGTGAAACTCTTTCCACAGTGTGAGCACTTGTATGGTTTCTCTCCAGTATGAATTCTCTCATGTGTTTTCAGTTGATGTGACTGAGTGAAACTCTTTCCACAGTATGAGCACTTGTAAGGTTTCTCTCCGGTATGAATTCTCTCATGTGATTTTAGTTCTTGTGACAGAGTGAAAATCTTTTCACAGTGTGAGCACTTGTAAGGTTTTATTCCAGTATGAAATTTCTCATGTGTTTTCAGGTCTTGTGGCCGAGTGAAACTCTTTTCACAGTGTGAGCACTTGTATGGTTTTTCTCCACTATGAAATCTCTCGTGTGTTTTTAGGTCTTGTGACCGAAAGAAACTCTTTTCACAGTGTGAACACTTGTACAGTTTTTCTCCAGTATGGATTCTCTCATGTGGTTTCAGGTTTACTGAATGAGTGAAACTCTTTTCACAGTATGAGCACTTGTATGGTTTCTCTCCAGTATGAATTATTTTGTGCTGTTTCAAGTTGCCGGCTGTAGTAAAGGTCTTCCCACATTCAAAGCACATATGAGCTGCCACACCGATATGTATTTTCTGGTGCTTTTTCAAATAGGACACGCATGAAAAACACTTTCCACAAAATGAACACTTGTAAGGCTTCTCATTTGTGTGAGTTTTCAGATGTGTTTTTAGGTATTGTGCCAGAACAAATGTTTTACCACACTTATCACATTCAAATGGCTTTTCTTCAGAGTGGCAAAATAGATGACTCTTGAGACTGGTTGCATATGCAAAACCTTTTCCACACTGATGGCACGTGTAAGGTGTCTCTCCAGTATGAACTCTCATGTGTATATTAAGTTTGCTTTTACATGTGAAACATGTTCCACACTGAGAGCAGGTGAAAGATTTCTTGGCTGTTCTTTGAGACTTTTTAGTTGAGAAATTGTCTTCTGTCTTTGAGCCACTTAAAGATTTTTCTTCAGTTATGAAATCATGCTGTTCCTCCTCCACTTCCTTCAGCTCTTCACATTCTTCTCTCACTTCCATCAGCTCTACAATAAACACAATAAGTTGACAAATTTATTCAAGAGGGACACATTTAAATACATTCTTTTTAACCCCAATTTATTTGCAGAACACAACAAATGTCCAGTATATATTTGTGATTTTTGTGGTGCAAAAGGTTTATATTTATACAGGGTTCCTTCAGGTTTTATAAAGCTAAATTTAAGACTTTTTTTTTAAAACAAAACTACAGAATAATTAGGGAAAAATTGAAGACAACACAATATGCCAATATGTTCTCTAAATGTACAGGTCTAGTCTAGGTTTCAGTCCTGTGTGTTTTCATTTGATTTTGCTTCCTGGTTTCCCGTCTTGCCCTGTTTCCATGTTACACTTGTTTTGTATTTAGTTTTATTCTTATTAAACTAGTTGCGTTTAGATCCTTCTCTTGTGACCTCCCTCATTACTACTGAACAACCGACCTAAAAGAAATGGATCAAGCAGCGCCATTAATTCGGCTGACCTGAGAAAACTTACGTGTCCTGGAATATTCCCATCTGTTTTGTGTCCTAGCCAAGTGCACTGACTTTCTGAAGCAACACTGAAGTCCATGTACTCCATCGGTCTCATTGCATACCAGAGGAGGGAGTTACCAGCGCCCGGAGATTACACGTGGGAGGAATATGTTGAGTTGACATTAGAGACATTTACTTCAGCAGATCCTCCTCAATCAATCCCGATCCCGGTTTTCAAGTCAGCCACGCCTGAGTCTGCTCCACGCCATGTCACAGCCACGTCTGAGTCTGCTTCACATCATCTCCCAGTCAAGTTTGAGTCTGCTCCACTTTATGTCCCAGTCAAGTCTGAACTTGCTCCACTCCATGTCACAGCCATGTCTGAGTCTGTTGCACGTCATGTCCCAGAAAAGTTTGAGTTGATTCCATGCCATTTCATAGTCTTGCCTTCCGGGACTCCCTGCTCGAAACTTTTCTCGGCCCTTGTCTCCAAGTTGAACTCTCCACCACTGATGTCAGTGTGTAGGGTCACGAAGACCCTTCCTCACAGCTTGTCAGCAATCCTGCCTGCCATGGCCAACAAGCCAATGCCCACATGCCTGCCACGGCCAACACCCAAGCCTGCCACGGCCAATCTGCCCTGGTTTCCTTGGTGCCCTGGTCTTCTGTCTGATCTGCCCTGGTTTCCTTGGTCCCCTGGTCGTCTGCATGATCTGCCCTGGTTTCATTGGTCCCCTGGTTGTCTGCCTAATCTGACCTGGCTTCCTTGTTTCCCTGGTTGTCTGCCCTGGTTTCCTTGGTCCCACGGTCATCTGCCTGAGCTGACCTGGTCTACTGGGTCCTCTGGCCATCAGCTCAATCTGCTATGGACTATGATCTCCGGCTCCATTTTGACCCTGCCTTCCCTTCCTGCCCTCCTTGGGCATCAGGAGCCACCCGTTAAGGGGGGTGGGGCGTGGTCCTGATACGATTCTCTGTTGTTTGCCTTGTGTTTTGCCTCTGTCATCTGTTTCCCTTGGACTGCACTTCTCATAATCCCCTGCTCTGATCACTTCCAGCTGTTCCCCATTGTTTTCACCCATGTGCCATTTATCAAAATTATCCATCATGTATACACTCACCTAAAGGATTATTAGGAACACCATACTAATACTGTGTTTGACCCCCTTTCGCCTTCAGAACTGCCTTAATTCTACGTGGCATTGATTCAACAAGGTGCTGAAAGCATTCTTTAGAAATGTTGGCCCATATTGATAGGATAGCATCTTGCAGTTGATGGATATTTGTGGGATGTACATCCAGGGCACAAAGCTCCCGTTCCACCACATCCCAAAGATGCTCTATTGGGTTGAGATCTGGTGACTGTGGGGGCCATTTTAGTACAGTGAACTCATTTTCATGTTCAAGAAACCAATTTGAAATGATTCGAGCTTTGTGACATGGTGCATTATCCTGCTGGAAGTAGCCATCAGAGGATGGGTACATGGTGGCCATAAAGGGATGGACATGGTCAGAAACAATGCTCAGGTAGGCCGTGGCATTTAAACGATGCCCAATTGGCACTAAGGGGCCTAAAGTGTGCCAAGAAAACATCCCCCCACACCATTACACCACCACCACCAGCCTGCACAGTGGTAACAAGGCATGATGGATCCATGTTCTCATTCGGTTTACACCAAATTCTGACTCTACCATCTGAATGTCTCAACAGAAATCGAGACTCATCAGACCAGGCAACATTTTTCCAGTCTTCAACTGTCCAATTTTGGTGAGCTCTTGCAAATTGTAGCCTCTTTTTCCTATTTGTAGTGGAGATGAGTGGTACCCGGTGGGGTCTTCTGCTGTTGCAGCCCATCCGCCTCAAGGTTGTGCGTGTTGTGGCTTCACAAATTCTTTGCTGCATACCTCGGTTGTAACAAGTGGTTATTTCAGTCAAAGTTGCTCTTCTATCAGCTTGAATCAGTCGGCCCATTCTCTTCTGACCTCTAGCATCAACAAGGCATTTTCGCCCACAGGACTGCCGCATAATATTTCTCCCTTTTCACACCATTCTTTGTAAACCCTAGAAATGGTTGTGCGTGAAAATCCCAGTAACTGAGCAGATTGTGAAATACTCAGACCGGCCCGTCTGGCACCAACAACCATGCCACGCTCAAAATTGCTTAAATCACCTTTCTTTCCCATTCTGACATTCAGTTTGGAGTTCAGGAGATTGTCTTGACCAGGACCACACCCCTAAATGCATTGAAGCAACTGCCATGTGATTGGTTGATTAGATAATTGCATTAATGAGAAATTGTTCCTAATAATCCTTTAGGTGAGTGTATATTGCCCTTTTTTCCTGTTCACTTTTGTCTGTTGTTAATGTTTCTCCCCAGTTCATGCTCCGGTTTCAGTCCTGTTTGCTTTTGCTTCCTGGTTTTCTGTCTGTTTCCATGTTCAACCTGTTTTCTATTTAGTTTTATTCTTATTAAACTAGCTGTGTTTAGATCCTGCTCTTGTGACCTCCCTCATTGCTACATGAATACCTCTGCTCCAAACCACCAGAATGTGGAAATAACTTTTACCTTCTGATCAGAAACATTGCATCAGCTATATTCCTCTACTACAGTGTTTCCCAAACTGGGGTACACGTACCCCTGGGGGGGTGTGTGAGGTGACAATGTGGGTACAAAAATAAAGTTCTGAGATTTACCATTAAAAGTGCAGATCAATCCCAGAACAACAACAAGGTCCTTGTAAAGATGCTGGAGCAAACAGATAGACAGGTATCTATATCCACAGTAAAATGAGTCCTGTATCGACATGACCAGAAAGGCTGCTCAGCAAGGAAGAAGCAACTGCTCCAAAACTGCCATAAAAAAGCCAGACAACAGTTTTCAGGTACACATGGTGACAAAGATCTTAATTTTTGGAGAAATTACCTCTGGTCTGATTAAAAAAAAAATTAACTGTTTGGCCATAATGACCATAGTTACATTTGGTGAAAAACGGGAGAGGCTTGCAGGCCGTAGCACACCATCCCAACCGTGAAACATGGAGGTGGTGCTTTGCTTCAAAAGGGACTGGTGCACTTCACAAAACAGACGAAGAATGAAAATTAAATGGATATATTGAAGCAATTCCTCAAGAGATCAGCCAAAATTTAAAACTCGGTCGCAAATGGGTCTTGCAAATGGACAAGCGTACCCCAAGTAGTGGCAAAATGACTTGGTATTGGAGTTGCCATCACAAAGCTCTGACCTCAACCCAACAGAACATTTGTGGGCAGAACTGACAAAGCATGTGCAAACAGGAAGGCCTCCAAGCCTGACTCAGTTACACCAGTTGTGCCTGATAGAATGGGTCAAAATTCCAGCAACTTATTGTGAGAATCTTGTGGAAGGCTACCCAAATGGTTTTACCAAGTTAAACAATTTAAAGGCAATGCTACCAAATAATAACAAAGTGTATGTAAACTTCTGACCCACTGGGAATGTGATGAAAGAAATAAAAGCTGAAATAAATAATTCTCTCTACTATTATTCTGACATTTCACATTCTTAAAATAAATTAGTGATAATAACTGACCTAAGACAGGGAATGTTTTCTACGATTAAATGTCAGGAATTGTGAAAAACTGAGTTTAAATGTATTTGGCTAAGGTGTATGTAAACTTCTGAATACAACTGTAGAAAAACACGTGCAGAAGCATGTGTAGAATAACCAAATATTTTGGTATTCCTACAGTGTCTCGTCAAAGGTCAACCGAATGTTGACTTTCCATGCACATTGCTATTAGCTAGCTTGAAATAAATGTACTCTAGAAAAAAGAATATTTGAAATACCATTACTGTAAGAGATGCGACAATAGATGCAGAGTAGATACAACTCAGAGGCAATCACCACGAAATTCAATGGAAACTAATACTAACTACTTTGTCAAGTAAACTTTGTTTTAAGTTCTCAAGTAGCCTAATAATTCAGGTAAACAACCAGTAATAAAAGAACAAAGAAAGAAATTGCAAGCAGCAGAACAAACAAAAACAATAGATCAAAAGTCAAAATTATGAAAAACTGTGTTTGATTTTTAAGAGTATCGAGTATTTAAGTAAACACTCAGAAATTGAAAAAGTAAAAGTTAAGCTTATTTAAGCAATTCTTTACTTGAAACTCGCAAAACAAGAAACGTCCTCTCACTTTCAACTGATTTTATTTTCAGCAAACTTTATATGTGTAAATATTTGTATGAACATGAAAAGATCCAACAACTAAGACATAAACTTTCACAGACATGTGACTAAATGGAATAATGTGTCCCTGAACAAAAGGGGGGGGGGGGGGGTATCAAAAGTAAAAGTCGGTGTGTGGCCACCAGCTGCATTATGTACTGCAGTGAATCTCCTCCAAATGGACTGTACCATATTTGCCAGTTCTTGCTGTGAGATTTTACCTCACTCTTCCACCTTGGCACTTGCAAGTTCCCAGACATTTCTGGGGGGAAAGGCCCTAGACCTCACCCTCCGATCTAACAGGTCCAAGACGTGCTCAATGGGACTGGGATCTGGGTACTTCGCTGGCCATGGCAGAACACTGACACTCCTGTCTTGCAGGAAATCATGCACTGAACAGTATAGCTGGTGACATTGTCATGCTGGAGGGTCTCGTCAGGATGAACCTGCAGGAAGGGTACCACATGAGGGAGGAGGATGTCTTCCCTGTAACGCACAGCATTGAGATTGCCTGCAATGACAACAAGCTCAGTCCAATGATGCTGTGACACGCCACCCCAGACCATGACGGACACTCCATCTCCAAATTGATCCTGCTCCAGAGTACAGGCCTCAGTGTAACGCTCATTACTTTAACGATAAATGCAAGTCTAACCATCACCCCTGGAGAGACAAAACTGCGACTCGTCAGTGAAGAGCACTTTTTGCCAGTCCTGTCTGGGACGGGTGGGTTTTTGCCCATAGGAGACATTGTTGCCAATGATGTCTGGTTAGGACCTGACTTACAACAGGCCTACAATCCCTCAGTCCAGCCTCTCTCAGCCTATTGAGGACAGTTTGAACACTGATAGTGGGACTGTGCATTCCTGGTGTAACAGGTGTTGTTACACGTGGTCCGCCACTGCAAGGATGATCAGCTGTCCTTCCTGTCTCCCTGTAGTGCTGTCTTAGGTGTCTCACAGTGCGGATATAGCAAATGTATTGCCCTGGCCACATCTGCATTCCTCATGTCTCCATGCAGTATAGGCACTAAGGCACGTTCACGCAGATGAGCAGGGACCCTTGGCATCTTTCTTTTAGTGTATTCAGAGTCAGTAGAAAGATCTCTTTAGTGTCCTAAGTTTGTTATGGTCACAGTAACTGTGACATTAATTACAATGTAAGCTGTTAGTATCTTAACGACTGTTCCACAAATGCATGTTCATTAATTGTATATGGTTCATTAAACAAGCATGGAAAACATTGTTTAAACCCTTTAAAATAAAGATCTGTACATTTATTTGGATTTTTACAAAAACATTTTTTTTTTTACAAAATTTCAATGTCCTGAGTTGTTTTTTTTGTGGGGGGGTAAAAAAACTGAAGAATGTCCCGAGGTGTGGTGACCATGGTATAAGCAGAGGAATTGACTTTGGCCTCAGGGTGTGCATTATTTTTCAGTAATTTAATGGGCCGGAGTCAATTATTCCTCACTTAAATCACAGCTTTTCATTGGACGATTATAATACAGTAGTACTTTTTAAATCTACTACAATGATCCAGCTAAGTGAGTACAGTGAGTAGTACTTAACGGATTGTGTTTATATTCATTCCTCAACAAAATAGGCATTTTGACCAAATCTTTAAGTATATACATTATATTTGACAGTTTAGGCACATATCCATATTACCAATTACGCTCTCAGAGTACACCCAAATAAAGAACTGATATTCAAAACAACTGATATCCAAACTGTTGATATTCAAACTCAACTGCTAAACAAACACACCCCTCCCTTCAGTGCTCCTTTGGAAGCTCTACGCCTCCATATTTATGCATGCAAGATGGTTTTACGCACACCAGCGCAGACACTCCTGCTACTAAATTTAACATCACAACAACAGCATATATGGGTTCTGTGAAACAAAGCAAAATTTCACTCTGCCCCCACCCCCCATCCTGTGCACGCACAAGAACCACCCACTGTTGCTGATTGGCTGGAGTAGTGTTGTGTGGGCTGAACTGATTCAGTCTGTTTTTGTCCCATTTATGGAGCCAGGTCTGAGTACAAATACTAGATTTACTTTCAGCATACCCACAGAACAGACTGCTAGCAGACTGTGAGGAGGTATTTGCAGAATTTGTCAAAGTGTATTGGATTACAATTACTGCACCTTTAAGATTCTTGTTATCTGTGATGTTTCTCTATCTACTCTCCCTTTTAACCCGTTAATGAGATCGTTCAATGGTTGTTCTGTGATCGACACAAGAAAAAACCCCCGATTTATACAATCAATACTGCATTTCATGATGATAATCATATAGACTGAATGTTACCCTCAGTCACTATTCACTTTTTACTCTTTTTTTTCTAAACAGTTGAAGTAAATGGTGAATTTACATTCTACCTGACATCTCAAAAACATACCTGAACGAATAAACTCATCATCATCTTCATCACTCGATTCTTCCTCAGCTGCGTTTTCATCATCATCTTCATCACTCTGTTGTTCCTCTGCTGTGGTTTCTCCTCTCATCTTAATCAGGTTCTTGCAGTCCAGTAGCTTCACTGAACACATCTTCACTGGTGTCTGCAGCATCTGCTGTTCATCATCATCATCATCATCTTCATCACTCAGTTTTTCCTCTGTTGCGTTATCTTCTTTTATCTCCTCCTGCTTCACTTCAATCTTCACTGGTGTCTGCAGCATCTGCTGTTCATCATCATCATCATCATCTTCATCACTCAGTTTTTCCTCTGTTGTGTTTTCTTCTTTTATCTCCTCCTGCTTCACTTCAATCTTCACTGGTGTCTGCAGCATCTGCTGTTCATCATCATCTTCATCACTCTGTTGTTCCTCTGCTGTGTTTTCTTCTTTTATCTCCTCCTGCTTCACTTCAATCTTCACTGGTGTCTGCAGCATCTGCTGTTCATCATCATCTTCATCACTCTGTTGTTCTTCTGCTGTGTTTTCTTCTTTTATCTCCTCCTGCTTCACTTCAATCTTCACTGGTGTCTGCATCATCTGCTGTTCTCCAGCATGAATCACATCCACCTGCTCTCTCATGATGGACATCTGAACACAAAAACATCATCATTATAATGGACTGACATTCATCAAACTCTAAAACATATACACACACACACACACATATATATATATATGAGCTTGGAACCGATAAAAAATTTTGACTAATTAAATCACACAATTTTATAAAATTAAATCGCAATTAAATTATGAAACATATGCATTACAACAAAACATTTAAAAAATCATCATAAATATATTTTATTTATACTTTGTCTTCAAGAACTTGCAAAAAAATTTGTTAATTTGAATTCCAATTTAGATTTTAATCTTAGTTTTTAAGAGTCCATATTATGCTAATTTACAGGTTCATAAATGTATTTTGGGGGTTTACTAGAATGAGTTTACATGCTTTAATGTTCAAAAAACACTTTTTAATCAAACTGTACATTTCCTTTTCCTGCTCTTCATCCTCTGGCTGAAACGCTCTGATTTACCTCCTGTCTCTTTAAAACCCCCCTTTCCGAAAAGCCCAGTCTGCTGTGATTGGTCAGCTGGTGTAGTCTGCGGTGATTGGTCAACCGTGTAGAGCGTGTTGGAAATGTAACACCCCTTACCATAAACAAGTTTCAGATCCCAAGTCTTGTTGAGCAGCTGTAAACACTATTGTAACTATGCATAATGAGCTATATTACACACTAAAAGAAAAGTAAAATCACAGAAAACATAACAGGGCCTCTTAAAATAAAATGTAAAAAAAAATGTACATGTTCAAATGTTCAGGTTTTTTGCGGATATATGAGTTAATTTGACACAATTTTACAGGTATTAATCTTTAATACAAGTATGTTTAAATGATAGTTTCGGGTTATTGTTACAGTGAGATTGCTCCTCACTGTTAGGAAAGCATGATGCTGTTATTAAAACACATTAAAGAGCAAAAACCTCTGACATTTCCAGCGGACTTTATTTAATAATAGGATCAAACATGAGAATCTTAATTTAAAGTGCTTGAGATTAGCCACAGACAGACAGAAAGTGTAAATAATCTACTGGTTCTCAACTGTTTTGTTGTTTTTCTCACCTCTTGCATGTGACCAGTAACAAAACAAACTACATCAGACGATAATGAGCTTCTTTTAAAGTCATTAAAACACCAAAGAGATAAAAACAACATGCACAGAAAAATCTAAATCTCTCAATGTAAAACACAAAACACGAACCAATTTTAAAGCTCAAACGGTGTTGTGGAGCTCAGGTCTTCTTCTTCTTCTTCTTGTGTTTTCTGCAACTTCTGGTGAATTTCCGCCTCCTGCTGGACTGGAGTGTTGATGCGTCGAAATAGTTGAAAAGCGGACTGAGAGAGGAGTTGAACATCCGGAATGAAACTAACTCTTAAAGGGGCAGGATTAACATTTCCAATACATTTACTTTTACAGCAAAATAGACTTATAGCAAAACAAAGACAATGATCTGAATATAAAAAAAGAAGTCAACAAGTGATTAAATATACAACTTAATAGAGATTGCTAATGTGACGTCACCAGTGACGTATTACCAGTGGTGAACGCAAAGCATTTTGGGAATCCGCGGCACAAACAGAAGGTGCCAGACTTGATTGCATGGAGGGAAGAACGCAGTGTACAAGATGCCGTCTACCTGCTGTGTTGTAAACTGTAATAGCCATTCTCACGATAGAAGTGGCATAAAGCTTAAGGACGGAAAATCCTTTTATCGGTTTCCAGCGTGAAAAAATAATAGTACAAGCCATGTTTCAGAGGTGACAAAAAGGCGACGAATGGCATTGGATAGCAGCAGTAAGGAGGCCCAAGATTACCTTTGATAACACTCCACCACACATGATGGTGTGTTCAAAGCATTTTCACAAAGGTAAGTTACAATTACTCTGTGTAAATATTATGTTGTGGGCAAATAACCAGCGTGTTTTGTTTGATTTAACCAGACCATTAGATTTGACGTTAGGCCAATGTTAACTGTTAACTAGCATGAAATGGCTAGAAAATGAGCTTAAGTTACCAATGTACTAAAGCGTAACGTTAATCAGTTTTAAATGTTGTACATCTAGGCTACAGAGCAATTTATTGGGTGACTGTGTTTGCAGGCAAACCTGCCTATGAAATGTTGGAGTGTGATCCTGACTGGGCCCCTTCTCTGTACCTCGGCCATACTGAGGTCAAAGCTACGAACACAGACCGGTTCAAGCGGTTTAGGAGAAGAGCGACGAGGTCACAGTGAGGGGGAGGATAAGACTTTGCTGGATAAAATTGTGGTTGTGTGCTGTGCTTTGACCAATATGTGTCCAAGTATTGTTGTGAAGCCATCGTGTTAGAATTATTCACCATGCTCGCATGTAATATGTAAATATCTTTTTTTTTTTTTCAAAAGATTTTGTAATGTCACTTCTCACATGTAATGATTTTTAGCCATCTGTGTAAATAAAAAACACAAAGACAATTAAATTCTGCCTCCTTTATATGTATTAAGTTGTGTTTTATTGCGAGTGTACACAAATATACTGTAAGTAAACACTTTGCAGTTCTGTTTGAATTATGCCCTGTATGAACAAAATGACGGAGTATGTTTTTATGTTTCAACTGTTCGACGCCCGCGTCTCTCTCTCTCTCTCACACGCAGTTCGATCGCGCCCGCGCCTCTCTCGCGGGCACACACGCACACTCCAGCATTGCAATCTTGACATGAATTCTGACTGCATGCTGCATGCAGATAGATGAGAGAGAGCGATGAGTGTGGTGCTTAAAACATTAGCATACCTTTGAACGGACGACAGTTTTCTGCCCCACTTTTACAATCTCCATGTCCTGGACCCATCCATCTGTAAAAAAGACTTGGGCCTGCTGCAGCGACTTGAAGTTACTGAAAACTTTGTGTGTGTATGCACTAACATTTAATATCATGTAGTTGTATATATATGGGTGCTGGAAGTTGGGCAACAGGTTGACGTCTCCTGACCAGTCACTATGCTCATATGGATCCAGTCAAACTGGCCAAACATACCCATAATTCTTTGCGTTCTGATGACGTTGCCGCCCAGTTGGTCACATGTCTTAGCGATCTCTATATGGATTTTTTTTTTTTAAAATTCACATGCCCAATTCCCATTGCTCTTTAATTCCTCATAGTGGCACAATTAGACGCCTCAATCCGGGTGATGAACCTCAGTTGCCTCCGCTTCTGAGACATTCAGCCACCGGCGCCAGAACCAGTTTTGAAGTGGGAAGGCCTCAAACTGAGCTGATTGTGATGTCATCACAACAACATTCCACAGTCAATATGTCCAATTTATAATATAGTTATTGTCGATATATACCACGTTGTGTTGAATGCTTGATTCTGATTGGCTAATGGACGTTTTACGGTGTGCAACTATTTTTCAAGGTAACGCACGGCTATGAAGTATTTCCAGGTCTTGACCGCCAAATTATTTCAGAGCCCTACAGGCTACCACAACAAAATTACCAATTAAAACAAAGACATTGGTTGAAGTAAATCAGTTAAGAACATCAAAACAATGTATAAAATATCCAACATATATTTCAATTTAATAAAAAGAGAGAGAGAAAGAGAGACAGACAGCGTGACAGCACAAGCCTTCATTGCTGTTTCTAACAAGACGTTTTTGAATTAGCAACAAAGGATTGAGCTGAATTAAAGCAAGATGCAATTGGTCAATACAACAGTTTCTATATTATCTGAAATTTCTGTGGGAAAACCCTTGAGGAAATGCATTATACGCGTAACGCACACACTTATGTGAAAAACGCAATCAACCAAATTCAAGTGAACAACAAACAGAAACTTTTTAGGATCAGAAATAAAAAAAGACTTACAATAAACTGGCTGCATAAGTGTGCACACCCTTTTATAATGAGCCATGTGACTTTGTTTGGAATTGACCAATTTAATTCAAACACTTGTCATCAATTATGTGATGGGGAATAACCCTGACTAAACATCAATTGTTTTTGTAGGATTTTTCTTGGCATCTTCTTGGTTGCGTCGTACTGCTTATGCCAACTGTCTGGAAAGAAAACTCTAAAAGTTCTCTCACAATTAAAAGACTTTTACTCAGTCAAAAAAACTGAAAACAAATGTTGGAAAAGTTTAATCTCAGCAAGTGCTCTATATAGACATGTACAAAAAAATTGACCAAGTAGTCTCAGTTAGTGGTCGATCGATATGGATTTTTCAATGGCTGATGCTGATAAGCTGGAGAGCAGGTTGGCCAATGGCTGATATAAATGCTGAAATACATAATACTATTTAACAACAGCATGTACAAAACATACTTTTTTAAATGTTTTAATTAAAATTTTAACATTATATACAAATCAAACAAAAATAATGGATAGTGATAATGTTATGAATTAGGAAATTACATAACACGCAAAAGAAAAAAAAAAGGATATGGGCTGTCATATGCACACAGTCAATAGATTTCAGTAAAAAAAGATAAAAGATTGTTACAGAGAGGAATTTACACAGAAATAACATTCTTAACGAAGTCCAGAAGGGGCTGCCAGTACACAAAACTTCATAAGTAAAACAAAAACAATGGAAAGGTAACACTTCTGTTTATCAGCCAAGTGAACACGGCTCACACGGGTAAACCAATGCTGATAATTGCAAAACGGCAACACCCATAAAACTATATTAAGTCCCAGTAAATGTGTATGCAGAACTTAAGTTAGCACAAAAATTGGCAAATTTTACTTCCACAGACATTCACATATATTTTATCCACAATCTATCGCCGTACGATGGCGAGTCTGTTGTGTGACCACTGTAGGGGATTACAGCTTGGGCCCGTAGACCAGTAGGCTTGAAATGAAGACCAGGAGTCGAGGTGTCAAATTTAAGTTTAATTTTACTGAAGACAGTTGTTTGTCAAATCAAATGGAAGAAGTCAGCAGTACAAAAGCCTCGAAGACAGAAGAATCACGAAACTGAACTCAGGTCCAAAAACATCAGTACTTACATTCAGATACAGCATCAAGTTGACATTAATGCTATAGCTTCTAGATTTGTGATTGGTTACAAGCGTAGATAAGTATATAACATTTCTGAACACTGACATTGTGTACTTCGTTTATTTCATTGATTGTCAGCATGATGCTTTTAGTTCCGGATATAGGCTCCAATGGTCTGAATCAGGTCAAAGGCCACGGCCAGTCTTCCATTTGTGGACAATAGTGAGTCTCTTAGGTCCAGTTGTCCACCTCTCGACTGCTAATCTGACTTCATTGAACTCCTGAAACAGAAATACTTTTGGAATAACACACACACATTCTCCTATTCAAGGTCTTATACTACAAAGCTTCTGTGGAGACTGGTCTTATCTTATTGGAACTTAAAACATAGAGATATCTGTACTTTCTCTCAGGAAAGCTGAAGTTGTATTCTTGTTAACTTGGCATAAAAATTCATAATCACTGTAGACACTAGAGAAGCCTATTAGCCAGAAGACACACTATCTCCTAAAGCATGAAGACAGAAATGGAATAGTCTCAAACTGCTTGCACGAGCATGACACCACAAAGAACATATATTAAGATACTTAGAATAATAAATAATTTGTTCAAAAGCATATCTGTGATTAAAATACTGATTAGTTGCACTAAAATAATTAACTCAAAAGATATAATATGCAGGCGTTCACCCCTTCACCACGGAGTACACGTGCCTATTGCGACATCACCATAGACCTATTTGTGATAACGCTAAAAATGCATTGTAGGCAGGGGTTCTTCACCTTTTTTAGCTTCTGCAGTTACAGGTCAGGAGCTTCAGTTAATGTTCACATCAACCATATGAATGGGAACATTTTTTTCTTTGGACCATGGCATGATTGTTGGTGCCTGATGGGCTGGTTTGAGTATTTCTATAACTGTTGATCTCCTGGGATTTTCACAAACAACAGTTTCTAGAATTTACTCAGAATGGTGCTTAAAACAAAAAACATCCAGTGAGAGGCAGTTCTGCGGACAGAAAAGCCTTGTTGATGACATTCTTAACAGAGAATGACCAGACTGGTTCAAGCTGACAGAAAGCCTACAGTAACTCAGATAACCCCTCTAAAATTGTAGTGAACAGAATAACATTTCAGAATGCACAACATGTTGAACCTTGAGGGTGGAACTCGACGTGGTCTTCTACTATTGTATCCCATCCACCTCAAGGTTCGACATGTTGTGCATTCTCAAAATCTGACAATTCTGGAATCATAAATGGTCATTCTTTACCTCAAATTACGCTAAAAACATGTATAGCTTGTATAGCTAATGTGAGTTGATTGACAGGTGATGTCTGTATCAAAAAGGTGACTGGCTCTTTTTCCGGTGGGACTACCTCTCTACATCCGTTGACCGTTGGGTGCTTGGAGCACCTTGGTCGGGCGAGTGATTTTGTTGAGCAGATGAATGCATTCAATGAAATACATGATTAATATTCACTTCAGTAGTTATTATTAATATAATTATTTTAATAATGTTCTATTATCATGATTATAAATAACAGCTTCAAAAACCATAATTCAGCAAATACGAAGCAAAAATTCATAGAGGAGTTTTTTAATATGTATTGCATGTGCAGAAATAAATGACAGATGCTCACATTAAATCACACATTTACTGTAATTACAAAAGCTTTTTTTTCAATTACGTACCTTCATACAGCAAGTCAGATGAAGATGAGAGATATGTAACCGGTGTTTATCATGATAATGAATTGTCTGTTTCAAGTGTTTCTCTTCACCATTAAGCATTTTTGTTATTTTTGCCTTTCTTGTTAAAGGTGATGTAATATGAGCAAGTGCCAAGTTGTGACGAGGCAATCGCTCTAATATTACATGCTGGCAAAGTAGACAGCTTTGTTGGTTATAAACAGGAGTGAGCCGATGACCTGCGGAATGCTGCACACGAGAGATGCAAAATTATGATTATTATCACTCATTACTTCAATAAGTGTAGGTGTAGGAGCTATCATAAACCTACTTGTTTCATGTCTTTTAAATGTTAAGTGTCATGTGACTAGAAGGGGCAATGCGTGTCAATCACAATTTTGGTCTGCTGGTATGTGTTCAAATGGAGGGTGTTTACTGTTATGTTTTCAAGGACTCTTATTTTGATAATGGTTTTTGTCTTATGTCATCAGTTTGCCATAAACTCTATTTCCCTTGTTGTACTGCCCTCATCACTGTCATCTGTTCCCCATCTTCAGCACCTGTACTCCATTCTTACCCTCTACTTTTGTTCCCATATTGTAAGTTCTTGTTCATTGTTACTTGTGTTCACGTTGATTTGTAGTTCCATTTTCATCTTCATTAAAAGCCTGCGAATAGATCCATCACCTCCTGTCTCATCTCAGCTACAACACTTGACAGAAGAACTGACCCACAGAGATGGATCTAGCAGCTGTCAGTCTCCTTCTCCTTGAGCAAGGGGACCATCCAGTTGATGATCATGTCTGTGAGTTCTCACTCTGGTAAATTTAGTGCACTATGACAACCACTCTCTGATAAATTACTTCTGAGTTGGTCTGAACAGTGCACTAAAGGAAATAATGCCTCTGGCTGATGCTCACTGGACACTGTGAATATGTGGAGAAGGCTCTAGAACTCAGTGGTTCCCCTAACCCTGTGGGTTATGGCGTGAACCCCGGGCCAAACCCTGCAACCAAGCCTCCCACGGCTCCTCCCTCTAAGCCTGCCACGGCTAAAGAGCCAGCACCCATGACTTTAGCCTCGACCGTCCCAGAGCCAGTGCATATAGCCTCGCCTGTTCCAGACCCTGTAGTCCCATTTGTCCCAGAGCCAGCTCTCGTGCCGCTAAAAGCCCACGTGCCCACACAGAGTACCCGTCTTCTTCCACAGATTCCATCCAGTAACCTGGCCCTTCCTTCACTGATTCCATCCAGTACCCTGGCCTTTTCTCCTCTGCTGGCTCCGTCCAGGACATCGACGACGACTCCTCATCAGCCGGTTCTCTCCAAGTCACCAGCGTGACCATCGCCCGGGGACTTCCCAGACAAGGGGATCTGTCGATCCTCCAACTCTGACATGGCCCTCCGAGCCCTGGAATCCGCCTTCGCTATCCGGTAAGCTCGTCTCTGCCATGGTCCACCAGACTATTGGCATCACTGGAATTCCTTGTCCCTCCAGCTATTCTTTGGTCCGTCGGTCACCTGGCTCTGCCTTCAGCTCCACCGGGGACCTCCTTCCCTCCAGCTCCGCCTCAGTCCTCCGATCCCCCGGCTCCACCTCTGTCCCCTGAGCCTTCAGCGCTGCCTCGGTCTTCCGAGCCTCCGGCTCCACCATGGTCCTTCGAGCCTTCGGCTGCTCTCCGGGTTCTAAGATCCCCAGCTCCCTTCGAATCTCTCACAGATCCACCTTCCATGGCTCTGCCCCTCAAGCCCCCCCGAACCAAACAAACAGAAAAAAGAAAAACATTAACACCACATATGACAGCACCAACCGGCGTCCATCCCTCTAAACTCAAACAGTCCATGTACCCATACAAGAGCCCCCGCCATGGTTGGGAGTGTTAATTTTGAAATGTATTCCACTACAGATTAGTGTTTTCAGTGTTTCTGACTGTGAAACTCTTTTGAGAGTGTGAGCACTTGTAAGGTTTCTCTCTAGTATTGATTCTCTCATGTTTTTTCAGGATATCTGACTGTATGAAACTCTTTTCACAGTGTGAGCATTCAATTCAAACCCAATTCATGTATCTTCAGCAGTAAAATAAATGCATCTACACATGCAGATCCTGTAAATAGCATAGATAGTTTCATGTATAAAATAGGAAACATTTTATGATTCCTGAGGTAATTTTAGTGTGATCGCTTCTCTCAGATAGCTGCAATACATAGGTAGGATGACGTCAGCAACTTTTTGGCAGATTAGAAAATATAATAATTACATGACTTCTATCGGTTTTCAATGCAGAAGTAATGCAAAAGCAAATAATGATGGTTAAAAATAACCATGCCACAAATTTTATAATCTCATTTCATTCCTGTTTAGGATAAAGTGTATTTACTCTGACTGGGATGTGCATTCTGCCCAATGCAATGCGGTGACATTTTACATGAGCTTGACATAGACAACACATGAAAATGTGTTACGGTTGACAACATTTTTACCTGTATATCAATGGATGTGCTAAATCCCGGAACAGTGCACAAACATTCTGACCAATAAGGGGACAGTTTGCTTATAGGTTACTTGAGTTGACACCGTTTTGGCCCATTTTGAAATGTTGCCTTGTGAAAGCTAACCGAACCAAGAAGAAAATGCAACATTGTGACAATTTAAGCTCCTGTTTAGTAAAAAAACAAATGAGCTAAAGGTCTGAAAATTCCTTAAAAAACTTATGGATCATATAAATTGCATGTTGTTTTTATTTAGCAATGCCTTGAAGACATTTGACATATCAGATACTCACATTCCACAAGACAAAATAGTAACTGAATTTATACACATGATCCTCTGTAGAAGTTTACATTCCATTGGTTCATAATGTGGTGTGTTGCTTTTGGATAAAAGTGTCTGCCAAATGCATAAATGTAAATTAATAATATGTCCTTGAAAAAAAGTGGGGAGGGATGAAAATCAAAAGTAACAGTCAGTATCTGGTGTGGCCACCAGCTGCAATAAGTACTGCAGTGCATCTCCTCCTCATGGACTGCACCAGATTTGCCAGTTATTGCTATGAGATGTTACCCCACTCTTCCACGAAGGCACTTGCAAGTTACTGGATATATCTGTGGGGAATGGCTCTAGCCCTCACCCTCCGATCCAACAGGTCCCAGGCTCGCTCAATGGATTGAGATCCGGTCTCTTTGCTGGCTATGGCAGAACACTGACGCTACTGTCTTGCAGAGGATATCATGCACAGAACGAGCAGTATCAGAGCAGTATCATGAACAGATTGTTATGCTGGAGGGTCATGTCAGGATGAGCCTGCAGGTAGAGTACCACATGGAGGTGGATATCTTCCCTGGAACGCACAGCGTTGAGATTGCCTGCAATGACAACAATCTCAGTCCGATGATGCTGTGACACACAGCCCCAGACCATTACGGACCCTCCACCTACAAATCTATCTTCTCCAGAGTACAGACCTTGGTGTAATGCTCTGACAGAGCTCCAGCATTTCTCTGTGGAGAGAGGAGAACCTTCCAGAAGAACAACCATCTCTGCAGAACTCCACCAATCAGGCCTGTATGGTAGAGTGGCCAGACGGTAGCTACTCTTCCTTAAAAGGCACATGACAGCCTGCCAGGAGTTTGCCAAAAGGCACCTGAAGGACTTTCAGACCATGAGAAACAAAATTCTCTGGTCTGATGAAAAAAAGATTGTTTGTCTTTGGCCTGAACGGCAAGTGTCATGTCTGGAGGAAACC
This sequence comes from Moxostoma hubbsi, assembly GCA_032164185.1. Lineage (NCBI taxonomy): Eukaryota > Metazoa > Chordata > Actinopteri > Cypriniformes > Catostomidae > Moxostoma > Moxostoma hubbsi. Next base: position 45,023,502 of record JAVLUX010000001.1, read on the forward strand.
AGGCACCGCTCATCACCTGGCCAATACCATCCCTACACTGAAGCATGGGGGTGGCAGCATCATGCTGTGGGGATGTTTTTCAGTGTGAGGAACTGGGAGACCAGTCAGGATCGAAGAAAAGATGAATGCAGCAATGTACAGAGACATCCTTGATGAAAACCTGCTCCAGAGCACTCTGGACCTCAGACTGGGGTGAAGGTTCATCTTCCAACAGGACAACGACCCTAAGCACACAGCCAAGATAACAAAGGAGTGGCTACGGGACAACTCTGTGAATGTCCTTGAGTGGCCCAGCCAGAGCCCAGACTTGAACCCGATTGAACATCTCTGGAGAGATCTGAAAATGGCTGTGCACTGACTCTCCCCATCCAACCTGATGGAGGCTTGAGATGTCCTGCAAAGAGGAATGGGAGAAACTGCCCAAATATAGGTGTGCCAAGCTTGTAGCATCATACACAAAAAGACTTGAGGCTGTAATTGGTGCCAAAGGTGCTTCAACAAAGTATTGAGCAAAGGCTGTGAATACTTATGTACATGTGATTTTTTTCATTTTTCATTTTAATAAATGTGCAAAGATTTCAAACAAACTTTTCACATTGTCAATATGGGGTATTGTTTGTAGAATTTTTAGGAAAATTATGAGTTTAAGCCATTTTGGAATAAGGCTGTAACATAACAAAATGTGAAGTGCTATGAATACTTTCCAGATGCACTGTACAACACAAAAACAAAGCAGGAAGTCCACACCTTTTTTGTTATAGCAGTTGTTGTGTATTTATTTCATAATTTTTTTGTTAGTAACAGATAATTAAAATAATTTTTAAAGTAGTTTAATGATTTCATAGTAAAGTCTCAAGTGTGATATTTCAAAAGATACTTGATTATGTGTGTAGTCAGAGGAACTCAGGAGCAGTAACCCTTTTATTTTGGGTATGTAATTTACCCAGTTCCTCAGCAAAGTGGGGGTGCTGGGTAACTATATATATGATGTCACACCCGTTCACTGTTTCATTTCATAGGAAGTATATTAAGGCCTTAAAGGGGGAATTCCCTCCACATTTTCATAAATGAATTTCAGGCCCTGAGTGGTATGGTGTCTCATGTGTTTTCAGGTCTTATGAATTCTCTCATGTGTTTTCAGGTGATGTGACTGAGTGAAACTCTTTTCACAGTGTGAGCACTTGTATGGTTTCTCTCCAGTATGAATTCTCTCATGTATTTTCAGGTTTCCTGACAGAGCGAAACTCTTTTCACAGTGTGAGCACTTGTATGGTTTCTCTCCAGTATGAATTCTCTCGTGTGATGTCAGGTTTACTGACTGAGTGAAACTCTTACCACAGTGTGAGCACTTGTAAGTTTTTTCTCTTTTATGAAATCTCTCATGTTTTTTCAGGTCTTGTGACCAAGTGAAACTCTTTTCACAGTGTGAGCACTTGTATGATTTCTCTCCAGTATGAAATCTCTCATGTTTTTTCAGGTTTACTGACTGAGTGAATCTCTTTCCACAGTGAGAGCATTTGTAAGGTTTTTCTCCAGTATGAGTTCTCTCGTGTGTTTTAAGGTTTTGTGACCAAGTGAATCTCTTTTCACAGTGTGAGCACTTGTATGGTTTTTGTCCTGTATGAATTCTCATGTGTGTTATCAGGTTTTGTGGCCAAATGAAACTCTTTCCACAGTGTAAGCACTTGTATGGTTTCTCTCCAGTATGAATTCTCTCGTGTGCTTTCAGGCTTTCTGACCGAGTGAAACTCTTTCCACAATTTGAGCACTTGTATGGTTTCTCTCCAGTATGAATTCTCTCGTGTGTTTTCAGGCTTTCTGACCAAATGAAACTCTTTTCACAGTGTGAGCACTTGTAAGGTTTCTCTCCAGTATGAATTGTCTCGTGTGTTTTCAGGCTTTCTGACCGAGTGAAACTCTTTCCACAGTGTAAGCACTTGTAAGGTTTTTCTCCAGAATGAATTATTTGGTGCTTTTTCAAGTTGCCGGCTGTAATAAAACTCTTCCCACATTCAGAGCACATATGAGCAGCCACACACTCCACTTCCTTCAGCTCTCCATGTTCTTCTCTTAATTCCATCAACTCTACAATAAACACAATGAGAGTTGACAAATCAATTCAAGAGGGACACATTTAAATAAAAACATTTTTTTAACCCTAATTTAATTGCAGAACATGACAAATGTCCAGTATATATTTGTGATTTTTTTCTGTGCAAAAGGATTATATTTATACAGGGTTCCTTCAGGTTTTATAAAGCTAAATTTAAGATTTTCTTTAAAACCAACTACAGAAAATTTAGGAATAAAATTGAAGAGAACACAATATGCCAATACGTTCTCTAAATGTAAATGTCTAGGGAGCACAAGTAAAGTCATATTTTTAGCAACACTTCAAAGTTTAAAAAATGCAACTTTCAATAAATCTCCATTACTTTTTAACTCGTATTAAAAAAGTATATTAAGGCTTGTATACCTCTGCTCCCAACTACCAGAATGTGGAAATAACTTTTACCTTCTGATCAGAAACATTATATCAGCTATATTCCTCTACACAGTGTTTCCCAAACTGGGGTGTGCATCGCCCTTGGGGTATGTGAGGTGTCAATGGGGGTACAAACATAAAGTTCTGAGATTTACCATTCTTTTAATTTCATCAGTCTGAAATTAACATTCAAATACAGTTCATGCATTTCTCACTGGAATAAATAAAAAATCTGGGGCAGCTGTGGCTCAGGTGGTAGAAGACATTTGTAGGTTAGCACCTCACTGAGTTCATCATCAAATCCCATAAATACCCTAGACAGTTACATGTTTAATATAGGAAATGTTTTATTTCTGTGCACCGACGCTCCCCATCCAACCTGATGGAGCTTGAGAGGCCCTGCAAAGAAGAATGGGAGAAACTGCCCAAAAATAGGTGTGCCAAACTTGTAGCAAACTCCTGTAATCAACTGTTTAAGCTTTGTAGTTTGTGAAAATATATATTTTATTTTAGATTTGTTTTTTCACGATTTAACCACATTTCTAGCTATTTTTATAAGTACAAATTCCGTGTAGCCTATTCTATCCATATGTTATCATATTGCACATGTAATTATGAAATAATTTGTCAAGTCAGGTACACATTTTTTACACAAAATTCACAACATTGGAACCTAAAATTCAAAACACAACCCCAAACATTTCAACATTTAAGTGCTTGTACTACATAAAAAGGGCAGTAGCTGTCTGAACATGACATTGTCCGATTTACCTCAGTGCTCATGGGCAAAGGAAAATTAACAGTGACAGTAAAACACCTAGCTTTCAAATGTTGCACGAAGAAATGTATCTGCTTCTTTCAGCACATTGTTGAAAACTCATTCTTATTGGTGCATTTCTTCTTGCACTGTCTGACAGAACAACAAAGAGCGTGCACGCCAAGCACATGATGTCATTGCCATGGTAACAGATACATTTTAGCTGATTTACTGAAAGACGAGAATGAAAATATCATCAAATCAATGTGCAACATAATTGCTTCCATTCTCTGAAAACAATAGCAGAGACGACAGCAAGAAATTACATGAAAACAATCAGTGATCCTACCAGGCTGAAACCGGGACATAAAAAAATCTACTTACAAATAAATACAAATGTCACAATTAATGTAAAAATATTGAATGCGTATCAAAGTTTCAGCTCTTCTTGTGTTTTCTGGTGGTTTGCAAAACAACTTCTGGTCAATTTCCACCACCTGCTGGACTGGAGTACATACACTTAGTTTGAAATAAATAAAACATTTTTTTTTTTAACCACTCTACAAATTTACTATTAGCAAACTATAGTTTTGGTAAGTATTTCAGGACATCTACTTTGTGCATGACACAAGTAATTTTTCCAACAATTGTTTACAGACAGATTATTTCCCTTTTAATTGACTATATCACAATTCCAGTGCGTCAGAAGTTTACATTCACTAACTGTGCCTTTAAGCAACTTGGAAAATTCCAGAAAATGATGTCAAGCCTTTAGACAATTAGCTTCTGATAGGAGATTTACTGATTTGGAGATGTATCTGTGGATGTATTTTAAGGCCTACCTTTAAACTCGGTGCATCGCTGCTAGACATCATGGGAAAATAAAAAAACAGGCAAGACCTCAGAAACAAATTGTGGACCCCCACAAGTCTGGTTATTCCTAGGGAGCTATTTCTAAATGCCGAAGGTACCACTTGTTCATCTGTACAAACAGATAGTATGCAAAAGTAAAAACACCATGGGACCACACAGCCATCATACTGCTCAGGAAGGAGATGCATTCTGCCACCTAGAGATGAATGTAGTTTGGTGCAAACTGTGCAAATCAATCCCAGAACAACAGCAAAGATCCTTGTAAAGATGCTGGAGGAAACAGGTAGACGAGTATCTATATCCACAGTAAAATGAGCCCTGTATCGACATAACCTGAAAGGCTGCTCAGCAAGGAAGGCAAAACCACCATAAAAAAGCCAGACTACAGTTTGCAAGTGCACATGTGGACAAAGAGCTTACTTTTTTGAGAAATGTCCTCTGGTCTGATGAAACAAATATTTAACTTTGGCCATAATGACCATCGTTATGTTTGGAGGAATAAGGGTGGGGCTTGCAAGCCGAAGAACACCATCCCAACCATAAAGCATGGGGTGGCAGCATCATGTTGTGGGAGTACTTTGCTGCAGGAGGGACTCGTGCACTTCACAAAATAGATGGTATCATAAGGAAAATTATGTGGATATATTTAAGCAATACCTCAAGAGATCAGCCAAAATGTAAAGCTTGGTCGCTCTTCTAAATGGACAACGACCCTAAGCGTACTTCAAAGTTGTGGCAAAATAGCTTAAGGACAACAAAGTCAAGATATTGGAGTGGCCATCACAAAAGCCCTGACCTCAATCTAATAGAACATTTGTAAGCAGAACTGACAAAGCGTGTGCAAGCAAGGAGGTCTACAAACCTGACTCAGTTACACCAGTTCTGTCTGCAGGAATTCCAGCAACTTATTGTGAGAAGCTTGTGGAAGGATCCCCAAATAATTTGACCAAGTTAAGCAATTTATTTTCAATTCTATGGTTAACCGACTATCGACTATCCGTGAACGTCGCTATTATTTAGCTTGAAAAAATTAACTCTAGAGAAGAGAATATTCTAAATACCATTACTGTCAGAGATGCAACAATAGATGCAGAGTAGATACAACTCATTTCAGAGTATTTTAGCCGATGGAAGCACAATCTCCACGAAACACAACGGAAACTAATACTAACTATTTTGTTAAGTAAACTTCTTTTTAAGTTCTCAAGTAGCCTAATAATTAAAGTAAACAATTAGTAATAAAAAACAAAGAAAGAATTTACAAGCAACAGAAAAAATTAACAATAGAACAAAAGTCAAAATTAAGAAAAACTGTGCTTGATTTTTGACAGTATTTAAGTAAACGCTCAGAAATTGAAAAAGTAAAAGTTAAGCTTATGTAATTAAGCAATTCTAAACTCAGCAAAAAAAAGAAATGTCCTCAACTTTCAACTGCTTTTATTTTCAGGAAACTTTACTTGTAAATATTTGATCATAAAATTATTCAACAACAGTCAGTATCTGGTGTGGCCACAAGCTGCATTAAGTACTGCAGTGTATCTCCTCCTCATGGACTGCACCAGATTTGCCAGTTCTTGCTGTGAGATGTTACCCCACTCTTCCACCACAGCACTTGCAAGTTCCTGGACATTTCTGGGGGAATGGTCCTAGCCCTCACCCTCCAATCCAACAGGTCCCAGACGTGTTGAATGGGATTGAGATCCGGGCACTTCACTGGCCATGGCAGAACACTGACACTCCTGTCTTGCAGGAAATCATGCACAGAACGAGCAGTATGGCTGGTGATATTGTCATGCTGGAGGGTCATATCAGGATGAGCCTGCAGGAAGAGCACCATATGAGGGAGGAGGATATTTTCCCTGTAACACACAGCAGTGAGATTGCCTGCAATGTCATCAAGCTCAGTCTGATGATGCTGTGACACACCACCACAGACCATGACGGACCCTCCTCCTCCATCACAAATACTCCAGAGTACAGGCCTCGGTGTAACGCTCATTCTTTCGGCGATAAACGCGAGCCTGACCATCACCCCGTGTGAAACAAAACAGCAACTTGTCAGTGAAGATTACTTTTTATTAGTCCTGTCTGGTCCAGCGAAGTGGGGTTTGTGCCCATAGGCGACATTGTTGCCAGTGATGACTGGTTAGGAACTGCCTTAAAACAGGCCTACAAGTCCTCAGTCCAGCCTCTCTGCCTATTGCGGACAGTCTGAGCACCAATGGAGGGATAGTGTGTTCCTGGTGTAACTGGTTCCTGTCTCCCTGTAGTGCTGTCTTAGGCGACATCTACAGTCCTCATGCCTCCATGCAGCATGCCTAAGTTCACACAGATAAGCAGGGACACTTGGCACCTTTCTTTTGGTGTTTTTCAGAGTCAGTAGAAAGGTCTCTTTAGTGTTTTTATAACTGTGACCTTAATTGCCAACCGTCTGTAAGCTGTTAGTTTCCGTTCCACAGATGCATGTTCATTAATTGTTTATGGTTCATTGAACAAGCATGGAAAACATTGTTTAAATCCTTTACAATAAAGATCTGTACATTTTTTTGGATTGTTACAAAGTATCTTTAAAATGCAGTATCCTGAAAAAGGGACGTTTCTTTTTTGCTGAGTTTACTAGTTTTTTTTTTTGAGGGGGATAAAAAACCTTAAGAAAGTGTGGTGACTGTGGTATAAGCAGAGGAATTGACTTTGGCCTCAGGGTGTGCATTATTTTTCAGTAATTTAATGGGCCGGAGTCAATTATTCCTCACTTAAATCACAGCTTTTCACTGGATGATTATAATACAGTAGTACTTTTTAAATCTACTACAATGATCCAGCTAAGTGAGTACAGTGAGTGGGCCTTAACGGATTGTGTTTATATTCATTCCTCAACAAAATAGGCATTTTGACCAAATCTTTAAGTATATACATTATATGTGACAGTTTAGGCACATATCCATATTAACAATTGCGCTCTCAGAGCACACCCAAATAAAGAACACACACAGAAGCTGCCTGTCAGTCAAACAGCACAAGAGCACCAAAATAAAAAGTGATCTTTAAAGGTGCACTCAGCACTCAGTTGATATTCGAAGCCAACTGCCAAAACAAACACACCCCTCAATCCCTTCAATGCTCCTTTGGCAAATCTAGCTTCCATCGCTCTTCTAATTCATTTCCCTCTCGCTCTGCCCCCACCCCCCATCCTGCGCACATGCAAGAACAACCCCCTGTTGCTGATTGGCTGGAGTGAACCGATCTGATTTACTTTGTTTTTGTCTAGATTTTGTTTTCAGCCCAACTAAAGAACGGACAGCTAGCAGACTGTGAGAAGACATTTGCAGAATTTGACAAAACATTTATTGGATTACAATTACTGCACCTTTAAGATTCTTGTTATCTGTAAAGTTTCTCTCTCTACTCTTTAACCCGTTAATGAGATCGTTCAATGGTTGTCCTGTGATCGACACAAGAAAAACCCCCCGATTTATACAATCAATACTGCATTTCATGATAATAATCATACAGACTGAATGTTACCCTCAGTCACTATTTACACTTTATTTTCTAAACAATTAAAGTAAATGGTGACTGAAACTTACATTCTACCTGACATCTCAAAAACATACCTGAAGGAATAAAATCATCATCATCATCATCATCATCTTCTTCATCACTCTGTTGTTCTACTGCTGTGGTTTCATCATCATCTTCATCACTCTGTTGTTCCTCCATTGTGATTTCATCATCATCATCACTCTGTTGTTCTTCCATTGTGATTTCATCATCATCATCATCTTCATCACTCTGTAGTACCACAGCTGTTGTTTCTCCTCTCATCTTCATCAGGATCCTGCAGTCCAGCAGCTTCACTGAACACATCTTCACTGGTGTCTGCAGCATCTGCTGTTCATCATCATCTTCATCAGTCTGTTGTTCCTCTGTTGTGTTTTCTTCTTTTATCTCCTCCTGCTTCACTTCAATCTTCACTGGTGTCTGCAGCATCTGCTGTTCATCATCATCTTCATCAGTCTGTTGTTCCTCTGTTGTGTTTTCTTCTTTTATCTCCTCCTGCTTCACTTCAATCTTCACTGGTGTCTGCAGCATCTGCTGTTCTCCAGCATGAATCACATCCACCTGCTCTCTCATGATGAACATCTGAACACAAAAACATCATTATAATGAACTGACATTCATCAAACTCTAAAACATTGTTATATGATTTTACAAGAGAACAGCGCTGTTAAACAAAATAACGGTTTCTGAGATGGTATAAACAAATGTGTGTGCTTGGTTTCATATATATATATATATATATATATATATATATATATATATATATATATATATATATATACATATATACACACACACACACACACACACACACACACACATACAAACACTCACTATATGGCCAAAAATGTATGGACACCCCCTTCTAATTAAAGAGTTTGGTTACTCCGTTAATATCAGTGAAGACAAATCATAATTCTACTCCAACCAATGGTATTCTAGGGCTTTATGGCAACATTTTGGGGAAAGCCCTTTTCTATTTCAGAATGAAAATGCCCCTGTGCACAAAGCAAAGTCCATAAAGAAATGGTTTACTGTGTCTAAGGAGGAAGAAATTAACTAGCCTGCACAAAGACCAGACATGAACCCACTGAATTGGAATGCCAACAAAAAGCCAGGCCCCATCGCCCAAAGCAGTGTTGTCTATGGGAGAGAATAACTCCCTTTTGTAACTTTACGGACCTTTTACATGCACAAAGAGCTATATTACACACTAAAGGTAAAATCCCTCAAAACATAACAGAGCTTCTTTAAATAAAATAAATAAAAATGTACATGTTCAAATGTTCAGGTTTTTTGTGGATATATGAGTTAATTAGACACAATTTTACAGGTATTAATCTTTAATACAAGTATGTTTAAATGATAGTTTCGGGTTATTGTTACAGTGAGATTGCTCCTCACTGTTAGGAAAGCATGATGCTGTTATTAAAACACATTAAAGAGCAAAAACCTCTGACATTTCCAGCGGACATTATTTAATAATAGGATCAAACACGAGAATCTTAATTTAAAGTGCTTGAGTTTAGCCACAGACAGACAGAAAGTGTAAATAATCTACTGGTTCTTACCTGTTTTGTTGTTTTTCTCACCTCTTGTATGTGACCAGTAACAAAACAAACTACATCAGACGATAATGATCTTCTTTTAAAGTCTTTAAAACACCAAAGAGATAAAAACAACATGCACAGAAAAATCTAAATCTCTCAATATAAAACACAAAACACGAACCGATTTTAACGCTCGATGTTGTGGATCTCAGGTCTTCTTCTTCTTCTTGTGTTTTCTGCAACTTCTGGTGTATTTCCGCCTCCTGCTGGACTGGAGTGTTGATGCGTCGAAATAGTTGAAAAGCGGACTGAGAGAGAGGAGTTGAACATCCGGAAGGAAACTAACTCTTAAAGGGGCAGGATTAACATTTCCAATACCTTTATTTTTACAGCAAAATAGACTTATAGAAGATATTTAATAATAAAAACAAATATGATGATGCAAATCTAAGTGAACAAGTGATTCAATATACAATTTTCTACCCAATTTCACATGCCCAATTCCCTCTGCTCTTTAATTCCTCATGGTAGATCAATTACACGCCCCAATCCAGGTGATGAACCTCAGTTGCCCCCGCTTCTGAGAAAATCAACCACTGACGTCGGAACCAGTTTTGAAGTGGGAAGGCTGCAAACTGAGCTGATTGTGATGTCATCACACTATAATGTATAATATAGTTATTGTGAAGCCACTGTGCCACAATATTGCTATATCCAAACATTGACTTCACCTAATTTCAGTGAGTAAACATTTCTCATTTAATCACTGATTTTATATATGAAATTTGCATGTATATCCCTTCAACTCAAACATCCTACCCATGAAATTATTTAAAGCCCGAGCGACTCTTAAAACATTTTTGTTCTGGCAAATAAGATGCAAACTTGCCATAAATCTTCCACTCATTATTTCCACATGCAAATGAGCTTGTGATTTGCCGCAAATGTTTGCCAGAAGTTTGCAGCTCTTCACCTGTAGTGCTGAACCTGCAGCACACCTTTGGCAACAATGGACAATTAGCCAAAAAAATTGCCAAAATGCTCATTTTGCATGTGAAAATGATCATTGGTTTTAAAAAAACAGATGCATTGTTAAACCTCTACCACATAGTGTAACCATATGACAACATTTTCTTTGTGTTCATTTCCTTGCCGCTGTCTCTTATAAAATCTGGATATAAACGCTGATGTCTATAGTGATCAAAATAGAGTAAATCTCCTTTTGGAAGTAACTTGACTATTCAAATAACGATAGTATTGTTACGTCCCAAGGGACATTATATCATTATGATGGTGATATTTAAATGTTGTTTATTGTGTTTTGTGTCTCCCTGTCTCATCCTTTCCTTATTGTCACTTTCGCTCTCCATTAAGCTGGATAGTGAGATCCACCTGCTGTTGAAAGTTAAGGTGGTATATATATGTGTCATATATACCACCTTAACTTTCTGCATGGTCTACTCTGGAAAGCGCATCAGCAATCACATTCTCTGAGCCTTTAATATGACGGATGTTGAGGTCATACTCCTGAAAAATGAGCGCCCAATGCATGGTTTGAGTTAGAAATCTGTGATAGAAATATTAAGGGATTATGGTCTGTATAGATCACAAAATCAGCGTCACCAAGTTTTCTTGACTTTATAAGGCCCACAAAACTTAGCTTGGAAGACTGAACCAGCAACAAGATCACCTGGTTTAAATTCTCATTCAACACTATCAAAACGAGTCTTCACCTTGCACTGGGCTGTGGCCAAATGTACTTTAGTGACCTCCTAGGCCTTATGAAGTCATTCTCGTAAGGAGCTAACCTAGTCCAAAATAGACACGGGTGAGACGTTTTTAGCCAGCATATATTCGCTCAACATTTTCAATGGTCCTCCAACCATGTGACTAAACACGAGTTCGGCAGGACTAAATCCCACAGCATCCTGCACAGACTCTCGGGCAGCGAAGATGAGTAAAGGAAGACCGACATCCCAATCTCCTCCCGTCTCAACACAATAAGCATGAATAATGGACTTTAAGGTTTGGTGGAATCGCTCGAGCACACCTTGCAACTCAGGATGGTAAGCGCTCAACAACAGATGCGACCTCCTCAATGCCTCTAAAGTCTGTTTGATCTTTTTGGAAGTGAAGTTCGAACCATGATCCATTTGGATTTCTCTTGGCAACCCGAACATAGTACAAAAGTTTACCAGTTCTTTAATTACTGCTGGAGCTTTAATTGCTCATAACAGAACTGCTTCAGGGAACCTAGTTAAGGTGCACATGATCATTAATATGCACTGATACCCTGATTTAGACTTAGCAATGGTCCCACATTCTAGAATTAACCTTACAAATGGTTAATTCATTAATGGTACAAGTTGTAACGGGGCAACTGGAACCATTTCATTTGGTTTACCTGCTAGTTGACATACCGTACAAGATCTAAAGAACTCTGAAACAGATTATTTGAAACCAGGCCAGAAGAAATATCTAGAGACACGTTGAGATGATTTCCTGACACCCAAATGACCAGAGAGCACATGCTTGTGAGCTAATTTTAGGACTTGTGAATGGTAACCAGAGTGTAAGACAATTTGTCCTACGTCTTGTCTCTCCGAGTCAGAGAGCAGGGGATTCCATCTATGCATGAGTATGCCATCTTCACAGAAATAAGCTACTCTAGCCTCAGCCACATGTGTAATGTCCACTACAGCATTGATGCACCAGACTAAGGAAGGGTCTGCCTTTTGTGCGGCAGCCAGCTGTTCTCTTCCAACTTTAAGAAATAACTCTGGTTCCACTGACAACTTACCAGAGCCAGCAAGCACTTCAGCTTCTACAGTTAACTTACACACAAGAGGTTCAGATGGGATGCTTAAAAACATGTCAGAGAGGTCAACAACATCCAAACTTGCACTTTTACGTTTCCAAGCCTGACACTCAGAAATCTGAGATGCAGTAAAAACAGACACGCCTGTCTCTTCCACAGGAGGCAGACTTACTGTCTGAATAAACATTGTCTTTTGACACATGTGAAAACACACACGTCACATCTCGTGTCACAGTGTTTTTATTTGAAAGTGAAGCATTCGTCAGCCGGACTGATGGAAATACGTTTTGGAGTGTCAAGACAAACTCATCTGCCAACACAGCAGCATCCAGCAGCAAATGTACTTTTTTATTTTTATTTAGATGAATGAAGACACCTTCAGGCAGACAACTTTTGAAATCTTATAGCAAGAGCAATTCTTGTAACTGCTCAAAGGGAGTGGCCTTGCTGGAGAAACACCATTTTTTCAAACAGTGCTGTTTTCTCTCATGCAAACTCTACATACGTTTGTTTCACTGATTTCGAATGTGCTCGAAACTTTTGGCGGTACGCCTCGGGAACAAGTTCATATGCTCTGAGAACAGCGGGTTTGACTACATTATAATTGAAGCTCAATTGGTAATGATGTGCAAATCTCTTGAGCCTTACCTGAGAAACTGCATTGTAGCAGCAACGCTCACATATCCCTCGGCCATCTAAGCTTACCCGCCATGCAACGAAGTAAGCATCAACCTCGGACTCTCGAAAGGGAGGCATAAGCTTGATATACTTACTAATATCGAATTCACGATTTTCTCGCTCTACATTTGAGGTAACATGACTACAGCAGGTTTAGAGGGAGAAACAGTGACCAAGGAGGGCCTAGAGCGCTCCTCAGCTTGCAACTTTATACTGCAGAGTTTAATGTCTCTATCTGCTTCCGCCTCCACAACTCTTAATTTTAAGTGTACATTTTTGTTCTCCTTCTGTTTAATCAAGAGGTCTATCTCTTTTAAACTAATGGCTAATGCAGGTTCGAATAGCATATTCAATAGCATTTACACCAGAAAAAACTTCCTCAACAACCGCCTCCGCTGCAACTACGGGTCACTCTAACCCCTCACCATCTGATAGAATGACACTGCACACCAGCTGTTCAAAAAGAGACACTTTAATTACCCGTTTGGTCACTTCTCTCAGTACCTCTAAATTAAAGAAATCTGCAATCAAGAGCGGATTCTTTTTTCAACATTTATGAAAAACCTCTGTGGTGGGAGAAAGAGTAAACATTATCAAATCGAACTCAATTTCTATCACCATAGAGACTTCTCTCCCCACACAAGAGAGAAAACAGCGATAAACAGATGTTAAGAGAGAAAAGAGAAAATGTACTCACTGCATCAATTTGTTTCGGATGCAAGAGCCACCAATTGTCACGTTGTGGGCTTCAAAAAGAACAAGCACTCTCATTTATCCCGGACGAGCCCCCAATTGTTACAGCACACCTTCCTAGGAGTTTGGGAAGGTGGGTAACAAATGTTTTGGAGAGAATGCAAGAGTGATCCTGTCTCCAGGTCCCAGAGCAACCACAAATTACAACAACATGTGATATAACAAAAATATAACAAATTTATTAAAGAATTCAGTGGGATAAACAGATAAACTTCAGTTTGATAGTGAAACTTTGTAGTATGGCACTTTTCGTACCACTGTCTCAAGATGATTCGCTTATGGTTTTCCTCTTTTGTAAGTCGCTTTGGATATAAGCGTCTGCCAAATGAATAAATGTAAATGTAGTAGTTATCATGCAAAATTTAACAACTTGGGCAAACACTTTTGAGACAGCAAGAAGCTTTTGAGTAACAAATTAAGATAGCACTTCAGAAAAGGGAGTATAATTTCTTGTTTATTTCAATCACATTTGACATTTCATTACATCTCAAGTATTCAATAAACAAATTAATCTCCATTGTGATTGAATCAGTCAATGTGAGCCCACTTTGAACATTCTTAATAAAAGGAGATTGTTTTTTTTAAGCTTGTCATTCCAAATCTGGAGAAATGCGATCACTACCTCCTCTAAGTAGGTGCATTAGTTTTGTAGGCTGTTAATTTATTAACTAAAATATTTGGAAATATGTTAAAGAGAAAAAAGTTTCAGTACCAATGCACATACGCAATGTATGGTCTTGGAAAATGTCTCTAAGCGAATGGTTGTACGGATTTAGGTACATTTGCACCAGCTTGATAATAACTCTGCACATCAATGTGTTCATGTTGACTGATTTTGAAAAAAAAAATCAATTAAGGAGCGATTGGCTCCTATAGGGGGAAAAAAACAGGCGCCAAATTTATTTTTTTTCATTTTTAACTCCTTCCATTCCTTTTCGTCCCGCAGCTCGCTAACAGTGTAGTCTGTGGAGCATTCTTCGCAATTTTGTGATCACGTGCATTTTTTATGCTTGTTACTGTCACCGTGTTTTCTAACAGTCTCTTTTTTGAAATGGTTAGTTCCTGCAATGAACTCCGTTTTCCCCGCTATTTCTTTGATATAAACTTTTGTAATGTATCTCGGGAAATGTAATGCAAATTTTAAAATCAAAGGGAGTAAACTTTTACTGTCGCCAATGGCGACCTTGACAGAAATTACACTCACAAATAAATTTATTTGGTCACAAATGCGACCATTTTTAGTCGCAGTTTGGAGCCCTGCACAAGGATGATGATTTATCGACTTTATAGACATTACATTTTTATCGTCTGTTAATGCTGAACTTCTGTAAAGCTGCTTTGAAACGATGTGTGTTGTGAAAGGCGCTATACAAATAAAATTGACTTGACTTGATTTTGACTCACTGAACAACATAAAGGGTAGCTGGAGCTCCAGCTCACACCTACCGATGACGTAGAGCAAATGACAGTAAGGTGGTGTTGAGTAGCCGATAGGTTTTTTTTTTCCTAAAGGTTCACCCCAGTGAGCTGTTGTTACAAACTACCACAACGAATGCAAAAACAAATTTTTGGACATATTTTGTTAAATTATGTCACACCAGTTCATTCAATTAAATTCGTAGGAAGCATATTGAGGCCTTAAATGGGAATTCCCTCCCCATTTTCAGAAATGAATTTCAGGCCATGAGTGGTAAGGTTTCTCTCAAGTATGAATTCTCTTGTGTGTTTTCAGTTGATGTGACTGAGTGAATCTCTTTCCACAGTGTGAGCACTTGTATGGTTTCTCTCCAGTATGAATTCTCTCGTGTCTTTTCAGGTGTCCTGACCGAGTGAAACTCTTTCCACAGTGTGAGCACATGTAAGGTTTTTCTCCGGCATGAATTCTCTCATGTGGTTTCAGGTCTTGTGACCAAGTGAAACTCTTTCCACAATGTGAGCACTTGTAAGGTTTCTCTCCAGTATGAATTCTCTTGTGTGTTTTCAGGTGTTCTGACCGAGGGAAACTCTTTCCACAGTCTGAGCACTTGTAAGGGTTTTCTCCCGTATGAATTCTCTCGTGTGTTTTTAGGTGTTCTGAGCGAGCGAAGCTCTTTCCACAGTGTGAGCACTTGTATGGTTTCTCTCCAGTATGAATTATTTGGTGCTGTTTCAAGACGCCGGCTGTAATAAAGAAATTCCCACATTCAAAGCACATATGAGACCCCAGACCGGTATGTATTTTCTGGTGCTCTTTAAAATAGGACAGGTGTTTAAAACTCTTTTCACACAATGAACACTTGTAACGCTTCTCATTTGTATGAGTTTTTAGATGTTGTTTTAGGTACTGTGCCAGAACAAATGTTTTACCACACTTATCACATTCAAATGACTTTTCTACAGAGTGACAGAGATGATTCTTGAGACTGGTTGCATATGCAAAACTTCTTCCACACTGATGGCACGTGTAAGGTTTCTCTCCAGTATGAACTCTCATGTGATTACTAAGATTGCCTTTACTTGTGAAACATGTTCCACACTGAGAGCAGGTGAAAGATTTCTTGGCTGTTCTTTGAGACTTTTTAGGTGAGAAATTGTCTTCTGTCTCTGAGCCGCTTAAAGATTTTTCTCCAGCTATAAAATCATGCTGTTCCTCCTCCACTTCCTGCAGCTCTTCACATTCTTCTCTCACTTTCATCAGCTCTACAATAAACACAATAAGTTGACAAAAATCAATTCAATAGGGACACATTTAAATTATTTGTTTAACCCTTTAATTACAGAACACGACAAGTGTCCAGTATATATTTGTGATTTTGGCTATGCAAAAGTTTTATATTCATACAGGGTTCCTTCAGGTTTTTTAAAACCAACTACAGAATATTTAGGATAAAACTGAAGAGAACACAATATGCCAATATGTTCTCTAAATGTAAATGTCTAGGAAGCACAAGAAGAGTAATATTTTTAGCAACACTTCAAAGTTTAAAAATGCAACTTTCAATAGATCTACATTAATTTTTAACTAATAAAAAAGTATATTAAGGCTTGCATTCCTCTGCTCCCAACCACCAGAATGTGGAAATAACTTTCACCTTCTGATCAGAAACATTGTATCAGCTATATTCCTTTACTACAGTGTTTCCCAAAATGGGGGTATGCGAGGTGTCAATGGGGGTACAAAAATAAAGTTCTGAGATTTACCGTTCTTTTAATTTCATCAGTCTAAAATAACATTGAAATCCAATTCATGTATGTCTCACTGGAAAAAAAATATTTTGTGTGCCCACTAGTGTAGAAACACCAAAATGTTTGTGTCATTAAGGTCAGATAAATATGCAATGAAATAGGGTATCTTGTCACTCACATTTGCTTGCACACTAGAAACCTCTTTTTACATTGTTGCATGATGTTTTTTCAGCAAATGAGCTCAGCCTTGCTAAGTGTCAAATTTGACATATAAAAGCACCTTGAGCTGACCGCACAATTGCACAGATAATTACCCACGATGCACAAAGTCGGCCAGCAATGCCATACCTGCAATGATGTGCAATTCCAGGCACAGAACCGAACGATATTCTTGCACACCGCTACGTAATGAACGTACGTATCTAGTATACCCATCTCAATTGTTAAGCCATTTATTCAATATGTTTATGAATCATATAACATGTTTAATATAAGGGAGTTATTTTACGAAGATAATTGTGTTAAATATACATATTTTCAAAATACCTTGTGTGAATGTTATCTATGCGTTAGAGGGGGTAGGCCAAAGGATGTTGAATGTTTGGAGGGGTACACTACTGCAAACTCTACTTCACTGCTGTGTCACTTACTGACAGATGAAGCAGCATATACCGCCACCTACTCTCTAGTGTTAAATGAATATTAAGGTATCTAATCTAAGCCGTGTAGCACTGAAATTAGGGGGAGAAGAAATGCATTACAGTTTAAGGGCATTTCACACCTTACTCTTTTGGAGCCTTTGTTTCAGAACCTGGTGCATTTTCTCCCTTGGTTCGGTTTGTTTAGGCATATATGAACATGGCAAATGCACTCAGATATGCACCAAAACAATTGGTCCGAGACCACCTGAATGAGGTGGTCTCGGACCGATTGCAAACGAACTTGAGCGGTTTGCGTGTGATGAGAAAGTAATCCGATCCAACGGACCGATGAACCAAACAATATTCCCATAAAAACCATGAGCATACCTGATGGACCTTTGGAGAGACATTTGTAGGTTAGCACCTCACAGTAATTCATCATCAAATCCCATAAATACCCTAGATGTTACATGTTTAAAGTAGGAAATGTTTTATGATTCCTGAGGTAATTTTAGTATGATCGCTTCTCTTGGGTACCCTGATGTGTACCAGTGGTCAGTGTTATCTTTTGGAACCACCTGCAGCCTGTGCTGCACCACGTTTGCTCCACAAAAGCATGTTGCAGACCATAGCCAACCTGATAGCAATATTTGTGCATCAATAGAAGCAGTGCTCTATTGATGCACAAATATTGCTATGTGGATAATAGATAATTGGTTAGATAATTTTTTGATTTTAGATAATTGTTTAAAACGTTCCCTTCTCTTGATACTGCCAGGATATTAGTAGATGACATGCAACATCTGCTTGCCAATGGTGGATTTGAACTGCCCCAGTGGGCTAGCAACACTCCACAACTGATAAATCACCTGCCACAGGAGATTAGATCAGAAGGCTGTGAGCTTTGGATTAATCTGGACAGATCAGATCCTCAAGAGTGCACACTGGGACTTAGATGGCTGTGCAGATCTGACATGCTTGGCTACAAACACAGTCACATAAAAAAAGCTGAACCTACTATGCGGAACATATAATCGCATTCTCTCCAGCCAGTATGATTCATTAGGATTTAGAATTTCCTTCACCACTAGAGCTAAAATCATAGTTCAAAAGCTTTGGGACAAAAAGAGTGTGTGGGATGATCCTGAATTACCAGTTGATCTCCGACATGCATGACTCACCTGGTGTTACGTCCCAGGACATATTTGTTGGTTCCTTCCATTGTCAACATATTTTGTTGACTTACATCTATAGATGAAAGTCATTAATTAATGCAGTTGGAGATTTTGTCCACTTTGTGTTGTGGTTTTCCTGTTTTGTTTCTCTCTATCTCTCTCTTCCTCTGGCCTTCATGCAGGGTGATTAACATCAGGTGTCTGCAATAATGATTACCAATCACTCCCCTGTCTGGATTGGTTGGTGAGGAGAGGAAAAACAGGATAAATCCCAAGCAGATTTTCACTGCAATGGAACTTCCCTTTTACCCCATCCCAGACAGTTGTGTTTGATGTATTGCTGCTACATAGTGTTGTTGTGGTCGTCATCATCTATTGTTGTAAATAGTGAGTTGAAGGTAACTGTTGTTGAAGTTAATCTTAATCATTGTGTGATGTATTTGATGTATTGCTACTACATAGTGTTGTTGTGGCTGTCATCTACAATTGTAAATAGTGAGTTGAAGGTAACAATTGGGGGCTCGTCCGGGATAGTTTCTGTTGCTGGTCCTCCTTGTTTGTGGTCCAAACCCTCTGTGTACGAACCCAGTCTTTTGATTGGTTCTGTATCTCTCTCTCTATCAATTCTGTGTCCAAACCCATCTTGATATTGAGAGACACGGGAGCAGCACAGTTGCTCATTCTTGAAAGTATTTTGCTTTTTTTCAGACTCCTCCACTGGCATCAATGTGTTAATTCAAGGTGCTGACTTGAGCTGTGTCAGAGTGCTTTTACACAATGTATATGTGAAGTCTGATGTCATCTCCGGTCCATGTAAGCTAGGTGTGTGCTCTGTTACCGGTAGATAGTGTGAGTGAGTTGAAGGTAACATGTTGACGTTAACCTTAATCATTGTGTAAATATTGTAAATACTAGTTAAGTGCGGAAGTTGTAGGGAGGTGGGTGCCATTGATGTGCCATGGATTCTGAGAGGATGGCAAGCTGCTCGTTCTATTCAACAGCAATGCATTGAGTGTCGCAGATGCTGTGACAACCCAGATACCCCAAAGATGGCAGACTTACCCCCTTCCAGTCGACGACTCTTCCAACCTTCCTTTTACTCCACAGGCATGGATTGTTTCAGCCCATTTACTACCAAAATAGGTAGACGGAATGAAAAATGCTGGGGCATCATTTACAAGTGTTTGACTACTAAAACAGTTTACGTTGACCTTCTGTCTCATGCTGATTCAGACTCTTTCCTTATGTCCCTCCGACAATTCATTGCTTGGAGAGGGAAACCTCATGAGTTACACTCTGAGGGTGGAGACAGTGAGCTTAAAGAAGCTTTGAAAAATCTTAACCCCTACTTGCAAGCAAAGCTTGCTAAACAGCAGATTGAGTTCCACTACAATCCTCCTAGTTCTCCTCACTTTGGTGGATCCTGGGAGAGAGAAATCCGTTCTGTTAAAACATCTCTGTATGCCAACCTTGGTGCCCAAACAGATACAGAAGAGGTGCTCAGGACTGTTTTAATTGAAATAGAAGGAATCCTAAACTCAAAGCCACTAGGATGAGTATCTTCAGATGTAGCAGATCCAGACCCAGTAACCCCTAACTCTCTAATAAATGGGTCAGCTGGATTCTGCCTTGCCACAGATAGTCTATCCTGAATCTGAACTGTTAACCGCAAAAGATGGAGGCACAGTCAAGTAATAGCAGATCAGTTCTGGAACCACTTTCTGCATAACTACTTGATTAGGCAGTCAGTTGCTTACCTATAACTAAGACCCATTATATGCGAAGGACCCAGTAGTGATGATGCAATTCTGTTGTACATCATGTGCCATTTCTCTTGATACTGTAGATATTTCCAGTTCATCAAAGATGTTCTTTGCAAATGTTGTTAATTGGTAACGTGTGCGTGCATCAAATAGTTTACATATTTGATACATTTATAGCCTTTATACATTTATAGTTAAGATTTGTCTTAAGTTGTACTCATTGCATACTATGTTTATGTTGCTATCTGTTAGCTAATTCTATATAGTTACAAAAATATATTTCAAGTATTGTTATACTATATATTGTTTGTGTATTAAGACTTTAATAAAACAAAACAAAAGGGGAGTGCATTTCTTCTTGCACTGACTGACAGTATGACAAACTGATGTCATTGCCATGGTACCAGATATATTTCAGCTTATTTACTGAAAGATGAGAATGAGAAGTATCATCAAATCAATGTGCAGCACAACAAAATTGTTTCTATTCTCTGCAAACAATAGCAGAGACAATAGCAAGAAATTGCATGAAAACAATCATTGAGCCTACCAGGCTGAAACCAGGACATAAAAAATATAAATGCAAATGTCACAAATTATGTAAACACATTGAACGCATACCAACTTGAGTGCTTAAACATTCAGCTCTTCTTCTTGTGTTTTCTGATGGTTTGCACATAGTTTAAATGTATTTGGCTAAGGTGTATGTAAACTTCTGAATTCAACTGTCGAAAAACAGTGCAGATGCATGTGTAGAATAACCAAATATTTTGGTATTCCTATAGTGTTGTGTCACCGAATGTTGACTTTCCATGCACATTGCTATTAGCTAGCTTGAAAAAATTTACTCTAGAGAAGAGAATATTTTAAATACCATTACTGTCAGAGATGCAACAATAGATGCAGAGTAGATACAACTCATTTCAGAGTATTTTAGCCGATGGAAGCACAATCTCCACGAAACACAACGGAAACTAATACTAACTATTTTGTTAAGTAAACTTCTTTTTACGTTCTCAAGTAGCCTAATAATTAAAGTAAACAATCAGTAATAAAGAACAAAGAAATTACAAGCAACAGAACAAATAAAAACAACAGAACAAAAGTCAAAATTAAGAAAAATACTGTCAAAGATCAAGCACAGTTTTAGTAAACACTCAGAAATTGAAAAAGTAAAAGTTAAGCTTAAGTAATTAAGCAATTCTAAACTCAGCAAAAAAAAAAGAAACGTCCTCAACTTTCAACTGCTTTTATTTTCAGGAAACTTTACTTATGTTAAATATTTGTATGAACATACAATTATTCAACAACAGTCAGTATCTGGTGTGGCCACCAGCTGCATTAATTACTGCAGTGCATCTCCTCCTCATGGACTGCACCAGATTTGCCAGTTCTTGCTGCGAGATGTTACCCCACTCTTCCACCACAGCACTTGCAAGTTCCTTGACATTTCTGGGGGAAATGGTCCTAGACCTCACCCTCCAATCCAACAGGTCCCAGACGTGCTCAATGGGATTGAGATCCGTGCTCTTCGCTGGCCATGGCAGAACACTGACACTCCTGTCTTACAGGAAATCATGCACAGAACGAGCAGTATGGCTGGTGGCATTGTCATGCTGGAGGGTCATGTCAGGATGAGCCTGCAGGAAGGGAACCACATGAGGGAGGAGGATGTCTTCCTTGTGATGCACAGCAGGATATTGCCTGCAATGACAACAAGCTCAGTCCGATGATGCTGTGACACACCACCCCAGACCATGACGGGACCCTCCACCTCCAAATTGATCCCATTCCACAGTAGAGGCCTCAGTATAACCCTCATTCCTTTGATTGTAAATGTGACTCTGACCATCACCCCTGGTGAGACAAAATTGCGACTCGTCAGTGAAGAGCACTTTTTGCCAGCCCCCTCTGGTCCAGCGAAGGTGGGTTTGTGCCCATAGGTGATGTTGTTGGTGGTGATGTCTGGTTAGGACCTGCCTTACAACAGGCCTACAAGTCCTCAGTCCAGCCTCTCTCGGCCTACTGCGTACAGTCTGAGCACTGATGGAGGGATTGCGCATTCTTGGTGTAACTGTGATATTCAGATGTACCGATCCTGTGCAAGTGTTATTACACGTTGTCTGCCAATGCGAGGATGATCAGCTGTCCTTCCTGTCTCCCTGTAGCGCTGTCTTAGGCATCTCACATTACAGATATTGCAATTTATTGCCCTGGCCACAACTGTAGTCTTCATGCCTAAGGCACGTTCACGCAGATGAGCAGGGACCCTTGGTATCTTTCTTTTGGTGTTTTTCAGAGTCAGTAGAAAGATCTCTTTAGTGTTTTTATAACTGTGACCTTAATTGCCTACCATCTGTAAGCTGTTAGTGTCTTAACATCTGTTCCACAGATGCATGTTCATTAATTGTTTAAGGTTCATTGAACAAGCATGGAAAACATTGTTTAAATCCTTTACAATAAAGATCTGTACATTTATTTTGATTTTTACAAAATTATCTTTAAAATACAGTGTCCTGAAAAGGGGACGTTTATTTTTTTGCTGAGTTTACTATTATTTTGGGGGGATAGCAACCTGAAGAATGTTCCGAGGTGTGGTGACTATGGTATAAGCAGTGGAATTGACTTTGGCCTCAGGCCAAATATACATACATTTCACAGTTTAGGCACATATCCATATTACCAATAGTGCTCTCAGAGCACACACAGAAGGTGCTTGTCAGTCAAACTGCACGTGAGCACTGAAATAAAGTCATCATTAACATTCCTGAGAAACTGTGGATATTCGAACTCAGCTGCCAAAACAAAAACACCCCTCCCATTCAGTGCTCCTTTGGAAGCTCCATTCCTCCAAATTCATGCACACGAGGCGGTTTTACGCACACCAGCTCCAGACACTCACATCTCTCCTGCTACTAAATCTAACATCACAAAAACAGCATATATGGGTTCTGTGAAACTTAGCCTAATTTTTACGATTACAGCCCCATTGACTCCCTGTGCCAATGTATTGATGAAGTAAACAGTTGGATGTGCCAAAACTTTCTTCAGTTAAACAAAGAAAAAACTGAAGTCATTGCGTTTGGAAACAAAGATGAAGTTCTCAAGGTGAATGCATACCTTGACGCTAGGGGTCAAACAACTAAAAATCAAGTCAGGAATCTTGGTGTGTCTCTAGAGTCAGACCTTAGTTTCAGTAGTCACGTCAAAGCAATAACTAAATCAGCATACTATCATCTGAAAAATATTGCAAGAATTAGATGCTTTGTTTCCAGTCAAGACCTAGAGAAACTTGTGCATGCTTTCATCACCAGCAGGGTGGATTATTGTAATGGACTCCTCACGGGCCTTCCCAAGAAGACCATAAGACAGCTGCAGCTCATACAGAACGCTGCTGCCAGAATTCTGAGCAAAACCAGAAAATATGAACATATCACACCAGTCCTCAGGTCTTTACACTGGCTCCCAGTTACATTTAGGATTGATTTTAAAGTATTATTACTGGTATATAAATCACTCAATGGGCTAGGACCTCAATATACTGCAGATATGCTCACTGAATATAAACCCAACAGATCACTCAGATCATTAGAATCACATCAGCTAGAAATACCAAGGGTTCACTCTAAGCAAGGAGAGTCTGCTTTTAGCTATTATGCCAGCCGCAGCTGGAACCAGGTTCCAGAAGAGATCAGATGTGCTCCTACAGTAGTCACATTCAAATCCAGACTCAAAACATATCTGTTTAGCTGTGCATTTACTGAATGAGCACTGTGCCACTGTGTGTCCGACTGTTTGTACTGTATTTTATTAGATTTTTTTTTTTTATTCTAAATTGTTTTAATTATTCTTATTTTATTATTCTTATTTCTTTTTTTTCTTTTTAATTTCTACTATGTAAAGCACTTTGAATTACCATTGTGTATGAAATGTGCTATATAAATAAACTTGCCTTGCCTTGCCTAATTTATGTTACCCACCTATCGAGAAGAAAAAGAGCAACTTCTGCATTCATCTTCAAGCCTTTTACTCTCGGAGGTCTCTCCACTGCTGAAAAGCCTCACTGATGTTGACGTGGCTCCTAGCCCTCGACTTATAATCCCTCTTGGTCTGTTTTTCAGCTATTTGGAGGACTCCTTGGAGTTTAGAAAGTTCGCATCATCCAGATTTGCCATCACTCTTCTAATTAATTTCCCTCTCGCTCTGCCCCCACCCCCCATCCTGTGCACATGCAAGAACAACCCCCTGTTGCTGATTGGCTGGAGTAGTGTTGTGTGGGCCCATCTGATCCACTTTGTTTTGGTCCCATTTACAGAGCCCATTTACAAACACTAGATTTTATTTCAGCCCACCCAAAGAACCGACAGCTAGCAGACTGTGAGGAGATTTTTGCAGAATTTGAACAAAAAGTGTATTAGATTACAATTACTGCACCTTTAAAAGTTAATGAGATCATCCTATGGTTGTCCTGTGATCGACACAAGGAAACACCCCTGATTTATACAATCAATACTGCATTTCATGGTATCAATCATTTAGATTTAATGTTAAATTAAATCTAAATCATCATTCACTTTTAAAAAAAATTCTAAACAATTAAAGTAAATGGTGACACCTCAAAAACATACCTGAAGGAATAAAATCATCATCATCTTCATCGCTCTGTTGTTCCTCTGCTGTGGTTTCATAATCATCATCTTCATCATTCTGTTGTTCCTCCATTGTGGTTTCATCATCATCTTCATCACTCTGTTGTTCCTCCATTGTGGTTTCATCATCATCTTCATCACTCTGTTGTTCCACTGCTGTGGTTTCTCCTCTCATCTTCATCAGGTTCCTGCAGTCCAGCAGCTTCACTGAACACATCTTAACTGGTGTCTGGAGCATCTGCTGTCCATCATCATCTTCATCGCTCTGTTTTTCCTCTGTTGTGTTTTCATCATCATCAGTCTGTTGTTCTTCTGTGTTTTCTTCTTTTATCTCCTCCTGCTTCACTTCAATCTTCATTGGTGTCTCCAGCATCTGCTGTTCATCATCATCTTCATCACTCTGTTGTTCTTCTGTTGTGTTTTCATCATCATCAGTCTGTTGTTCTTTTATGTTTTCTTCTTTTATCTCCATCAAGTTCCTGCAGTCCAGCAGCTTCACTGAACACATCTTCACTGGTGTCTGCAGCATCTGCTGTTCATCATCTTCATCAATCTGTTGTTCCTCTGTTGTGTTTTCTTCTTTTATCTCCTCCTGCTTCACTTCAATCTTCACTGGTGTCTGCAGCATCTGCTGATCTCCAGCATGAATCACATCCACCTGCTCTCTCATGATGGACATCTGAACACAAAAACATCATCATTATAATGGACTGACATTCATCAAACTCCAAAACATTATTTTATATGATTATGCACAAAAACAGGTTAAACAAATTACATTTATTTTGGTGGACAACTAGAATGAGTTTACATGCTTTAATGTTCAAAAAACATTATTTTTCTCATACTTCACATATTTCTCTTACCTTCACAGAGGTAAGTTTGACTTTTGTAGCTTTCTTACAAGTACACTGTCAATATTGTGACCTGACAAAGATTCGAGTAAAAGACACGTAGTGCATCTAAATTAGTCATCTTTAGCTGGAATGGGCGTAGCCGAACATTTTTCACCCGAGATATGAACGAAGAACAGAGACTTACTCACTGTTAGTCAACTATAGTCGCAAGTTTACGATATTAATGTAATTACTTAAATATATATTTTTGGGGGGCACCCGAAAATGGCTCCAGGGCTGAGAAAGTATGTTATAAGTAACATTGCTAACACTGTTCAACATTATAAATAAATACTAAACCGTAATAATACGCCTTTAAAATATACATTTACCAGCAAGGAGACTGTCTGAAGATTTTGTTGCACATTAGGTTTTTGCAGACAGACAATGATCTCAGGATCAATGATGGCCAGAGTGATCGCCATGGAAGATGCCTTTCACGATGTCAAGATGATATTTGGCTCATTTTCCCATTAATGTATTAAATTATTATTATTATTAGGATATTATTATCATCAAATTAATATTACAAATAATTTGCCTGTAGACACACGCTTCTATAAACTCACTTTATTATATTATTAAGAACAGATGCCAGATATATACCTCGTGAAAGAGGGAACAAAAGTAATTTATTCACACACATGATGTATTTTCCCAGACACCGAAATACCCGACCGGTCGAGAATGCACAGATGAAACAGATTATTTGCCATAGATGTTGACAACTGTTCAAAATGTTGAACAGCACATATTTTAGTTGCACTTATTTGTTTCCAGATTCATTTTAATTTTTTAGTTAAAATAAGTTAAAAGTTTGAAATGTGTCTTGCTTTATTGTGTAGGCTTACCCCTAACCATGCTTAACAAAAATTACCCCATAGTACCACCTAGCGTTCAACCAGCGGTAATACCAGTGCTCGTTGTTTCCTGTGGAAGTTTTTGAATTTTTTTGCGACCAACTGACCAATCCAAACTGGGTCGATCAAGACTGATTCTATCGACTAACGTTTGGTCGACTATCAAGGATACTTTACGGAAGAAATGGCTGGACTACAGCCTGTTTCTTGTAGTTCTTGAGCAGTGTTGTCTGTGGGTGAGAATAACTCACTTTTGTAAATTTACTGACCTTTTACATGCACAAAGAGCTATATTACACACTAAAGGAAAGGTAAAATCCCCCAAAACTTAATAGGGCCTCTTTAATTTAAATAAATAAAATGTACATGTTTTTTTCGAGTTAATTAGACAATTTTACAGGTATTAACTATTAATTATCTTTAATACAAGTACGTTTAAATGTCAGTTGCGTGTTATTGTTACAGTAAGATTGCGCCTCACTGTTAGGAAAGCATGATGCTGTTATTAAAACAAATTAAAGAGCAAAAACCTCTGACATTTCCAGCGGACATTATTTAATAATAGGATCAAACACGAGAATCTTAATTTAAAGTGCTTGAGTTTAGCCACAGACAGACAGAAAGTGTAAATAATCTACTGGTTCTCAACGGTTTTGTTGTTTTTCTCACCTCTTGCATGTGACCAGTAACAAAACAAACTACATCAGACGATAATGATCTTCTTTTAAAGTCATTAAAACACCAAAGAGATTAAAAACAACATGCACAGAAAAATGTAAATCTCTCAATGTAAAACACAAAACACGAACCAATTTTAACGGTCAAACGGTGTTGTGGATCTCAGGTCTTCTTCTTCTTCTTGTGTTTTCTGCAACTTCTGGTGAATTTCCGCCTCCTGCTGGACTGGAGTGTTGATGCGTCGAAATAGTTGAAAAGCGGACTGAGAGAGGAGTTGAACATCCGGAAGGAAACTAAAGGGGCAGGATTAACATTTCCAATACCTTTATTTTTACAGCAAAATAGACTTATAGCAGATATTTAATAATAAAACAATGATTTTTTTCTCAATTTATTGTGATTTTGGCATGCCCAATTCCCAATGCTCTTTAATTCCTTATGGTGGCACAATTACACGCCTCAATCCGGGTGATGAACCTCAGTTGCCTCCGCTTCTGAGATAATCAGCCACCGGCGCCAGAACCAGTTTTGAAGTGGGAAGGCCGCAAACTGAGCTGGCTGAACCTGCTCCGCCGGGGTGTCCGGAGGGATGCACTTACGTACCCAAATCTTCTCCACAAATACATTTGAGACAGAAAGATGTTAACACAAATTAATATAACACTTCAGAAAAGGGTACATAATTTCTTGTTCATTTCAATCACATTTGACATTTCATTACATTCTATACACAAATTAATCTCCATTGTGATTGAATCAGTGTGAGCCCATTTTGAACATATTTAATAAAAGTTTTATGCTGTATGTAGTGCCTGACAGATATATCGGTCCGCCGATATCATCTATATAATTACCGATATATTGGTATCTGCATATATGTTTACCGATATGCGCAGATATTAATATTTTTTTAGAACATATAATGCTG
Organism: Moxostoma hubbsi; assembly: GCA_032164185.1. NCBI lineage: Eukaryota > Metazoa > Chordata > Actinopteri > Cypriniformes > Catostomidae > Moxostoma > Moxostoma hubbsi. The sequence goes on from JAVLUX010000001.1 coordinate 45,051,732, forward strand.
AAAACAATGCTTTAGAATTGGTGTCATAACGTAGTTTGTCCAGCAGAGCGCGCTCTGACTCCATTGTTTACAGAGCTGACTCGGAGTTGATGGTGGCTCTGTAGACAGGGTGCAGATAAGTGGTGTGGAGTTCACCGGTGTCTTCTCGGTAAATTGCTACCTAATTTGTGAAATGGAAAGTTAATAAACAATGACCCCATCATTTTATATAACTAATATAATGTTAACTCTGTCCCTGACAACCATGTCACTCATGTTTATCACATCTGTTGGCTGTGTTAGGCAGCTATAGTTTGTTAGTGCGGTCAGTAATGAAAGGTAAACATCAAGAGCATCTTTTTGCAGCTCAGCAGACAACAGTGCGGTGGTGGATTGTGTCTGTTGAGTGTTGATTTCATGCTATGCTGTTACCTAGTTGGTGAGACACAATGTTGGAAAGTATATAAAGTCCATCTTTTGCTCTCAGTGGAACGAACTTATAGCTAACTAGCTAACCACTTTCATACCTTGTGTGGAATCTTTTTATCCAGTTAAATATAAATGAATCAATGTAAATATAGCCATTTTGTTCTACAATTATTTCTTCTGTTCAAGCATGCCTCTTACCAAGTTTGTTTGAGGCCCCCTCAAAATGGAATGTGGTAAACTGTTCACAAATGGTAAACTGAGTCTCCTGTTCACTTCTTAAAAAACAACTGGAGACACAGAACAAAATGTATAGTGTGTTTTGGTCAAGCCTTGGCGGATTATGTCTATATAGGCTTGTTTGAACGCAAACGCTTCAGTTACTCTGCAGACTAACTTGGCTGTATTATCTCTGATAATAAAGTCTATCTTCTGGCATCAAAAACCCAAGTCTTCATGAGTGACATTTCACAAAGGTGGCAGAAGCCACAACACTTGTCAGCGTGTAAACATGTATTCACCAAACTGTATTGTTCAGGATTGACAGTTTGGTACCCCCTTCAACCAAACAATTTCAGTCCTAGCATTTATAAAATGTAATAGTGGAGTGGTGGTGGCGTAGTGGGCTAAAGCACATAACGGGTAATCAGAAGGTTGTCGGTTCGATCCCCACAGACACCACCACTGTGTCCTTGAGCAAGGCACTTAACTCCAGGTTGCGCCGGGGGGGGGGGGGGAGATTGTCCCTGTAATAAGTGCACTGTAAGTTGCTTTGGATAAAATCATCTGCCAAATGCATAAATGTAATATTTAAAAGTCTGGAAAATGTTGGATTCTTTCCCTCATTACAAGAAATCTCTCAGTGTCAGGGGTTCCAGATGTCAAAGTTTAAAGTTTATTCAGCAAACCAACAAACCAGAGATGTCAGCTGAGATCTGACTCTCTTGGTCCAAAACCTCATCTTTTACACAGTTTGTAATCTGGCATTACCTCATGTCTAAGCCCCATCAATATTTTTTTAACCAATGGATGATAATACCACCATTATCTCACAGAGCCTTTTGATATCTTTTTAAAGGTAGAAACCTGGCTTTAGTCTATCTTTTTAATTAAAGTGGTAAATCAAACATGACAGTCTGAGCATAATAAGGTCACTGGTTGTTTTTACGCTTGATCTTCAGCTGTGTTTGTCAAGGTCCATAGCATCATTATTTTGTTACAGCTGGGTGATCTGTGTGGTTTTTGCAGCATCAACACTTTTAGTAACATCATATGCTCTCTCTCCCGGGTCACACAAAGTCCAGTAACCTCATATAAGTACATTGATATAAAAATATACTATAAGATAGAGAAATATACTATAAGAGCCACTTAAAAGTATGTTTTCTCTCTCCCTCAAAAATGTAAATGAGTGTAAATGCCCAAACCATCATTAAGTATATGTCGAAAGGACTAAAGCCTGTCAACCAAAACATGAGCTTATTGATGTCATTAAGTGAGTCTAGGGAGCACATGAAAAAGTTGAAAAATGTAACTTTCGACAAGTCTCCATTACTTTTTAACTCATATTATAAAAGTATATTAAGGCTTGCATACCTCTGCTCCCAACCACCAGAATGTGGAAATAACTTTTACCTTCTGATCAGAAACATTATATCAGCTATATTCCTCTACTACAGTGTTTCTCAAACTGGGGTACGTGTACCCCTGGGGGTATGTGAGGTGACAATGGGGGTACAAAAATAAAGTTCTAAGATTTACCGTTCTTTTAATTTCATTAGTCTAAAATAACATTCAAACCCAGTTCATGTATTTCTCACTGGAAAAAAATATTTAAATGGTCAGCAATTGACTTATACGTATTTATTTTTCTTTATTTTTTCAGTGTTCATTTCTAGAATTTGACAGTGTATAATAATAATGTAAAATATTCTTTGATAAAATATTGGTTTAAGAAAGCAGCCTGAGTACCTTTGCATAGTCAAGTCAGTGCAAAATTGGAGCACAATCCACATAGAAAAGGTCTGTTTTCATTCCAGCTCAAATATTATCTATACCGGCCACAATATCTGTAATCTGTGAATTTCCCCCCCTCTAAAATTAGTATCGGTCTCAAAAATCCCATAATCGGTCGTGCTCAAACTTTAAGCTCCTCTTTACAAATCTGAGGAAATGCAGTCACCTCTATATTGGTGCATTATTTTTTGTTTTTTGAAACATACCATTTTTCAAATTGAAATAATTTTTTTCATTTCATAGGAAGTATATCCAGACCTTAAGGGGGGAATTTCCACCCCATTTTCAGAAATGAATTTCAGGCCCTCTCTCCAGTATGGATTCTCTCATGTCTTTTCAGATTTTGTGACAGAGTGAAACACTTTTCACAGTGTGAGCACTTGTATGGTTTCTCTCCAGTATGAATTCTCTCGTGTGTTTCCAGGTCTTTTGGCCGAGTGAAACTCTTTCCACAGTGTGAGCACTTGTAAGGTTTTTCTCCGGTGTGAATTATCTTGTGTCTTTTCAGGTTTACTGACTGAGTGAAACTCTTTCCACAGTGTGAGCACTTGAATGGTTTTTCTCCAGTATGAATTCTCTCGTGTGTTTTCAGGTCTTGTGACCGAGTGAAACTCTTACCACAGTGTGAGCATTTGTACAGTTTCTCTCCAGTATGGATTTTCTCGTGTGTTTTCAGGTGTTCTGACCGAGTGAAACTCTTTCCACAGTGTGAGCACTTGTAAGGTTTCTCTCCTGTATGAATTCTCTTGTGTATTTTCAGGTTTACTGACTGAGTGAAACTCTTTCCACAGTGTGAGCACTTGAATGGTTTTTCACCAGTATGAATTCTCTCATGTGTTGTCAAGGCTTGTGACCGAGTGAATCCCTTTTCACAGTGTGAGCACTTGTAAGGTTTTTCTCTGGTATGAATTACCTCGTGTCTTTTCAGGTTTACTGACTGAGCGAAACTCTTTCCACAGTGTGCGCATTTGTAAGGTTTTTCTCTGGTATGAATTACCTCGTGTCTTTTCAGGTTTACGGACTGAGTAAAACTCTTTTCACAGTGTGAGCACTTGTAAAGTTTCTCTCCAGTATGAGTTCTCTCATGTGTTTTCAGGTAATGTGACCGAGTGAAACTCTTTCCACAGTGTGAGCACTTGTAAGGTTCCTCTCCACTATGAAATATCTTGTGTGATTTCAGGTGATGTGACTGAGTGAAACTCTTTTCACAGTGTGAGCACTTGTATGGTTTCTCTCCAGTATGAATTCTTTGATGCAGTTTCAAGCTGCGGGCTGTAGTAAAGGTCTTTTCACATTCAAAGCACACATGAGCCACCAAACTGGTATGTATTTTCTGATGATGTTTCAAATAGAAGAGTTGGGCAAAACTCTTTCCACAAAATGAACACTTGTAAGGCTTTTCATTTGTGTGAATTTTCAGATGTTGTTTCAGGTACTGTGCCAGAACAAATGTTTTACCACACTTATCACATTCAAATAACTTTTCTCCAGAGTGGCAAAATAGATGACTCCTGAGATTGGTTGCATATGCAAAACTTTTTCCACACTGATGGCACATGTAAGGTCTCTCTCCTGTATGAACTCTCATGTGAATATTAAGATTGCTTTTACATGTGAAACATGTTCCACACTGAGAGCAGGTGAAAGCTTTCTTGGCTATTCTTCGAGGCTTTTTAGTTGAGAAATTGTCTTCTGTCTCTGAGCCACTTAAAGATTTTTCTCCAGTTATGAAATCATGCTGTTCCTCCTCCACTTCCTTCAGCTCTTCATATTCTTCTCTCACTTCCATCAGCTCTACAATAATCACAATAAGTTGACAAAAATCAATTCAAGAGGGACACATTTAAATAAAAAAATATTTTAACCCTAATTTAATAACAGAACACGATAAATGTCCAGTATTTATTTGTGATTTTTGCTGTGCAAAACGTTTATTTATACAGGTTTCCTTCAGGTTTTATAAAGCTAAATTTAAGACTTTAAAACCAACTACAGAAAATGTAAGGAATAAATTGAAGAGAACGCAATATGCCAATATGTTCTCTAAATGTAAATGTCTAGGGAGCACAAGAAGAGTCATATTTTAGCAACACTTCAACGTTTAAAAATATAACTTTCGACAGGTATCCATTGCTTTTTAAATCATATAAGGCTTGTTTACCTCTGCTCCCAACCACCAGAATGTGGAAATAACTTTTACCTTCTGATCAGAAACATTGTATCAGCTATATTCCTCTACTACTGTGTTTTCGAAACTGGGGTACGTGTACCCCTGGGGGTATGTGAGGTGTCAATGGGGGTACAAAAATAAAGTTCTGAGATTTACCATTCTTTTGATTACATTAGTTTAAAATAACACTCAAACCCAGTTCGTGAATTTCTCACTGGAAAAAAATATTTTGTGTGCCCTCTTGTGTAGAAACACCAAAATGGAAGCTAGGTGACGTAGCTTCATGATAGCAAATAAAACTTATCTTCACTGTTTTACTAGACTCGCACACTTTGATGACAGGTGTCAGACATCCGGTGTGGCCAAATAATTTTCCACATTTGCAGGCAGTAACTTTCACTCACATTTGCTTGCATGCTAGAGGCCTGTTTTTACATTGTTGCATGATGTTTTTTCAGCAAATGAGTTCAACTTTCCAAACAATAGTATGTAAGAATAAACACCATGGTACCACACGGCCATCATACGGTTTAGGAAGGAGATGCATTCTGTCACCTAGAGATGAAAAAAGTTTGGTGTGAAAAGTGCAAATCAATCCCAGAACAGCAGCAAAGGTCCTTATAAAGATGCTGGAGGAAACAGGTAGACAGGTATCTATATCCACAGTAAAACAAGTCCTGTATCGGCATAACTTGAAAGGCTGCTCAGCAAAGCAGCAGCAACTGCTCCAGAACTGCCATAAAAAAGCCAGACTACAGTTTGCAAGTGCACATGGGAACAAAGATCTTCCTTCTTGGATAAATGTCCTCTGGTCTAATGAAACTAAAATGTAACTATTTGGCCATAATGACCATTGCTATGTTTGGAGAAAAAAGGGTGTGGCTTGCAAGCCGAAGAACACCATCCCAACCGTGAAGCATGTGGGTGGCAGCATCATGTTGTGGGAGTGGTTTGCTGCAGGTGGGACTGGTGCACTTCACAAAATAGATGGCATCATGAGGAAGGAAAATGTGGATATATTGAAGCAAAACCTCAAGAAATCAGCCAAAATGTAAAGCTTGGTCACAAATGGATCTTCTAAATGGACAATGACCGCAAGCGTAGTTCCAAAGTTGTGGCAAAATGGCTTAAGGACAACAAAGTCAATGTATTGGAGTTGCAAACAACAGAACAAATAAAAACAATAGAACAAAAGTCAAAATTAAGAAAAACGTATTTCAAGTCAAGTGGTTTTATTTTCGTTCAACCATATACAGTTAGTACAGTACACAGTGAAACGAGACAACATTCCTCCAGGACCATGGTGCTACATAAAACAACATAGGACAAACACAGAACCACATGAGACTGCACAGACTAAATAACATATATAAAGTGCACGTGCAAACATGTGCAAAAAGTATGGGACAGTACAATAAATTACTAACAATGAACAGGACAATAGGCACAGTGATAGACAGTGCAGCGCCGACCAGTACACAGTAGTGCAAAAAGATGACAGTTTCTAAAAATGCCAAATGTAAACATAACATACTATGAGATAGTGTCCAATGCACATAGCAGTTATTGAGGTAGCAGACAGTTATAAAGTGACAAATTAAAGTGCAACTCGGTGGACACGTGTGCGTGTGTCCAGTCCAGTCTCTGAGTATTGAGGAGTCTGATGGCTTGTGGGAAGAAGCTGATACACAGTATGGCGGTGAGGGCCTGAATGCTTCGGTACCTCTTGCCAGATGGCAGGAGGGTGAAGAGTTTGTGTGAGGGGTGTGTGGGGTCGTCCACAATGCTGGTGTCTTTGCGGATGCAGTGTTTTTTATAAATGTCTTTGATGGAGGGAAGAGAGACCCCGATGATCTTCTCAGCTGTCCTCACTATCCTCTGCAGGGCTTTGCGGTCCGAAACGGTGCAAGTCCCAAACCAGGCAGTGATGCAGCTGCCAGGAAGCTCTCAATAGTCCCTCTATAGAATGTAGTGAGGATGGGGGGTGGGAGATGTCCTTCCCTCAGCCTTTGAAGAAAGTAGAGACACTGCTGGACTTTCTTGGTAATAGAGCTGGTGTTGAGGGACCAGGTGAGGTTCTCCGCCAGGTGAACACCAAGGAATTTGGTGCTCTTGATGATCTCCACAGAGGAGCCGTAGATGCTCAGTGGAGAGCAGTCACACTCTGTGCTCTCCTAAAGTCAACAACCATCTCTTTTGTTTTGTCCACATTCAGAGACAGTTTGTTGGCTCTACACCAGTCCGTTAGCCGCTGCACCTCCTCTTTATATGCCAACTTGTCGTTCTTGCTGATGAGACCCACCACGGTCGTGTCATCAGCGGCCTTAATGATGTGGTTCGAGCTGTGCATTGCTGCACAGTCGTGAGTCAGCAGAGTGAACAGCAGTGGACTGAGCACACAGCCGGGGGGGGGCCCAGTGCTCAGTGTGGTGGAGATACTGTTCCTGATCCGGACTGACTGAGTTCTCCCAGTCAGGAAGTCCAGGATCCAGTTGCAGAGGGAGGTGTCCAGGCCCAGTAGGTTCAGCTTTACAATCAGGTGCTGAGGAATTATTGTGTTAAATACTGAGCTGAAATCTATGAACAGCATTCAAACGTATGAGTCCTTTTTATCTAGGTGGGTGAGAGCCAGATGGAGGGTGGTGGCAATGGCATCATCTGTTGAACGGTTTGGATGATACGTGAACAGCAGTGGGTCTAGTGAGGAGGCCAGCTGGGTCTTAATGTGCCTCATGACGAGCCTCTCGAAGCACTTCATGATGATGGGTGTGAGTGCGACGGGACGGTAGTCGTTGAGGCAGGACACTGAAGACTTCTTTGGCATGGGGACGATGGTGGTGGCCTTGAAGCACTTTGGAACGACGGCGCTGCTCAGAGAGATGTTGAAGATGTCGGTAAGAACATCTGCCAGCTGGTCTGCACATCCTCTGAGCACTCTGCCAGGAATGTTGTCTGGTCCAGCAGCCTTCCGTGGGTTGACTCTACATAGAGTTTTCCTCACATCAGTCGTGGTAAGACAGAGCACCTGGACGTTGGGAGGAGGGGTGGTCTTCCTCACCACCACGTCATTCTGCACTTCAAACCTAGCGTAGAAGTCATTCAGCACATCTGGAATGGAGGCATCTTTGTCACAGGCAACTGATGCTGTCCTGTAGTTGGTGATGGCCTGGATGCCCTGCCACATGTGCCACGTGTTGCCGCTGTCCTGGAAGTGACTATGGATTCACTGGGCGTGTGTGCGCTTTGCCTCTCTGATGGCCCGGGACAGTTTGGCCCTCACTGTTCTTAGGGCTGCATTGTCGCCTGCTCTGAAGGCGGAGTCTCGGGTCCTCAGCAGCGCACGCACCTTCACAGTCATCCATGGCTTATGGTTGTAGCGTGTGGTGATGGTCTTGGAGAAGGTGACATCATCGATGCACTTGCTGATGTAGCTGGTCACTGTAGCTGGATGCTGTGCATTCCTCCAAGTTGGTAGAGTCGCCATGTTGCAGCCTCCCTGAACATTTGCCAGTCAGTACACTCAAAACAGTCCTGAAGAGCAGAGATGGCTCCTGCTGGCCAGGTTTTCACCTGCTTCTGAAGCGGTTTTGTGTGTCTGACGAGCGGTCTGTATGATGGAATTAGCATAACAGAGATGTGGTCTGAGTAGATGAGGTGAGGGCGGGGCTCCGCCTGGTACTTGCCCGTTTGTTTGTGTAAACAAGATCAAGCATGTTCGCCCCTCTCGTTGCAAAGTCCACATACTGATGGAATTTAGGGAGCACTGTCTTGAGATTCGCATGCTTGAAATCTCCGGAGACAATAAACAGTCCGTCAGGGTGAGCATTCTGCAGTTCGCTCATAACAGTGTCGAGTATTCAAGTAAACACTCCGAAACTGAAAAAGTAAAAGTTAAGCTTATTTAAGCAATTCTAAACTCAGCAAAAAAAGAAACATCCTCACTTTCAATTGCTTTTATTTTCAGCAAACTTAACGTATAAATATTTGTATGAAAAAAAAACAAAATTCAACAACCAAGACATAAACTTTCACAGACATTTTACTAACAGTAATGGAATAATCAAAATCAAATCGAACAGTCAGTATCTGGCCAACAAGCTGCATTAAGTACTGCAGTGCATCTCCTCCTCATGGACTGCACCAGATTTGCCAGTTCTTGCTGTGAGATGTTACCCCACTCTTCCACCAAGGCACTTGGAAGTTCCCGGACATTTCTGGGGGAATGGTCCTAGCCCTCACCCTCCAATCAAACAGGTCCCAGACGTGCTCAATGGGATTGAGATCCGGGCTCTTCGCTGGCCATGGCAGAACACCGACACTCCTGTCTTGCAGGAAATCGTGCACAGAACGAGCAGTATGGCTGGTGGCATTGTCAAGCTGGAGGGTCATATCAGGATGAGCCTGCAGGAAGAGCACCACATGAGGGAGGAGGATGTCTTCCCTGTAATGCTCAGTTTTGAGATTGCCTGCAGTGACATCAAGCTCATTCCGATGATGCTGTGACACACTGCCCCAGACCATGAACGACCCTCCACCTCCAAATTGATCCCGTTCCAGAGTACAGGCCTCGGTGTAATGCTCATTCCTTCAACGATAAACATGAATCTGACCATCATCCATGGTGAGACAAAACTGAGAATGGTCAGTGAAGAACACTTTTTGCCAGTCCTGTCTGGTCCAGTGAAGGTGGGTTTGTGCCCATAGGTGATGTTGTTGGCGGTGATGTCTGGTTAGGAACTGCCTTACAACAGGTCTACAAGCCCTCAGTTCAGCCTCTCTGCCTATTGCGGACAATATAGTAGTAGTAGTAGTAGTAACCTTTATTGTCACATAGTCACAAGTGAAAGTAACCAGTGAAATTGGCCATCATCCTGCCCATACAAACATACAATATGACAACGGGTAGACAGGGCAGGAAGACAGGGAATTGAGAAGATATACAGTATTACATGGGGAAAGGTGAGATAAAAAAAGCAACCCCCAGACTATGCTCCTGTTAGGATTACAGTATGGGAACAGGAAAAAACATCTCAGCAACACTTAGCACATAATCAGTACATCTACAACATAACAAAAACTTGCAACAGGGTAGGGGAGTTGGGGATGGAGTTAACCCAGCATTGGCAAACAGCCATCCGGTCCTGCAGCCATTCTTGGCGCTGGTCACAGACCCGCCTGTCAGACTGGGGGGTACGAAGCGGCGAAGGCGTGGGATGGGGTGTGGGTCGGATGCATATCTGTATTTGTGTAAAGTCTTGTGTGTGTGTGTGAGCCCAGAGATTCGCCAGAAGGTCACAATCCCAGGGTGTTTTGGGAGGGGGGAGGGAATGCGAGAGCGGCTCATTGCAGTGCTCTAACCAGGGGAGTTGTTGATCCATCAGCGGCCTTGGCCAAGGCCAGTGCTGGTTGCTGGGTGCCGAAACAGATAAGATTGAGATGTTTTGTCTTGGGGCGAATAGCTGCAATTTCTCAGGCTATTCTTCATGTCCATTTTGGTCTCTTAAACGATCCATTTGCCTTTGCAAAGCTGTAAGCTCCTTCATGATGTTATCCGTATTGAGAGTCTGAGTGCTGACAACTCTGCCCACCGCCTAAATCATGACGGGCAGCCTTGTGAGGCTTTGGACAGCTGTCTCCGTCTTCTTAATTCTTCGATAACCCAGGGCAATGCCTAATCCAATCAGCAGAAGACCTGTTATCATGGTTCCGAATAGGTAGATATCTTCAACGTCCTCCACGGAAAGAACCGCCAGACACACGACCCGCCACCTCTCCCACGCGTCCATCGTGTAGCCAGCTGCAAACGTTCCGTCAGGGCAGTTAGGTTCCCCCGAACCCAAGCTTCTCCTCGAGAAGATGGTGTCAATTGCGTTGAGAGACCAGTTGATCAAATCCATAATAATTTCTTAGTTTGGAGAGCAGTGCTGAGAGTGTCTCAAAAGTACAAGACAGTTGACTAGACGTGACGAGAGAGCAAAGCAGGGAGGTCAGGGGAGAGAGAGGGAGAGAAAATGCGACCGCCTTCACTGAGTGCCAAACGAGAAGTGATATCCTGATGGAGGGATTGTGCATTCTTGTGTAACTAGCTCCTATCTCCCTGTAGCGCTGTCTTAGGCATCTCACAGTACGGACATTGCAATTTATTGCCCTGGCCACATCAGTAGTCTTCAGATCTCCATGCAGCATGCCTAAGTTCACGCAGATGAGCAGGGACCCTTGGCATCTTTCTTTTGGTGTTTTTCAGAGTCAGTAGAAAGGTCTCTTTAGTGTTTTTATAACGGTGACCTTAATTGCCTACCGTCTGTAAGCTGTTAGTGTCTTAACGACTGTTCCACAGATGCATGTTCATTAATTGTTTATGGTTCATTGAACAAGCATGGAAAACATTGTGTAAATCCTTTACAATAAAGATCTGTACTTTTATTTGGATTTTTACAAAATTATCTTTAAAATACAGTGTCCTGAAAAAGGGACGTTTCTTTTTTTGAGTTTACTAGTTTTTTTTATATTTTACAGTTCAGGCACATATCCATATTACCAATTGCGCTCTCAGAGCACACACAAATAAAGCACACACACAGAAGCTGTCAGTCAGTCAAACAGCTCATGAGCACCAAAATTAAAAGTTGCACTCAGCGATTCATGAGAAACACTGTTGATATTCGAACTCAACTGCCAAATCAAACACATCCCTCCCTTCAGCGCTCCTTTGGAATCTCCGCCTCCCATCCTGTGCATGACCAAGAACCACCCCCTGTTGCTGATTGGCTGGAGTAATGTTGTGTGGACCCATCAGATCCACTTTGTTTTTGTCCCATTTACAGAGCCAGGGCTGTGTACAAATACTAGATTTTTTTCAGACCACCCACAGAATGGACAGCTAGCAGATTGTGAGGAGAGTTTTGCAGATTTTGACAAAAGTGTATTGGATTACAATTACTGCACCTTTAATATTCTTGTTATCTGTGAAGTTTCTCTCTCTACTCTCCCTTTTAACCTGTTAATGAGATCATCCAATGGTTGTCCTGTGATCGACACAATAAAACACCCCTGATTTATACAATAAATTCTGCATTTCATGATAATAATCATATAGACTGAATGTTACCTTCCTTTAATTTGAATGTTACCCTTCACCGTTACACTTTTTTTCTAAACAATTAAAGTAAATAGTGACAGAAACTTACATTCTACCTGACATCCCAGAAACATACCTGAAGGAATAAAATCATCATCTTCATCAGTCTGTTGTTCTTCTGTGATTTCTTCTTTTATCTCCTGCTTCACTTCAATCTTCACTGGTGTCTGCAGCATCTGCTGTTCTCCAGCATGAATCACATCCACCTGCTCTCTCATGATGAACATCTGAACACAAGAACATCATCATTATAATGGACTGACCTTCATCAAACTCTAAAACATTATTATATGATTATACACAAGAACAGATCTGTTAAACAAATTAACTTATTCTAAGATATAAATATAAATGTGTGTGTTTGGTTTCATTATCATGACAGCAAAATTAAAACATACCAAATATATAAAAATATAATGTGTTTATGTAATGTAATATATATATATATATATATATATATATATATATATATATATAAAAAACACACACACACGAGCTGGGAATCGACTACAGTTTTTAACTAATTAAAAGTGCAATTCTTCAAAATTAATTGTGATTAATAGCATTACAACAAACATTAAAAAAAATCATCATAAATATATTTAAGACAGAAAGTGTAAATAATCTACTGGTTCTCAACTGTTTTGTTGTTTTTCTCACCTCTTGCATGTGACCAGTAACAAAACAAACTACATCAGACGATAATGAGTTTCTTTTAAAGTCATTAAAACACCAAAGAGATAAAAACAACATGCACAGAAAAATCTAAATCTCTCAATGTAAAACACAAAACACGAACCGATTTTAACGCTCAAACGGTGTTGTGGATCTCAGCTCTTCTTCTTCTTGTGTTTTCTGCAACTTCTGGTGTATTTCCGCCTCCTGCTGGACTGGAGTGTTGATGCGTCGAAATAGTTGAAAAACGGACTGAGCGAGAGGAGTTGAACATCCGGAAGGAAACTAACTCTTAAAGGGGCAGGATTTCCAATACCTTTATTTATTTATTTTTTTTACAGCAAAATAGAATTATATCAGATATTTAGCAATAAAACAAAGATGATGATGCAAAAACAAGTCAACAGGTGATTCAATATACAATTGTATCCCCTTTTATCCCCAATTTAACATGCCCAATTCCCAATGCTCTTTAATGGTGGCACAATTACATGCCTCAATCCGGGCGATGAACCTCAGTTGCCTCCGCTTCAGAGACATTCAGCCACCGGCGCCGGAACCAGTTTTGATGTGGGAAGGCCACAAACTGAGCTGATTGTGATGTCATCACAAAAACATTCCACAGTCAATATGTCCAATTTATAATATAGTTGTCAATTTATAATATAGAAATGGAATGCTGATGTCATAACAGTGATGTCACTGTGCCGCAATATTGCTATATCAACCCAAACATTGATTTAATAGGAAATCACCTAATTTCAGCAAGTAAACATTTCTCATTTAATGACCGATTTTATATCTGAAATCGGCATGCACGTCCCTTCATTTATTAGAAGAATATAAAAACACAAAGCCCTGTTTTCAGAGTGAAGATTGTGAGGGATTTTCCAATGTGTTCTGCATTAAAAAATACTACAGTATTAAACCTTCCCATTAAAAGTTAAAGCACAGTTTGTTCACTTTGAATGCAAATCTGAAGCGTGAGACTGGAAATGCCGGAGCAAAGAAGATCTGTGAGGTAAAAAGTATAATATTGTGCGTGATCTGACCTTCCGCTCCATCAGCTGGCAGGTCATCCATGCCTTACTGAATTTGGGAGGGGACAGGGGGAGGGAAACAACAATAATTAAAAACACAGAGGGTACTCCATGTGACAGTGCAGTACCCTCTAAAAAACACAGTAAAAAGAAAAAAAAAAGTGAAAGGCCACCGCGGAGCTGCACCGGGAGAGAGGGAGAGAAGAAAAAAAAAAACACTTACTTGCCGGTTCTCCGATATGTTGTAGCTGGGTCCTTGGTCACTCCTCCACACTCTAATGGAGGCAGTCCTTGGCCCCTAGCAGACTGAGCACCTCACTGCGTTCTCAGAGAACAGAAGGGGTCTCCCTGCCCCTGGCATCGATCCTCCAGCTCCAGGCGGTCGGCAGTGAGCCCCACCCTGCTCGCGGTCGGCGGTCTCAGACACCTCCACTTTTCAGAGGCTGGTAGTCCGGGCTCCTCCATCCACTGCCGAATGGCCACGGCTGCTCACTTGGGGTGGATAGTAGCGGCGAGGACTCTACTACGGCGCATCCCTCCTCCTTCTCTGGTTTCGGCATCAGTGTAAAGTGGTAACGGAAAGGAGGAGGCAAGAACCAGCTTTACAATATAAATAATAGTTTAATATAAAACTGAACCAAAAAGACAAACACACACACAGGTGTCGGACAGCTGTCCGGAAATCTCTCTCTCTCTCTCGCACTGCCGTCTCCGGTTGTCTTTATCCCTTTCGGGCTTAATAAGCCTGATTGGGGGCCGGGTGTGCGGAATCACGACCCTGCCCCGCCCTCCACCAGCTGCATGCTTTTTTCAAAATGTATGCTTTCTTGAGTATTTCATGCTTTTGCAACTTTTACTTCACTACAGAGAGGTGCGCTGAACTGCACTACCAAATAGACAGATAAGATGCAATTTAATATAGTTGTGTTAAAACCTGAGGACCAAAATGTAATCATGACTGTACATACGCCACAGAATACGAGAAACAGGAAACAAGACTCTTCTAAGGTGTTTTTATACCTCGTAATTTTATTACAAATACATCATCACACAGGAATAAAATATAACTACAGGAATTTTAACTTGATCATAAAGACGATAATGAGCTTCTTTTACAGTCATTAAAATGAGATTAAAAAACATTCACAGAAAAATAAACGTCAAACTAAATAAAAATATCACAAATAATGTCAAAACTCATTGAAGGTGCTGAACTAAGCAATCAAACTTTTGGCTCTTCTTCTGGCGTTTTCTGTTGGTTTATAAAACAACTTCTGGTTCATTTCCGCCTCCTGCTGGACTGGAGTGTTTAAAACACCAACATCTGATTAATCAGTCCTGCTGTTGTTCAACTTAAAAATAATATATTGTTGCATTGTTCAAGAAAAGCTGAAGTGACCAGACTTCTATTTCCATTAAAATCTCTGAGATTTTTTGCTTATATTCAGAAAATGTTAATCATAAAATGTCTAAACCTTTGGCATGTCAGCAGTCACTACTTGTGTCAATTAAATCTACAACCTGAGTCAAAAACCATTCATAAATGGCAGCAGTACTCAGTACCTGCACTTCTATAATTTACAGAGTACTGGCAGTTTTTCTTGAGTACC
The DNA here is from genome assembly GCA_032164185.1 of Moxostoma hubbsi. Lineage (NCBI taxonomy): Eukaryota > Metazoa > Chordata > Actinopteri > Cypriniformes > Catostomidae > Moxostoma > Moxostoma hubbsi. The sequence continues at coordinate 45,066,786 of JAVLUX010000001.1, forward strand.
GCCACTTTTCAGATTCTCCCAGCATGTTATGTCTTTATTTAATGTAAGTTAGAGATAAGATGACGCCATTTTTTCTAATGCTGTCCGTGCCTGTTCATAAATGCAGGTTTTTCAAATGTTTTCTATCCTGTCTTCTTTGGTCTTTACACAGCCCTGTTTGTTTTGTTCTTTTTCTAACTCCACATGTCCCTCCATCTGGATTTTACCTAAAACTTCTACAGTTCCCTTGAGTATTGGGAACTGACTTTCCCCCTGAAGGGACATATGGAGGTGGTTTGGCAAGGACCTCTTCAACCAAGTCGACGTCACAGATTTCTCCGCCATCCCACCGAGAAGCAGCAGCCATACTGCCCGCTGACAGAGTGAGAAAATGGCCTGCCATCATCACCCGAGCCTCGAGGAACCGTGTTGGAGTCAAATGACGGATGAACACACATTCTACATGCGTCCTCACGTGATTCAAGTAAGAGGATGACATCAGAGATAGAATATTTAGGTGTGTTATTCTTGTGTGTCAAGGTTATTGCTTGTACAGTTTACAGACCGCCAAGTCCGCCCATTGTTGCTAATAATACTCAAGGTATTAATGCAATGTACGGTTATCACAAATGAGATTTTGCTGTGTTGTAGTCCAACCACGTTGGAATGTTGTGTATTTACGCCGACGTGGATGAGACCAGCAGAGTTTATCCTTTAGAGAATCAAAGACCGCGGGACAGGTTACGATTCGTTCACCGCATCTCTGAGTGAACTAAACTAACAGCTGCCTTCTCTCCCACGATCGCGAAACCGGCTTCGGTGCCGCCACTTTTCTCTCTCACTCTGTCGTACTAACCGCACACACACGCAACCGCTAACAAACATTTTGCTAGTGGATAACTTGGTGATAAAGCTCAACTTTGTCCCCAGGTTATCGTACAAACGGAGACGTGGTAACCGGGCATATTCTCCACAAGTGTCACGTCCACTATTTTGTGCACGTCACTCCTCTCTCTCTCTCTCACACTCTCCCACACACCTTCCTCATGTGTTATATGCTTATTTTCGTTACCATATCCAATCACGTCACTGTTTAGTTTGTAGTTGTAAGTCGGAAGTTTATTGACTGCATTGTATTGATTATTAACGGATATTACTGCATCAATAAACTTTGTTATATTTCAAAGAGAAGTGTTTCAGTTTGTTTAGCATACACCTGTGCCAAAGGCTGGCAGGGGATGCCAGTGCTCGGATTCAAGCCTTCATTGGTGATGTTCTCCAGACATCGATTCTCCTAAGAGAACAATCTAATATTGAGACTGTTATACTGTCTGGTTATTAGTCCTTGATTCCAGGGTGGTGCCCCGGCGATATTAATCCTTATTAATATTCTATTGATTTTGATAATTGACAATTGATTTTGATTGTTGAATTTGAAGGTTCAATAAGCTAGTGTTAATTCTAATCAATGTTCCATTAATTTTAATAATTAATGATTATCTTTGATAATTAATATCCTATTGAATTTGAAAATTGATGGTTGTCTTTGATGATTGTTGATTTTAAGGATTATAAAAGCTAAAATTGATTCTAATCAGTGTTCTATTGATTTTATTAATTGATTATTTGAAAGAAATTCAATTATTTTCATTTAATTATTAACCAATTTCCCTTATCATCTTCTATAATGTGCACTTTAATTGAAATAACTATCATACAACATACAGTGAATCCAGAAATTATTCACAGCGCTTCACTTTTTCCTCATTTTGTTGTGTTACAGCCTTATTCCAAAACTTATTCAATTCATTATTTTCCTCAAAAGTCTACAAACAATACCCCATAATGATAATGTGAAAGAAGTTTGTTTGAAATCTTTGCAAATGTATTTAAAAAAAAAACAAAAAAAAAAACATCCATAGGCATGTATTCACAGCCTTTGCTCAATACTTTGTTGAAGCACCTTTGGCACCAATTACAGCCTCAAGTCTTTTTGTGTATGATGCTACAAGCATGCAACACCTATTTTTGGGCAGTTTCTCCCATTCTTCTTTGCAGTACCTCTCAAGCTCCATCAGGTTGGATAGGAGCATCGGTGCACAGCCATTTTCAGATCTCTCCAGAGATGTTCAATCGGGTTCATGTCTGGGCTCTGGCTGGGCCACTGAAGGACATTCACAGAGTTATCCCGTAACCACTCCTTTGTTATCTTGGCTGTGTGTTTAGGGTCGTTGTCCTGTTGGAAGATGAACCTTTGCCCCAGTCTGAGGTCCAGAGCGCTCTGGAGCAGGTTTTCATCAAGGATGTCTCTGTACATTGCTGCATTCATCTGTCCCTCAATCCTGACTAGTCTCCCAGTTCCTGCTGCTGAAAAACATCCCCACAGCATGATGCTGCCACCACCATGCTTCACTCTAGGGATGGTATTGGCCAGGTGATGAGCGGTGCCTGGTTTCCTCCAGACATGACGCTTGCCATTCAGGACAAAGAGTTTAATCTTTGTTTCATCAGACCAGAGAATTTTGTTTCTCATGTTCTGGGAGTCCTTCAGGTGCCTTTTGGAAAACTCCAGGCGGGCTGTCATGTGCCTTTTACTGAGGAGTGGCTTCCTTCTGGCCACTCTACCATACAGGCCTGATTGGTGGAGTGCTGCAGAGATGGTTGTTCTTCTGGAAGGTTCTCCTCTCTCCACAGAGAAATGCTGGAGCTCTGTCAGAGTGACCATCGGGTTCTTGGTCACCTCCATGACTAAGGCCCTTCTCCCCCGATCACTCAGTTTGGCCGGGCAGCCAGCTCAGGGAAGAGTCCCGTTGGTTCCAAACTCCTTCTATTTACAGATGATGGAGGCCACTGTGCTCATTGGGACCGTCAATGCTGCAGAAATGTTTCTGTACCCTTCTCCAGATTTGTGCCTCGATACAATCCTGTCTCGGAGGTCTACAGACAATTCCTTGGACTTCATGGCTTGGTTTGTGCTCTGACATGCACTGTTAACTGTGGGAACTTATATAGACAGGTGTGTACCTTTCACAATCAACAGAATTTACCACAGGTGGACTCCAATCAAGATGTAGAAACATCTCAAGGATGATCAGTGTAAACAGGATTACAACTGAGCTCAATTTTGAGTGTCATGGCAAAGGCTGTGAATACTTATGTACGTGTGATTTTCTATTTATATATTTGTTAATAAATTTGCAGACTTCAAACAAATTTTGAGGAAAATAATTAATTTAAATCCATTTTTGAACAAGACCGTAACATAACAAAATGTGGAAGTAATAAATTAAGATAGCACTTCAAAAAAGGGAGTATAATTTCTTGTTTATTTCAATCACATTTGACATTTCATTACATCTCAAGTATTCTATAAAGAAATGAATCTCCATTGTGATTGAATCAGTCAATGTGAGCCCACTTTGAACATTCTTATGTTTTTTTTTAAGCTTGTCATTCCAAATCTGGAGAAATGCGGTCACCTCCTCCTCTATGTAGCTGCTTTAAATTTGTAAGCTGTTAATTTATCAGCCAAAATATTTGGAAATATGTGAATGAGGATAAAGGTTTCAGTAATAACACACATATGCAAATGTACAGACCATGCAATTTTGTAATTATTGAAACATACAATTTTTTCAAATTGAAATAATTGTTTCAATGATAACAAAAAGGATGGTCGTCATTTTATAAGGTTAGAATAGAAAAAAATTGCCCTTGTAAAGGTAAAAAACTCAGGAAGGAAATGAAATATTGCCCCTTTATGGAAAAGTTGATTTCTAACCCTGGTTCTCTGACCGACACAGGAATTGAGAAAAGTGACTTGGTCTTGGAAAATGTTGCGAACGGTCGTACAGATGTAGTAGGTACATTTGCACCAGCTTGCTAATAACTCTGCACATCAATGTATTCATGTTGACTGATTTTGGCTCACTGAACAACATAAACAAAATTACCCATCAGCCTCAAGGTAGTTGGAGCTCCTTGTCACACCTAATGATGACGTGGACCAAATGGCAGTAAGGTGGTTTAGCAGCCGATAAATCTTTTCCTAAAAGTTCACCCCAGCAAGCCGTTACAAACCACCACAACGAATGCAAAAACACCTTTTTGGCCAAATTTTGTTCTATATTATGTCACACCAGTATACTGAGGCCTTAAGGGGGGAATTCCCTACCCATTTTCTGAAATGAATTTCAGGCCCTGAGTGGTATGGTGTCTCTCATGTGTTTTCAGGGTTTGCAACAGAGTGAAACTCTTTCCACAGTGTGAGCACATGTAAGTTTTTTCTCCAATATGAGTTCTCGCATGTGTTTTCAGGTTTATTGACTGAGTGAAACTTTTTCCACAATGTGAGCACTTGAATGGTTTCTCTCCAGTATGAATTCTCTTGTGTGTTTTTAGGGTTTGTGACCGAGTGAAACTCTTTCCACACTGTGAGCACTTGAATGGTTTTTCTCCTGTATGAATTCTTTCGTGTGTTTTCAGGTTTTCTGACCGAGTGAAACTCTTTCCACAGTGTGAGCACTTGTATGGTTTCTCTCCAGTATGAATTCTCTCGTGTGTTTTCAGGTGTTCTGACCGAGTGAAACTCTTTCCACAGTGTGAGCACTTGTATGGTTTCTCTCCAGTATGAATTATATTGTGTTTTTTCAGTATTTCTGACCGAGTGAAACTCTTTTCACAGTGTGAGCACTTGTAAGGTTTCTCTCCAGTATGAATTATATTGTGTTTTTTCAGTATTTCTGACCGAGTGAAACTCTTTTCACAGTGTGAGCACTTGTAAGGTTTCTCTCCTGTATGAATTCTCTCATGTGTTTTCAGGTTTACTGACTGAGTGAAACTCTTTTCACAGTGTGAGCAGTTGTATGGTTTCTCTCCAGTATGAATTCTCTTGTGTGTTTTCAGGTCTTGTGACCGAGTGAATCTCTTTCCACAGTGTGAGCACTTGTAAGGTTTTTCTCCAGTATGAATTCTCTCATGTGTTTTCAGGTTTACTGACCGAGTGAAACTCTTTCCACAGTGTGAGCACTTGTATGGTTTTTCTCCAATATGAATCCTTTGGTGCAGTTTCAAGTTGCCGGCTGTTGTAAAGGTCTTCCCACATTCAAAGCACATATGAGCTGCCAAACCAGTATGTATTTTCTGGTGATGTTTCAAATAGAACAGGCGTGTAAAACTCTTTCCACAAAATGAACACTTGTAACGCTTCTCATTTGTGTGAGTTTTCAGATGTTGTTTTAGGTACTGTGCCAGAACAAAGGTTTTACCACACTTATCACATTCAAATAACTTTTCTCCAGAGTGACAAAATAGATGATTCTTGAAATCGTTTACATATGCAAAACTTTTTCCACACTGATGGCACGTGTAAGGTCTCTCTCCAGTATGAACTCTCATGTGTATATTAAGTTTGCTTTTACATGTGAAACATGTTCCACACTGAGAACAGGTGAAAGCTTTCTTGGCTGTTCTTTGAGGATTTTTAGGTGAGAAATTGTCTTCTGTCTCTGAGCCACTTGATTTTTCTCCAGTTATGAAATCATGCTGTTCCTCCTCCACATCCTGCAGCTCTTCACATTCTTCTCTCACTTTCATCAGCTCTACAAAAAACAAAATCAATTTACAAAAATTATTTCAATGGGGACACATTTCAATAATTTTTGAATAAAGAAAAATTTAACCCTAATTTAATTGCAGAACACGACAAATGTCCAGTATATATTTGTGATTTTTGCTGTGCAAATGGTTTATATTCATACAGGGTTCCTTCAGGTTTTATAAAATGTAGGAAAAATGGGAAGGGAACACAATATGCCAATATATTCTCTAAATGTAAATGTCTAGGGAGCACAAGAAGTCATATTTTTAGCAACACTTCAAAGTTTAAAAATGCAACTTTCAACAGGTATCCACTGCTTTTTAACTTGTATAAAAAAGTATACTAAAGCTTGAATACCTCTGCTCCCAACCACCAGAATATGAAAATAACTTTTACCATCTGATCAGACACATTGTATCAGCTATATTCCTCTACTTCAGTACTTTCCTGTAAACTGGGGTACGTGTACCCCTGGGGGTATGTGAGGTGAAAATAGGGGTACAAAACTACAATTCTGAGATTTACCATTCTTTTAATTTCATAAATCTAAAATAACATTCAATCCCAATCCATGTATATTCTGTGGTAAAATAATGCATCTACTCATAAGTCACACAAATATATTTTTCCGCCAGCACAATGCTAGGTGACATAGTTTTCACACCTTGCCCGTTTGAAGCCTTTATTTTGGAACCTGGTGTGTTTTCTACCTTGGTTCGGTTTGTTTAGGCATATATGAACATGGCAATCACACTCGGATCTGCACCAAAACAATCGGTCCGAGATCAACTGAATGAGGTGGTCTCGGACCAAGAGCAAACAAACTTGTGGTTCACTTGTGGTGAGAATGCAATCTGGTGAGAAAACGGACCGAAGAAGCAAACAATAGTCCCATAAAAACCATGAACATAACTCATTGGAGAAGACATTTGTAGGTTAGCGCCTCACTGTAATTCATCAAATCCTGTAAATAGCCTAGATTTTTGATTTTTTTAAAATAGGAAATGTTTTATGATTCCTGAGGTAATTTTAGTGCGATCGCTTCTCTCAAAAAGCAGCAGGACACAGGTAGGATGACGTCAGCAACTTCGAAGGCTAAAAATAACCATGCTCCATCCATCCATCTTCCACCACTTATCCGAAGTCGTGTCGCGGGGGCAGCAGCTCCAGCAGGGGGCCCCAAACTTCCCTATCCCGAGCCACATTAACCAGCACTCACTGGGGGACACTGAGCCATTCCCAGGACAGTGTGGAGATGTAATCTCTCCACCTAGTCTTGGGTCTTCCCCGAGGCCTCCTCCCAGCTGGGCGTGCCTGAAACACCTCCCTAGGGAGGTGCCCAGAGGGCATCCTTATCAGATGACCAAGCCACCTCAACTGACTCCTTTCGACGCAAAGGAGCAGCGGCTCTACTTCGAGCTCCTCACGGATGACTGAGCTCCTTACCCTATCTCTAAGGGAGAGGCCTGCCACCCTTCTGAGGAAGCCCATTTCTGCCGCTTGTACTCGAAACCTAGTTCTTTCGGTCATGATCCAGCCTTCATGACCATAGGTGAGGGTAGGAACAAAAATTGACTGGTAGATCGAGAGCTTTGCCTTACGGCTCAGCTCTCTTTTCGTGACAATGGTGCAATAGAGCGAGTGCAATACCGCCCCCGCTGCCCCGATTCTCCGGCCAACCTCCTGGCTCCATTGTCCCCTCACTCGTGAACAAGACCCTGAGGTACTTGAACTCCTTCACTTGGGGCAATACCTCCTTCCCTATCCAGAGTACGCACTCCATCGGTTTCCTGCTGAGAACCATGGCCTTATCCCAGCCGCTTCACAAGCGATCCAGTGAGAGCTGAAGGTCACGGACTGATGATGACATGAAGACTACATCATCTGCAAAAAGGAGCGATGAGATCCCCAGCATACTGAACCGCACACCTTCCCCACCCTGACTACGCCTCGATATCCTGTCCATGAATATCACAAACAGGATTGGTGACAAAGCGCAGCCTTGGCGGAGACCAATCCCCCACATGGAACAAACTCGACTTCGTGCCAAGGACCCGGACACAGCTCTCGCTTTAGACGTACAGGGATTGGATCGCCCTAAGAAGGGACCCCCCCACCCCGTACTCCCGTAGCACCTCCCACAGTCTCTCCCGGGGGACCCGGTCATAGATCCACAAAACCAGTATGCCAGAAACCAGATCCACAAAACACATGAAGAAGCTAATTGACATACCAGATACTCACATACATTCCACAAGATAAAGTAGTAACTGAATTTACACACATGATCCTGTCCAGACTTTTACATTACATTGGTTCTTAATATGGTGTGTTGCTTTCTAGATGATCAATGACTGTTTGTGTAACAATTGTGCATGAGTCAATTCTTTATCCTGAGCAGTGAAGATGTCCCTGTTCTTAAGAAAAACCCCACAACTACCGTACAATCATTTGGTTTCCCAGCATCTTCTGCACATTTGAGTTCTGCAGTGGCTATATGTAACCATTATAATACCTCAAAAGATCAGCCGCAATTGGGTCTTCCAAATGGACAATGACCCCAAGCATACTTCCAAAGTTGTGGCAAATTGCATTGTTGTATTGCATTGGCCATCAAAAAGCCCTGACCTCAATCCAATAGAAAATGTGTGGGCAGAACTTACAAAGTGTGTGCAAGCAAGGAGTCCTACAAACCTGACTATGTTACACCAGTTGTGTCTGGAGGAATTCCAGCAACTTATTGTGAGAAGCTTGTGGAAGGTTTCCCAAATCATTTGACCCAAGTTAAACAATTTAATGGCAATTCTATCTAAATACTAGCAATGTGTTTGCAAACTTCTGACCCACTGGTAATGTTAAAGAAATAAAAGCTGAAATAAATAATTCTCTCTACTTTTTCTCGACATTTCACATTCTTAAAATAAAGTAGTGATCCTAACTGACCTAAGACAGGGAATGTTTTCCACGATTAATTGTCAGGAATTGTGAAAAACTGAGTTTAAATGTATTTGGTAAAGGTGTATGTAAACTTCTGAATTGAAAAACAGTGCAGAAGCACGTGTAGAATAACCAAATATTTCGGTATTTGTATAGTGTCGTGTCAAATGGTTAACCGACTGTTGACTATCCGTGCACGTCGCTATTAGTTAGCTTAAAAAAATTAACTCTAGAGAAGAGAATATTTTAAATACCATTACTGTCAGAGATGCAACAATAGATATATAATAGAGTAGATACAACTAATGTCAGAGTAATTTAGAAGCACAATCTCCACAAAACACAATAGAAACTAATACTAACTATTTTGTTAAGTAAACTTCTTATTAAGTCCTCAAGTAGCCTAATAATTCAAGTACACAATCAGTAATAAAGAACAAAGAAACAAATTACATAGATTGAATGTTACTCTCAGTCACCATTCACTTTTTAAACTTTTTTCTAAACAATTAAAGTAAATGACGACTGAAACTTACATTCTACCTAACATATCAAAAACATACCTGAAGGAATAAAATCATCATCTTCATCACTCTGTTGTTCCTCTGTTGTGTTTTCATCATCATCTTTATCACTCTGTTGTTCCTCTGTTGTGTTTTCTTCTTTTATCTCCTCCTTCGTCACTTCAATCTTCACCGGTGTCTGCAGCATCAGCTGTTCATCATCATCTTCATCAGTCTGTCGTTCCTCTGTGTTTTCTTCTTTTATCTCCTCCTGCTTGACTTCAATCTTCACTGGTGTCTGCAGCATCTGCAGTTCATCAACATCTTCATCACTCTGTTGTTCCTCTGCTGTGTTTTCTTCTTTTATCTCCTCCTGCTTCACTTCAATCTTCACTGGTGTCTGCAGCATCTGCAGTTCTCCAGCATGAATCACATCTACCTGCTCTCTCATGATGAACATCTGAACACAAAAACATCATCATTATAATGGACTGACCTTTGTTAAATTCCAAAACATTATTATACGATTATACACAAGAGCAGATCTGTTAAACAAATTACATTTATTTGGGGGTTTTACTAGAATGTGTTTACATGCTTCAATGTTCAAAAAACACATTATTTTTCTCAAACTGTACATTTGTACTGTACTTTTCCCCGCTCTTCATCCTCTGGCAGAAACGCTCATATTTACCTCCAGTCTCTTTAAAACCCCCTTTCCGAAACCCCACTCTGCTCTGATTGGTCAGCTGGCCTAGACTGTTGTGATTGGTCAATCGTGTAGAGCGTGTTGGAAATGTAATGCCCCTTACAATAAACAAGTTTCAGCTCCCGAGTCTTGCTGAGCAGCTGTAAACACTATTGTAACTATGGCAACAGTGCTGTCGGTTTTTGCCGCACCAGTTTGAGTCCGATAATGAAAGTTTGGAAGAAAAAACTGATCGACCAGAACCACCTTCACAAGCACGACTTGGGCAGGACGTTTCACAGAGGTAAGTTTGACTTTTGTAGCTTTCTTACAAGTACACTGTCGATATTGTGACCTGACAAAGATTCAAGTAAAAGACACGTAGTGCATCTAAATTAGTCATCTTTAGTTGGAATGGGTGTAGCTGAACCCTTTTCACCTGAGATATGAACGAAGAACAGAGGCTTACTAACAGTTAGTGATCAAGTTAGCCGTGGACTACCGTGAATAGCAAAACTATTTCAACACAATAACATTAGCTATCAGCTTAGCAGAGGCCTACAGATGTGCACTGGGTGTACACCGTTGCTACAACACAAAACTCTGCATTTGAACTGTCGGTAGCAGATAAATCCACAAATAATCAAGCATACTTACAGGTTGTGATCCTGAAGTGCCAGATTGTCCCAACAAATTGGGAACTGCACCACATTTCAGAGGTAACCGATTTAAAAATCCAGCATTGGTTGTGGCTGCTGAAGAATAGTGCTAAATAATTAATAATAAATTAATTTTAACCACTGATTCTTCCATTCGTCTGCCTTTGGAAGTCCAAAGAGGTTTTGCTTTCGCATTGAAGAAAACAGAGTCTTCTCGACATGGTGACGACACTAACCCAACTCATCATTGTCTCGGCTAGGACTACATTTGTTTGAGGGTGGGCCAAAGTAAGTAAGGGATTTATTCTCACCCACAGACAACACTGCTCAAGAACTACAAGAAACGGTTTGTAGTCCAGCCGGGCCAAAACCAGTCACACCTAGGAGTGGACTTCATAACCGATTTACCACCCTCCAATGGTTACACCTGTATTCTGGTGGCAGTCAATTATTTTTCTAAAGCCTGTTGATTGGTGCCTCTGAAGGACCTACCTACAGCTCTAGACGCCATGGAAGCACTATTGGCCTCTTGGAATACATTGTTTTTGACAGAGGTCCTCAGTTCATTTCTCGGGTGTGGAAGGTATTCTACTCCCTCCTCGTGTGAAGAACAAATGATCCAAGAGATCAGATGCTTCCTGAGGACGTACTGCCATGGCCATCAGCACAGCTGGAACCACTTCCTTCCTTGGGCCGAGTACTCCAGAACTCCCTCCGACAACTTGCTTCAGTGCTAACTCCCTTTCAATGCATGCTCTGCTTTTAACCTCCCTTGTTTCCATGGTCAGGTGAGCCAACCGAGGTCCCAACAGTTAACCACTGGTTTGAAGAGAGTAAGAGGGTCTGGGACACTGCTCACACCCACCTACCTTTATGGGGCAGTGGTGGCTCAGCGGTTAAGGCTCTGGGTTACTGACCAGAAGGTCGGGGGTTCAAGCCCCAACACTGCCAAGACACCACTGTGTGACACTTGAGCAAGACCCTTGATCCTATCTGCTCCAGTGGCACCGTATCATGGCTGACCCTGCACTCTGACCCCAGCTTAGCTGGGATATGTGAAAAATAAATAATTTCACTGTGTATATGCAGAAATGTATGTATAATGTGTGACAATTGATCAATTTATATTTAATTTTATATTTTTTACAGAGCACAGTCCAGTTCCAAAAGAGTGGGCAGCACTCCTCCCCACCTCCATACCAGCCAGGGCAAAAATTTTTGGCTCTCCACAAGAGACATCCGGCCCCTGCTACCATGTAGATAGTCCCCGATACATTGGATATAAAAAGTCTACACACCCCTGTTAAAATGCCAGGTTTTTGTGATGTAACAGAATGAGACATAGATAAATCACGTCAGAACTTTTTCCACTTTTAAAAATTAAAAACTTTTCAATAACCTGGTTGCATAAGTGTGCACACACTCTTATAACTGGGGATGTGACTAAATTAATTGTAACCACTGATTCTTCCATTCGTCTGCCTTTGGAAGTCCAAACAAAGAGGTTTTGCTTTCGCATTGAAGAAAACATGTCTTCTTGACATGGTAACAACACTAACCAACTCATCGTTGTCTCGGCTATGACTACATTTGTTTGAGGGCGGGCCAAAGTAGTCTGTTAGCGGGAATTATACAAATGTGTTACATAGTGACGTAGATACTTTACGGAAGAAATGGCTGGCCTACAAACCATTTCTTGTAGTTCTTGAGCAGTGTTGTCTGTGGGTGAGAATAACTCCCTTTTGTAACTTTACTGACCTTTTACATGCACAAAGAACTATATTACACACTAAAGGAAAGGTAAAATCCCCTAAAACATAAGAGCCTCTTAAAATAAAATGTACATGTTCAAATGAGTTAGACACAATTTTACAGGTTTAAATCTTTAAAACAAGTATGTTTGAGATTGCTCCTCACTGTTAAGAAAGCATGATGCTGTTATTAAAACACATTAAAGAGCAAAAACCTCTGACATTTCCAGCGGACTTTAATAATAGGATCAAACATGAGAAACTTAATTTAAAGTGCTTGAGTTTAGCCACAGACATACAGAAAGTGTAAATAATCTACTGGTTCTCAACTGTTTTGTTGTTTTTCTCACCTCTTGCATGTGACCAGTAACAAAACAAACTACATCAGACGATAATGAGCTTCTTTTAAAGTCATTAAAACGCCAAAGAGATAAAAACAACATGCACAGAAAAATCTAAATCTCAATGTAAAACACACAAAACACGAACCGATTTTAACGCTCCAACGGTGTTGTGGATCTCAGGTCTTCTTCTTCTTCTTGTGTTTTCTGCAACTTCTGGTGTATTTCCGCCTCCTGCTGGACTGGAGTGTTGATGCGTCGAAATAGTTGAAAAGAGGACTGAGCAAGAAGAGTTGAACATCCTGAAGGAAACTAACTCTCTTAAAGGGGCAGGATTAACATTTCCAAAACCTTTACTTCTACATCAAAATAGACTTATAGCAGTATTTCATACACATGTAATTCAGTGGGGACAGGTATATCACTCAAAACACCTGTAACCGCAGATCTTTAAGTATTCCAAGAATTCAGATGGCTTAAATGGCGCTAATGTGATATTTTAGCATGATTTTGAATTAATCTAATTTGACACATTTACATATTCAATTTCAACATCTGTTCACATTTCAACCGTTAGTGATGTGGGTTACTTTTAGTGCGGATGATCGGTGACCTATGCAAATTAGGAGAATGCCTACACTACCATGTAGCATTTTTACGCTGTAAAATATGTGACTGCCAGTTGAACATATCAAAGGAAACTAACTCTTAAAGGGGCAGGATTAACATTTCCAATACCTTTACTTTAACAGCAAAATAGATTTATAGCGGTTATTTAATAGTAAAACAAAGATATTATTGCAAAAATAAGTCAACAAGTGATTCAATATACAATTTGATCCCATTTTCTCCCCAATTTGACATGCCCAATTTCCAGTACTCTTTAAGTCCTCACAGTGGGACAATTACACGCCTCAATCCAGGTGATGAACCTCAGTTGCTCCACTTCTGAGACAATCAGCCACCGGCACCAGTTTTGAAGTGGGAAGGCCGCAAACTGAGCTGGTTGTGATGTCATCACAACAACATTCCACAGTCAATACGTCTAATTTATAATATAGTTATTGTCCATTTATATTATAGAACTGGATCGCTGATGACATCATAACAGTGGAGCCACTGTGCCGCCATATTGCTATATACAAACATTGATTTAATAGAAAATCACCTCATTTCAGAGAGTAAACATTGCTCATATAATCACCGATTTTATATCTGAAATCTGCATGCACATCCCTTCAACTAAAACATCCTACACGTAAAATTATTTAAAGTCTGGAATTTTTCCTGTTTCTTGAAAGCACGAGCGACCCTTACAAAAAATGTTGTCCTGGCAAATAAGATGCAAACTTGCCACAAATCTTCCACTCATTATTCCCAAATGCAAATGAGCTTGTGATTCGCCAGAAGTTTGCAGCAAGTTTGTGGCAAATTTCAGAATCAGCTTTATTGTCAAGTATGCTTGCACATACAAGGAATTTGTCTTGGTGACAGCAGCTTCCAGTGCACAACAATACAAAAACAGCAGCCATAGGACATAGATAATAAAAAAAAACATAAAAAAAGAATAATAAAAATACATAATTATACATATACGTACATACACACAGACACACACCTACATACATAACCACACGTAGTGCAAATAATACAAAAATACAGTATATTATGTACAGTGAAATGTATTTAATGGCAGAAGTTGAACTGTTCTTGTGCCTGACGGTTCTGGTGCTCAGAGCTCTGAAGCGTCGGCCAGAAGGCAACAGTTCAAAAAGGTAGTGGGCTGGATGAGTGAGGTCCAGAGTGATTTTTACAGACTTTTTCCTCACTTTGGAAGTGTATAATTCTTGAAGGGGGGCAACCGATAATCCTCTCAGCAGTTCGAACGGTCCTCTGTAGTCTTCTGATGTCTGAATTTGTAGCTGCACCAAACCAGACAGTTATTGAAGTGCAGAGGACAGACTCGATGACTGCTGAGTAGAACTGTATCAGCAGCAGCTGTGGCAGGTTGAACTTCCTCAGCTGGCGAAGGAAGAACAACCTCTGCTGGGCCTTTTTCACAATGGAGTCAATGTGTATCTCCCACTTCAGGTCCTGTGAGATGGTAGTGCCCAGGAACATGAATGACTCCACTGATGCCACAGTGCTGTTCAGAATGGTTGGGGGGGACAATGTTGGGGTGTTCCTCCTAAAGTCCACAATCATCTCCACCGTTTTGAGCGTGTTCAGCTACACATTGTTATGATTGCACCAGCCAGCCAGCCATTCAACCTCCTTTCTGTATGCAGACTCATCATCATCTCGGATGAGGCCAATGACAGTGGTGTCATCTGCAAACTTCAGGAGCTTGACAGAGGGATCCTTGGTGGTGCAGTAATTTGTGTAGAGCGAGAAGAGTAGTGGGGAGAGCACACATCCCTGGGGGGCACCAGTGCTGATGGTACAGTTGCTGGTAGTGAATTTTCCCTGCCTCAAAAGCTGTTGCCTGTCCGTCAGAAAGCTGGTAATCCACTGACAGGTAGAGGTGGGAACAGGGAGTTGGTTTAACTTAGTCCGGAAAATGGCTGGGATGATTGTGTTGAAAGCCGAGCTGAAGTCCACAAAAAGGATCCATGTGTATGTCCCCGGTCTGTCCAGATGTTACAGGACGTGATGCAATCCCATGTTGACTGCATCATCCACAGACCTGCTTGCTCGATAAGCAAATTGAAGGGGATCAAGAAAGGGTACAGTGATGTCCTTCAGGTGGGCCAACAGCAGTCTCTCAAATGACTTCATGACCACAGACGTCAGGGCGACAGGTCTGTAGTCATTAAGTCCTGTGATTTTTGGTTTCTTAGGGACAGGGATAATAATAATTAAGCAATTTGCAATGAACTCCCAATTTTTGCAAGGGGAGTCATCTTCAGTACCTCTACAGACCTGCTGAATGTAAACGAGTTCACAAAAACTGAGGTTATACATAAAAATATTTTTTCAGATTCAAGGCCGTAACCGTGTCTTGAGGACTGGGGGTACAGACCAAACCATTTTGGGGGAGATTCACAGGTGTTGGTCACAAATATATTGGTCCGCTTTGGTTCTTAAATAAAGGCACTGCATGCAATTTTCCAAATAAAGGCTTGAAATGCAATAAATGGCCAAAATGTTATAATTTTTGGTTTTAAAAGTAGATGTATTTTTAAAGTTTACACTGTACAAGACAAATACTGTCTGCATTGCTAGTAATTTGCCTGTTTCAGTTATCTTTTCTTTCTTTTTTGTGCTCTCACAGAAAAAGACCAATATAATTTGAATTTCTTTTCATCATTTATGTAATTTATATAGTATGAAAGTCTCTGATCCATTACCCACAGTAGATAAAGCACAATATAAGAATGCAAACCACCAATAAATCAAGAACATGAAGATCTGAAAGTTTGAGTGTGGTACGTGGCTCAACTCGTTTAACTTTATTTGTATTTATTTTGATGTATATTTTCTTTGCAGTTGTTTTTATCTCTTTGGCATTTTAATGACTGTATCGTCTGATGTAGTTTGTTTTGTTAGTTCACGTACTGTTCAATAGTAAACTAAACTAACGAGGAGGCTAAAAGTTACAGCCTCTAGTGTCAGTTGCTAGTGCGCCTTTTGAGGCCAGAGGAGTGAGGTTAACACGCACTGCACAGCATATACCAGCTGGCTACTGTTACATCTTCTCCAACTGGTTGGACTTCTGAGTGGATGCCATAACCGATTTACCACAATCAAATGGTTACACTTCTGTTCTGGAGGCAGTTGATCGATTTTCCAAAGCCTGTCGATTGGTTGTCTACTCTTGCCTGCTTTCAGATCTGTTGTTTACCCTGCCCATCTGGACTGTTTTTTGTTCACCCTATTGGCTCGCTGACAGCTCCTTCCTAGGTCGAGGACTGTATGCTTTTCTCTGGAGTGAGCTTTTAGTTTTTTTGTCCAAAAATGGCATCTAAAAAAGGGAAAAACACCACAGAAGACTTTTTAAATTCAATGGGGCTAAAGCTGTTTTGGAAGCACTGGATAGCTTGAGTGGGTCTAAACCGGAAAGTAATGAGATTTCCTGCTCCATGAGAGAGACACTTTTTTACTCTTGAAAAAGAGAACCCTGATGTAGTAAGTATTTATACGTTTAAAACCTAATCCTGAATACACTTATTATTAAAGGAGTATTCTGGGTTCAATGCAAGTTAAGCTCAATCAACAGCATTTGTAGCATAAAAGTCCCTCCTTTTCTTAAAAAAAAAAAAAATGGAGGTTACAGTAAGACTGTCATGCCTTCACCAGGCCTGTCATTTCCATCCACACTTCAATTACTCAATTTCACTAGCAATCAAGGACAGCTCAAATGCTCACCACAGTCAGTGTCTAGTCTCCATTAGATCACACAGACTGCTCTTCTAAAGTATTTATATTATACTATCTTCATCACTCTGTGCCAGTTAAGTTTATTTATTACTCTACTCACCTGTTTACTTGCCTGTATTTCAATAAAGTTCCTGCATCTGGGTTCAATGTCCATCTGCGTGTGTTGCCTTCCTGCCAGAAGACTAGAATGCTATCATTGACCCAGCGAGAGCAGATTTTCATCTCATCTCCGATGACATAGAAACGCTGGTTAATCAGTTTAGTCGAGCCCTCTCCACAACTTCGTCTGCGTCAACTTCAGTCTCCCATACTGCTAACCCACAAGAGTCTGCAGGTGCACAACCTTCATCCACCGCTCCCTACTACCTCTTCCTCTTTGAGTTCAGCCAGACCCTTGGTCTCTCCAGCGACCTACTCTGTTTCAGCGGAGGAATGCAATGGCTTTTTACTCCAGTACTCACACAAAATGGAGATGCAGTCCTACAGATCACTACTGAGAGAGCTAAAATAGCTTTTATTTTCTCCCTCTTCACCGGGTGAGATTTGCAATTGGTCTCCACCATATGGGGAGACCCTGGACAAACAAATTGCTCAAGCTACCTCCACCGAACCAGCTCCGCCAGGGTGTCCGGAGGAATGCACTTAAGTACCCACATCTCCTTGCTTACCTTGCGCTGGTCACCCCAGCATCAGTCAGACCCTCTCGCTCCTCAGCAAATCGCTATTGGTGCCTCATATGTCCCAGGAAGTCGAACACTTTGACATGGCATACTTAGGGCAGACTTGGACGAAGTCTCTTCATCACCTTCCAGCTGGCAAACTCCTTCCACTACTCATACCCCATCATCCCTGGTCACACCTAGGAGTGGACTTCATAACTGATTTACCACCCTCCAATGGTTACACCTGTATTCTGGTGGCAGTCAATTATTTTTCTAAAGCCTGTTGATTGGTGCCTCTGATGGGCCTTACTACAGCTCTAGATGCCATGGAAGCACTATTGGCCTCTTGGAATACATAGTTTTTGACAGAGGTCCTCAGTTAATTTCTCGGGTCTGGAAGGCATTCTACTCCCTCCTCAGTGTGAAGATCAGGTGATCCAAGAGATCAGATGCTTCCTGATGACATACTGCCATGGCCACCAGCATAGCTGGAACCACTTCCTTCCTTGGGCCGAGTACGCCCAGAACTCCCTCCGACAACTTGCTACAGTGCTAACTCCCTTTCAATGCATGCTCTGCTTTCAACCTCCCTTGTTTCCATTGTCAGGTGAGCCAACCGAGGTCCAAACAGTTAACCACTGGTTTGAAGAGAGTAAGAGGGTCTGGGACACTGCTCACACCCACCTACAGAGCAGTCCAGTTCCAAAAGAGTGGGGAGCACTCCTCCCCACCTCCATACCAGCCAGGGCAAAGTGTCTTGGCTCTCCATAAGAGACATCCGGCCGCTGCTACCATGTAGATAGTTAAGCCCCCGATACATTGGTCCCTTCACCATCACCAAACAGATAAATGTAGTCACATACAGGCTTGTTACTCACACTACAGTACTACACCTACCTTCCATGTTTCTCTACTTAAACCTAACCATTCTTCTTTGTCTCCTTCCTCCTCAGAGTAATAATAGTTATCCATAACAACCAATTTCACTTCAAACGGTCAACGTCTCAAAAGAAATTGAAAATAAATTTCAGTCTTCAAATATTATTATTCAAAAGTTATTAATGAGCATACTATTAACATAAAGGAAATATAGTAATTATTGCACTCACTTTTTATTTAAACGCTGAATAAAATGTTTGCATTAAATACATCCAGTATATCACAGCTCTGAACATTTAAAATCCATTAAAACATGGATTTATTCCACTATGTAATCAATGTCTGTGACACATTGATGAAATCCACTACATCTTCATGCCACAGTCCGCTGTGAGGACCTCTTGGATTAATCAGTCCAGCTGCTGTTCAACTTAAAAATACATTTTGTTGCATTATACAGGAAAATCTGAGGTGACCGGTCTTCTATTTCCATTGACATTTCCTAAATGTTTCTATAGTTTGGAATCTTTATCTAATAAAGCAGCACATACTCAGACATCACTGGGAAATAAAAAAGTTTAAAAGAATAGTTCATCCCAAAATGAAAATTCTGTCATCATTTACATTCATTTTGTTCCAAACCTGCAGGAGTTTCTCTCTTCAGTTGAACAAAAAAGACAACCTTTTATCATTGCCACACACTATCTGTGCTATAACTTACTTCACTGTCCATCATTTCATCTCACTTATGCATCTGTCTGTTTGAAAAGCCTCCTCTCCAGTGGGAAGCCAAAAGTTTGGCAGGGATGGATGCTACACAGCATATTTATAAAGTTAATCAGGTCTGAGAGAACACAAAATATAATGTAACCAAATGCTACAATGTTGATTATAATAGTGCGCAAGGGGGCTACAAGTACACCTATAGGAAAATTAGCTTTTTCTCTGGTCACTAAGTCTCAAGAAATAAATTATTTTGTATTGAATATTGATGGAGCAACATCATTTGTGTTAAAATTGTTAAACAACGTTTAAAATAAAATACATTTAAAAAAAGTGGCAAGGGAGCCTTTTACCCCAAGACCTGGTTGTAGTGATAGTGTAGACACCAGGACAATAGTTATAGGGCACAATTCTACAACTTAGGCAAATACTTTTGAGACAGCATGATACATTTTCGAGTTATAAATTAAGATAATACTTCAGAAAAGGGAGTATAATTTCTTATTTATTTCAATTACATTTGACATTTCATTACATCTCAAGTATTCTTTAAACAAATTAATCTCCATTGTGATTTAATCAGTGAGCCCACTTTGAACAATGAAGAAATGAAGAAATGCGGTCACCTCCTCCTCTATGTCGCTGCATTAGTTTTGTAGGCTGTTAATTTATTAGCCAAAATATTTGGAAATATGTGAATGAGGAAAAAGTTTCAGTAACAATGCACATATGCAAAGTACGGATCATGCAATTTTGTAATTATTGAAACATACTGTTTTTTTTAATTGAAATAATTGTTTAAATTATAACATAAAAGGATGGCACGGTCATTTTAAAAGGTTAGAACAGAAAAAAATTGCCCTTGTAAAGGTAAAAAATCCCAATGGAAATCAAATATGGCTGCTTAATGGAAAAGTTGATTTATGACCCTGGTTCTACCTGACCAACACAGGAATTGAGAAAAGTGACTTGGTTTTGGAAAATATTGCAAACGGTCATACAGATGTAGTAGGTACATTTGCACCAGCTTGCTAATAACTCTGCACATCATTGTATTCATGTTGACTGATTCTCACTGAACAACATAAACAAAATTACCCATCGGCCTCAAGGTAACTGGAGCTCCAGGTCACACCTACTGATTTCATGGACCAATGGCAGTAAGGTGTTTAGCAGCTGATACATTTTTTTTCCTAAAAGCTCATCCCAGCTGTTACGAACCCACACAACAAATGCAAAAACACCTTCTTTTGCAAACATTTTACCAAACCAAGTCCCTTTTCTCAATTCCTGAGTTGGTTAGGTAGAACCATGGTCATAAATCAACTTTTCAATTAGACCTCAAGTACTAAGATGGCGCCACAGACGGCCGCCTCGGTGTATGTGTGTGCGTTGTTTTGTTTTGTGTTTTAACTCGATGGTACCGGCAGCTCTTTCACCAGAGATGAGCTCGTGAAGATCAGGGGAACAACACCAGAGGACTTATTTCCTACTTTTCTTCTCCCTACACTGGAAATTTTGGACATTCTGGTCAAAGGTGCGCTCACCTTTGCTCATGCAGTGAAACGCCGAAGGAGAGGCAAACGGCTGGTGCACTTGTGCGTCTTCACCAGCAAGGATTACGCACACTGTTACCGGGAATATGTCTCACGAACATGCGTTCACTGCCCAACAAACTGGGGAATTACAACTGCTGTTGGGGAAAAACAGGGACTTTTCATCTGGCAGGCTTCCAAATTTACAGAGCGGACAGAGACACAGACCTTTCCAGCAAAACTAAAGGTGGAGGAATCTGATGTGACAGTGATCCAGCAGCACTGTTCTCCCGACCTGGAATCTTTCATCATAAACTGTAAGCCTTTTTATTCACCCTGTGAGTTTACTTCATTCATTCTGGTCAGTGTTTACAGTCCGCCATGGGCCAACATGCAGATCGCACAGCGCATGCTCGCCAACCAGATACTGTGTGTGGAGCGGACCAACCCAGACTCTTTAGTTATTG
Source organism: Moxostoma hubbsi (assembly GCA_032164185.1). Lineage (NCBI taxonomy): Eukaryota > Metazoa > Chordata > Actinopteri > Cypriniformes > Catostomidae > Moxostoma > Moxostoma hubbsi. The sequence continues at coordinate 45,087,889 of JAVLUX010000001.1, forward strand.
TCCTTGGTGACTTTAACAAAGGAAACCTCACTCATGAACTCCCTAAATTCAGACAGTTTATTAAAAGCCCGACCAGAGAGGAGAACATTCTGGATCACTGTTACACCACAGTCAGGAATGCTTATCATGCCATCCCCCGTGCTGCACTGGGACACTCTGACCACGTCATGGTCTACCTGATTCCTGCGTACAGGCAGAAACTAAAGCTCTGCAAACCTGTAGTGAGGACATCAAGGAAGTGGACCAGTGTGGCTGTGGAGGATCTCCAGATGTGTTTTGACTCTACTGACTGGGACGTGTTCAGGACTGATACAAACAGTCTGGATGAGTACACAGAGGCTGTGATGTCATATATCAGCTTCTGTGAGGACTGCTGTGTTCCATCACGCACCAGGGTGCGTTACAACAATGACAAATCCTGGTTTACAACCAAACTCAGAAGGTTAAGGTTTGATAAGGAAGAGGCCTTCAGGCGGTGAAAGAGGCTAAACGATGGTACTCTAAGAAGCTCCAACACCAGATCTCAGCCAACAACTCTGCGTCTGTCTGGAAAGGGCTCAGGCAGATCACTAGCCTAAAAAGCGACAAGCCTAAAGCCCCCCAGGCCATCAAAGACCAACGACTAGCCAACAACCTGAATGAGTTCTACTGGCACTTTGAAAGACAAAGGGACATTCCTGTAACCATTCCCCATGACACCTCCCAACAAAAGGATAGTCCTGAAACCATCCCCCACGACACCTTCCAATAGCTCCAGCTACAGTGCATCACCTCCACCTCCCCCATCTCAGCAGGGGCCTGGGCTCCCCCACCAATGCCCACCTTAAAGGTACCCCCCTCCACCCCACCTCAGTGATGACTCTTTCCATCCATGAGAGGGACATCAACAAACTCTTAAGGAGACAAAACCCCCGGAAAGCTGCTGGACCGGATGCTGCCAGCCTGCTTCAAGTCCTCAACTATCATCCCTGTTCCCAAGAAGTCAAGGACCACAGGACTTAATGACTTCACACCCGTCACCCTGACCTCTGTGGTTATGAAGTCCTTTGATCGCCTTGTGCTTTCACACCTCAAATACATCACCGACCCCCTCCTGGACCCTCTGCAGTTTGCATACAGAGCCAACAGGTCTGTAGACAATGCAGTCAACTTGGCCTTCCACTACATCCTCCAGCACCTGGACTCGGCAGGAACCTACACCAGGATCCTGTTTGTGGATTTCAGCTCTGCCCTTTAACACCATCATCCCGGCTCTGCTCCAGGAGAAGCTCTCCTAGCTAAGTGTGCCTGACTCCACCTGCAGGTGGATCACTGACTTCTTGTCTGACAGAAAGCAGCATATGAATCTGGGGAAACACGTCTCCGACTCACAGACCATCAGCACCGGATCCCCCCAGGGCTGCGTTCTTTCTCCTCTGCTCTTCTCCCGGTACACTAACAGCTGCACCTCCAGTCACCAGTCCGTCAAGCTTATGAAGTTTGTGGACGACACCTCCCTCATCGGACTCCTCTCTGATGGTGACGAGTCCACTTACAGGTGGGAGGTTGATCACCTGGTAACCTGGTGCAATCAAAACAACCTTGAGCTCAATGCTCTAAAGACAGTGTAGATGGTTGTGGACTTCAGGAAGAACTCAGCCTCACCTGAACCTGCCCCCATCACCCTCTGCGACTCCACAACTGACACTGTGAAGTCTTTCCGCTTCCTGGGAACTATCATCTCCCAGGACCTCAAGTGGGAGCTGAACATCAGCTCCATCATCAAGAAAGCAAAACAGAGAATGTACTTCCTGTGGCAGCTGAAGAAATTCAACCTGCCAAAGACAATGATGGTGCACTTCTACACAGCCATCAGAGTCCACCCTCACATCCTCCATCACTATCTGGTACGCTGCTACTACTGCCAAGGACAAGGGCAGACTGCAGTGTGTCATCCAGTCTGCAGAGAAGGTGATTGGCTGCAATCTGCCGCCACTCCAGGACCTGTACACCTCCAGGACCCTGAAGCGTGCTGGAAAGATCGTGGCTGACCTCTCCCACTCCGGCCACAATCTCTTTGAGACACTCCTCTCTGGCAGAAGGCTGAGGTCCATCAGGACAAAAACCTCACGCCACAAGAACATTTTCTTCCCATCCGCCACTTGCCTTATCAACAAGGCCCGGTACCCAACCTGACACTCTCCACACTCCACCTCTGGCTCTACATGCTACTGTACTTACTCTGCTGTACTGCTCTCTTTAATTTTATTCTTACTTTTAATATATACTGTGTGGACATATTTAAATTTATATTGCTTATATTTGAATACTTGTTCTTATATTTAGAGATTGTGTGACACGCGCCTACAACACCAAAACAAATTCCTTGTATGCGTAAAAAACATACTTGTTAATAAAGCTTTTTCTGATTCTGATTTTTGGAAAAAAGTTTTGCCGAAACTCTTTCCACAGTGTGAGCAATTGAATGGTTTCTCTCCAGTGTGAATTCTCTTGTGCGTTTTTTCAGGTTTTCTGACCAACTGAAACTCTTTCCACAGTGTGAGAGCAATTGAATGTTTTCTCTCCAGTGTGAATTCTCTTGTGCATTTTTTCAGTATTTCTGACCGAGTGAAATTCTTTCCACAGTGAGAGTACTTGTAAGGTTTCTCTCAAGTATGAATTCTCTTGTGTGTTTTCAGGTTTTCTGACCAAGTGAAACTCTTTTCACAGAGTGAGCAATTGAATGGTTTCTCTCCAGTATGAATTCTCTCGTGTGTTTTCAGGGTTTGTGACCGAGTGAAACTCTTTCCACAGTGTGAGCACTTGTATGGTTTCTCTCCAGTATGAATTCTCTTGTGTGTTTTCAGGTGTTCTGACCGAGTGAAATTCTTTCCACAGTGTGAGCACTTGTAAGGTTTCTCTCCAGTATGAATTCTCTTGTGTGTTTTCAGGTGTTCTGACCGAGTGAAAGTCTTTCCACAGTGTGAGCACTTATATGGTTTCTCTGCAGTATGAATTCTGTTGTGTTTTTTCAGTATTTCTGACCGAGTGAAACTCTTTCCACAGTGTGAGCACTTGTAAGGTTTCTCTCCAGTATGAATTCTCACGTGCGTTTTCAGGTCTTGTGACCAAGTGAAACTCTTTTCACAGTGTGAGCACTTGTATGGTTTCTCTCCAGTATGGATTCTCTCATGTGTTTTCAGGTTTACTGACTGAGTGAAACTCTTTTCACAGAGTGAGCACTTGAATGGTTTCTCTCCAGTATGAATTCTCTCGTGTGTTTTCAGGTCTTGTGACCGAGTGAAACTCTTTTCACAGTGTGAGCACTTGTATGGTTTTTCTCCAGTATGAATTCTCTCATGTGTTTTCAGGTTTACAGACCGAGTGAAACTCATTTCACAGTGTGAGCACTTGTAAGGTTTTTCTCCAGTATGAATTCTTTGGTGTAGTTTCAAGCTGCTGGCTGCAGTAAAGGTCTTTCCACATTCAAAGCACATATAAGCTGCCACACTGGTATGTATTTTCTGGTGCTGTTTCAAGTAGGACAGGCGTGCAAAACTCTTTCCACATAATGAACACTTGTAAGGCTTCTCATTTGTGTGAGTTTTCAGATGTGTTTTTAGGTACTGTGCCAGAACAAAGGTTTTACCACACGTATCACATTCAAATGACTTTTCTCCAGAGTGACAAAAGAGATGACTCCTGAGATTGGTTGCATATGCAAAACTTTTTCCACACTGATGGCACGTGTAAGGTCTCTCTCCAGTATGAACTCTCATGTGTTTACTAAGTTTACTTTTACATGTGAAACATGTTCCACACTGAGAGCAGGTGAAAGATTTCTTGGCTGTTCTTTGAGGCTTTTTAGGTGAGAAATTGTCTTCTGTCTCTGAGCCACTTAAAGATTTTTCTCCAGTTATGCAATCATGCTGTTTCTCCTCCACTTCCTTCAGCTCTTCACATTCTTCTCTTAATTCCATCAGCTCTACAATAAACACAATAAGTTGATGAAAATCAATTCAATAGGGACACATTTAAATTTTTGAATAAAGAAAAATTTAACCCTAATTTAATTGCAGAACACGACAAATGTCCAGTATATATTTGTGATTTTTGCTGTGCAAAAGGTTTATATTCATACAAGGTTGTAGTTGCGTGTTTAAAATAGGAAATTTTTTATGATTCCTGAGGTAATTTTAGTGCGATTGCTTATCTCGGATAGCGGCAGGACACAGGTAGGATGACGTCAGCAACTTTGAAGGATAAAAATGCAAAAAAAATCAAAATAACCGTGCTGCAAATTACAAAGGACTCAGTCATACGCCTTCTCCAGATCCACAAAACACATGTAGACTGGATGGGCATACTCCCAGGCCCCCTCCAGGATCCTTGCGAGAGTAACGATCTGGTCCGTCGTTCCATGGCCAGGACGGAACCCGAACTCTCCTCTCCAGCACCTTGGAGTAAACTTTACCAGGGAGGCTGAGAAGTGTGATACCCCTGTAGTTGGCACACACTCTCTGGTCCCCCTTTTTGAAGAGGGGGAACCACCACCCCGTTCTGCCACTCCTTAGGCACTGTCCCAGATTTCCACGCAATGTTGAAGAGGCGTGTCATCCATGACACCCCCTCCACATCCAAAGCTTTCAGCATTTCTGGTCGGATCTCATCAATCCCGGGGCTTTGCCACTGCGGAGATGTTTGACTACCTCAGTGACCTCCCCCAGGGAAATAGAATCTGATCCCCCATCAGCCTCCGGCTCTGCCTCTAGCATAGAGGGCGTGTTGGGATTTAGGAGTTCTTCAAAGTGTTCCTTCCACCGCCCAATAACCTCCTCGGTTGAGGTCAACAGCATCCCATCTTTGCTGTATACAGCTTGGATGGTTCCCCGTTTCCCCCTCCTAAGGTGGCGGACGGTTTTCCAGAAGCACTTTGAGTGGAATAACCATGGTGCAAATTTTAAATCACATTTAAATAGTATAAAGTGCATTTCCTCTGACTGGAACATGCATTCTGGCCAATGCAACGCGGTGACGTTTTGCATGAGCTTGAAATAAACAACACTCGAAAATGTGTTACTTTTGACAACATTTATACAGGTATAATATTTTAACCGGTATATCGATGCATGCGCTAAATCCCAGAACAGTGCACAAACATTGTGACCAATAAGAGGACAGTTTGCTTAGGCCTACATGTTACTTTTAATGACACAGTTTTGGTCCATTTTGAAATGTTGCTTTGTGAAAGTGAATCGAACCAAGAAGAACCAAGAAGAAACTCCAACATTGTCAATTTTAGCTCCTGTTTCTTAAACCAAAGCTAAAGGTCTGAAAACACCCCCAAAAATATTAGGGATCATTTGTTTTTATTTAACACTGCCCTGAAGAAGATAATTGACATATCAGATACTCACATACATTCCACAAGATAAATTAGTAACTGAATTTACACAAGTTATTTTATTAGATGGCATCATGAGGAAGGAACATTATGTGGATATACTGAAGCAATACCTCAAAATATCAGCCAAAAGTTAAAGCATACTTCCAAATACTACCAAAGTGTATTTAAACTTCTGACCCACTGGGAATGTGATGAATGAAATAAAAGCTGAAATAAATAATTTTCTCTACTATCATTCTGACATTTCACATTCTTAAAATATAGTGATCCTAACTGACCTAATACAGGGAATGTTTTCTACGATTAAATGTCAGGAATTGTGAAAAACTGAGTTTAAATATATTTGGCTAAGGTGAATGTAAACTTCTGACTTCAACTGTAGAAAAATATTAACAATATTTATTCATAATAATTAATAATAACCAAATATTTCTGTATTTGTATAGTGTCGTGTCAAATGGTTAACCGACTGTTGACATACCTGAAGGAATAAAATCATCATCATCATCAGTCTGTTGTTCCTCTGCTGTGTTTTCTTCTTTTATCTCCACCTGCTTCACTTCAATCTTCACTGGTGTCTGAAACATCTGCTGTTCATCATCATCTTCATCAGTCTGTTCTTCTTCTGTGTTTTCTTCTTTTATCTCCTGCTTCACTTCAATCTTCACTGGTGTCTGCAGCATCTGCTGTTCTGCAGCATGAATCACATCCACCTGCTCTCTCATGATGAACATCTGAACACAAAAACATCATCATTATAATGGACTGACATTCATCAAACTCCAAAACATTATTATATGATTATACACAAGAGCAGAACTGTTTAACAAATTACATTTATTTTGGGGGTTTACATGCTTTAATGTTCAAAAAACACATAATTTTTCTCAAACTGTACATTTCTATTCCCCGCTCTTTGTCCTCTGGCTGCTCTGATTGGTCAGCTGGCCTAGACTGTTGTGATTGGTCAATCGTGTAGAGCGTGTGTTGGAAATGTAACACCCCTTACCATATATGAGTTTCAGCTCTTCTCTTGAAGTCTTACGGAGCAGCTGTAAACACTATTGTAACTATGGCAACAGTGGCGTCGGTTTTGCCGCACCAGTGCGAGTCCGATAATTAAAGTTTGGAAGAAAAAACCGATCGACCAGAACCACCTTCACAAGCACGACTCGAGCAGGACGTTTCACAGAGGTAAGTTTTACATTTGTAGCTTTCTTACAAGTACACTGTTGATATTGTGACCTGACAAAAATTCAAGTAAAAGACACGTAGTGCATCTAAATTAGTCATCTTTAGCTGGAATGGGTGTAGCTGAACCCTTTTCACCTGAGATATGAACGAAGAACAGAGGCTTACTCACTTAGTGAGCAAGTTAGCCGTGGACTACCGTGAATAGCAAAACTATTTATGGACCTTTTACATTCACAAACAACTTGCACACTAAAGGAAAAGTAAAATGCCCAAAAACATTTTACACTCTTTAAATAAAATGAATAAAGGTTTATGGTTATTGTTACAGTGAGATTGCTCCTCACTGTTAGGAAAGCATGATGCTGTTATTAAAACACATTAAAGAGCAAAAACCGCTGACATTTCCAGCGGACTTTATTTAATAATAGGATCAAACATGAGAATCTTAATTTAAAGTGCTTGAGTTTAGCCACAGACAGACAGAAAGTGTAAATAATCTACTGGTTCTCAACGGTTTTGTTGTTTTTCTCACCTCTTGTATGTGACCAGTAACTAAACAAACTACATCAGACGATAATGAGTTTCTTTTAAAGTCATTAAAACACCAAAGAGATAAAAACAACATGCACAGAAAAATCTAAATCTCTCAATGTAAAACACAAAACACGAACCAATTTTAAAGCTCAAACGGTGTTGTGGATCTCAGGTCTTCTTCTTCTTCTTGTGTTTTCTGCAACTTCTGGTGTATTTCCGCCTCCTGCTGGACTGGAGTGTTGATGCGTCGAAATAGTTGAAAAGCGGACTGAGAGAGGAGTTGAACATCCGGAAGGAAACTAACTCTTAAAGGGGCAGGATTAACATTTCCAGTACCTTTACTTCTACAGCAAAATACACTTATAGCAGATATTTAATAATAAAAACAAAGATGATGGTGCAAAAACAAGTCAATATAACACTTAAATATGGACTTTTAATTCCTCATTGAACCATTTCTGTATCTGTTGTGGAAGTCCCAGATATCTCGATTCGCATTGTAATTGAATGCACCATTAAAATATGAGCAGCAATGACATTGTTACCAGTCATTTTAAGGTAAAGTTACGCAATGTCTCTAATTATAATAGCAGGAGTTCATGTCTTCATGTCACACATTTTAAAAACTCAGTGCGATTAAAGATTAAAGACTGCAATCTTCACAGGGCCATCGCCAGAACATATGGACTAGGAAACACTATTAAATTAAAAGTATGGGTAAGTTAGTGATATTTAATCAAAGCAATAACCACACCAATATATCTTAATTAAACCCACTGCTAGTTAATCCGGTGAGGTCGAGAATGCCGGGTTAAAAAAGCTGCCGTAATGTTCATTCCATTTTAAAACAACGGTCCAAATTATTAGTATGTTTTATTACGTCTCCATAATGTGCCGATTAATAGTTATAGAAGTTAATTTTTTTTTTCCATCAGCATGGAAGCCATCTAGATTAAAGTAAGCTTCTCCTGCCCCACTAATGTTAGTGTTTGGATTTGGGTAGGAGAAACTGATCCGCACACACAGAAAAACTTGAACATCTCCACAAAGCAGCATATATATATATATAACAGTGAACAGAACAGCTTCCAAGATTGTCAAAATCACAGTCACTGACTATTTATTCTAACCTATTAGACAAGGTTAACGGAGGCCGATTGGCACAAAGCTCTTTGGGCCGGTTCGACTCCTGGTCCTAGAGGTCTGTGAGAAAATGTAAAGAAATTGGCCAATGGATGGTGCTATCAAGTTTTACACCTCTGTAATCATGTGGTTCCACACACACAATGACTGTGTCCCAATTCAAAGGCTGCATCCTTCGAAGGACTCGGACCTCGAAGGCCATGAAGGTCGGACTGAGCATTGTTATTTGGGACAGTCTGCCGAGTGACTAACATTTGTACTGGACTTAGGTCTGGGCAAAAAATCGATTTAATCGATTTATCGATTTTGTAGTTTAAAACGATTTTTATTTTGCAAACTCGAGTTTTTTGCCACAATAGTTTTTTCGGACTTTTCCGCGTTTCGTCCTTGTGCGTTACCGTAGCGCGATATTGCCAGCCCCCGCCCCGCGTAATACAGTCAAAACAACATGGCAGCGTGTAGCAGAGAACTAACGTTACTTCCAAAGAAAGGCACAGGTAATTCCGTAATTTGGAACTGGTTTGGTTTTGATGCAGCAGACAAAACACAGACGAAGCCTTGCTGCAAAATATGTTTCAAGGCTGTTGCTACTGGAAGCAGCAGTACAACAAATCTTTTCCAGCACCTGAGGAATAAACATCGCGAAGAATGGGAGAAGTGCAGCCGGCTCCGTAGCGAAAACGGCTCCTCTAGCACACCTGCTAAAAAGCAAACTACACTTCCTGAGAGCTTTACAAACTGTGTGCCTTATGATAAGAACGGAGCGCGATGGAAAGCGATTACAGAGGCGATCACGTTTTATATTGCCACAGACATGCTGCCAATTTATTCTGTCGAAAAGCGAGGCTTTAATCACATGCTGAAAGTATTAGATGCGAGGTACGTTGTCCCCAGTCGCAAGTATTTCGCCGATGTAGCGCTGCCTCACCTGTACAATACAACTGGCTAAAAAATATCTTTCTATTCCAGCCACTAGTGCCCCCTCAGAGAGGGTATTTAGTGTGGGTGGGGGAATAGTTACCTGCAACCGGGCCTGCCTTAAGCCAGAGGTTGTGGACAGGCTCATCTTTCTTGCAAAAAATGTTTAGAATGAGCATGCACAATGTTTCAGAGATCTAACAAGCACGTGTTTTGTTGTTATAGATAAAAGTTTACATTTGTTCACTCTTTGAGCAGGCTATATGTCTGCCACAGGCATGTTTCATTTTTTATATTCACACTATACTGAGAAGAGTTTATTTTTTTAATTGTAATGTTATATGTTACAAAATTTGTAATTATCTGATTTCTTGAACAGAAAATTTAAGCTACTGTGAAGTTGTTGCACTTTTGCTTAAACCTGGGTTAAAGCTTGAAATTGTTGAATGACAGAGCCTCATTTACTTTTTGTTTTGGGATTCTACGCATTTTAACTCTTGAGGACAATCATAGCAATAAAGTTGCACTTTTGACACTATATCTGATGTCTGCAGTCATTTTTTAAGTGCATTGAAAAAAAAAATCGAAAATCGAATCGAAACTCGAATTTTTCTTTAAAAATCGAAGATTTTTTTTTTTTGGCAAAATCACCCAGCCCTAACTGGACTTTTTTGAAAGTTATCTTAAACTATCTGAAAACAAAACAGGGTTCACAAATTGTTTAAATATTTTCACCATGGTCCACTTCTGTATATAATAAAGAGTATAAACTATATATAATCGCATCTTAGTAAGATTTAATTCAACATTTGAACCACTTTAAAGGTTTTATTTTATATTTGTACCATTAGATATTTGAGTAGTTGAGTAGATATTTTGATAAGCTGAAACCCAATACCTACGTTTAAAAGTGTAATTCAACAATTTCTCTCAAAAAATCTTGTTGTCACTGGCACACAATGAATTCTGGGGTAGGCAAGGCCACGAAGAATCCATCTGTTGTATCCTTCATTTCACGAGAAACGAAGGACGCATTTGAAGGCCGCATTGGAAGGAGCCTTTGAATTGGGACAGCCTTGGTCGTGCAGCAGTGACACAATCGGCCTTCGTATGCGACATTTGAAGGATGCAGCCTCTGAATTGGGACGCATCTATAATTCATATCAGTTGTTAGATCTCCTCATACTGAACATTTTTGCCTCAAGAACCACTGCTGTCAATCAAAACATTCATTAAATGTTCATGATTATTTAAAAAAAATGCTTTTATGAACTAGTCAACTTAGAACTAGTTTTTTTCTCAACCTCAATAAAACCAATGCAGTACAATTCTCTGGACTCTCTAGGTCAATAATTATATAAAAAGTGAACTTTACCCTTTGGGTAGCTATAACAGTGTAATTTAGAAAATGGGCATGGTCAAGTGTACAAATATAATCCAATATATTTGACTAGTGTGGCTCATTATAACTAATATTCCTGTATCTTGTGTGCACAAATGCCAACCTTCACAAAACTTTGTAAATATGGCAAACAGGATATTCTGAGGCATCATACCAAATTTCATGGATTTATTATGGGGGGGGGGGCACTCTGACGTAGTTGAAATAGGTGGCAGCGTTCGTTCAGAGTGCTTGGTTTTGTGAACTATATTTAAAGGTGCCGCAAAACATCCAGACATGTTGACCGTATCTTTTTGCATAAATCCTCATGAAATCTTTTAATATATTATTATATAAACCATAATATCCACTTCATCAACTCACCTGGCACACCAACAATTTCAGACACCTTTGTCCACACAAGCACACAGGGACAGATCATATGGTGTATGAATGCATATAAACTTATTTGAAAGGTACAATATGTAAAAATGTTCATGTAATATTCGACTTTTTTTTGCCAATGTGTGAACCGTTTGTAACACAACTTAAAAACATGAGCCCTTCCTGGACTTCCTTAGGAACTCAGCATTCCGAGAGTTATAATCACATTCCATCATCCATGCGACGACTCCACGTTCTTCATTGGACCTTCCAGACCACTGAACTAAACAAAGGCCTCCTTGAACTGAACCAAGCCAAAGGACTTCAAACGCCAAGCAATAGCCTAAATGCCAGAATTCCACCATTAAAAAGTCTGATATGCTCCTTTTTAACCATTTTTTCTGAAAATGTGCACCAAAGATAAAGTTTGCCTTTTGTGTTCACCATAGGCAAGAAAGTCATACAGGTTTGGAACAACATGACGGTGAGTAATTGATGACTATTTTCATTTTTGGGTGAACTTTTCTACTAAATGTGGTTTCCAGATGCTGTTGAATGTTCTAATAAACTGTGAAGCGCATGAAAGATTCAAAACATTTATGTCAATGGGAATATAAAACCTGGCACTTCATTTTCCTGTATAATGTTGTAAAAGAGTTTAAAGTATTTTAAAGTTAGACAGCAGGACTGATTAATCAGACGTTGGTGTTTTATTCACTCCAGTCCAGCAGGAGGCAGAAATTCACCAGAAGTTGTTTTTATAAACCGACAGAAAACACCAGAAGAAGAAGAAAGCCCAAATATTGCTCCATATAGTGAATAGGGACGATTGAACGCTCAGTTCGGTACGTGTTCAATGTGTTTGACATAATTTGTGAGATTTATGTTTATTTTATTTTGTATGTTTTATATTTTTCTCTTTTTGGCGTTTTAATGACTGTAAAAGAAGCTTTTTATCGACGCACGCTTTAAAATATTTAGTTTCAGGAGAAACAAGAAGAAATCTTTGAATATCTTGTTTAATTTCTGATATATGAGCTCTTAAATCCAGCGACTGACTGTAAATGAGTTCAATGAAGGTGATAATATATATTGGAGAGACGGACACAAACAAACGCTTTTTGGTTTCCTCAAGTTTGTGTAAATACTTTTGGGATTACTGGTCATATGCAAGAGATGAACAAAACAACTAAAACACTTCAGAACAGGTTTATTTACACTTTCTGTCTGTGGCTAAAATCATGTTTATATTTTAGTCCAGTCTTGACAAACGTTCCAGAAATGGCCTGCTAATGTCCTAAAAACGTCCCATAAAAGACGTTATTGCAGCATGTTCCCCAGATCTCCAGATAACTTATATGAGTATACAAGTGTGAAATACAAGATCACAAACAATCAGCAGTTAAGAACCAGTAGATTATTCACACTTTCTGTTTGAGGCTGAATGTAATTCTCGGTCACCATTCACATTCATTCATCTTTTGTCCAATATTCAAAGTAAATCTTGATCGAGAAGAACATGAAGGCGAGTAAGTATTGACAGAATTTTCATTTAGCATCAAAACTTACGTTTGATTTTGCAAATCAGTGTGTCCTAATCTGCAGTCATTTACAGCCACAGATCAACATTGCTCATTTATTCTCAGACTTTATATCTGAAATCTGCATGCACATCCCTTCAATAATAAAAATGTAATTATTTATTTAAAATCGGGAATTTTTCCTGTTTCTTGAAAGCCCGAGCAACCCTTACAAATAAATCAAGATGCAAATTTGCCACAATAGAGGTGAACCTGCAGCACACCTTTGCAAGTGAAAATTATCAGTAGCGAGTTTGCGGCAAATTTGCAATGAACTCCCAAATATTTGCAAGGGGAGTCATCGACAGTACCTCTAAAAAACTTAATATGCAAACAGACCTGCTGAATATAAACACGTCCTTTGAAACTGAGGCAAGATTAGGGATGGGCGAGCGATACTGATGTGGGATCAAGAATATCGATCCTTGCATAAAAATATAAGTGTATAACTAGTGATCTTATTATTTAGATTACACGAGTATTAATGCATCTCATTAGCTTATAAGTGGAAAAAAAAAAATTATATTAGAGAATTGTTGCATGGCACCGGAACAATTTTATCTTCTGCTGATCTTGAAATGCCGAAATACACCAGCAGTCATAGAGCTTGTTCAAACAGGGAGCCGTGCTTTCCTGAGGTAATGACAGAAAAACAGCATCTGGAGTTATTCACACTAATAAATGACATGTATTATAATGAGCTTGTGTGACCATTTTTACATGTGTCATTAAAACATTGATAATGATCTTTAATCCTCATTAATAAATGATACCCTTATGAAAACTACCCATGGATTTACTGTAGTAATATTTTATTAACTATGACTAGTAACAATTACTGTAGTAACCATGTTTATTTTGTGTTTTTCTTTTCTTTTTGGCAGTAACCAAAGTTTTGATACATTTATCCATGGTTTTGCTACAGCATTAATGTAGTATCTATATTTTAACTTAGTTTAAGTAGTAGTGACCATATAATAATATCTATGGTTAATTTAGTGGTTTTATATGTGGCTTATACTTTCTAATTTCATAAAAATTCAGTTAATTTGAGGTATCGGTATCTATTTTGGCGATACTGTCTAAAAGTATCTTGGTATCAGATCAAGAAGAAAATAAGTGGTTTGGCCCATCCTTACTGAATACTATTTCAGACTCAAGGCCGTAACTGTGTCTTGAACACTGGGGGGACGGACCAAACCATTTTTGGGTGGGGGGGGGGGGTCACGGGTGTTGAGGTCACAAATATAATGGTCCTCATTGGTTCTTAAACATATTAAAGGCTCTGAATGCTTTTGAATAAAGGCTTGAAATGTGATAAAGGCCAAAATTTTTTGGTTTTAAAAGATAGATGCATTTTTAAAGTTCACACTGAACAAGACAAACACTGTTTGTCTGCATTGCTAGTAATTTGCCTGTTTCAGTCATCTTTTTTACTTTTTTGTGCTGTCTCACAGAAAAAGATTAATATAATTAGAATTTATTTTCATCACTTATGTAATTTATATAGTAGGAATGTCTCTGATCCATTACTCTACTGTAGATAAAGCACAATATAAGAATGTGAACCACCAATAAAGAACAACAAAAACAAGAAGAAGAAGAGTTGAAAATTTGAGTGCTCAGTTCGGTATGTGACTCAACATGTTTAACTTAATTTGTGATATTTGAATTTATTTTGATGAATATTTTCTGCACATGTTTTTTTTTTTATATCTTTGGCATTTTAATGACTGCAAAAGAAGCTCATTATCTTCTGATGTTTGTTTCACAGTTATATTCATACCATTTCTGAAAGAACAGATCTGTTATTTTCTGTAATTATATAATAATGTTTTAGAGTTTGATGAATGTCAGTCCATTATAATGATGATGTTTGTGTGTTCAGATGTTCATCATGAGAGAGCAGGTGGATGTGATTCATGCTGGAGAACAGCAGATGCTGCAGACACCAGTGAAGATTGAAGTGAAGCTGGAGGAGATAAAAAAAGAAAACACAACAGAGGAACAACAGAGTGATGAAGATGATGATGAACAGAAGATGCTGCAGACACCAGTGAAGATTGAAGTCAAGCAGGAGGAGATAAAAGAAGAAATCACACCAGAGGAACAACAGAGTGATGAAGATGAACAGCAGATGCTGCAGACACCAGTGAAGATTGAAGTGAAGCAGGAGGAGATAAAAGAAGAAAACACAACAGAGGAACAACAGAGTGATGAAGATGATGATAAACAGCAGATGCTGCAGACACCAGTGAAGATTGAAGTCAAGCAGGAGGAGATAAAAGAAGAACAACAGAGTGATGAAGATGATGATTTTATTCCTGCAGGTATGTTTCTTCCTTTAATGTTGTTACATTTTCATGACAGTCCTAATGTTATTCTAAACATGTATGACTTTTGTTCTGTGACTATGGCTGAGCAATAACAGCTTTGCATATCCTTGGCATTCTAGCTGTCAGTTTCAGACCTTTCACCTCACACTTCCTGTAGCACTTGCTATAGATGTGATTGTCTTGTCGGGCACTTCTCACGCACCTTACAGTCTAACTGATCCCACAAAAGTTCAATGGGTTTAAGATTCATAACTCTCTTTTCCAAATATCTGTTATCCAATGTCTGTGTTGCTTTGCCCACTATCCTTTTATTGTTGTTTTTCTGTTTCAAAAGTGCCTCTTTCTTTGCAATTCTTCCCTTAAGGCCTCCACCCCTGAGTCTTCTCTTTACTGTTGTACATGAAACTGGTGTTGAGCAGGTAGAATTCAATGAAGCTGTCACCGGAGGACATGCGAGGCGTCTATTTCTCAAACTAGAGACTCTGATGTACTTATCCTCTTGTTTAGTTGTACATCTAGTCTTCCACATCTCTTTCTGTCCTTGTTAGAGCCAGTTGTCCTTTTGTCTTTGAAGACTATAGTGTATATCTTTGTATGAAATCTTCAGTTTTTTGGTAATTTCAAGCATTGTATAGCCTTCATTCCTAAAAACAATGATTGAATGAACTTAAAAACTGGAGCATGAGCAGGCAACAAACACTTAACTGACAAAGGTAAAACAGACATCAGGGCAATATATACACAAGGATAATGAGGTAAATGAAACAGGTGAGAAACAATGGGGACAATCTGGAAGTGATCATAGCTGGGCTTTATGGGAAGTGTAGTCCGGGGGGAACAGATGATGGGGAAAAACACAGGCAGACAACACTTAACGGGTGGCTCCTGATGCCCAAGGAAGGCAGGAAGGGGAGGCATGGCCAAGATGGAGCCGGAGAACAAAGAGTCCACAGCAGAACAATTTGATGGTCAAAGGACCCAAGAGATCAGATCAGGCAGACGACCATGGGACCAAGGAAACCAGGGCAGGTCAGGCAGATGACCAGGGAACCAAGGAAAACAGGGCAGACCAAGCACACAACCAGGGGACCAAGGAAGCCAGGGCAGATCCGGCGGTCAACCATGGGGCCAAGGAAACCAAGGCAGGTCAGGCGGATGGCATGGGAACCAAGGAAACCAGGGCAGGTCAGGTGGATAACCAGGGAACCAAGGAAACCAGGGTAGGTCAGGTGGATGACCAGGGAACAAAGGAAACCAGGGCAGGTCAGGTGGATTACCAGGGAATAAAGGAAACCAGGGCAGGTCAGGCGGATGACCAGGGGACCAAGGAAGCCAGGGCAGATCCTGCAGTCAACCATGGGGCCAAGGAAACCAGGGCAGATCAGGTGGATGAACATGGGACCAAGGAAACCATAGCAAATCTGGCAGATGGTCAGGAGACCAAGGGAGCCAGAGTAGATCAGGCAGACGACCATGAGACCATGTATACTAGAGCAGATTAGGCGGATGATCTGGAGACCCAGAAGACCAGAGCAGATCAAGCAGACGGTCAGGAGACCAGAGCAGATCAGGTGGATGGTCATGAGAACAGAGCAGATCAGGCGGATGGCCAGGAGGCCAGCGCAGATCAGACAGATGCCAGGAGATCAAGTAGGCCAAACCTCCGTGGTCGTGTACATGGGCAGAGACTTGGAAATGACCTTCTTGGTCAGCGTGGCTGTGACACAGTGTGGAGCAGACTTGGGCATGTCTGTGATATGGTGCGGAGCAGACTTGGGCATTGCTGTGGAGCAGACTCGGGCGTGGCTGTGACATGGCGTGGAGCAGACTCGGGCGTGGCTGTGACATGGCGTGGAGCAGACTCGGGCGTGGCTGTGACATGGCGTGGAGCAGACACGGGCGTGGCTGTGACATGGCGTGTAGCAGACTCGGGCATGGCTGTGACAGGGCGTGGAGCAGATTCAAGCGTAGCTGTGACATGACGTGGAGAAGACTCCGTTGTGGGAGGCTTGGAAACCGGGTTCAGGGTAGGGAGGATCCTCTGAATCGAGAGTTTCTAGAGGTAAACTCACGTATTCCTCCAATGTATAGTCTCCTGCTGCCAGCAACTCTCCCCACTGGTGTGCGATGAGTTTGATTTGATACAGGGATTTCACGTGGGAATCAGCAGATCCTGTGTATCTTTCAGCAGTGCTAAAAAGATGATAGTATTCTCTGGTGGTGTAAATTTGCTTGATTCAACTGAATAAAGTAAGCCGCTAGATCCATATCAGTCTTGGTCAGTTGTTCTGTTGCAAAATGAAGGAGATGAGGAGAGCAGGATCTAAGAGCAGCAACTTTAATAAAGATAAAACTTGTAAAATAAAAGTAAACAAGCTTGAAGGAAACCAGAGCATGAACAGGCAACAAACACTTAATGGTTCACAAAGATTCCATGGAAAAAACCGGCAAGAGGAGGAGTTACCCTGCCCGGAGGAAGCCCGGGGCCCCCGTCTAGAGCCAGGCCCAGATGGAAGGCTCGTCGGCGAGCGCCTGGTGGCCGGGCTTGTCACGGAGCCAGGTCGGGCACAGCCCGAAGAAGCAACGTGACACCCCCCCCTCTACATCCCTTGGGCCCACCACCCATTGGAGAAACCGCAGGAGTCGGGTGCGCTGCCATATGGGTGGCAGGGAAGGCCGTGGGTCTCGACGGACCAGACCCGGGCTGCAAAGGCTAGTTCTAGGGACGTGGTACATCACCTCACTGGGGGGGGAAGGAGCCGGAACTGGTGAGGGAGGTGGAGCGTTACCAGTTGGATCTGGTGGGGCTTACTTCGACACACAGTTTTGGCTCTGGATCCATACTCCTGGATAGGGCATGGACTCTATTCTTCTCTGGAGTTTCCCAGGGTGTGAGTTCCTATGTTGGAGTTTACCCCGGTGGACGAGAGGGTCGCCTCCCTTCGCCTACGGGTTGTGGGGGGGAAAAACTCTGACTCATCTGGTGGTGAGTTGGATCAGAGGGTGGGGAAAGACTCTGGACAGACCTGGGAAGCCCAAGCGAGTTGTGCGGGTGAACTGGGAACGTTTGGAGGAGGTCCCTGTCCGCGAGATCTTCAACTCACACCTCCGGCAGAGTTTTTCAGGCATCCCTGCGGAGGTTGGGGACATTGAACCGGAGTGGGCATTGTTCAAAGCTTCCATTGCCGAAGCCGCGGTGGAGAGCTGCGGCCTAAAGGTTTTAGGTGCCTCAAGGGGTGGTAACCCTAGAACACTGTGGTGGACACTGGTGGTCAGGGAAGCTGTCCGACTGAAGAAAGAGGCCTTCTGGGATTTGTTGTCCCGGAGGTCTTCGGAGGCAGTTGCAAGGTATCGACAGACCAGAAGGGCTGCAGCCTCAGCCGTGAGGGAGGCAAAGCAGTGGGTGTGGGAAAAGTTCTGAGAAGCCATGGAGAAGGACTTTTGTTCCGCACCAAAGTGCTTCTGGAAAACTGTCCACCACCTTGGGCGGTGGAAGGAACACTTAGAAGAACTCCTAAATCCCAACATGCCCTCTATGCTAGAGGCAGAGCCGGAGGCTAATGGGGGATCAGATTCTATTTCCCTGGGGGAGGTCACTGAGGTAGTCAAACAACTCCGTAGTGGCAAAGCCCCGGGGATTGATGAGATCCGACCAGAAATGCTGAAAGATTTGGATGTGGAGGGGGTGTCATGGATGACACGCCTCTTCAACATCGCGTGCAAATCTGGGACAGTGCCTAAGGAGTGGCAGAACGGTGTGGTGGTTCCCCTCTTCAAAAAGGGTGACCAGAGTGTGTGTGCCAACTACAGGGGTATTTCTCAGCCTCCCTGGTAAAGTTTACTCCAAGGTGCTGGAGAGGAGGGGGCAGCCGATTGTCGAACCTCAGATTGAAGAGGAACAATGCGGGATCTTAACTCTCGCAAGGATTCTGGAGGGGGCCTGGGAGTATGCCCATCCGGTCTACATGTGTTTTGTGGATCTGGAGAAGGCGGATGACCGGGTCCCCCCAGGAGAGATTGTGGGAGGTGCTTCGGGAGTATGGGGTGGGGTCCCTTCTTAAGGCGATCCAATCCCTGTACGTCCGAAGCGAGGGCTGTGTCCGGGTCCTCGGCACGAAGTCGAGTTCGTTCCATGTGGGGGTTGGGCTCCGCCAAGGCTGCGCTTTGTCACCAATCCTGTTTGTGATATTCATGGACAGGATATCGAGACGTAGTCCAGGTGGGGAAGGTGTGCGGTTCGGTGAGCTGGGGATCTCATCGCTGCTTTTTGCAGATGATGTGGTCTTCATGTAATCATCGGTCCATGACCTTCAGCTCTCACTGGACCGCATGGCAGTCGAGTGTGAAGTGGCTGGGATGCGGATTAGCACCTCTAAATCTGAGGCCATGGTTCTCAGCAGGAAACCGATGGAGTGCGTACTCCGGGTAGGGAAGGAGGTATTGCCCCAAGTGAAGGAGTTCAAGTACCTCAGGGTCTTGTTCACAAGTGAGGGGACAATGGAGCGGGAGGTTGGCCGGAGAATCGGGGCAGTGGGGGCGGTATTGCACTCGCTCTATCGCACCGTTGTCACGAAAAGAGAGCTGAGCCGGAAGGCAAAGCTCTCGATCTACCGGTCAATTTTTGTTCCTACCCTCACCTATGGTCATGAAGGTTGGATCATGACCGAAAGAACTAGGTCGCGAGTACAAGTGGCCGAAATGGGCTTCCTCAGAAGGGTGGCGGGCTTCTCCCTTAGAGATAGGGTGAGGAGCTCAGTCATCAGTGAGGAGCTCGGGGTAGAGCCGCTGCTGCTTTGCGTGGAAAGGAATCAGTTGAGGTGGTTTGGGCATCTGGTAAGGATGCCCCCTGGGCGCCTCCCTAGGGAGGTGTTTCAGGCACGTCCAGCTGGGAGGAGGCCTCGGGGAAGACCCAGGACTAGGTGGAGAGATTACATCTCCACACTGGCCTGGGAACGCCTCGGAGTCCCCCAGTCAGAGCTGGTTAATGTGGCTCGGGATAGGGTAGTTTGGAGCTGCTGCCCCCCCGACGCGACTTCGGATAAGCGGTTGAAGATGGATGGATGGATGGATGAGTGGATTGTCTCTCTCCAAGTGGAATGTGAATTTGTAGGATCGCCCCATAATAATTTATTTTCTTAAACGTAAGAAATATGACATAGTGTTTCTTCAAGAAACACATATTTCCCCGTAGGAAGTGTGGTGGCTTTTGCTGCCTCTGTGCACAATTACTCTCAAGGTCTTGGGGTTTTGATGTCAGAAGGTAGACTTTATGATCAGAGATAGAAAAGTGGACAGGAAACATCTGTGGAGGGGCCACACTTCAAAAATAGGCATTACAATATGGTTAATACATTACATTTATTTGATTGATTTTCCAATCAATCATATCGCCCACCCCAAACTGTAACTCACATTTAATCTAAATGACCAAATTCATGAAGTAAAATTATCAGTCAGTATTGATGGTGTAAATATAAACTGTTTGCACAGCAAAAATAAATAAATACTGGACATTTGTTGTATACTGCCATTAAATTAGGGTACAATTTGATTATTTAAATGTGTCCCTCTTTATTGTAGAGCTGATGGAAGTGAGAGAGGAACATGAAGTACTGTATGAAGTGGAGGAGGAACAGCTTGATTTCATAACTGGAGAAAAATCTTTGAGTGGCTCAAACACTGAAAATAATTTCTCTCTAAAAAAGCCTCAAAGAAGAACAGCCAAGAAATCGTTCACCTGCTCTCAGTGTGGAAATTGTTTCACATGTAAAAGCCATCTTAATACTCACATGAGAGTTCATACTGGAGAGACACCTTACACGTGCCATCAGTGTGGGAAAAGTTTTGCCTATGCACCCAGTCTCAAGAGTCATCTCTTTTGTCACTCTGTAGAAAAGTCATTTGAATGTGATAAGTGTGGTAAAACATTTGTTCTGGCACAGTCCCTAAAACAACATCTGAAAACTCACACAAATGAGAAGCCTTACAAGTGTTCATTTTGTCGAAAGAGTTTTGCACAACTGTTCTATTTTAAAGAGCACCAGAAAATACATACTGGTGTGGGGGCTCACATGTGCTTTGAATGTGGGAAGTTCTTTATTACAGCCGACAACTTGAATAAGCACCAAAGAATTCATACTGGAGTGAAACCTTACAAGTGCTCGCACTGTGGAAAGAGTTTCACTCAGTCAGTAAACCTAAAAAGACATGAGAGAATTCATACTGGTGAGAAACCATACAAGTGCTCACACTGTGAAAAGAGTTTCACTCGGTCAGAAGAACTGAAAACCCACGAGAGAATTCATACAGAAGTGAAACCATACAAGTGCTCAAACTGTGGAAAGAGTTTCACTCGGTCACAAGACCTGAAAATCCATGAGAGAATTCATACTGGAGAGAAACCTTACAAGTGCTCACACTGTGGAAAGAGTTTCACTCAGTCACATCAACTGAAAACGCACGAGAGAATTCATACTGGAGAGAAACCTTACAAGTGCTCACACTGTGAAAAGAGTTTCACTCAGTCAGTAAACCTAAAAACACATGAGAGAATTCATACTGGAGAGAAACCATACAAGTGCTCACACTATGAAAAGAATTTAGCTCGCTAAAGATGCATTGTAGGCAGGGGTTCTTAAACTTTCTCAGCCTCAGCAGTTATGGGTCAGGAGCTTCAGTTAATGTTCACATAAACCATACAAATTGATTTCAACAGTGGCATGATTGTTAGTGAATAGCATCTCAGAATGCACAACATGTTGAACCTTGAGGGTGGAACTCGACGTGGTCTTCTGCTGTTGTAGCCCATCCACCTCAAGGTTCGACATGTTGTGCATTCTCAAAATCTGACAATACTGGAATCATAAATTACCTCAAACTATGCTAAAAAAACGTAATTTTCCCAGCTTGTATAGCTAATGCGAGTTGTTTGACAGGTGATGTCTGTATCTGAAAGGTGATTGGCTCTTTTAAGGGGGGGATTTCCTTTCTACATCTGTTTACCTTTGGGTGCGTGGAGCTCCTTGGTTGGGCGTTCCAAATTCTCCAATTCATTTTAATAGAAGTGGCTCATCTCTGCTTTAAATCAAAGGGAGAACCAGGTTTACCCAAGTTTAGAATGGCATTACTGTGAGTGATCTGTTGAGCAGATGATTGCATTCAATGAAATACATGATTAATGATCACTTTAGTAGTTATTGTTAAAATAATCATTTTTGATACTGTTTTATTGTGACAAATAACAGCTACAAAAACCATAATTCAGCAAATACGAAGCAAAAATGAATAGATGTGTTTAATATGTATTGCATGTGCAGAAATAAATGACAGATGTTCACATTAAATCACACATTTACTGTAATTACAAAAGCTTTGTGTCATTTACTTACCTGTATACAGCAAGTCAGATGAAGATGAGAGATATGTAACCGGTGTTTATCATGATGATGAGTTGTCTGTTTTAAGTGTTTTTCTTCACCATAAAGTATTTTTGATATTTCCGCCTTTCTTGTTAAGGGTGATGTAATATGAGCGAGTGCCAGCATGTGACAATGCAATCGCTCTAATATAACGTGCTGGCAAAGTAGACAGCTTCATTGATTATAAACGGGAGCGAACCAATGAGCTACGAATGCTGCACATGAAAGAGAGAGCAAGATGCAAAATTATTATTATTATTATTATTATCACTCATTACTTTGATAAGTGTAGGTACCATCTTAAACCTAATTGTTTCATGTCAGTTTAAATGTTAAGTGTCATGTGACTAGAAGGGGCAATGTGTATCAATCACAATTTGGGTTTAAAACGCTTGTGCTGGTATGTGTTCAAATGGAGGGAGGGGGTGTAAAGGGGAAGGGGAATAAGGTAAAGGAGGAATAGGGAAGCCACCCAACTGGCCCAAGGATGGTATCCAATGGCGTGGCTGAAGGTCTCCTGCGTGTTCTGTCTTATGCACATTTAGTTTAATTTCTTTCTTTCCAGTTAACTATATTATTCATTTTATGATCCTCATTTATTTTATCTGACACCAGTTATAAAAGTTTCTAAGGATTTATTAATGTTATAATCTTAGTTATTAGTATTACATCTGATTTAACATTTAATCGTCGTATTTAACTCCATTTTGTATTGTACTTGTTCATCGGATTCCTGTCACTTAGGGAGTCTCGGGCCGGCCATGTACACGGATCTCACGGTCACAAATGCTTTATTGTTTATTAAAACCTGGCTCCTCACGCTTGCCCTTATATCTACAAGTATTTTGTTTAGTCCCTTTAGATAGTAAACACTTAATTAGAGTAACATTATTTCTACCCAGAGGTCATGAACACTAAATTTACAAAGATAGACCAACAATACCCAAGTAAAAAATAGCTTTATATAGTCATGCCATAGTTTACTATGTACACTTAGCTAGAAAATATTACAATAGCCAGAGGTTTAAACTTATTTAGGCTTGGTCGACAACTTCATGTTGTCCTAAATGGAAATTCCCTATCGAGCCTGTACACTTGAAATAATGCCAATTTGTTAGTCGGAGCTCTAAAATCTCAGTCGGTGTGCCTCATGCTCCACTCTAAACTGAGCTTTAGACCGCTACTAACCTGGTCGTAGATTTGCGGAAACATGGATTTAACATAATCTACTAAAGACAATAGTTTCAGAGTAAAACAGAATAAACTGAGATGTAAAAAAAACAAATTCATCAATTCTAATTAGACAATAATAAGTCAAATGTATACATTTTATCAAAGCATAAGAAATTCAAATTGCAATTACCTGATAGAAACTACACACAGTAAGCTGTGTGGGATCGTCTGATTACAGAGAACCATGAACAAAGTCATATTTCCTTAAATACCCAAACCATAAACAAAGGGAATTTTGGGAGTGGTTAAGCTTGAAATCCTGGAGTCATACCTCATTAACATACAGGCAGGGAGGGGGACAGACCTCCAGAATTATACAGAATTTGGCAAAGATCTTATAACTTTTTACCATTAAAGGGACCATTATACCAGTCGCACTGAGACATTTTAAATGATACCAAACATGCCAAGTCACATTATTTGAATACATCACATATTATATTTTCTAAAATGCAGATCTTAGGTGAGTTTGAAGTGATTCTGAGCTGATAGGAGGAGTAGAGGGGGGCAGATGTTTGTAAGTTTTAGGCGAATAGGACTAAATTAGCCTGAGGTGAGATAGAGGTCAGATGTGAGATTTGTGTTTTATTGTCCTTGCTCAGTAGGATGTGTTGACTCAGGTGACAATGTTCTTCGGTGTGAGAGTTTTTATGACTTGGTTCTCGCAGAACGACATCTTGATGTCAGCCTTACAACCCCATTGACTTCCATTCCAAATGGTTGAGAGTGATATCTTTTGATTAAAATGTCCTAGAGAAATTACAGTTGGCTTGTTTTACTTGGGTGAGCAATCAGACATCATGTATCATTATATAAAGTACTTGGCCACACCCTAGCAACATGTTAGAGCACTCAAGAAACCAAATCCAATTGACTTCTATTAAAAATGGCTGAGAGTGATATCTTTGGATCAGAGTGTCCTAGAGAAATTACAATTGGCTTGTTTAACTTGGGTGAGCAATCGGACTTCAGGGATCATCATAGAAACAACTTAGCCATTCCCTAGCAAACATTTAGAGCAACCTAGAAAGCAAACTCCATTGTCTTCCATTCAAAATAGCTGAGAGTGATATCTTTAGGTCAGAATGTCCTAGAGAAATGACAGTTTGCTTGTTTTACTTGGGTGAGCAATCATTCTTCAAGCATCAGCGTGGAAACAACTCAACCACACCCTAGCAACCATTTAGAGCACCCCAATAACCAAACCCCATTGACTTCCATTCAGAATGCTTAGATGGGGATCTCAGGATCAGAATGTCATAGAGACATAGAGAGTTTCAGGGTAGCAAGGAGCCTTTTGAATATCACCTTGGTAACTGCATAGCAACCAGATCAACCAAGTAACAAATCACATATCTCTTCACCAGAATATCGTAGAGATTTCTGTTTTCGTTCATTGGACTCAGGGTAGCAAGAGACATTCTGAGTATCACCTTGGTAAATGCATAGCAACCAGGTGGGTTTATCCTAGCAACCAAGTCACATATCTCTGCACCAGAACATCATAGAGACTTCTGCCCCACCCCCGTCCCTTTCTTCCCGGAGGTGCACGACGAGTTAACAAGGTTGTGGAGGACAGCTTTTATTGTCCGGGTACGACCTCCTTACTCGTCCGCTCTCACTACTCTACCACACAAAGCACGGCCACTTGGCAGGATCGCCCTGCACTCACCTCCAAGGCCTGTAGGATGACGTCACTGACGGCGAAATCCTACCAGGCCTCTGGACAGGCCACCTCCACCCTGCATGCCATGGTCCTCCTTCAAGTTCATCAGGCCAAGGCACTAAAAGATCTGCACTTGGACAGTCCTGATCCTGATGTGCTGCAGGAACTGCGCTCATCAACAGACCTTGCCCTCCGGGCCACGAAGGTCACAGTGCGGGCACTCGGACAGGCGATGGCCTGGAATGTCATCTGTGACTGAACTTTATTAAAAGATTAATAAAGATTCGAGATTTGGGAGGCTGACAAAGCCCGCTTTCTCATCGTCCCCATCTCCCAGCTCGGCTCCCCCTCTTTGGGGGACTGCAGAAAGGGACGCTGTCCCCCAACATAGGCTTGTCCAAGAGGTCATCAACACCCTTGCCCAGCCTATCAGACCCAGGCTGTGCCCGACCCCTTGCGGGTTTGAGCACACTCTATGAGGAGCATGGCATTATTGTGGGCACTGGACAATGGCGCCTCTCTAGCAGACATTGGCAGATCAGCAGGCTGGGCAACACCCAATACCCTTGCAAGGACAATAACCTCTAAGGGTTGAGTTGGTCCTGGCCCGTGTTTCCTCAGGTCCAAGCATGTAGAACTCGGCAACATGGGACAACTGACCATGGTAACCCCCTGTGATGTATTTTCCGCGGTATGGTCCCCATGTCATGCGGACCTGCATCTTCCTCGGGCAGTACCCGCTACCTCGGTCAGCGTGTTTGTAGAGCTCCTCCCTTTTAGGCAAGACCTACCACCGTGCCACTTCCATGTGTGGCCTAACAAGCCCATATGATGTGTTTGCCTAGGCAGGATGTGGTCTCCACGTGGTCTTTTCCCCCTGAAAAAATAGGACTGGAAAAGAACACCGTCCCTGATGCATATTATAGCCAGATGGCCTCAGCCGCATCTAACACTATGAGGAGAAACATAGAGAGAGAAAGGCTGTTGCTGGCACGGACTGCTCCCATGCTTGTCACGTCGCTTGTTCCCACCCCTCAAGGGAAAACCTTGCTTGGATGCCGGGAACCTAATAAAAACAATATGATGTCTTAGTGGGGCATTGGGGAAGGTTACGTGCAGTTTGTTGCCCATGCTCTTTTGGCACGCAACAGCTTGCTTGCACCAGCATCAGCAGATCATGTAACACGGTCCAGTGTAAGTGGTGTTATTGTATGGGGAACCTTGTGACAGAAGGGGAACATCTAGGTTACTAGTGTAACCCCCGTTCCCTGATGGAGGGAACAAGACGTGTCCCCCTTGCCACAACACTGTACTAAGCCACTGTAATGGCCAAACCTTATTCTCAGCTCTCAGTGCAGATCCTGACTGAACAGGTGCACAAACCCCGCCTTTTATGCCCTTATGTATGGGGCGGACCATGCAAATTCTGTTCGCCAATTTTTCATTGGACTTTTCTCATATTCAGAGGTATCGAGGCTCTTGAAAGAAGCCCCTTGTTTCACAACAATCGACACAATGTCTCGTTCCCTGATGGCTTACACTAGTAACCTAGACGTTTTGTTGTTTCTTCAAAAAGCTATATAGATAAATAGCTCCTACCATTGGCTCAAAACATCCCTAAGCAGCACAAATGGGCTGTCATATGACAAACTCCCCTGACACCGCAAAGTAGTGCAAACGTACCATATAGGTGCCACAACAGCAGCATCATTCCTGCAAACAGCACAAATGCAACGTCCAAGAACAGCATTCATGGGCCTGTTTTCCTCTTATTAAAAGTCTAATAAGGGTGTAGCTCATAAATATATATATATATATATATATATATATATATATATATATATATATATATATATATATATACACACATCACAAACCAAATGTGACAAGGTTCTCTACTCGGCACCACCCACCATTTGAATGCATTGTGGGTTCAGACACAGCGTGAACCTGTGCAATTTGGGTCACAGGTTCTCCCTTTCTAATGCAGTATGAGCTCTCCCATCCAAGCACAGTGGTTGTGCAGTAATCTTAAGAGGATTTTAGCATTAACCTTAGCATTGGCATTTCCTTTCCTCATAGTTAAAATGAACACATAATAAATAAAGCTTGATATAACCTTCAAAATAACTTTTATTTCCTTATAGGTGCGCATAAATATAATAAAACCATGTGTGCCTCACTTCATACTGCAGCTGCAGTGCCCCACTAGCAGGGGTGGAAAGAGTACTGAAAAATAATACTCAAGTAAAAGTACTGTTATTTCTTTAAAAAATGTAGTATTTAAAATGTTTGTAAAAGTACCTGTCCTAAAAACTACTCAAGAGTAAAAGAGTAGCTCATTTAAAAGTACTCATGAGTAGTGAGTATTGAGTTGAGAGGTGCTTGTGATTGACAACTTTTAAAATACATCACTTATCTATGATACTGTAAACACTACAAAACTACATGAATCTGATTTAAAAAAATTATAAAATGGCGACATGACGTTTTATCATCTCTACTTTCTTGGTATCAGGGGTCAGTATTATTTAAAAAAAAATGAACAAAATTATCCTAAAATATTTTAATTAAAAATGTCACAGTTTTATTCTATTAATGTTAATATACAGCAAATATAAAGTTTACCTTTTGTGTTCACCATAGGCGAGAAAGTCATACAGGTTTGGAACAACATGACGGTGAGTAATTGATGACCATTTTCATTTTTGGGTGAACTTTTCTACTAAATGTGGTTTCCAGATTCTGTTGAATGTTCTGATAAACTGTGAAGCGCATGAAAGATTCAAAACATTTATGTCAATGGGAATATAAAACCTGGCACTTCATTTTCCTGTATAATGTTGTAAAAAAGTTTAAAGTATTTCATGTATTTTAAAGTTAGACAACAGGACTGATTAATCAGATGTTGGTGTTTTATTCACTCCAGTCCAGCAGGAGGCGGGAATTCACCAGAAGTTGTTTTATAAACCGACAGAAAACACCAGAAGAAGAAGAAAGCCCAAATATTGCTCCATATAGTGAATAGGGACGATTGAACGCTCAGTTCGGTACGTGTTCAATGTGTTTTACGTCTGTGAGATTTATGTTTATTTTGTTTGTATGTTTTATATTTTTCTCTCTTTGGCGTTTTAATGACTGTAAAAGAAGCTTTTATCGACGCGCGTCGCTTGTTTTTTGACGCACGCTTTAAAATATTCAGTTTCAGGAGAAACAAGAAGAAATCTGTGAATATCTTGTTTAATTTCTGATATATGAGCTCTTAAATCCAGCGACTGACTGTAAATGAGTTCAATGAAGGTGATAATATATATTGGAGAGACGGACACAAACAAACGCTTTTTGGTTTCCTCAAGTTTGTGTAAATACTTTTGGGATTACTGGTCATATGCAAGAGATGAACAAAACAACTAAAACACTTCAGAACAGGTTTATTTACACTTTCTGTCTGTGGCTAAAATCATGTTTATATTTTAGTCCAGTTTGAAGACGTGTTGGTAAAGTTCAATCTTGACAAACTTTGACTAACGTTCCAGAAACGTCGTGCTAATGTCCTAAAAACGTCCCATAAAAGAGGTTATTGCAGCATGGTCCCCCGATCTTCAGATAATTTATATGAGTTCAGTGATTTACAAGTGTGAAATACAAGATCACAAGCGAGGCAATACATGTTTTGTACATTTAAAAAAAATATATATATATATATATAATATATAATTATTTACGTTGTTTTAGTAGAATTTAAATATGATTTAATCTTTTAATAAATGTGTAATTATGGTACATTTGCACTTTATACAGAGCACCCCCACTATTTTCAGAAGCACCGTCAGTGATTTTGATCTGGAACATTGCTCATTTAATCTCAGACTTCGTATCTGCACGTCCTACATGTGAAATCATTTATACTCTTTCTTGAAACCCTTAATAAAAAATCGAGTTCTAGCAAACAAGATGCACACTTGCCACAGATCTTCCACTCATTATTTCCACATGCAAATGAGCTTGTGATTGGCCGCAAATGTTTGCCAGAAGTTTGCGGCTCTTCACCGGTAGTGCTGAACCTGCAGCACACCTTTGGCAATAATGGACAATTTGCCGCAAGATTGCCACAAAGCTCATTTGCATGTGAAAATGATCAGTAGTGAATTTGCGGCAAATGCAATGAACCTCCAATTTTTGCAAGGGGAGTCATTGACAGTACCTCTAAAAACTTAATAAGCATACAGACCTGCTGAATATATACGAGTTTTTGGCAGTAACCAAAGTTTTGATTCATTTATCCATGGTCTTTCTACAGCATTACTGTAGTGTCCATATTTTAACTTAGTTTAAGTAGTAGTAGCCATTAGGGCTGGGTGATAAAACGATATCAATATTTATCGTGATAAAAAAAACTCCCATGATATCGACGATAAGCTTTTCAGTAATTTTCTATATTTAGCCTTTGTTCTATATCTAGACATGCGTGTTGCTAAAAATGTTTGATTGCAAGACATCATGACGACGATTACACCCTCTCATCGTCTCTAGTGAGCAACGTGACAAAATGACAGCGCCGGTTACATCATATCTGATCTTTCTGTGCTGTATTCTTTAATATTTTTCTCTAGCACTGAAACGTGCTTCACTGATGCCTGGGCCACACTCGCTTCCTCTTTTCCCCACATGTGAGAGAACATGAAGTGCGTGTTTCCAGAGTGCATTTAGACCATAAAGTTTTTTTTTTCTAAATTTAGTTTTATTAATCAGCATGTTTCAATCCTTTAATAATAAACAAATAGATTTCTGTTCTAATTTTGTATGTGTCTGGCCCCCAACGCAGTTTTGTAAAGACTATTTAGATTGTTTAGGATTTTGTTTTCTTTTTTGGAAATTAAAAAAAATGTGCAATGTGCAAATGTGCTTCAATATCGAATGATATGAAAAAGAATATTGTGATAATATTTTTTGCCATATCGCCCAGCCCTAGTAGCCATATATACTAATATCTATGGTTAATTTTGTAGTTTTATATGTGGTCTATACTTAGTAATTTTTATAGGGTAAACAAAGCAGCCTAATCATTTTAAATTTCTGCTTAGGCCTGTAAATGTATACAATAATAAAAAGTAATCATTTAAGTTACTAATTTTATCCAAAAAATGAGTAAAAATTCAGTTCATTAGGGGTATCGATATCAGCGATACTGTCTAAAAGTGTCTTGGTATCGGATCAAAAAGAAAATAAGTGGTATGGCCCATCCTTACTGAATACTATTTCAGACTCAAGGCCGTAACTGTGTCTTGAACACTGGGGGGGGTTCAGACCAAACCATTTTTGGGTTGGGGGGGGGGGGGGTGTCACGGGTGTTGATTGTCTGCATTGCTAGTAATTTGCCTGTTTCAGTCATCTTTTCTTTCTTTTTTGTGCTCTCACAGAAAAAGATTAATATAATTAGAATTTATTTTCATCACTGATGTAATTTATATAGTAGGAATGTCTCTGATCCATTACTCACTGTAGATAAAGCACAATATAAGAATGTGAACCACCAATAAAGAACAACAAAAACAACAACAAGAAGAAGAGCTGAAAGTTTGAGTGCTCAGTTCGGTATGTGACTCAACATGTTTAACTTAATTTGGGATATTTGAATGTATTTTGATGAATATTTTCTGCACATGTTGTTTTTTTATATCTTTGGCATTTTAATGACTGCAAAAGAAGCTCATTATCTTATGATGTTGTTTGTTTCACAGTTATATTCATACCATTTCTGAAAGAACAGATCTGTTATTTTCTGTAATTATATAATAATGTTTTAGAGTTTGATGAATGTCAGTCCATTATAATGATGATGTTTGTGTGTTCAGATGTTCATCATGAGAGAGCAGGTGGATGTGATTCATGCTGGAGAACAGCAGATGCTGCAGACACCAGTGAAGATTGAAGTGAAGCAGGAGGAGATAAAAGAAGAAAACACAGAAGAACAACAGACTGATGAAGATGATGATGAACAGCAGATGATGCAGACACCAGTGCAGATTGAAGTGAAGCTGGAGGAGATAAAAGAAGAAAACCCAACAGAAGAACAGCAGAGTGATGAAAATGATGATGAACCGCAGATGCTGCAGACACCAGTGAAGATATTTTCAGTGAAGCTACTGGACAGCAGGAACCTGATGAAGATGAAAGGAGAAACCACGGCTGAGGAAGAGCAGAGTGATGAAGATGATGAGGATTTTATTGCTGCAGGTATGTTTCTTTCTTTAATGTTGTGTTACATCTTCTTGACAATCCTCTGTTATGTCAGAGTTTGATACAAGAAAGACAGTTTTTTCACTCACAGGTCAAATTAAAAAGTTCCCTGCTATTATTATTTTAGTTTTGGTGCTCAGTTGTCTTTTAAAGAAGTGCATGTACTGACACTCATGTTATTCTAAACATGTATGACTCGCTCTGTGACTAAGGCTGAGTGATATGACATTAATAACGTGGAAAAAGTACTATTAAAATTAGAAGGAAAAAAAATTCAGAACTTCTTAAAATCATAAAAATATCCTCCACGTGCAGCAATGACAGCTTTGCAGATCCTTGTTATTCTAGCTGTCAGTTTGTCCAGATACTCAGGTGACCTTTCACCCCACACTCCCTGTAGCACTTGACCTTTCACCCCACACTTCCTGTAGCACTTGTCATAGATGTGGCTGTCTTGTCGGGCACTTCTCACACACCTTACAGTCTAGCTGATCCCACAAAAGTTCAATGGGGTTAATTTTCATTCCAAACTCTTGTTTAGTTGTACATCTAGTCTTCCACATCTCTTTCTGTCCTTGTTAGAGCCAGTTGTCCTTTGTCTTTGACAACTACAGTGTACATCTTTGTATGAAATCTTCAGTTTTTGGTAGTTTTAAACATTTTATAGCCTTCATTCCTCAACATAATGATTGACTGATGAGTTTCTAGAGAAAGCGGTTTCTTTTTTGCCATTTTTAACCTAATATTGACCTTAATGTCACTTAACATACCAAATAGCTTTCAACTGTGTTTGATATAATGGCAAGTGATTTTCTTGTACCAAATTAGCTGTTGCGAAATGAGGGAGATGATGAGAGCAGGATCTAAGAGCAGCTACTTTAAAAAAGATAAAACAAAATTGAAAACATGATGTAAACAAATGGGAAGGAATCCGGAGAAACTTAACAACTGACAAAGGTAAAACCGACATCAGGGCAATATATACACAAGGATATGGCTTGAAGTGATCAGAGCAGGAGATTATGGGAAGTGTAGTCCAGGGGAACAGATAACAGAGGCAAAACACAGGGCAGACAATAGTGAATCGTAACATAACACCCCCCTCCCCCCCTCTTAATGGGCGGCTCCTGATGCCCAAGGAAGGCAGGAAGGGGGGGCATGGCCAAGATGGAGACGGAGAACAAAGAGTCCAGAGCAGAACAAGCTGGTGGTCAAAAGACCTAAGAGACCAAATCAGGCAGATGACCATGGGACCAAGGAAACCAAGGCAGGTCAGGTGGATGACCAGGGAACCACAGAAACCAGGGCAGGTCAGGCGGATGACAAGGGAACCATGGCCATGAGACCAGGGAGACCTCCTCAGGGTAGGGACTGGATCAAGAGGACTGGTTGATGGCCATAGAGCTGAAACAGGTTCAGGAGGCATCAGTGGTGACCACAAACCAGAGACTGAAGCCGTGGAAGACTCTGAGGGCAGAGCCGTGGAAGGCGGAGCTGTAGGTGGCTCGAGGGGCAAATCCATGGAAGGTGGAGCCGGAGAAGGCTCGAGGAACAAAGCTTCGGAAGGCGGAGCCATGGGAGCTGTAGGTGGTTCGAGGGGCAAAGCCGCAGAAGGCAGAACCGTGGTAGGCTCGAGATTAAGAGTCCAGGATGACTGGGAAATTACCTCAGTAGTCGCGAACATGAGCAGAGTCTCGCAAGCGACCTCTGTGGTCTTGGGCATTGACAGAGATTCGGGAATGACCTCTGTGGTTGTATACATGGGCAGAGACTCAGAGATGACCTCTGTGGTCTTGTATATGGACTGAGACTCGGCAGACAACCTCTGTGGTCGTGTACATGGGCAGAGACTTGGAAACAAGATCCATGGTTGTGACTCGGCATTGAGCGCACTCAGGCGAGGCTGTGACATGGCGTGGAGCGGACTCAGGCGTGGCTGTGACATGGCGTGGAGCGGACTCAGGCGTGGCTGTGACATGACGTGGAGAAGACTCAGTCTTGGGAGTAAAACAGACATCAGTGCAATATATACACAAGGATAACGAGGTAAATGAAACAAAGGTGAGAAACAATGGTGAACAGCTGGAAGTGAAAAGAGCAGGGGATTATGGGAATTTTAGTCTGGGGGAACAGATGACAGAGGCAAAACACAGGGCAGACAATAGTGAATTATAACATTAGCAATTTAGCATGATTACTCAAGGATAAGTTGTTGGGGAGTCACATGACGCCATGCAAGGAGCGGATATGTGAATGACGAGCTCTGTGTACTTTGCTAGTTTTATTATTATTTGTGTCATAAACCAGTGAGATTCGATTCAACCTGATTCTTAACTGTTCTAGGAAGACATTATGTAAAAAATCTCAAAACCCTCATGATCTGGAGACATTAAAAGACACTTAAGCTGATTCCCCTGAGAAACGGGCCGAAAGCCCCAGACTCAATTTGAATGGTGTACTGAAAGAAATCCAGCGTGAATTGTTGCAAGATCTTGCTGTGATACGTTGATCGATTATAGCGATTGGAGATTAAATTCTTTGGTTACAAGAGAAACGGATCGATTACCTGGTGAAATTCCTTGATGAGCTCTTCCCGAGTCTGATCGACATAACAGGCCATAAGCTGGGAATCGAATGAGCTCACAGGGTCCCGTCAATAATTCTGGCCGAGAGATCATCCGATAAAGATCTTGTGTTACGCGAGGCTAGGAGCAAACAAAGGCTTTCTTGGAAAAACCACAACATTTTATTGTTCCCGAACTTTGCAAATTCGATGAGAGAAATGTGATCGATACAAGGAATGCAAGAATCTCTTACATCAACGGAATGTTTCTGGCTAAACTGAGAAGATACTAAGGATGGCCATAGAAAATGTGCATGCCCACAGCAAGCATTGTCCTACATAAAGATATTGGAGTGAGTAAGCCATTTGGTGATTTTCATGTTGCTGCCTATTGGACCTGTCTCACTGAACATACACTTGACTGTCCGAGGAAACTGGGCACCTTTTTCGTTTCCTTTTGTGCTGGTTCTGCCTAGCGGCTGGAGTTTGTTTTGTGTAGAATAATTTCTTTGGGACAGCTTGTGGATGAATCTGCTCATGTTGAGTGCTTATGCCTTATGTTGGCTGGAGTTGGTTTTGTGCAATATTTCTTGCAGGTCTTTGGAGTTAGTTTGACTGCCTGAAGAACTGAACGGTCTGTTATTTTTGTGCTGTTTTTGCTAGCGGCTGGAGTTTGTTTAGTAGAGCAACACACTTTCGAGACAATCAAGTGTATGGATCTATGTTCCTATTATCTGTCACTATTATCTATCATTTTGTTCTGTGACTCCAGTCTGTTTTTCTAAGAAGTAGACAGGAAACATCTGTGGAGGGCCTCACCATATATTTTATCTAGTGTCAAAACAGGAAATGCAGTTTGTCATATGTTAGCACATTCCATTCCCACGCAGGCCTCTACATAGACACACTCAGTAAGATACATGCATGACCATCAGAAATAATTGTAGAATAAAATGGCTATATTTACATTTATACTTGATTAATTTATATTCAACTTGATAAAAATATTCCACATTAGAAAGGTCAGATCATGAAGTATGCCTCATTCATCAAAAAATCCATAGCACGAGAACTTGTGGAGTTGGAAGGGAATATTAAAAGTGTCGATCCAGATCTGAAGCACCAAATGTCGTCTGATGGCCTCAGAGAATTGACCTGACTGTACTGGGATGGGCTTTGGGGAGAGAGCAGAGTGAGAGGAGAGGGGGGGGAAAACAAAGGGGAGGGGAGAGGGAGTAGGAGGTCTCTTCTTCCCTCTGGTACATCATCAGTTGGTCCTCTGCCAGTTGGACAATGTCCACAAGCAACGCCGTGCGGTGGCACTGGACCCACTCCACCATTCCTTTCGGTAGCCGACAGATCAGCTGCTCCAGCACCACCTGGTCGACAACTCCCTCGACATTGCGGTCCTTCACCAGCAGCCACTTCCAGCAGGCATCTCTGAGCCGTTGGGTGAAGGCAAACGGGCAGCCGGTCCCCTCCAACGTCATTGTACGGAAGATCAGACAGTATTGCTCTGGACTGCAGCCAACCCACTGCAGGATGTCTTCTTCAGGTCATTGTAAACCAGGAGACTATCCGCCGGCAGGTGTTGAGCTGCAAGTTGGGCTTCCCCGGACAACAAGGGAATGAGCCTGGCCACCCACTGGGCATGCGGCTAACCCCAGATCTTGGCGGTATGCTCGAAGAGGGATCATCTTCTGGATCATCTTCTGGCCCCATATTCATGAGTGTGGGTGGGGGCATGGGGGCTGCTCTGTCCAGGGTTGCGGCCGGGGCTTTCTCCTGGCTGAGGAGGCTCCGGATTGCATGCCGGTCTTCTGCTTGTGCTCAAAGGATCTCATAGAAGCGATGATCTTGGCGAAGGTCAAGCAGGACCTGATGGTGGGTGTGGTGTAGGTTGGCGAGGGACTTGAGGACTTGGACACTATGGATGTGACACAGCGCTGAAACATAGTGACCTAATGTGTCTCTTTGAAATTAATCAAAAAGCCCTGTTATGACACAATTACTCTATATGTCTAATACTTCAATATCTTTTAATCTTCATATCTTTCTTTAAAATTATTATTGTTATGATTATTGCTTTTGCAACCATGAAATTTGGCTGAAATGGTCCGCTCCTTATTACAGGTGGATAAACTGCAATTTCCTAAAAAATATTTATAGCACCATAATACGGTAAAATGTAGACCTAAATAAACAACTTAAGAGTTTTTGATCCTTTTTTCATGGTATGGTTGACATTTTCATGGAATTGACCATCTGTTTTCCACATAGCGCAAAAGCCATACAAATAGACAAGTATACACAAAGAATGTTTTATTATTGCTATTATCAGATGCCGTGTGAAAATTATGCCAATTTGAGGATCACATCTCACGGAAGTACCGTCCACTCCCGCCTTGAACTTGGAAATTTAATCCCATGCTGCAAGAAATCTTATCAGGTTCTCTGGGAATGCAGACTTTTAACTGGATTATTCAAAAATAAGCACTGCAATATGGTTAATACATTTACATTTATTTGATTGATTTTCAAAAAATTGCTATGTTGTGATGTATATTGTGATATGAGTCTTTGGTCATATCTCCAAACCCAAACTGTGACTCACATTTAATCTAAATGACCAAAATTATGAAGTAAAATTATCAGTCAGAATTGATGTAAATATAAACTGTTTGCACAGCAATAAATAAATAAAGACTGGACATTTGTTGTATACTGCCATTAAATTGGGGTACAATTTGAATATTTAAATTTCTCTCTTTATTGTGTTCATTGCAGAGCTGATGGATAT
Source organism: Moxostoma hubbsi (assembly GCA_032164185.1). NCBI lineage: Eukaryota > Metazoa > Chordata > Actinopteri > Cypriniformes > Catostomidae > Moxostoma > Moxostoma hubbsi. The sequence continues at coordinate 45,124,665 of JAVLUX010000001.1, forward strand.
GAGAGAGGAACGTGAAGAACTGTATGAAGTGGAGGAGGAACAGCCCGATTTCATAACTGGAGAAAAATCTTTGAGTGGCTCAAACACTGAAAATAATTTCTCTCCAAAAAAGCCTCAAAGAAGAGCAGCCAATAAATCTTTCACCTGCTCTCAGTGTGGAAATTGTTTCACATGTAAAAGCAAACTTAATAAACACATGATAGTTCATACTAGAGAGAAACCTTACACGTGCCATCAGTGTGGGAAAAGTTTTGCCTATGCACCCAGTCTCAAGAGTCATCTCTTTTGTCACTCTGGAGAAAAGTCATTTGAATGCAAAACATGTGGTAAAACATTTGTTCAGGCACAGTCCCTAAAACAACATCTGAAAACTCACACAAATGAGAAGCCTTACAAATGTTCATTTTGTGGAAAGAGTTTTGCACAACTTTTCTATTTGAAACAGCACCAGAAAATACATACCGGTGTGGCAGCTCATATGTGCTTTGAATGTGGGAAGTTCTTTATTACAGCTAACAACTTGAATAAGCACCAAATAATTCATACTGGTGAGAAACCTTACAAGTGCTCATACTGTGAAAAGAGATTCACTCAGTCAGTAAACCTGAAAACACATGAGAGATTTCATACTGGAGAGAAACCATACAAGTGCTCACACTGTGGAAAGAGTTTCACTCGGTCAGAATTGCTGAAAACACACGAGAGAATTCATACTGGAGAGAAACCATACAAGTGCTCACACTGTGAAAAGAGTTTCACTCAGTCATCAAACCTGAAAACACACGAGAGATTTCATACTGGAGAGAAACCTTACAAGTGCTCACACTGTGGAAAGAGTTTTGCTCAGTCACAAGACCTGAAAAAACATGAGAGAATCCATACTGGAGAGAAACCTTACAAGTGCTCACACTGTGAAAAGAGTTTCACTCAGTCAGTAAACCTGAAAACACACGAGAGAATTCATACTGGAGAGAAACCTTACAAGTGCTCAAATTGTGGAAAGAGTTTCACTCTGTCACAAGACATGAAAACACACGAGAGAACTCATTCTGGAGAGAAACCTTACAAGTGCTCAAATTGTGAAAAGAGTTTAGCTCGGCAGGGGTTCTTAAACTTTCTTAGCCTCGGCAGTTACGGGTCAGGAGCTTCATTTAATGTTCACATCGACCATACGAATGGGGGAAAAGAAATATTTCAGTGACTGCGACAGTGGCATGATTGTTGGTGTCAGTTGAGCTAGTTTGAGTATTTCTGTAACTGCTGATCTCATGGGATTTTCACACACATCAGACTCTAGAATTACTAAGAATGGTGCCAAAAACATATGGTGAGAACCAGATCTGCGGATGGAAACACCCTAGTTGATAAGAGAGGTCAACATAGAATGGTTAGACTGATTTGAGCTGACAGAAAGGCTACGGTAACTCAGATAACCCCTCTGTAAAATTGTAGTGAGCAGAATAGCATCTCAGAATGCACAACATGTTGAACCTTGAGGGTGGAACTCGACGTGGTCTTCTGCTGTTGTAGCACATCCACCTCAAGGTTCGACATGTTGTGCATTCTCAAAATCTGACAATACTGGAATCATAAATTACCTCAAACTATTCTAAAAAAACAATTTTCCCAGCTTGTATAGCTAATGCGAGTTGTTTGACAGGTGATGTCTGTATCTGAAAGGTGATTGGCTCTTTTAAGTGGGGGATTTCCTTTCTACATCTGTTTACCTTTGGGTGCTTGGAGCTCCTTGGTTGGGCGTTCCAAATTCTCCAATTCATTTTAATAGAAGTGGCTCATCTCTGCTTTAAATCAAAGGGAAAAGCAGGTTTACCCAAGTTTAGAATGGCATTACTGTGAGTGATTTTGTTGAGTAGATGATTGCATTCAAAGAAATACATGATTAATGTTCACTTTAGTAGTTATTATTAAAATAATTATTTTTGATACTGTTTTATAGTTTATAGTTACTATTATGATAAATAACAGCTACAGAAACCATAATTCAGCAAATACGAAGCAAAAATGAATAGATGTGTTTAATATGTATTGCATGTGCAGAAATAAATGACAGATGCTCGCATTAAATCACACATTTACTGTAATTACAAAAGCATTGTGTCATTTACTTAACTGTATACAGCAAGTCAGATGAAGATGAGAGATATGTAACCGGTGTTTATCATGATGATGAGTTGTCTGTTTTAAGTGTTTCTCTTCACCATAAAGTATTTTTGATATTTCCGCCTTTCTTGTTAAGGGTGATGTAATATGAGCGAGTGCCAGCATGTGACAATGCAATTGCTCTAATATAACGTGCTGGCAAAGTAGACAGCTTCATTGATTATAAACGGGAGCGAACCAATGTGCTACGAATGCTGCACATGAAAGAGAGAGCAAGATGCAAAATTATTATTATTATTATTATCACTCATTACTTTGATAAGTGTAGGTGTAGGAACCATCTTAAACATAATTGAGTCATGTCAATTTAAATGTTATGTCATGTGACTAGAAGGGGCAATGTGTATCAATCACAATTTGGGTTTAAAACACTTGTGCTGGTATGTGTTCAAATGGAGGGAGGGGGTGTAAAGGGTAAGGGAAATAAGGTAATGGAGGAATAGGGAAGCCACCCAACTGGCCCAAGGATGGTATCCAATGGCATGGCTGAAGGTCTACTCCGTGTTCTGTCTTATGCACATTCAGTTTCTGACTCCAGTTCTAATTTGTTATGTTACAGCCTTATTCCAAAATGGATTAAATTCATTATTTTCCTCAAAATTCTACAAACAATACCCCATAATGACAATGTGAAAGAAGTTTGCTTGAAATCTTTGCAAATTTATTAAAAACGAAAAAAAAAAAAAAAAAAAAAAAAAATCACATGTACATAAGTATTCACAGCCTTTGCTCAATACTTTGTTGAAGCACCTTTGGCACCAATTACAGCCTTAAGTCTTTTGTGTATGATGCTACAAGCTTGGCACACCTATTTTTGGGCAGTTTCTCCCATTCTTCTTTGCAGGACCTCTCAAGCTCCATCAGGTTGTATGGGGAGCGTCGGTGCACAGCCATTTTCAGATCTCTCCAGAGATGTTCAATCGGGTTCAAGTCTGGGCTCTGGCTGGGCCACTCAAGGACATACACAGAGTTGTCCCATAGCCACTCCTTTGTTATCTTGGCTGTGTGCTTAGGGTTGTTGTCCTGTTGATGAAGATGAACATTTGCCCCAGTCTGAGGTCCAGGGCACTCTGAAGCAGGTTTTCATCAAGGATGTCTCTGTACATTGCTTCATTCATCTTTTCCTCGATCCTGACTGGTCTCCCAGTTCCTGCCACTGAAAAACATCCCCACAGCATGATGCTGCCACCACCATGCTTCACTGTAGGGATGGTATTGGCCAGGAGATGAGTAGTGCCTGGTTTCCTCCAGACATGATGCTTGCAATTCAGGCCAAAGAGTTCAATCTTTGTTTCATCAGACCAGAGAATTTTGTTTCTCGTGGTCTGAGAGTCCTTCAGGTGCCTTTTGGCAAACTCTTGGCGGGCTGTCATGTGCCTTTTACTGAGGAGTGGCTTCCGTCTGGCCAATCTACCATACAGGCCTGATTGATGGAGTGATGCAGAGATGGTTGTTCTTCTGGAAGGTTCTCCTCTCTCCACAGAGAAACACTGGAGCAGAGAGCTTTTCTGTACCTTTTCCCAGAACAGTGCCTCGATACAATCCTGTCTTTGAGGTCTACAGACAATTCCTTGGACATCATGGCTTGGTTTGTGCTCTGACATGCACTGTTAACTGTGGGACCTTATATAGACAGGTGTGTACCTTTCCAAACCATGTCCAAACAACTGAATTTTCCACAGGTGGACTCCAATCAAGTTGTAAAAACATCTCAAGGATGGTCAGTGGACACAGGATGCACCTGAGCTCAATTTTGAGTGTCATGGCAAAGGCTGTGAATACTTAAGTACATGTGATATTTTTCGTTTTTTATTTTTAATAAATTTGCAAAGATTTCAAACAAACTTTTCACGTTGTCATTATGGGGTATTGTTTGTAGAATTTTGAGGAAAATAATGAATATAATCCATTTTGGAATAAGGCTGTAACAACATAATTTGGAAAAAGTGAAGTGCTGTGAATACTTTCTGGATGCACGAGCAGACTCAGGAAGAGCTCATCTAGGAATTTCACCATATCTCGACCTTCCTCATGCTCAGGAATTCCAACAATTCGGAAGCCGTTTCATCAATTCCCATTCTCCAAATCCTCCAGTTTTTCCCCAAACGTGTTCCAAATGTATGTTGACTCCAGCGCTGTGAATACTTTCCGGATTTCCACAGTATAACCTTTTAAAAATTGAAGAGCATATTTATTTATATGAGCCCATTATTATCTCGTTTGTTTCTAATTAAAAAACTTATTCAAACAGAACATATTAAACAGAAGGAAAGGCTCCGCACTACCATGGATATGTCAGTGTAGCTTGTCTTGAATAATATAAATAATAGTTATAAATTATAATATTTATGAAAAATAAATACTAGCTGAAACACATCTTGAAACATTAACTACAAATGCCACTGTTGATATAAAATGAGATCTAATAGATTCTACCTTTAGATTAGTTCAAATGAAACTATAACATTTTGCCAAAATATAAGTTACTTTTACTTGTGTAAAATTTTGTAAAAGTGATGTGTAATGATTTTATTTTTTTTGCACAGAACATAGTGTTGCTCTTTTCCTCAGTGCTGCCTACAGTTCGAGAGGTTCAAACAAGAAAAAGTCTCACTAGAATTTAAATTGGTCCCATCAGTTTTGAGGTCTGTGCCCCGCAATACTGAAGGAAGCTCAGTTGTTGCACGTACACGCCAGAGAGAAGATCATGATCGCGAGCTCGTTACACTCATGCGAAAGTGCAGATGAGAAGCCTTTAGCTGATTGTGAGATTATCATTAAATCTGCTATCACTTGCACGGCCACTGAAATATCTTCAATGGGAGAACCATGGCATTGTTCTTTCCCTGCTGTCTGCGACCCAGTCCGAATAAACCAGTTGAGAAACACTGCTTTAACACACTTATGTCAGACCTCCTCGCCTTGCTTCTCTCTGACATTTTCGCCACTGCATGTGTGTGACACAAGTTGATGAGTCTGACAGTCTGAAGGAGGAAAGGAGATGCGCACAAGCATGTGAGATTCTCCATCCGGTTGCATTTCTTTCTCAATACCGTAAATGTACATGGTATGATAAACATTAGTTTAGACTTCACCCTATTTATGCTTGGTCAACAATTTCATGATATCCTAAAAAGAAATTCCCTATCGAGCCTGCACACTCTTAAGTACACTAGAAATAATGGCAATTTATTAGTCAGAGCTCTAAAGTCTCAGTCGGTGTGCCACTAGAGGGTGGAGGAGTGGCTGAGGACCAAGCTATGGCGTATCGGACAACAAACGAAAACGTATTTGGCAAAGAAGAGTGGGCAAATATTGTGCCATGCTAATAGACTCCTACCAAAAGACTGAGTGCTGTAATAAAATCAAAAGGTGCTTCAACAATCTATTAGTTTAAGGGTGTGCACACTTATGCAACCAGGTTCTTGTGAGTTTTTTTATTTTTCCCCCTCAAAGATTTCAGTTTGTTTTCCAATTGAATTGTTCACGGTATAGGTCACATTAAAGGTGGAAAAAGTTCTGACATGATTTATCTTTGTCTCATTCTTTTACATCACAAGAACCTGTCATTTTAACATGGGTGTGTGTGTATGTTTATATATATACATCCAAACATTCTCGTGACGCTACTACCACCACTCCAGAACCCATCCTTTCTCCATCCTTCAACGTCAGCCCCATCCAGTGGACCCTGGATGAACAAATTGCCCACATCTCTCCGCTTACCTCGCACTGGTCACCCCAGCACTAATCAGACCCTCTTGCTCCGCTGTGATCGATACTGGTGGCCTCATATGTCCCACGAAGTCCAACGCTTTGTCCAAGCCTGCCCTGAGTGAGTGATGTCAAAGTTTCCTCATCACCTTCCAGCTGGCATACCTCATCATCACTGGTCACAACTAGAAGTGGACTTCATACCCGATATACCACCCTCTAATGGTTACACCTGCGTTCTGGTGTCAGTCGATCATTTTTCCAAAGCCTGTTGTTTGGTACCTTTGGTGAGCCTACCTACAGATCTAAAGGCCATGGAAGCACTATTCCATCATGTTTTCCAAAACTTCGGTCTCCTGGAAGAAATGGTGTCTGACAGTGGTCCTCAGTTCATTTCTTGGGTCTGGAAGGCATTCTTTTCCCTCCTTGGTGTGTCAGTCAGCCTCTCATCTGGTTATCACCCTCATACTAAAGGACAGGTGGAACAAAAAAAAAATCCAAGAGATCAGATGCTTCCTGAAGACATACTGCCATGGCCAACAGCACAACTGGAAACGCTTCCTTCATTGAGCCAAGTATGCCCAGAACTCCCTCCGACAACCTGCTATGGGGCTAACTACCTTTCAATGCGTGCTCTGCTGTCAAACTCCATTGTTCCCCTGGTCCAGTGAGTCATCTGAGGTCCCAACAGTTAACCACTGTTTTGCTCACATCCACCTACAGTGGCAAAAGAGTCAGGCCGATGCTCGGAACTCCTCCCCACCTCAAAAGGTCTGGCTCTCCACAAGAGACATCCGGCTCCCCTGTATAAAGTTAAGTCCCTGATTCATTGGTCTCTTCACCATCACCAAACAGATAAATGCAGTTACATACTGGCTTCAGTTACCCTCACACTACAGTATTACACCTAATTCCATGTGTCTCTACTTAAACCTCACCATCCTTCTTTGTCTCCTTCCTCCTCCGAGTAATAATAGTTATTCATACCAAACAAATTCACTCCAGTCAACAACGTCTCATTCTTTAGAAGACTGAAATCCCAGAAGCTTAGAAGTTATTCATGTGCATACTATTAACATACATTTTAAGGAAATATAGTAATTATTGCACTGTCTCACTTTTTATTTACATGCTGAATAAAATGTTTGCATTAAAAACATCAAGTAAATCACAGCTCTGAACATTTAAAATCCACTACATAATAGATGTCTGCGAGGTAGTAGATGAAATCCACTACATCATCGCACCAGTCTGCAGTGAGGAACATTTGGATTAATCAGTCCAGCTGCTGTTCAACTGAAAAATACATTTTGTTGTTATTATACAGGAAAATCTGAAGTGTCCAGACTTCTATATCCATTGACATTTCCTAAATGTTTCAATAATTTGGAATCTTTCTCTAATAAAGCAGCACACATTCAGACATCACTGGGAAACAAAAATGTTTAAAAGAAAGTTTAAAAGAATAGTTCACCTCAAAATGAAAATTCTGTCATCATTTACCCTTTTTGTTCCAAACCTGCATGAGTTTCTCCCTTCTGTTGAATACAAAAGACAACATTTCATCATTGCCACAAATACTCTCCTAGTTACACTGTTGCTCATTGTACTATAGACTACTATGCTGTCCATCATTTCATCTCACTTATGCATCTGTCTGTTTGAAAAGCCTCCTCTCCAGTGGGAAGCCAAAAGTTTGGCAGGGATGGATGCTACAGTATATTTATAAAGTTAATCAGATCTGAGTGAACACAAAATATAATGTAACAATCCTACAATGTAGTTAATAATAGGGTGCAACGGGGCTACAGGCACATATTTAGGAAAATTAGCTTCTTCTCTGGTCACCAAGTGTCTCAAGATTCAAGAAATAAATGAATTTGTATTGAATATTGATGGAGCAACATAATGTGTGTTAAAATAAAAACAGAATGTTGACAACAAAAAAAGGTGGCAAGGGACACCAAGCAAGCTCCCTTACTTGGACTAAAAGGCCCCCAGGGGGTTGTATTGATACTGTAGATACCAGGGCAGTAGTTACAGGGCACAATTTGACAACTTAGGCAAATACTTTTGACACAGCAAGATGCAATTTTGAGAAACAAATTAAGATAACACTACAGAAAAAGGTGCATCATTTCTTGTTTATTTCAATCACATTTGACATTTCATTACATCTCAAGTATTCTACAAACAAATTAATCTCCATTGTGATTGAATCAGTCAATGTGAGGCCCACTTTGAACATTCTTAATAAAAGGAGATTCTATGTTTTTTTTAAGCTCCTCATTCCAAATCTGGAGAAATGGAGTCACCGCCTCCTCTATGTCGCTGCATTAGTTTTGTAGGCTGTTAATTTATTAACCAAAATATTTGGAAATATGTGAAAGAGGAAAAAAGTTTCAGTAACAATGCACATACGGATCATGCAATTTTGTAATTATTGAAATATGCCATTTTCAAATTGAAATAATTGTTTAAATTATAACATAAAAGGTGGACAATACACTCACCTAAAGGATTATTAGGAACACCATACTAATACTGTGTTTGACCCCCTTTCGCCTTCAGAACTGCCTTAATTCTACGTGGCATTGATTCAACAAGGTGCTGAAAGCATTCTTTAGAAATGTTGGCCCATATTGATAGGATAGCATCTTGCAGTTGATGGAGATTTGTGGGATGCACATCCAGGGCACGAAGCTCCCGTTCCACCACATCCCAAAGATGCTCTATTGGGTTGAGATCTGGTGACTGTGGGGGCCATTTTAGTACAGTGAACTCATTGTCATGTTCAAGAAACCAATTTGAAATGATTCAAGCTTTGTGACATGGTGCATTATCCTGCTGGAAGTAGCCATCAGAGGATGGGTACATGGTGGCCATAAAGGGATGGACATGGTCAGAAACAATGCTCAGGTAGGCTGTGGCATTTAAACGATGCCCAATTGGCACTAAGGGGCCTAAAGTGTGCCAAGAAAACATCCCCCACACCATTACACCACCACCACCAGCCTGCACAGTGGTAACAAGGCATGATGGATCCATGTTCTCATTCTGTTTACGCCAAATTCTGACTCTACCATCTGAATGTCTCAACAGAAATCGAGACTCGTCAGACCAGGCAACATTTTTCCAGTCTTCAACTGTCCAATTTTGGTGAGCTCTTGCAAATTGTAGCATCTTTTTCCTATTTGTAGTGGAGATGAGTGGTACCCGGTGGGGTCTTCTGCTGTTGTAGCCCATCCGCCTCAAGGTTGTGCGTGTTGTGGCTTCACAAATGCTTTGCTGCATACCTCGGTTGTAAAGAGTGGTTATTTCAGTCAAAGTTGCTCTTCTATCAGCTTGAATCAGTCGGCCCATTCTCCTCTGACCTCTAGCATCAACAAGGCATTTTCGCCCACAGGACTGCCGCATACTGGATGTTTTTCCCTTTTCACACCATTCTTTGTAAACCCTAGAAATGGTTGTGCGTGATAATCCCAGTAACTGAGCAGATTGTGAAATACTCAGACCGGCCCGTCTGGCACCAACAACCATGCCACGCTCAAAATTGCTTAAATCACCTTTCTTTCCCATTCTGACATTCAGTTTGGAGTTCAGGAGATTGTCTTGACCAGGACCACACCCCTAAATGCATTGAAGCAACTGCCATGTGATTGGTTGATTAGATAATTGCATTAATGAGAAATTGAACAGGTGTTCCTAATAATCCTTTAGGTGAGTGTATAATTTTACAAGGTTAGAATATCATTTTTTTTTAATGGAAATCAAATATTGCCCATCAATGGAAAAGTTGATTTGTGACCCTGGTTCTATCTGACCGATAAAGGAATGGGGAAAAGTGACTTGGACTTGGGAAATGTCTCTTAAGCGAATGGTTGTACTGATGTAGGTACATTTGCACCAGCTTGCTAATAACTCTGCATATCAACGTGTTCATGTTGACTGATTTTGACTCACTGAACAACATTTCCAACAACAAAATTAGGCTACCCATTGGCCTCAAGGTAGCTGGAGCACCTACCAACGATGTAGACCAATAGCAGTAAGGTGCTGTTTAGCAGCCGATAAATTTTTCCTAAAGGTTCACCCCAGCGAGTTGTTACAAACCACCTCAACAAATACAAAATCACCTTCTTTTTGGCCAGATTTTGTTCTAAATGATGTCACACCCGTTCATTCTTTCATTTTGTAGGAAGTAAACCGAGGCCTTAAGGGGGGAATTGCCTCCCCATTTTCAGAAATTAATTTCAGTCCCCGAGTGGTAAGGTTTCTCTCCAGTATGAATTCTCTTGTGTGTTTTCAGGGTTTGTGACCGAGTGAAACTCTTTCCACAGTGTGAGCACTTGAATGGTTTTTCTCCAGTATGAATTCTCTTGTGTGTTTTCAGGTGTTCTGACCGAGTGAAACTCTTTCCACAGTGTGTGCACTTGAATGGTTTCTCTCCAGTATGAGTTCTCTCATGTGTTTTCAGGTGTTGTGACAGAGTGAAACACTTTTCACAGTGTGAGCACTTGTAAGATTTTTCTCCAGTAAGAGTTCTCTCATGAGTTTTCAGGTTTACTGACTGAGTGAAACTCTTTTCACAGTGTGAGCACTTGTAAGGTTTCTCTCCAGTATGAATTCTCTTGTGTTTTTTCAGTGTTTCTGACCGAGTGAAACTCTTCCCACATTGCGAGCACTTGAATGGTTTTTCTCCTGTGTGAATTCTCTTGTGTTTTTTCAGTATTTCTGACCGAGTGAAACTCTTTCCACAGTATGAGCACTTGAATGGTTTTTCTCCTGTATGAGTTCTCTCATGTGTTTTCAGGTCTTGTGACCGAGTGAAACTCTTTTCACAGTGTGAGCACTTGTACGGTTTTTCTCCAGTATGAGTTCTCTCGTGTGTTTTCAGGTCTTGTGACTGAGTGAAACTTTTTTCACAGTGTGAGCACTTGTAAGGTTTCTCTCCAGTATGAAATCTCTCGTGTGTTTTCAGGTGTTCTGACCGAGTGAAACTCTTTTCACAGTGCGAGCACTTATATGGTTTCTCTCCAGTATGAATTCTTTTGTGTGTTTTCAGGTTTACTGACTGAGTGAAACTCTTTTCACAGTGTGAGCACTTGTAAGGTTTCTCTCCAGTATGAATAATTTGGTGCAGTTTCAAGCTGCTGGCTGCAGTAAAGGTCTTTCCACATTCAAAGCACACATGAGCTGCCACACCGGTATGTATTTTCTGGTGCTGTTTCAAATAGGACACACGTGCAAAGCTCTTTCCACAAAATGAACACTTGTAAGGCTTCTCATTCGTGTGAGTTTTCAGATGTTGTTTTAGGTACTGTGCCAGAACAAATGTTTTACCACACTTATCACATTCAAATGACTTTTCTCCAGAGTGACAAAAGAGATGATTCTTGAGATAGGTTGCACATGCAAAACTTTTTCCACACTGATGGCACGTGTAAGGTTTCTCTCCAGTATGAACTGTCATATGTTTACTAAGATTGCTTTTACATGTGAAACATGTTCCACACTGAGAGCAGGTGAAAGCTTTCTTGGCTTTTCTTCGAGGCTTTTTAGGTGAGAAATTGTCTTCTGTCTTTGAGCCACTTAAAGATTTTTCTCCAGTTATAAAATCATGCTGTTCCTCCTCCACTTCCTGCAGCTCTTCACATTCTTCTCTCACTTCCATCAGCTCTACAAAAACAAAATCAATTGACAAAAATCAATTCAATAGGGACACATTTAAATAAATAAAACATATGTTAGGAATATTTTGGATCTAATCACGATCCCCAATTCCCCGGTCCCGTCTTTCTATGTCTGTGCCCAGTGAGATGCAGTCGTTAGTCTGAGACTCTGTAGACTTCGAAGGAAGTAGAAAGACGGGACCGGGAAATTGGGGATCGTGAATAGATCCAAAATATTCCCCCAAACAGTTTGGGGGCTCGTCCGGGATCAATGCTGGCAAATGCTGCAGCTAAACAGATGATCAATGTATCTTTAAAACCACCTGGAATTGACACTGGGGCCACTGTATACCCCACATGCCCTGGACTGGATGAGCTGGACGAATTCTAGAAAAACCTTGTTATTACACGAGTGGTAGGAAAGGGGAGCCTTTAATTTTGACTCTTTATTTTCACTTTTCTATTGTTTTTGGATAGCAAGGGTGTCAGCATATTCATTGTATTTTCTTTTATAACACAATTAGGTAGTATTTTAGATTGGATAGAGTAGGCAGGAAGATAGAGGGTGTTATGTTTATTATTTTGGCATATAGCCCTTCCTGAAGTTATTATTCCTTTTTAAAATTATGTTTGCTGTCTAATCAAGCAATGATAATGAAAGGGGATAATGAGGGTCTGAAGCAGATCAATATCCATGTTAAAAGGTAATGTAACCAGAATTAAAAGGGAATGCTAAGAATGTTTATTTTAAAAACATTAACTTTTTAAATGTTTTAGAAATATAATTTGTTGTTTATATCATCTCTGAAGGTACTATTAACTGATTAAATTGATGTAGAATAAAATATAGTATGCATTTATAAACTTTATAAACACTGGAAGTACCACTGGAGGGCCAGGGAATAAGGCATTAAAAATAAAGAAAAGGATCGACGAGCACCTCAGTGCTTAGAAGCAAGAGCAAGACTACTGGTGGTTTAAAAACCTACTGTCTGCTTCTACACACCACCAGATTGCGCTCCAGACTACCGGAAATGTCTGCGAGTTCCTCTGGCACTGTGGGATGTATCATATGCTGAGAGAGAGCCAGTGAGGTTACTAAAAGTTGTTGATGCTGCAACAACCACAAAGGTCTTCCCTGGTTGTTTGTGAGCAGTGGCTGCAACAGCGATGATGCAGGTCCTTGTTCTCAGGTTGAAACCATCCAAGACTGGGGAGCCCAGGTACCAGGGTCTGGCAACGGTCATCGCAGTAACCAGAACCGCAGTCTTGACCGATCTACAGCCACAGTGGATGCACGCATCTCGAGTTAAGCCAGCACCAGAGGAGGGACTGAAAGGTAACTGTTGAGTGCGACCCCACTGAAGGAGCTGAACACGCAGCATCAGTGGCAAGCACAACACAGAAACCCACGGTCCTGAAGAGCCACAATATATGTGGGATACACATTGATAACCCAAGAGAAAAGAAGGAATAGAAACAGACCCAAAACACTCCTGTGTCGATTAGAGGGACATTTGACAAGCTGTGAAAAGTGTGACCCAGCACGGGAGAAACAATCCTTAGTCACATGACAGGATGAAAGAAATCATAACAATAATACTGGCCATTCTAGGGACCATCGCAGCTGCAGAACAAATAAGTGATCTCGAGCACCCGATCCACCCCACACTTATGCCACAAACCTGTGGTGGCGTTTAGCTAACCACACGGCCCGCTCAGCACATCCCAATCAATCATGTTATGTTTGTTCCCTATTTCCACATAGCTCAACACATATGGGAACACGAGTTGCTGAAATAAGTTACCACGAACCCCTGCACTGGACAGGGCACTACAGAGACACCACCCCAGCAGACCAAGCCCTGTGGGTAACCCTTTTTTTATTCCCTAGGACTGCCCAAGAAATGGAAAATCCCATTCTCTTCGTTCATGGCAAGTTAAGTTATAAGGTATGGATGATACAATGTCCTGGGCAATGTCCCAGAACCATTTCTTGGGCAAAAGTACTTTTTGAAAAAGTACCAAGAGAAGGGGATAACACAGTGGGCAACATACCCATCAAACACTGTAAGATCACGTATCAAAGCACACCCTGGGGAAATCGGTCAATCTGCTGCTAATGGTGCCTGAGGAAACATAACGGGTACTCCATGGGGGTCTTCCTAGTGGAGGATCAAATTAAACTCTCACAGTTTAATCTTGCCAATAGCATATCATCATACACCAAAAAGACCTGCGCAAAGACAGTGACAGATTTTGAGCCACATCGGCAGCAGGCATACATGTGGATGAGGGCATCACGGGCAGCTCGGGAACTGTGCTCAGATGTGTGCCTCAATGATACACACTCCCTAACACCCACAGCCGATGGAACCAGGTCCATGAAGGGGGTACAGTGGATCTGTGGACATAAGTTGTATGCCTCCTTACCAAGCAACTGGAAAGGACGATGCACTCTGGTCAACAGCTCTGGATCAGTAATGATCATCAGGACGCGACCACACAGCACCATCGGGCACAGTCGAATGAAGAGGTCATCATCATCCACCTTGACCCAGCCAAACTACACTCCAGAGGATCAAAGGATCTGGAACAGCTCACGGCAGCCCGAGGAGGAGTATGTGTTATGATAGGGGAAGCATGTTGTACATACATCCCAGCAATGGATGGTGCAGGTGGTATCATAGAAGGTGGTTTAAAAATATCTCAGACATAGTAAAAAGATCACAAGATCACGTCAATGGGGAGTATGATTTCTTATCTTGGTTTTGGACCATAATGTACAAGCTTGAGCATGCTGTATTAATTGTAATCATTATATTTGTGATATTTGCGCATATAATGCGCATATATTGCGTGACTCCGACATCTGGATCCTCTCATTCTCATCTACATCTTGAATACCTCTGCTCCCAACCACCAGAACCAGAACTTTTACCTTCTGATCAGAAACATTGTATCAGCTATATTCCTCTACTACAGTGTTTCCCAAACTGAGGTACGTGTACCCCTGGGTGTGTGAGGTGACAATAGGAATACAAAAATAAAGTTCTGAGGGTTACAATTCTTTTTATTTCATCAGTCTAAAATAACATTCAAACCCAGTTCATGTATTTCTCACTGAAAAAAAAATAGTTTTGTGTGCCCTCTAGTGTAGAAACACCAAAATAGTTGTGTCATTAAGGTCAGATAAATAGTAAATTAAATAATTTTGTGCGGTTCATGTATCTTCTACAGTAAAAGAAGTCTACTCATGCATCGTGCCTCACACAAATATCTTATTTCGCCAGCTAGGTGAAGTACCGTGCATCCGCAAAGTATTCACAGCACTTCACATTTTGTTATGTTACAGCCTTATTCCAAAATTTATTAAATTCATTATTTTCCTCAATTCTACAAACAGTACCTCATAATGACAACGTGAAAGAAGTTTGTTTGAAATCTTTGCAAATGTATTAAAAATAAAAAACAAAAAACATCACATGTACAGAAGTATTCACAGCCTTTGCGCAATACTTTGTTGAAGCACCTTTGGCACCAATTAGAGCCTCAAGTCTTTTTGTGTATGATGCTACAAGCTTGGCACACCTATTTTTGGGCAGTTTCTCCAATTCTTCTTTGCAGGACCTCTCAAGCTCCATCAGGTTGAATGGAGAGTGTCGGTGCACAGCCATTTTCAGATCTCTCCAAAGATGTTTAATTGGGTTCAAGTTTGGGCTCTGGCTAGGCCACTCAAGGACATTCACAGTTGTCCCGTAACCACTCCTTTGTTATCTTGGCTGTGTGTTTAGGGTGATTGTCCTGTTGGAAGATGAACCTTCGCTCCAGTCTGAGGTCTGGAGCAGGTTTCTGTAATGTCTCTGTACATTGCTGCATTCATCTTTCCCTCGATCCTGAGTAGTCTCCCAGTTCCTGCCGCTGAAAAAAATCCCCACAGCATGATGCTGCCACCACCCTGCTTCACTGTAGGGATGGTATTGGCCAGGTGATGAGCGGTGCTTTGTTTCCTCCAGACATGACGCTTGCTATTCAGGCCAAAGAGTTCAATCTTTGTTTCATCAGACCAGAGAACTTTGTTTCTCATGGTCTGAGAGTCCTTCAGGTGCCTTTTGGCAAAATCCAGGTGGGCTTTTACTGAGGAGTGGCTTCTGTCTGGCCACTCTACCATACAGGCCTGATTGGTGGAGTTCTGCAGAGATGGTTGTTCTTCTGGAAGTTTCTCCTCTCTCCACAGAGAAATGCTGGAGCACTTTCAGAGTGACCATCGGGATCTTGGTCACCTCCCTGACTAAGGCCCTTCTCCCCCGATCGCTCAGTTTGGTCGAGCGGCCAGCTCTAGGAAGAGTCCTAGTGGTTCCAAACTTCTTCCATTTACAGATGATGGAGGCCACTGTGCTCATTTGGGACCTTCAATGCTGCAGACATTTGTCTGTACCCTTCCCAGATCTGTGCCTCGATACAATCATGTCTCGGAGGTCTACAGACAATTCCTTGGACTTCATGGCTTGGTTTGTGCTCTTACATGCACTGTTAACTGTGGGACCTTATATAGACAGGTGTGTGCCTTTCCAAATCATTACCACAGGTGGACTCCAATCAAGTTATAGAAACATCTCAAGGATGATCAGTGGAAACAGGATGCACCTGAGCTCAATTTTGAGTGTCATGGCAAAGGCTGTGAATACTTATGTACTTATGTATTTTTAATAAATTTCAAAGATTTCAAACAAGAATACACAGGGAGTTTTGATTCTGACGGATGGATGCATAAGTTCATAAGCTTTGATGACAGGTGTCAGACATCCGGTGTGGCCAAATAATTTTCCACATTCACACGCAGTAATTTTCACTCACATTTGCTTGCACACTAGAAACCTGTTTTTACATTGTTGCATGATGTTTCAGCAAATGAGCTCAAACTTGCTAACAAAGTCAAATTTGACATATAAAAGCACCTTGAGCTGACCGTTTTGGTTCACAATATTTTTGCTTATGTCTACTGTAGTTATCCGAAGAAGAGATATCAAAAATCTGCCCTATTCTGGAGATGCTCCAGCTCATTTGCATTTAAAGACACACAAAAACAGCTCATTTAATTCCCACCCAAAAATTGCATTTTAACATGTTATAATAAATTATCTGTAGAGTATTTTGAGCTGAAACTTCACAGACACATTCTGGGGACACCAAATATTTAAATTACATCTTGTGAAAAGGGGCATAACAGGTGCCCTTTAAATATCTGGACCTGTCTGCAATTCCAAATCGTGCAATGTGAAATATGTTTTGACTGAATGCAACTGCAGTGTTGACCTACAGCCAATGAGAGAGCAAGAAACAGGGTGTGGGAAGTTTCAGTGGGAGGAGTCCTGATGTACCTGCAACAGAACATCAACTAGCATGGCTGGGGTATCAAGAAAGTCTCATTGGACCGAAGAAATGGAGGACAAATTAGTGTAACATTGGCAGGAGCACCAGCACCTATTTGATGTTTCCTCTGAACTGTACCACAACCGGGTGGAGAAAGAGAAGATTTGGAGAGAAATTGCAAATTCTGTTGGACAGTCAGGTAAGCAAATAGGTCGATTTTTCTGTAGGAGGTACTTTTTCATATCGTAACCAATAAAATATATGATGCCTTTAAGGCACCATCAAGGCACTTGCAAAGTTCCAGGACATTTCTAGGGGGGAATTGCCCTAGCCCTCACCCTCCAATCCAACAGGTCCCAGACGTGCTCAATGGGATTGAGATCCGGGCTCTTCGCTGGCCATGGCAGAACACTGACACTCCTGTCTTGCAGGAAATCATGCACAGAACGAGCAGTATGGCTGGTGGCATTGTCATGCTGGAGGGTCATATCAGGATGAGCCTGCAGGAAGAGCACCATATGAGGGAGGAGGATGTCTTCCCTGTAATGCTCAGTTTTGAGATTGCCTGCAGTGACATCAAGATCATTCCGATGATGCTGTGACACACCGCCCCAGACCATGAAGGACCCTCCACCTCCAAATTGATCCCGCTCCAGAGTACAGGCCTCGGTGTAATGCTCATTCCTTCGACGATAAACGTGAGTCTGACCATCATCCCTGGTCAGACAAAACTGTTACTCATCAGTGAAGAGCACTTTTTGCCAGTCCTGTCTGTTCCAGCGAAGGTGGGTTTGTGCCCATTGCCGACGTTGTTGCCGGTGATGTCTGTTTAGCACCTGCCTCACAACAGGCTTACAAGCCCTCAGTCCAGCCTCTCTCAGCCTATTGCGGACAGTCTAAGCACTGATGGAGGGATTGTGCAATCCTGGAGTAACTCGGGCAATTGGTATTGCCATCCTTTACCTGTCCTGCAGGTGTGATATTCTGATGTACTGATCCTGTGCACTTCTTGTTAGACGTGGTCTGCCACTACAAGAATGATAAACTGTCCTTCCTGTCTCCCTGTAGAGCTGTGTTACGCATCTCACGGTACGAATATTGCAATTTATTGCCCTGGCCACATCTGTAGTCTTCACGCCTAAGGCACGTTCACGCAGATGAGCAGGGACCCTTGGCATCTTTCTTTTGGTGTTTTTCAGAGTCAGTAGAAAGGTCTCTTTAGTGTTTTTATAACTGTGACCTTAATTGCCAACTGTCTGTAAGCTGTTAGTGTCTTAACGACTGTTCCACAGATGCATGTTCATTAATTGTTTATGGTTCATTGAACAAGCATGGAAAACATTGTTTAAATCCTTTACAATAAAGATCTGTACATTTATTTGGATTTTTACAAAATTATCTTTACAATATAGTGTCCCGAAAAAAGGGACATTTCTTTTTTGCTGAGTTTACTATTGATGCGCACACCTCGGGGGGTCCCGTGGCATAAGCAGAGGAATTGACTTTGGCCTCAGGGTGTGCATTATTTTTCATTAATTTAATGGGCCAGAGTCAATTATTACTCACTTAAATCACAGTTTTTCACAAGATGATTATAATACATTAGTACTTTTTAAAGCAACTAAAATAATCCAGCAAAGTGAATACAGTGAGTGGGCCTTAACGGATTTTGTATATATTCATAACTCAAAAGTCATTTTGATCAAATCTTTAAGTATATACATTATATTTCACAGTTTAGGCACATATTCATATTACCAATAACACTCTCAGCGCACACACAAACAAAGAACACACACAGAAACTGCCTGTCAGTCAAACAGTATGTGGGCACCAAAATAAAAAGTGATCTTTAAACGTGCACTCATTGATTCCTGCGGGTTCTGTGAAACATAGCAAAATGTATGTTACCCACCTATCGAGAAGAAAAAGAGCAACTTCTGCATCTGTCTTCAAGCCTTTACTCTCCAAGGTCACTCCACAGCAGAAAAGCCCTCGACTTATCATAATCCTTCTTTTTTAGTTTATATTCATCTGACCTTTTTCTCTTGGTCTGTTTTTCAGCCATTTGTCCTCCTTGGAGTTTAGCAAGTTCACATCAGCCAGATTTGCCATCACTCTTCAAATTAATTTCCCTCTCGATCTGCCCCCAACCCCCATCCTGTGCACATGCAAGAACAACCGACTGGCTGGAGTAGTGTTGTGTGGACCCATCTGATCCACTTTGTTTTGGTCCCATTTACAGAGCCAGGGCTGTGTACAAATACTAGATTTTATTTCAGTCCACCCAAAGAACGGACAGCTAGCAGACTGTGAGGAGATTTTTGCAGAATTTGACAAAACATTTATTGGATTACAATTACTGAGTGCAGCTTTAAGATTCTTGTTATCTGTGAAGTTTCCTCTCTACTCTCCCTTTTAACCTGTTAATGAGATCGTTCAATGGTTGCCCCTGGTTTATACAATCAATACTGCATTTCATGATAATAATCATACAGACTGAATGTTACCCTCAGTCACTATTCACTTTTTACACTTTTTTTTCTAAACAATTAAAGTAAATGGTGAATTTACATTCTACCTAACATCTCAAAAACATACCTGAAGGAATAAAATCATCTTCATCACATTCCTCTGTTGTGTTTTCTTCTTTTATCTCCTCCTGCTTCACTTCAATCTTCACTGGTGTCTGCTGTTCATCATCATCTTCATCAGTCTGTTGTTCCTCTGTTGTGTTTTCTTCTTTTATCTCCTCCTGCTTCACTTCAATCTTCACTGGTGTCTGCAGCATCTGCTGTTCTCCAGCATCAATCACATCCACCTGCTCTCTCATGATGAACATCTGAACACACAAACATCATCATTATAATGGACTGACCTTCATCAAACTCTAAAAGATTATTCTATATGATTATACATTTACATTTATGCATTTGGCAGACGCTTTTATCCAAAGCAACTTACAGAGCCCTTATTACAGGGACAATACCCCCGGAGCAACCTGGAGTTAAGTGCCTTGCTCAAGGGCACAATGGTGGTGGCCGTGGGGTTCGAACCAGCGACCTTCTGATTAGCAGCCCTGTGCTCTAGCCACTACGCCATCACCATCATGGTTTCATCTTCAAAAAACACATTATTTTTCTCAAACTGTACATTTCTTTTCCCCGCTCTTCGTCCTCTGGCTGAAACGCTCTGATTTACCTCCTGTCTCATTAAAGTTCCCCTTTCCAAAAAGCCCAGTCTGCTCTGATTGGTCAGCTGGTGTAGTCTCTTGTGGTGGTCAACAGCGTAGAGCGTGTCAAAAATATAACAGCCCTTACCATAACAAAGATCAAACTGATTGACCCGAACACACTTCGCAAGTACGATTTGAGCAGGATGTTTCACACAGGTAAGTTTGACTTTTGTAGCTTTCTTACAAGTACACTGTTGATATTGTGTCCTGACAAAGATTCAAGTAAAAGACACGTAGTGCATCTAAATTAGTCATCTTTGGCTGGAATGGGTGTAGCTGAACCTTTTTCACCCGAGATATGAACGAAGAACAGAGGCTTACTCACTGTTAGTGATCAAGTTAGCCGTGGACTACCGTGAATAGCAAAACTATTTCAACACAATAACATTAGCTATCAGCTTAGCAGAGGCCTACAGATGTGCACTGGGTGTACACCGTTGATACAACACAAAACTCTGCATCTGAACTGTCGGTAGCAGATAAATCCACAAATAATCAAGCATATGTCTCAATAAAGTGGGAACTGCACTATCTTTCTGGGGTAATCAACTAAAAAATCCAGCAAAATAAATTTTAACCACTGATTCTTCAATTCTTCAGTGAAAATCCAAACAAAGAGGTTTTGGTTTCACAGTGAAGAAAACAGTGTCTTCTCGACATGGTGACAACACTAACCCAACTCATTGTTGTCTCGGCTATGACTACATTTGTTTGAGGGCGGGCCAAAGTAGCCTGTAGGCGGGAATAATGCTGTGTTATTAATAATAATAGTGTTACATAGTGACGTAGATACTTTACGGAAGAAATGGCTGGACTACAAACAGCCCGTTTCTTGTAGTTCTTGAGCAGTGTTGTCTGTAGGAGAGAATAACTCACTTTTGTAACTTTACTGACCTTTTACATGCACAAAGAGCTATATTACACACTAAAGGAAAGGTAAAATCCCCCAAAACTTAATAGGGCCTCTTTAATTTAAATAAATAAAAATGCACGTTCAAATGTTCAGGGTTTTTTTGCGGATATATGAGTTAATTAGACACAATTTTACAGGTATTAATCTTTAATACAAGTACGTTTAAATGATAGTTTCGGGTTATTGTTACAGTGAGATTGCTCCTCACTGTTAGGAAAGCATGATGCTGTTATTAAAACACATTAAAGAGCAAAAACCTCTGACATTTCCAGCGGACTTTATTTAATAATAGGATCAAACACGAGAATCTTAATTTAAAGTGCTTGAGTTTAGCCACAGACATACAGAAAGTGTAAATAATCTACTGGTTCTCAACTGTTTTGTTGTTTTTCTCACCTCTTGCATGTGACCAGTAACAAAACAAACTACATCAGACGATAATGAGCTTCTTTTAAAGTCATTAAAACACCAAAGAGATAAAAACAACATGCACAGAAAAATCTAAATCTCTCAATATAAAACACAAAACACGAACCGATTTTAACGCTCAAACGGTGTTGTGGATCTCAGGTCTTCTTCTTCTTGTGTTTTCTGCAACTTCTGGTGAATTTCCGCCTCCTGCTGGACTGGAGTGTTGATGCGTCGAAATAGTTGAAAAGCGGACTGAGCGAGTTGAACTTCTTCTTCTTTAGTGTTTAATGGCGGTTTAATTAAAACACTAAAGAAGTTTAATGGTGCATTACCGCCACCAACTGGACTGGAGTGTGGAACGAGAGCTTAAGCAGGAAATAAATAAATAAATAAATAATAATTAAAAAAAAAAAAAAAGAAACAAACAAAAGAAAAATTAAATAGGAGTTGAACACCCCGATGGAAACTAACTCTTAAAGGGGCAGGATTAACATTTCCAATACATTTACTTTTACAGCAAAATAGACTTATAGCAGTTATTTAATAATAAAACAAAGATAATCAGGCAAAATATATTCAATGTACAATTTTCTCCCCAGTTTGACATGCCCAATTCCCAATGCTCTTTAATTCCTCATGGTGGCACAATTACACGCCTCAATCCGGGTGATGAATCTCAGATGCCTCCGCTTCTGAGACCATCAGCCACCGGCGCCAGAACCAGTTTTGAAGTGGGAAGGCCATTTATATTATAGAACTAGATTGCTGATGATGTCTTAACAGTGAAGCTACTGTACCGCCATATTGCTATATCCAAACATTGACTTAATAGGAAATCAACTAATTTCAGTGAATAAACATTGCTCATATAATCACTGATTTTATATCTGAAATCTGCATGCACATCCCTTCAACTCAAACGTCCTAAACGTGTAATTATTTATTTAAAGGGAATTTTTCCTGTTTCTTGAAAGCCAGAGAGACCCTTAAAAATAAACTAGCCACAAATTTTCCACTCATTACTTCAATGTGCAAATGAGCTTTTGATTCACCACAAATGTTTGTCAGAAGTTTGCAGCTCTTCACCGGTAGTGCTGAACCTGCAGCACACCTTTGGCAATAATGGACAATTTGCCACAAGATTGCCACCAGGGACATCACTAGGATTGGAAGACAGGGGGGCTTAGCCCCCAGGGTATTTGTAACTTGCGTTTGCAAAATCTTTGCACTCACATCTAGAGCTACACTTATGTCAACAACCAGTCAAGAAACAAGATGTTAACAAGTAAAACGTGACAGACATATCCTCTTCTTCCATTTCTACTCTGTTAAAGAAAAGTTACTGTAATGTTGCTTTTAGACACATCAAAGCTGCATGGGGGCATTTACTTAGGCCAGACTTTGCTCCTGATGAGTTATTCTATAAGCAATGACTTAAATGCTATCTGTCTGCTCATGTAAATGTATGATAAAGTAATAGCATACTATATCTAATTCCTCTCTATATAAGATAAGTTGTCCACAGAATGCTACTTAATTACTCTAATTACTGTAACTGTGCTGTGGATTGGTTCAATCAGAGTGTAATTTCACTGTGTAGTTTGGCTTGCATACAGTTTAACCCAAGAACCAGAATTTTAAGGTCATAATGAAATTTGACAACACAGGTTTGAGCGTTTCTCAATTAAAGATGATTTATTCTGCCAAATGATGTATACAATGTATGATATAAATCAACAACAAAAAGGCAGTATTCAAATAAAGGAAAATTAAGAATGAAATCATTTTCAAAACCACAGTCAACAGTTACTTTTTGTTTATTGTCTACTTCATTGGTGGAAGCATCAAAAAGGGTTGCTTTCATTTTAGTTTCACATGTGTATTTGTGGGCATTTGCTCATCTTTAGCCTACATTTAGGTAACATCTACGTATTTATTTAATTTATCACAGCCAATGAATGCAGAAAGTTAAATTGGTATAGCTAGCATATATAATAAATATAATTAAATAATTTAGTTTAGGTTATGCACAGTGCCTAGACCTGCCAACAAATGCTTATTGTTAGAAGAAAACAAAACAATCCTTAGACCTATAGACCATTACTGACCTCAATCACACCGGCTCCCTCAGAATCAACTGGCCTGCCAATCTCCTGCGGCTGCTTCTCTTTCCCTCTCTGATAAAATATCTTTGAATATCCATCTCATCTGCTCAATGAATTGAAGGATACAACGGTAATAGCATTAACAGGGACCCTATGACATTTAGTTTTCAGTGACAACAACATTCTATGGGGATTGATATTGTTTTATATGCCTATTATAGAGAGAGGTTATATTATTGGCAAAGAATAAAGAGTTGTGATTAGCTTGCTAAGTTAATCATTTCTTGTATTTTGCTTGTTCACTCTAGCTTGACTACAGTTTTCCATAGCAAACCAAAATATCCCTTTCCTTTACCTCAAGAAAACGTAGCTAAAGGTAAGCAGGTAATTAAAAACAACTTACAATTTCTCTCTGTATCACGACACTTACCAATCTTCCTTTCACCGTTAGCGTGTGTATCGGTGTGTGTGGGCGGGACGGTGCATAGCGAGTTCAACTTCAGACCAAACTAGAGTAACGACGAGACGAGATGAATCCTCCAGTTACTTGCTGCGCTCAGGTCTGCAACGCTCTGAAAGCTGCCGCAGTTCACACCAATGCAACGAGACGGTGCGGTGCATCATCTTGATAGCACAACGACTCTTTGTACCTCTGTCCAACTTCCGACTTTTCGGCTATTTTTTGTAGCTGGATATATATCATTTGTTGCGTCTAACTAAATATGAATGAGGATACGGTTATTGATAAATCGAATTGTTATTGTTCTTATTATCATTTAGGGGGGCTTAGGAACATTTTGGGGTAGCTTCAGCCCCCCTAAACTAGGCCTAACGACGTCCCTGATTGCCACAAAGCTCATTTGCATGTGAAAATGATCAATAGAGAATTTGCAGCACATTTGCATTGAAATCCCAAATTTTGCAAGAGAAGTCATCTGCAGTACCTCTAAAAAACTTAATACATGACGCAGGAAATCACATGACATGGAACTACTTTTCAAAATAAAAGGCATTAACACAAAACATGAACAAAAACACATCTAGACGGGACATTAGGGATATCACGATGTGAATTTCTGACGATGTGTACGATTTTTTTGTACGAAAAAAAAAATCACAATTTCATAATTATCTGCAAATTTACCTATTATGCAACAATAAAACCATCCACAAACATATAACAACTATTGCAGCATTCATTAGGACATGCAGTTAACATAAATATTCCTACTTCTAAGTTGAAAACAAGTACGTAAAGTACAGTAATTGTATTTAAGTGGGTGCAATTTTCTCTGTCTGCCCTCTGACACCAAAACATACTGTACGTTTTCAACAAAAAAGTATGTATACCCTTTCAATAAAAACAAATAAAATGTAATATAAATTATAAATAAATAATCAAAAACAACTATAACTTAAACCATATGTTTAAAATAAAATGGTGTCAGGAGAACCTTCTTTCTTTATTCAGTAATCTAATGATCAGCCGGATAATCACAGCACTTATACGCTCACTGAAATCTTATTAAAGTAGGAAAAACTATATGGAAGCATTTTAAACTTAATACAACTCTTTAACTCTTCAGATTACAGTTTCAATTCAGTGTTTGATTTTACCAAAAGGTAAGTAGTACACTACATATAATATTTACTGTGTTTGTAAAATTATAACCTTCATCTGGGCATGAACATGGTTCAACATTTTAAGAGTCCCAAATCTAAGTTCTTTAGGTATTACAGCTGCGCTACCTGCCCTGTACTATTTTGGGGGGTAGCATACCCCCCCCCCCCCCCCCCAACCAAAGCCGCAGATACTCTGGAAGTTGTGATTACTGCCTTAAATGCATCTTTAGTGTTATAACAAATAGATCTACAAATTGCCCAGATAGCATAAAATATAAAACAATTTTAATCACAATTAGATAAAACAATTTGTTTAACTTTGATTATTTTTGCATTTGTCATGCCGTCTGTGTGTATACATATTGTCTGATGTCACTATTAAAGGCCTAAAGTGGCACAGTTCAATCACCCTTGCCAAGTATGGAATTGACGTTATTGTCCAAGGGCTTCAACTAGGTCGTCTATTGTTCCCTTCATCTCAGAGAACTGAGGTTACATGCGTAACCGGAGTCGATTTTAATGGTAAGCTTCATTACACTTCCTAGTGCTTGACACATGCACAGATGATGCTATAGGTAAGTGTAAGCTTGATCGCCAAGAAGACTGCTTATGTCAAGATTTAAAGTGAAAAAATAATTATATTTTGGTCTGTTCTCACCCAAAACTGATTGAATCACTTCTAAAGACACTGAATAAACCACTGGAGTAGTATTGGTTACTTTTATTTTGCCTTTATGTGATATTTAGACATTCAGAATTCTGGTCACCATTCACTTGCACTGTATGAATCTACATTTATTAAATATCCTCCTAAAGTCTTCATTTGTGTTCAGAAGAAAGTCATACACATCTGGGATGGCATGAGGGTGAGTAAATGATGACAGTAAGCTATTCATTTGTGGAGCCATAAATGTTCAGTCTCAATGTGAGCAATGTGTGCCCTACTGGAGATGATGAGAATCACGTCTTGTGATGCGTCACACTACTGGCAGCTAATCTTGCATATTGACAGATCCTATAAGGTGTCTTGCACCTGCGAACCACCCATTTTAAAAGCAATTAAATAAATAATAAAACATGTATGTTTGTAGAATAGCAACTGTACAGGTGTGAAGCGCATGAAAGATTCAAAACATTTATGTCAATGGGAATATAAAACCTGTCACTTCATTTTCCTGTATAATGTTGTAAAAGAGTTTAAAGTATTTCATGTATTTTAAAGTTAGACAGCAGGACTGATTAATCAGATGTGGGTGTTTTATTCACTCCAGTCCAGCAGGAGGCGGGAATTCACCAGAAGTTGTTTTATAAACCGACAGAAAACACCAGAAGAAGAAGAAAGCCCAAATATTGCTCTATATAGTGAATAGGGGACTCAGAGACTGCTACAGTTTGAGCGCTCAGTTCGGTACGTGTTCAATGTGTTTTACGTCATTTTTGAGATTTATATTTATTTTGTTGTGCACTTTTTATATTTTTCTCTCTTTGTCGTTGTAATGACTGTAAAATAAGCTTTTTATCGACGAGCGTCGCTTGTTTTGTGACGCACGCTTTAAAATATTCGGTTTCAGGAGAAACAAAAAAAACGTTTTTTGGTTTCCTCAAGTTTGTATAAATACTTTTGGGATTACTGGTCATATGCAAGAGATGAACAAAACAACTAAAACACTTCAGAACAGGTTTATTTACACTTTCTGTCTGTGGCTAAAATCATGTTTATATTTTAGTCCAGTTTGAAGACGTGTTGGTAAAGTTCAATCTTGACGTTCCAGAAACGTCGTGCTAATGTCCTGAAAACGTCGCTTAACCCTTCAAAGAGCCCCAAAATACCGGAAATTCCATTCTGTGCATTCTTTAAGGCTAATCATCCGTTAATAATAAGATTTCACATAGCAATTGTTACAAAAAATCTTCTCCGGCCACCATACTTCATCAGACAACTGCATTTTCAACCATTTTAATTACAAGCTAGAGGAAAACTTAGTGTATGAAATATACACAATTTTGTGGACAATGTAGAATAGGAGACAGATTAGAAATATAATTTATTGTTTAAAAGTTATGGCCATTCTAGTGATTAGTGGGAAAACAGAATAAAACAAACATTTTGAATGTTAATGCATTTCACATGACCACTCCTCAAATACTCCTTTTGAGCACCTGTAATAATAAAATGAGATTGCATCTGAAATTGAAGGACACAAAACACTGAAATATACATGTGTTCAATAAAACACACACTTTATTTAATTGAACAGTAGAATTACACAGCAAAGCATACAAAATCAAACTTTCGAACTATCTACAGTAAATACATTTTAATAAAGAGTGCAGGAACAGAATATATATATATATATATATATATATATATATATATATATATATATATATATATACACATTTACATTTTTGGATTTGGCAGACGCTTTTATCCAAAGTGACTTACAGTGCACTTATTACAGGGACAATCGCCCCGGAGCAACCTGGAGTTAAGTGTCTTACTCAAGGACACAATGGTGGTGGCTGTGGGGATTGAACCAGAGACCTTCTGATTACCAGTTATGTGCTTTAGTCCACTACACCACCACCACTATATATAATTAAAAAAAACATAACATCTTTAAATAGAAACAAACAATTCATACATACTCAGTTGATGGTCTTGGCTGGGGATCAGGTTAAACCTCATCCTTTATCTCCTCGTGGTCTGGGTCTTCATGCAGTAGTTTCTGGTCCAGGCAGATCTTCCTCCTGTGTGCTCATGCTCTCACGTGCCATGTCCTCCTCCGCTATGAACCTAATGGGGCTTTTCCACTGCACGGTACAGCTCAACTCGACTCAGCTTGCTTTTTTGGGGGTTTTCCACTGTGGATGGTACCTGGTACCTGATACTTTTTTTAGTACTATCTCAGTCGAGGTTCCAAGGGAGCCGAGTCGATACTAAATGTGACGTCAAAATCCTGCAGATCACTGATTGGTCAGAAAGAATCGTCACAACCAGTGTCACTGGATTTCCGATAGTGACACCAACCCGCTAGTTTTAAAGTTAGCAACAATGATAACAGTATCATTTGTTCAAGTGACTTTCAAATTGTGAAAAAAGAAATAGCTGTGCGCAAACCACGCCGTGGTCAATAAACGAGGTGCAGACTGTCCACTCGTTAGCGATGAGCGAAACGATGAAGTCTCTCAGGAAGTGTATCAGCTTTTGGCCATACATAGCTACCACCGAACCAACCAACAGTGCAGGAAAAGTTAAATAAACTTAAAAGTGACTACAGAACCATCAAGGAAAAGTGGAAGTGGTTCAACCAAATGGACGCTATCTAAACCGGTGAGCAATGTGAGGGAGAGCGCCCTGGACTCAGCCACAGCGTTATTTGAGTCCACGATGGAGGATGGTACATTTTGTTTTGTAAAACTCTATACACTGCTTGAAAGCTTCACTTTATTTAGTTGAGCAGTTACTGGAAGCTTCTAAAACAACCAGGCCAATTTAACTGTTACACTTCTGTAAAATCACCATGCAACAACTGCAGCACAATGAGCTAGCAGCTAGCGGTTGTGTTATTGTTTTGGTCAGTTTGTGTAGTGTTTAAGATGATGTTACGGCAGTAGTGGTGGCGCATCTACGATGATCATCCTATAATATGATGAATGGGTGAACGGGACACAGTGTAAAGCACTTTGGTAACCACTAAGGTTAAAAAGATGCTATATAGTGCATCCAGAAAGTATTCACAGCGCTTCACTTTTTCCACATTTTGTTATGTTACAGCCTTATTCCAAAATGGATTAAATTAATTATTTTCATCAAAATTCTACAAACTATACCCCATAATGACAATGTGAAAGAGGTTTGTTTGAAATCTTTGCAAATAAAAAACGAATAAATCACATATGTACATAAGTATTCACAGCCTTTGCCATGACACTCAAAATTGAGTTCAGGAGCATCCTGTTTCCACTGACCATCCTTGAGATGTTTCTACAACTTGATTGGAGTCCACCTGTGGTAAATTCAGTTGATTGGACATGATTTGGAAAGGCACACACCTGAGACAGGATTGTATCGAGGCACAGATCTGGGGAAGGGTACAGAAAAGTTTCTGCAGCATTGAAGGTCCCAATGAGCACAGTGGCCTCCATCATCCGTAAATGGAAGAAGTTTGGAACCACCAGGACTCTTCCTAGAGCTGGCCACCTGGCCAAACTGAGCGATCGGGGGAGAAGGGCCGTAGTCAGGGTGGTGACCAAGAACCCGATGGTCACTCTGACAGAGCTCCAGCATTTCTCTGTGGAGAGAGGAGAACCTTCCAGAAGAACAACCATCTATGCAGCACTCCACCAATCAGGCCTGTATGGTAGATTGGCCAGACGGAAGCCACTCCTCAGTAAAAGGCACATGACAGCCCGCCTGGAGTTTGCCAAAAGGCACCTGAAGGACTCTCAGACCATGAAAAACAAAATTCTCTGGTCTGATGAAACAAAGATTGAACTCTTTGGCCTGAATGGCAAGCGTCATGTCTGGAGGAAACCAGGCACCGCTCATCACCTGGCCAATACCATCCCTACAGTGAAGCAGGGTGGTGGCAGCATCATGCTGTGGGGATGTTTTTCAGCAGCAGGAACTGGGAGACTAGTCAGGATTGAGGGAAAGATGAATGCAGCAATGTACAGAGACATCCTTGATGAACACCTGCTCCAGAGCGCTCTGGACCTCAGACTGGGGCGAAGGTTCATCTTCCAACAGGAGAACGACCCTAAGCACACAGCCAAGATAACAAAGGAGTGGCTACGGGACAACTCTGTGAATGTCCTTGAGTGGCCCAGCCAGAGCCCAGACTTGAATCGATTGAACATCTCTGGAGAGATCTGAAAATGGCTGTGCACCGACGCTCCCCATCCAACCGGATGGAGCTTGAGAGGTCCTGCAAAGAAGAATGGGAGAAACTGCCCAAAAATAGGTGTGCCAAGCTTGTAGCATCATACTCAAAAAGACGTTTTTATTTTTAATGAATTTGCGAAGATTTCAAACAAACTTCTTTCACAATGTCATTATGGGGTATTATTTGTAGAATTTTGAGGAAAATAAAGAATTTAATCCATTTTGGAATAAGGCTGTAACATAACAAAATGTGGAAAAATTGAAGCGCTGGGAATACTTTCCGGATGCACTGTATATGTGACTATTTAACAATATTATAAAGAGAGTTTATTAAAGCGCGTGTCTGTGTGTCTATGGGCAAATTATTTGTAATATTAATTTGATGATAATAGCCTAATAATAATAATTGAATATATGGGAAATGAGCCAAATATTAAAGGCATCAGCTATTGGCGATCACTCTGATCTTCGTCCATCCTGAGATCATCGTCTGTCTGTAATTCAATTAATATCATAAACGTGCGACTAGTTGACTAATGGCTTAAACTAACGACTACTCATCGACTAGGAAAATCTTTACTCAGGGGCAGCCCTACATATTAAATAACATGTCTTACCTTTAAAGATCGCCTCAGTTTTCAATTTGAAGCAGTAAGTCCAACACTGGATATTCTCTCTGGCACTGCCCAGCCAAATGGAGGATGATGATGATGACGACGATACATTTATTATTCACCCCCAGTAACCCCTTAACCAATCATATGTGCTTTTAGCTTATATAGTATCTGGCAGTTTTCGGAAATAAAATCGGTGATTGGACGGTGAAGATATTGCGACAGGAACCAGGCATAACTGTTTCCAAATTTGAATGGGTTATCTAAAGGTTTTAACGCCTAATAAAAGACGTTATAGCAGCATGGTTCCCTGATCTTCAGATAACATATGAGTTGTTCAGTGATTTACAAGTCTGAAATACATCACAAGCACTACGATATCACAAACAATCAACAGTTAAGAACCAGTAGATTCAATTTACACTTTCTATACATCTGAGGCTGAATGATATTCTCGGTCACTTTCATTCATCTTTTTTCCATATTCAAAGTGAATGGTGACTGATACTAACATATAATCAGAAACATGAAGGTGAGTAAGTATTGATAGAATTTTCATTTTGGGTGAGCTTTCCATTTATGGGTTCATGTCAATGTTAACCAGTTTAAAGTTGACAAAATGTCCCTAAAAAATTAAAGGGAAAGTTCCCAAAAACTAGTATTTCTCTCCCATAAATATATATAAACTGTTATAATATTCCTGCTGTCAGGAAGAAAAAAAACCAAACACATTTATATTCATACCTTTTCTGAAAGAACAGATCTGTTCTTGTGTATAATCGTATAATAATGTTTTAGAGTTTGATGAAGGTCAGTCCATTATAATGATGATGTTTTTGTGTTCAGATGTTCATCATGAGAGAGCAGGTGGATGTGATTCATGCTGGAGAACAGCAGATGCTGCAGACACCAGTGAAGATTGAAGTGAAGCAGGAGGAGATAAAAGAAGAAAACACAGAAGAACAACAGACTGATGAAGATGATGATGAACAACAGATGATGCAGACACCAGTGAAGATTGAAGTGAAGCAGGAGGATGTAAAAGAAGAAAACACAACAGAGGAACAACAGAGTGATGAAGATGATGATGAACAGCAGATGCTGCAGACACCAGTGAAGATGTGTTCAGTGAAGCTGCTGGACTGCAGGAACCTGATAGAGATGAGAGGAGAAACCACAACAGAGGAACAACAGGGTGATGATGATGTTTTTATTCCTGCAGGTATGTTTCTTCCTTTAATGTTGTGTTACATCTTCATGACAATCCTCTGTTATGTCTGAGTTTGATACAAGAAAGATGGTTTTATCACTCACGGGTCAAACTAAAAAGTTCCCTGCTGTATTTGTTTTAGTGCTCCGTTGTCTTTTAAAGATGTGCATGTACTGACCCTCATGTTATTCCAAACATGTTATGACTTTCATTCTGCGACTAGGGCTGGGCGGTATGACAATATATACATACACACAGACACACAGAGGTGGCCAAAAGTTTGGAATAATGTACAGATTTTGCTCTTATGGAAAGAAATTGGTACTTCTATTCACCAAAGTGACATTCAACTGATCATAATGTATAGTCAGGATATTAATAACTTGAAAAATTACTTTTTCATATTTGCAAAATGAAAAATTTCAGAACTTCTTAAACTACTTCAAAGATTTCTCATCAAAAAATCCTCCATGTGCAGCAATGACAGCTTTGCAGATCTTTGGCATTCTAGCTGTCAGTTTGTCCAGATTCTCAGGTGACATTTCACCCCACACTTCCTGTAGCACTTGCCATGGATGTGGCTGTCTTGTCTGGCACTTCTCACGCACCTTACAGTCTAGCTGATCACACAAAAGCTCAATGGGGTTAAGATTCATAACTCTTGGGGGCCTTGGTAGTTCAGTGTAAAAAGACAATGGCTACCACCATTGGAGTTCGCTAGTTCAAATTCCAGGGCATGCTGAGTGACTCCAGCCAAGACGTGCTGAGTGACTCCAGCCAGATCTCCTAAGCAACCAAATTGTCCCAGTTGCTAGGGAGGGTAGAGTCACTTGGGATAACCTCCTCATGGTCGCTATAATGTGGTTTGTTCTCGGTGGGGCATGTGGTGAGTTGAGCGTGGCTTGAAGCCTCCACATGCACTATGTCTCTGTGGCAACGTGCTCAACAAGCCACGTGATAAGATGCGCAGGTTGACGGTCTCAGACGCGGAGGCAGCAGGGATTCGTCCTCCACCACCCGGATTGAGGCAAATCACTTCGCGACCACGAGGACTTAAAAGCACATTGGGAATTGGGTATTCTAAATTGGGTGAATAAACCAGTGAGATTCAATACTCCCTGATTCTTAACTGTTCTAAGAAGACAATATGTCCAATTTCAATATCCTTGTGATCTGGACACATTAAAATACACATACGTGCTCAAGCTGATTCCCCTGAGAAATAGGCCAAAAGCACCACACTCAATTCGGACGGTGAACTGAAGAAATCCTGCGTGAATTGCTGAAAGTGTTGGCAATGCTGACGAAGGTCATTGCAGACTTTGAGGATCTTACTGTGATATATCGATTGATTACAGCGATGGAGATGAAATTCTCTGAGTTGGTTACAAGATTGTAGGATGTCGAGAAACGGAACGATTACCTGGAGTCAAAGTACATTTGGAACACGTTTGGGGAAAAACGTGAGGATTTGGAAAATATCACATGTACATAAGTATTCACATCCTTTGCCATGACACTCAAAATTGAGCTCAGGTGCATCCTGTGTCCACTGATCATCCTTGAGATGTTTCTACAACTTGATTGGAGTCCACCTGTGGTAAATTCAGTTGATTGGACATGATTTGGAAAGGCACAAACCTGTCTATATAAGGTCCCACAGTTATCAGTGCATGTCAGAGCACAAACCAAGCCATGAAGTCCAAGGAATTGTCTGTAGACCTCCGAGACAGGATTGAATCGTGGCACAGAAAGATTTCTGCAGCATTGAAGGTCCCAATGAGCTCTGTGTTTATAATGGCAAAAGTGTGCAGTTTCTGTCTTTGTGAGAGTGTTTGTGTTTGAAAATGTGTGAAGTATGACTGAAGTGGTGGTGGCGTAGTGGGTTACAGCAGAAGGTTGCTGGTTCGATCCCCACGGTCACCACCATTGTGTCCTTGAGTAAGACACTTAACTCCAGGTTGCTCCGGGGGGATTGTACCTGTAATAAGTGCTCTGTAAGTCGCTTTGGATAAAAGTGTCTGCCAAATGCATAAATGTGTCTTCCAAATGCATAATTAATAACTTTTTTGGCCATAATCACCATCGTAATGTTGGAAAGGTTGAGGCTTGCAAGCCAAAGAACACCATCCCATCTGTGAAGTATGGGGGGTGCAGCATTGTGATGTGGGGGTGCTTTGCTGCAGGAGGGACTGGTGCACTTCACAAAAATAGATGGCATCATGAGGAAAGAAAATTATGTGGATATATTGAAGAAAAATCTCGAGACAACAGCCATGAAGTTAAAGCTTGGTCGCAAATGGGTCTTCTAAATGGATGGTGACCCCAAGCATACCTCCAATGTTGTGGCAAAATGACTCATGGACAACAAAGTCAAGGTATTGGAATGGCAATCAGAAAGCCTTGTCCTCAATTGTACGGAGTTGTTATCACGTTACCGTAGACTTTGTCAGTTTAAACCAGTCTGGCCATTCTCTGTTGACCTCTGTCATCAACAAGGTGTTTCCATCCGCAGAACTGCTACTCACTGGATGTTTTTGGCACCATTCTGAGTAAATTCTAAAGACTTTTGTGTTTGAAAATCTAAGGCACAATGTCTGGCACCAACAATCATCCATGTAATTATATAATCGGCCAAATGTGTGGCAGCAGTGTATAAATTCATGCAGATACAGGTCAGGGGCTTCATTTAATGTTCACATCAACCATCAGAATTGGGAAAAAATGTGATCTCAGTGATTTGGACCATGACATGATTGTTGGTGTCAGATGGGCTTGTTTGAATATTTCTGTAACTGCTAATCTCCTGGGATTTTCACGCACAACTGTCTCTAGAATTTACTCAATGTATCCAAAAACAAAAAAACATCCAGTGAGTGTCAGTTCTGTGGATGAGAGAGGTCAACAGAGAATGGCCAGACTTGTTTGAACTGAAAAATCTACGGTAACTCAGATAACCTCTCTGTACATTTTTGGTGAGAAGGATAACATCTTATAATGCTATTCTGAGATGTGGGGTGAAATGTCACCTGGGTATCTGGACAAACTGACAGCTATAATGCCAAGGAACTGCAAAGCTGTCATTGCTGCACATGGAGGATTTTTTGATGAGAATTCTATAAAGTAGAGAACAAAAATGTTTCATTTTATTCATACACAACTATAAATAGTAAATCCAGAGAAACAATGGACTCTTATTTTTTTTCAGAGCTTTATATACCATTTGCACAGAAAAATAAATACTAAATACATAAATACTGGATGTTTGTTGTCCATTAGGGCTCAATTAGATTAATTATATTTGTCCTTCTTGGATTGACTTTTGTCAATTTATTGTGTTTATTGTAGAGCTGATGGAAGTGAGAGAAGAACATGAAGAGCTGTATGAAGTGGAGGAGGAACAGCATGATTTCATAACTGGAGAAAACTCTTTGAGTTGCTCAAAGACAGAAGATAATTTCTCTCCAAAAAATCCTCAAAGAAGAGCATACAAGAAATCTTTCATCTGCTCTCAGTGTGGAAAGAGTTTCATACATAAAGGAAATCTTAATATACACATGAGAGTTCATACAGGAGAAAAGCCTTACACGTGCCATCAGTGTGGGAAAAGTTTTGCATATGTAAACTATTTCAAGAATCATCTTCGCCATCACTCTGGAGAAAAGTCATTTGAATGTGATAAGTGTGGTAAAACATTTGTTCTGGCACAGTACCTAAAACAACATTTGAATACTCACACAAATGAGAAGCCTTATAAATGTTCATTTTGTGAAAAGAGTTTTGCACAACTGTTCTATTTTAAGGAGCATCAGAAAATTCATACCGGTGTGGCGGGTCATATGTGCTTTGAATGTGGAAAGACCTTTACTACAGCCAGCAACTTCAATCAGCACCTACTAATTCATACTGGAGAGAAACCATACAAGTGCTCACACTGTGGAAAGAGATTCACTCGGTCAGAAATCCTGAAAAAACACGAGAGAATTCATACTGGAGAGAAACCATACAAGTGCTCAAACTGTGGAAAGCATTTCAGTGTGTTATACAGCCTGAAAAAACATGAGAGAATTCATACTGGAGAAAACCAATACCACTGACCTTTATGAAAAGTGTCTTCTCAGCAAGTGCTCTTTATAGACATGTAAAAAGTAGTCACATTTAGTGGTCGATCGATGTGGATTTTTCAATGTCCGGTAGACTAAAAAGCTGGAGAGCAGGTTGGCTATTGGCCAATGTAAACGCATATATCTATATATACAATAATAATATAATTTAACAACAGCTTGAACAAAATATTTCTCTTTTAATTTTTTGTATTTCATACAAAACAAACAATAACAAAGGATAGAGACGAGTTTACGATTAGAAAATGACACAGACAAAAGACAAAAAAGGAAATGCTGTAATAGGCATACAGATTGTTACAGGGAGGACATAACACAGAAAAGTCTGATGTCTGACCGCGACTACTGTCTCTCATTCAAAAGTTACAAATGTTTTCATGTTATTTTTGATCTGATTAGGTCACAATGATACAAAACATCTGTGATGATTCCATGAATGTAAGAGCTGCTTTTAACTTGTGAAGAATACACCTATGCAAGTTTACCTGGAGTTTAACTACTGTTGTGTTTTACGTACACTCACCGACCTCTTTATTAGGAACACCAGTACACCTACTTATTCATGCGATTATCTAATTAGCCAATCATGTGCAGCAGTGATGAAATCATGCAGATATGGGTCAGGAGCTTCAGTTAATGTTCACATCAACCACCAGAATGGGGAAAAATGTGATCTCAGTGATTTGGACCGTGGCATGTTTGTTGGTGCCATTCAGGCTGGTTTGAGTATTTCAGTAACTGCTGATCTCCTGTGTTTTTCATGCACAATAGTCTATAGAATTTACTCAGAATGGTGTCAAAAACATCCAGTGAGCAGCATTTCTGCACACAGAAATGCCTTGTTGATGATAGAGGTCAGTGGAGAATGGCCAGACTGGTTCAATCTGACAGAAAGGCAACGGTAACTTGTATAACCACTCTGTACAATTGTAGTGAGATTAATAATATCTCAGAATGCACAGCATTTCAAACATTGAGGTGAATGGGCTACAACAGCAGAAGACCACGTTGGGTTCCACTTCTGAGAGCCAAGAATAGAAAACTGAGGCTGCAGTGATTACCATCTGTGTACTCGCCAGAAATCGAGATTCGTCAGACCAGGTGCCGGATTCATGAAACGTTCTTAAGAAGAACATTCTTCAGGGAGTTGCGTGGCGCCATGCGTGGGTCAGACATGTAAACAGCGAGCTTTGCTTTATTTTTATGTCATAAACTGGTGAGATTCGATACACCCTGCTACATAACTGTTCTATGAATACAACATGGCAAATAATTCAAAATCCTTAGGCTCTGGAGATATTGAAAGACACTTACATGCTTAAGCTGATACTTCAGACGTGGCCACAGACCAGGGACTCGGTTTGGATGGTGCAGTGGGAGAAATCCAGCGGCAGCTGGCAAACATGTCTGTGATGCTGACGAAGGTTGTTGCTGACCTGGAGGATCTTTATGTCAATCAATTACAGCAATGGAGTTGGTTACAAGATTGTCGGACATTGAGGCTTATCGATTAACTGGAGTCAACAGAGAGGAAATTAGCTGCTAATCCGCTAGCAACCAAGAACACGTCTGGGAAAAACTGGAGGATTTGGAGAATCGTAATCGGCAGAACAGTGTCTGAATTGTTGGAAGTCCTGAGCATAAAGAAGGCAGAGATATGGTGAAATACCTAGACAAGCTCTTACCGGGTCTGCCCGAAATAACAGGCCATAAGATGGAAATCGAGCAAGTTCACAGGGTCCCAGCTTGCAGATCCGCTGAGGAAGACAGGCCCCGATCAGTTCTAGACAAATTTCTTAGATCATTCAATAAGGATCTTGTGTTATGCGAGGCGAGGAACAAAGGAAGGCTTTCTTGGAAGAATTCCAATATTTTCTTGTTCCTAGACTTTTGAATTCGACAAGAGAGAAATGTGATCGATTCAAGGAATGCAAGAAACTCACATCAACGGAAGATCGCTTTTGCACTGATGTTCCCGGCCAAATTGAGAATGGATACTAAGGATGACCACAGGGAATTTGCATGGCCACAGCAAGCGATGTCTTTCATAAAATTGATGGACTGAGGAAGTCATGGTGTGTTTCTCACTTTGCCTTCTAGTGAGCTTGACTCACTGAATATTCACTTGACCGTCCGAGGAAGCAGGGCACATTTTTTGTGCTGGTTCCGCCTAGTGGCTGGAGTTTTTTTTTGTGGAATAATTGATGGTTGTTCTAATGGGGAATAATAATAATCTTGTTTTTGACACACAATCAATTGATGTGATTCGAGCTGTGCATTGCTGCACAGTCGTGAGTCAGCAGAGTGAACAGTGTGTACTGAGCACACAACCCTGGGGGGGGGGAGAGCTGGGTCTTGATTTGCCTCATAATGAGCCTCTCAAAGCACTTCATGATGATGGGTGTGACTGCAATGGCACAGTAGTCATTGAAGCAGGTCACTGAAAACTTCTTTGGCATGGGAATGATGGTGGTGGCCTTGAAGCACATTGGAATGACGGGGCTGCTCAGTGAGATGTTGAAAATGTTGGTAAGAACATCTGCTAGCTGGTCTGCACATGCTCTGAGCACACTGCCAGGAATGTTGTCTGGTCCAGCAGCCTTCTGTGAGTTGACTCTGCGTAGAGTTTTTCTCACATCAGCCGTGGTAAGACAGAACCTGGTTGTTGGGAGGAGGGGTGGTCTTCTTCACTGCCACATCATTCTGCACCTTAAACCGAGCATAGAAGTTGTTCAGTGCATCTGGGAGGCATTACAGTCACAGGCAGGTGATGTTGTCCTGTAATTGGTGATGGCCTGGATTCCCTGCCACATGCGCCACGTGTCACTGCTGTCCAGGAAGTGGCTGTGGATTCTTTGGGCATGTGCATGCTTTGCCTCTCTAATGACCCGGGACAGTTTGGCCCTTGCTGTACTTAGGGCCGCCTTGTTGCCTACTCTGAACACAGAGTCTCGGGTTTGCCCCTCTTGTTGCAAAGTCCACATGTTGATGGAATTTTGGGAGCACTGACTTGATATTCGCATGGTTGAAATCTCATATGACAATAAACAGTCCATCAGGGTTTGCGTTCTACAGTTTGCTAATAGCCCCGTACAGGTCACAGAGTGCCTCCTTAGCATTAGCACTGGGGGGAATGTACACTCTGATTGAGGACAGTTGAGAATTCCTATGGTATATAAAATGGTCTGCATCTAACAGTCACAAACTCCACCAGCGATGAGCAGTAACTAGAAACTAGCACCATTCCGTGTTGATGTAAAAACACAATCCACCACCACGAGCCTTACCGGACAGAGCTGCATTTATGCCGGCATGAAACGAGGCGAGCCCATCTAGCTGAGTGGCGGCATCCAGAACTCTGTCGCTGAGCCATGTCTCCATGAAAACAAAGACGTAGCCGTCTCTAAACTCACACCGCGTAGTCTGCTGGAGTTGGATGTAGTCCAATTTATTGTCCAGGGAGCAGACATGGGAGAGCCGGCCGGCTAGTGTTTGTTTTTAGCCTAGCAGGAACCCCTGCCCTCTTGCTGCGCTTCCGCTTCCTCACACACCGCTTATCATGCGATTCAGAGGACTGGAGACCTGGTACCCGCAGCAAGCTGAGATCGAGTAGTTTCTCCAGCAGATCATCATGCAGCTTGGTTGTTGCATGATACTTAGATTTTAGCTGTGTATGGCGATGGTAGACACGAACACTGGTTGCTCTGATGTCCATCTGCTGTAAAAATCGGGCTAAGAACAAAAATAGCACCATTTTGGATCCGGACTTCCACTTCCACTGAAAGGCAGCATTAATTCCTGAATTCAAGGGGTGGCTGAAGCTCTATGCGGGCAATGACACAAGGGCACGGAGTCCGCAAAACTGATGTGACCCATTTCAATTCTAGTTAGAGGTAGTGATGATGTACAGCTGCGAGTCTCCCACTAGAACTATGCTTACATTTACATTTCTTTCAAATTTTAATCATAAAGGTTGTGTCACAATTTAAAAAAAACAAGCTTATATTATGTCCTGTGTTTTTTTTTTTTTTGAAAATATTTAAACAAGCAATATGTGAAAACAAAAATGTATAGAATGAAAGCAATTAAGCTCATGCAAAGTGGAGAAAAATAAACCGCTAATAAATTAGACGTACAGTACGAATATAAACACTTGACATTTAATAGTTATATTTATATTGTATCTCATAAAACATTCTGGTTGAGCTACACATATACGGGAGTAAAGAGTACACTGCTTTTACAGTACATTTAAACAGGAACACAGCTTTCTTGTAGTGTCACATTCATGCAATAGCTTTTTGGTGTCCATCTAAATGTACTGAAAGAACTGTTTACTCATCAATTGTGATCAACTTATGTCCACACTCAACAGCGCCACCCACTGTATTCTGTTATAACTGCCAGTTTTAGTGTGTGTATTCAGGATTTAACACGCCTCTCACAGAATATAGGGCCAGCAAAGCAAAACTGCTAAATTTGAATAGTATTTTTTACTTTTCGAATAATTATTGCAGAACGAATACTCGAGTATTCGACAACTCGTGCACATTCCTAATGTCTATTTAGAAAGATTCACACAAGCTTGTTAAAATTGACATGACATATATTTGATGAAATGATATTGAACCACAGGCTCGTCTGTGTATATTTTACCTGTTGCTGCTGGCACCTAGCTCGTGTCTGCGTTTGTAGCCTGCTAATTTGCACTGGCAGTTCACGTAACACTGTTCAGCTAGTTGTGGTGTTTTTGTAGGTTGA
Source organism: Moxostoma hubbsi (assembly GCA_032164185.1). Taxonomy (NCBI): domain Eukaryota; kingdom Metazoa; phylum Chordata; class Actinopteri; order Cypriniformes; family Catostomidae; genus Moxostoma; species Moxostoma hubbsi. The sequence continues at coordinate 45,165,489 of JAVLUX010000001.1, forward strand.
CCCCTAGTGCCGCTACTTCGACACAACGTCGAGTAAGTGACAGATAGGGAACGTCTTGGTTATTGTCGTGACCTCCGTTCCCTGATGGAGGGAATGAGATGTTGTGTCCCTCTTGCCACAACACTGAAATGCCGGTTGAAATGGCCAGGACCCTGTCTCGGATCCTAAGTACAAAACCTTTGTGAGTTGTTGTGAGCCAGCTCCTTTTATACCCGTATGTCTGGGGGAGTGGCATGCAAATTCCACTCGCCAATTCCCATTAACTTTTCACAAAGATCAGAGGTGTTTGGCGCTGCCATAGTGTCACTACATCGACACAACATCTCGTTCCCTCCATCAGGGAACTGAGTTTACAACAGTAACCAAGACGTTTTCACATTTAAGGTTTTCTTTTCATATTCAAGTTACAAAATGTAATTTTCTTATTGGTCAGTTTCGCCCTTCTTTTTAATTTCTCCTTCCCTTTTTCTTGACATCTTAGCATTTATATTTGCTTAACTGTGGCTTTGATAACTAGTGACCTCAATAAAGGAAGAACACAACACAACAATAGCGATCCTATCATTATTGCAATTCCCCAAAACATTCCCAATTTACATAATGCATCTCTCCCTAACAAATTAACAGGGGTCTGATATGATACCAGGATAGGAATGGTTGAACTATTGTTTTTAATTTGTAGCCTTTTTCTCTTCCCTGTGCCCACCTTCCTCCATCAAATGATGATGACTTCACCTTCTCTATCCTTACTGTCTAATAGTCTACTTCTCGTATTAATTTTTCTGTTTCTCTAATTTTTATATCTATTTCTTCCCCCAGCTTTGTTTGATTTTTCATTTTATCAGTAAATAAAAGCAGATAAAGTGTAACCCCCAATTTCCACCAACTGCGGAACAGCCGCGGATCCGCTCCGGAACGGCGGCGGAGTCAATAGGTTTCCATTAAAGTCAATGTGTGTATTTTCACTGACTGCGGAACATCTGCATTCCGACTCCGTCCCAGCTCCGGTGACCGCAGCCCTCCGGAGCAGATGCGCATAGTTTCTATTTTTGCCGTATGCCGGAGAGCGCCGCAGGAAGTCGAGCACAGAAACAAAATAAAATATCCGGTAATTTTCAAAATAAAATACCCAGTGCTCACGGCGGATCGTATTTCCCTGCACTACACCATGGATGAGGAGATGCTGATTCTGGAAGTACAAAATCACCAAATCATTTATGACCCGTCACATCCTTTTTATAAGGACAACCTTAAAAAGGAAATGGCGTGGAAAACAGTAGCAGGAGTAATGGGTGTGGATGGTAAAGTCACTAATTTTGTCCAATAAATGCAGATAGAAAGCAAATAGTTTATCCATGTACTTGTAAAGGCATTCTCTAGCTATACATGTTAAACCCATTAAAAACTTTGAATTAAGCAGACATTGCAGGGTTGTTTGATTTGCATGAATAACTTTATTTACAGGTATTAGGTTATGTAATGAAGTAAGTTGAATTTCAGTTAAACTATAAATATATAGTTTATATATATATATATATATATATATATATAACCATTTATTTAATATTGGGTTTGACATTTGCTAAAGTGGGAAAAAATATTGTACTTGGTTGAATCACAATCTCCGCAAAAAAGGGAGATTAGCAGGTCAGCACAGAGTTGTTTCCCCTCCACTCCTCTGGATGGAAACAAACTGTTGCTGGTTTTGTGGTTCTTTTTAAAAATATTATGTTATATTGCGCGATCATACGTAAATTCGCAAGATATCATGTGTCCACGTGACTTCAGCTGTCAGTCATAGCCGCAGCCGTTCCGCAACAAATCCGGATCTGGTAGGTATTGAAGGACGGCGGAGCACGGATCCGACACGCAGCGGAGCCGATCCGCGGCTGTTCCGCAGTTGGTGGAAATTGGGGGTAAGGAAGAAGGCAAAAGCCCTGCGGGTAACAAAGGGTAATTTTTCCCATCTGCATTTCTCCTAAAACTTCTACAGTTCCCTTGAGTATTGGGATCTGACCTCCTGGGGGCACAGATCCCAAAAATCTCCTTCAGTATTTTTCTTATATTTTTCCAGTGAATTTTCTCCTTCCTTTTTGAGTAGTACTATCACTTCTCTCTCTTTTTCCCTTTTTATTTTGCTTTCCCATTTCTTTGAGATTTTATGAAATTTACATTTATGCATTTGGCAGACGCTTTTATCCAAAGTGACTTACAGTGCACTTATTACAGGGACAATCCCCCCCGGAGCAACCTGGAGTTAAGTGGCTTACTCAAGGGCACAATGGTGGTGGCTGTGGGGATCGAACCAGCAACCTTCTGATTACCAGTTATGCGCTTTAGCCCACTACACCACCACCTCCACTGGAATACTGTTATGTTGGACGTCCCCACAACCCCCTTCGATTTCAGTTTGGCTCAAAGATTTGGCCTTTTTTTTAAAAACTTGAAAAAAGTAAGTACAGTCTTAGAGGTAGGGGGGAATCTTTCTTTAAAAAATGGCAACAATTTATAAATTTTTTTTTAATGATTTACCAACCTTAGACGTGGAATGTGTGGAGGTGTGTATATATAGATATATATGTATGTAAGTCCTGTTGTTCTGATTGGGGTTGGTAGGGTTGTATATGCAGGGTGGGGTGGTATACAATGTAAAAATGCAATTTGCAAAATTCAATATTTGACCACTGTTTTATGATTAAAATGTTGTACCGACCGACATTAATTTCCAAAGATGCTAACTAGTCACCGTTTTGAATTTAATATACTTACAGCATGTGATTCGGATGCCATTCATAATTGTGAATGTGGAAACATTAACCGAGCAGATTTCAGCATATCCGGCTTAAGACAACGAGTAAATGACTTGAATGAATGCAGACTGATGTTGTCTAAGAAAATGATCTATAAAAAACACAAAGTAGAGCATTATTGCCACCCTCAGATTCCCATTCATTCATTCTGAATTTTGTAGAGTATCTCCTAAGAGTCTTCTTCTATAAGAGACTATTTTGAGTGTGTACTTGTCTGGTCTGTGCTAATAAAATGAGACACCGGTTAAAGGAGTAGTTCACCTAGAAAAACACACATTTACTCACCCTTATGTTGTTCAAAACACATATGCTGTTTTCATTTCCTTGGAACATAAAAATAGATATTTTAAGCAGCTCTATTCCATAGAATAACAGTTTATGGTGAGCAGGAGCTGTCAAGATTAAAAAAGGACGAATACTTTAAATTGTTATAACAGGTTTTAGTATAAAGACATCATAACTGTAGTCAATATGACTTGTGCATTATATTAGAAACTGTCTGGGGACACACAACAGATTTGTGTTGTATGGATTACTTTTATAGTGTTTTAATTCTGATGATTTTTTTTTCTTTTTTGAATATCAACTCTTTGTATGGAAAAGAGCATCCTTATGATTCTTGAAGAAAATATTGTTTTAAAATTATATGAGGAGGGAAAAAAATGAGGGACAATTTGAGGACAGTAAGTCATTTTGGGTATTTTGTTTTTGCCAGCCAGCTGACACAGTCATGTCGGTTTACACATGCATCAATGATGAAAAAAAATATGTATAAATATTTATATATAATCTTTTCTGTGAGACAGCACAAAAAAGAAAAGCTGACTGAAACAGGCACATTACTAGCAATGCAGACACAGTGTTTGTCTTGTACAGTTTGAACTTTTAAAATACATCTATCTTTTAAAACCAAAAATTATAAAATTGTGAGCCTAATTGTGCCACTTGAATTAAAGGGCATTGGGAATTGGGCATGTCACATTGTATACTGAATCACTTGTTGACTTATTTTTTGCATCATTATCTTTGTTTTATTATTAAATATCTGCTATAAGTGTATTTTGCTGTAGAAGTAAAGGTACTGGAAATGTTAATCCTGCCCCTTTAAGAGTTAGTTTCCTTCCGGATGTTCAACTCCTCTCTCAGTCCGCTTTTCAACTATTTCGACGCATCAACACTCCAGTCCAGCAGGAGGCGGAAATTCACCAGAAGTTGCAGAAAACACAAGAAGAAGAAGAAGAAGACCTGAGATCCACAACACCGTTTGAGCGTTAAAATCGGTTCGTGTTTTGTGTTTTATATTGAGAGATTTAGATTTTTCTGTGCATGTTGTTTTTATCTCTTTGGCGTTTTAATGACTTTAAAAGAAGCTCATTATCGTCTGATGTAGTTTTTGTTTTTGCTCTTTAATGTGTTTTAATAACAGCATCATGCTTTCCTAACAGTGAGGAGCAATCTTACTGTAACAATAACCCGAAACTATCATTTAAACATACTTGTATTAAAGATCAATACCTGTAAAATCGTGTCTAATTAACTTATATATCCGCAAAAAAAAACCTGAACATTTTAACGTGTATTTTTATTTATTTAAATTAAAGAGGCCCTATTATGTTTTTGGTGATTTTACCTTTCCTTTAGTGTGTAATATAGCTCATTGTGCATGTAAAAGGTCAGTAAAGTTACAAAAGTGAGTTATTCTCTCCCACAGACAACACTGCTCAAGAACTACAAGAAACGGGCTGTTTGTAGTCCAGCCATTTCCTCCTCAGCAGTACAACCACAAACAATGCTGGATTTTTAAGTCTGTTACCCTTGAAAAAAGGTGCAGTTCCCATTTTGTTGGGACAATCTGGCACTTCAGGATCACAACCTGTAAGTATGCTTGATTATTTGTGGATTTATCTGCTACTGAGAGTTCAAATGCAGAGTTTTGTGTTGTAGCAACGGTGTACACCCAGTGCACATCTGTAGGCCTCTGCTAACCTGACAGCTCATGTTATTGTGTTGAAATAGTTTTGCTATTCATGGTCGTCCACTGCTAAATTGATCACTAAAAGTGAGAGAGCCTCTGTTCTGCGTTCATATCTCAGGTGAAATTTTTTTGGCTACACCCATTCCAGCTAAAGATTAAAAAAAAATTAACATTAAAGCATGTAAACATATTCTAGTTCAGAGCAGACTGGGCTTTTCAGAAAGTGGGTTTTTAAAGAAACAGGAGGTAAATCAGTGCGTTTCTTGCCAGAGGATGAAGAGCGGGGAAAAGTAATGTACAGTTTTAGAATTTTTTTTTTTGGAATGTTAAAGTATGTAAACTTATTCTAGTAGACCCCCAAAATAAATGTTTGAACCTGTAAATTGGCATAATATGTGCTATTTAAAATCAATGATGATTAACCAATTTCTTGCAAGTTCTTTAAGGCAAAGTGTACATTATATTTATGATGATTCTATGCACACACACAAATAAATAAATAAATAAATATATATATATATTAGAGCCCAACTGATTTGGGATTTTTTTATACCCATTTTAAAAGGGGGGGGGGGGGGGGGGATATGTTGGCTGATAATTTTTGAGCTGGAATGAAAACAGACCTTTTCTATGTGGATTATTCACCGATTTAGCAGTGATATGACTATGTAAAGGTACTCAGGAGGCTGCTTTCTTAAAAATATTTTTATGAAAGAATATTTGATATTTTTATTATACATTGTCAACAAATTCTAGAAATGAACACTGAGAAAATAAAGAATAAATAAAAATACAATAAATAGCATAATAAACATCAGTTCTGTTTAGTATCAGTCAATTTCTGACTAATTAAAAAAACTCTGCTATACAAGTTCTGGGGAAACTTAAGCGGTGGAAAAGAAGACTTTTAAATATTACATTTTGTAAATGCAACTAATGGAATTGTTCAGTTGAAGGGGGTACCAAACTGCAAATCCTGATCAAAACAGTTTGGTGAATATGTTTACACATTAGCTTCCACTCAGCTGACAAGCAGTTAAAGTAGCTACGGGGTTAGCTAGTGTAAGGCGGGTGCCAATGAGTTTGCATTCAAAGGCAAAGAGCAAATGTATGATCTTTGAGAAAATCAACATATGAACTTTCTCACAATTAGCAACTCTTCCTGAGGCACCGCACCCCACTGAGTGAAGATTGCAAATTCACACCTCATTGTTGCCCTTCCATATCGGTCCCATTCTCCCCCTCTACTCCTCCTCCCCCTTCAGCTCAGAATCACTTCAGACACACCTAAAGATCTGCATGTAACAAAATATCATATCTGATGGTTACAAATAATGTAACTAGGCATGTTTGGTGTCATTTAAAATGTATCAGTGCGACTGGTATAATGGTCTCTTTCCCATGTTGATAAAACTAATGGGCTCAAGTTATAAGGTCTTTGACAAATGCTGTAGAATTCTGGATGTCTGTCCCTATCCCTGCCTGTATGTTAATGAGGTGTGACCCCAGAACTTCTAAACCTAACCACTCCCAAAATTCCCTTTGTTTGTGGTTTGGGTATTTAAGGAGACACATTGTTCAAGGTTCTCTGTAGTCAGATGATCCCACACCTCAATGTGTGTAACAGATCTCCCATGCTTTGCAATTACATGTAGTTTTCTCAACCACCAGGTATGTTCTTTGACTTGTTTCTGTAACTTATGTTTTAAATCCTACTTTTTAACAGTTACTGTTTATTTATTCTGTATTGCTCCGAATTCATTTATATCAATACTGGGTCTTTAAAATAGGAGAAACCGCTCTGGAGGAACCGAGCAGGAGAATACAATTTTAAGAATCATTTATATCATATCTGAAGCTTTAATGTAGGAGTAAGCCACTTAAAGACTATCAGTTTGAATCTCAGTAGAAACTGATCAAAAGGTAAATGAGCAGAAGAGGTTTCAGAGTAATCAATAACTTAAAAATATTAAAATTAAATAATGATCAGAAAGTAATTAGAGCCTTAATCTAAATTAGAGGTCAACTTATAATTGGAGTCAGATAAAAATTAATAACGGGATGAATTTGTAAAGTGCAAATTATTAACAATAATTTCTTCAGCGCTCAGAAAAGACAGAACAACGCAAAGACCTTCAAGGGGCAAATCGATCTATTTTTATTAGTTTGCCTGAATTTTTACACTAGTTAGCTATAAGCTTGTCATGGAGAGTAAAAGATGGACCAGCATTGCATCTCATCAACTACAGCCATGGCCAAAAGTATTGGCAGTGACATAAATTTCGTGTTTTGCAAAGTTTGCTGCTTCAGTATTTGTAGGTTTGATGTTTCTATGGTATACTGGAAAACAAAAGCATTTCATAAGTTTTAAAGGCTTTTATTGGCAAAAAAAAAACTCAATTTATGCAAAGAATCAATATATATTTGCAGTGTTGACCCTTGTTCTTCATAACCTCTGTAACTCACTCTGGCATGCTGGATATCAGCTTCTGGGCCAAATCCTGACGGATGGTGAGCCATTATTGCCTTATTAGTGCTCAAAGTTGATCACAATTTGTGGGCTTCTGCTTGTCCACTCGCCATTTGAGGATTGACCACAGGTTCTCTATGGGATTAAGTTCAAGGGAGTTGCCTGGCCACGGATCCAAAATTTCAATGTAATGATCTCCAAGCCACTTTATTACTACTCTTGCCTTGTGACATGGTGCTCCGTCATGCTGGAAAATGCACGGATCATGACTAGTACTCGTTCACACTTTCCTAGGTGCTGCTGATATGATTAGTGAAATGATGTTAGCTGGTCATTTGAGCCAGGGCCAAAAAACAGTGAAATTGGGGTTTTTGTGATAAAGTTATGAAGCTTTTTGCAATTATTTAAAATGCATCTGATCACTCTGCACAATAATCTAGAAATAATGTGATCAACACCTCAACAACTGAAGCAGAAACCTTTGCAAAACACAAAATGTATGTCACTGCCAATACTTTTGGCCATGGCTGTAGGTGACAACATAGCATTAAATCAACACTCAACAGACACAATCCACCACCGCACCATTGTCTGCTGAGCTGCAAAAAGATGCTCTGATGTTTACCTTTCAATCTGCTACATTACTGACTGCCCTGACAAACTATAGCTGCCTAACACAGCCAACAGATGTGATTAACATGAGTGACATGGTTGTCAGGGTTAACATTATATAGTTATATGAAATGATGGGGTCGTTGTTTATTAACTTTCCAGTATGTAGTTCATGAACTAGTTAGCAACTTACCAAAAAGGCACCGCTTGACTCCGCACCGTCTGCAGAGCCACCATCAGCTCAGCTCTGTAAACAATGGAGTCGGAGAATGCTCTGTTGTACAAACTACATTAAGAAACCAATTCTAATATATATATTTTTACATAAACGCACATTATATTTTTATATATTTTAATTTTGCTGTCATGATAATGAAACCAAACACACACGTTTATATTTATACCATCTCAGAAGAAGTTAAATTGTTTAACAGATCTGTTTTTGTGTATAATCATATAATAATGTTTTTGAGTTTGATGAATGTCAGTCCATTATAATGATGATGTTTGTGTGTTCAGATGTTCATCATGAGAAAGCAGGTGGATGTGATTCATGCTGGAGAACAGCAGATGCTGCAGACACCAGTGAAGATTGAAGTGAAGCAGGAGGAGATAAAAGAAGAAATCACAACCGAGAAACAACAGAGTGATGAAGATGATGATGAACAGCAGATCCTGCAGACACCTGTGAAGATTGAAGTGAAACAGGTGGAGATAAAAGAAGAAAACACAACTGAGGAACAACAGAGTGATGAAGATGAGGATGATGATAATAATGAGGATGATGGGACCACAGTAGAGGAACAACAGAGTGATGAAGATGAGGATGATGATAATAATGAGGATGATGGGACTACAGTAGAGGAACAACAGAGTGATGATGATGCTGAAACCACAGCAGAGGAACAACAGGGTGACGAAGATGATGATGATTTTATTCCTTCAGGTATGTTTTGTTTTCTTCTCTATTGTCATTTTCATGACAATCAACTGTCATGTTAGAATATTAAACACAAAAGGAGAGGTTATGTAGAATGTAAGTTTCAATCTCTGAAGGGAGGGTGTGTTTGTTTTGGCAGTTGAGTTCGAATATCAACAGAGTTTCTCAGGAATCACTGAGTGCACCTTTAATGATCTTTATTATGAAAGATTTTCATTTTGATGTCCGTGTGTTTTTTGACAGACTGAAAGGCAGCTTCTGTGTGTTTTTTTATTTGGGTGTTCTCTGAGAGCACTTTTGGTAATATGGATATGTGCCTTAACTGTAAAATATAATGTAAAACAGTCTGACACCTGTCATCAAAGCTTGTGAACTTATGCGATCAGAATCATAACTGCCTGTGCATCTAACCATAAATACAAATAACTTTAAAGACAAACTGAAATTCTAGACAACTGCAATTGAACTTGCTATCACTAAGCTACGTCACCTAGCGGTGTGATGGGCAGTGAAAAAAGATACTTGTGTGATGCACAACGCATGAGTAGATGCATTTTTTTTTTTTACCGCAGAATATACATGAACTGGGTTTGAATGTTATTTTAAAAGAACAGTAAATCTCAGATCTTCTAAAGTAAATCTTACCTCCCTTACCCCACGTACCCCAGGGAAACACACTAGTAGAGGAATATAGCTGATACAATGTTTCTGATCAGAAGGTAAAAGTTATTTCCACATTCTGGTGGTTGGGAGCAGAGGTATACAAGCCTTAATATACTTTTTTATACAAGTTAAAAAGCAATGGATACCTGTCGAAAGTTACATTTTTAAACTTCGAAGTGTTGCTAAAAATATCTTCTTGTGCTCCCAAAACATTTACATTTAGAGAACATATTGGCGTATTGTGTTCTCTTATATTTATTCCTAAATTTTCTATAGTTGGTTTTAAAGAAAGTCTTAAATTTAGCTTTATAAAACCTGAAGGAACCCTGTATAAATATAAAACTTTTGCACAACAATAATCACAAATATATACTGGACATTTGTCATGTTCTGCCGTTAAAGGGTTCAAAAAAAATAATTTAAATGTGTCCCTCTTGAATTTATTTTTGTCAACTTATTGTGTTTATTGTAGAGCTGATGGAAATGAGAGAAGAATGTGAAGAGCTGAAGGAAGTGGAGGAGGAACAGCATGATTTTATAACTGGAGAAACATCTTTAAGTGGCTCAAAGAATAAAAAGATTTTCTCACCTAAAAATCCTCAAAGAAAAGCCAAGAAATCTTTCACCTGCTCTCAGTGTGGAACATGTTTCACATGTAAAAGCAAACTTAATATACACATGACAGTTCATATTGGAGGGACACCTTACACGTGCCATCTGTGTGGAAAAAGTTTTGCATATGCAACCAGTCTCAAGAGTCATCTCTTTTGTCACTCTGGAGAAAAGTTATTTGAATGTGATAAGTGTGGTAAAACATTTTTTCTGGCACAGTACCTAAAACAGCATCTAAAAACTCACACAAATGAGAAGCCTTACAAGTGTTCATTTTGTGGAAAGCGTTTTGCACACCAGTTCTATTTTAATGAACACCAGAAAATACATACTGGTGTGGCGGCTCATATGTGCTTTGAATGTGGGAAGATCTTTGTTACAGCCAGCAGCTTGAAACTGCACCAAATAATTCATATTGGTGTAAAACAATACAAGTGCTCACACTGTGAAAAGAGTTTTACTCATTCACAAAACCTGAAAACACACGAGAGAATTCATACTGGAGAGAAACCTTACAAGTGCTCACACTGTGAAAAGAGTTTCTCTCAGTCAGAAAGCCTGAAAAAACACAAGAGAATTCATACTGGAGAGAAACCATTCAAGTGCTCACACTGTGAAAAGAGCTTCACTCGGTCAGAAAGCCTGAAATCACACGAGAGAACTCATACTGGAGAGAAACCATACAAGTGCTCACACTGTGAAAAGAGTTTCACTCACTCACAAACCATGAAAACACACGAGAGAATTCATACTGGAGAGAAACCATACAAGTGCTCACACTGTGAAAAGAGCTTCTCTCGGTCAGAAAGCCTGAAAATACACGAGAGAATTCATACTGGAGAGAAACCATACAAGTGCTCACATTGTGAAAAGAGTTTCACTCTGTCAGTAAACCTGAAAAGACATGAGAGAATTCATACTGGAGAGAAACCATACAAGTGCTCAAACTGTGAAAAGAGTTTCACTCTGTCAGAAAACCTGAAAAGACACGAGAGAATTCATACAGGAGAGAAACCTTACAAGTGCTCACACTGTGAAAAGAGTTTCACTCAGGCAGTAAACCTGAAAACACATGAGAGAATTCATACTGGAAACAAACGGAGCATGCGTGCGCGGAGCGGTGATAATTCCACCTGAGCAGTAATACAAGTAGCTAGAGTCATTTCTATATTTTTTACTTTTGCTTATTATACAAGCATATTCATGTATCCACGTTTATGTACTCAACTATAATCAGAATATGATATACTTCACATTCATGAAACAGCTTATATGACATTATCATTGTATTAAGACTCCATGTACTCCTTGTATGGCCATCCTTGTATTCCTGTGTTTATGCATGTATGCTTACAGACTGAAGCAGTGTATAGGTTAGGAGACTATTCCATGTTTCTTTCCAGAAACTTGTAAGGTTGCAACATTGCTGTATCAACGTTCACGTGGGAAATGGAGGAGCGTTGAGTGTAGCAATGTATATATTATGTGGCGCTTAAAACATGGGTAAGTTGCCCTTTTTATCTGATGAGAGCTCAGAACCGGTTGCAGAGCGAGCTGTTGTCAGCCAGCCCGTGCACATACACAGGATTAATGGCAGATGTGTGTGATACAAGCCTTTTGCCTAGAATGTATGTGCGGATTTAGCAAGCCACTTAACCGCAGCTGTCACACTTCAATAGGTCATAACAATATGACCCGACACCCTTAGTTACAACCTCATAATTTGTACAGAACATACGTACCAAGAACGGAAATATTGTAGGCACAGTCTCGAGGGTATAAAAACCTAAAACCTTAACTTTGGTGCTCAGAGGGTATAACCGCTCAACTCTCTGGCACTACGCACCTGTTTCCAGCTTTGAGCCCTCATCTCATTGTCAGTAATTTAACTTCTTTCATTTATTTACTTTGTTCATTAGATAAAGACAAGGCATTGTATTATTATTAGGTTAATTCCAGGATTTAGTCCTTGGATATATCCTTAAGATATATCTGCTTAACATTTTATAATCAAATATACATTTTTCTGTATTATTGCATTTATTCTCATTATTTCATATCTTTATTCTCTTTGATTTTACTTCTATAAAATAAAATGTGTTATTCCTTCTACAAATCATCTGATTTATTGAAGTAATTTTAAATCTGTTGGATCTCACTGCACCATTTGGAGGTTCCGGACCGAGATAAAGTTGAAAATGGATCAACTTAGATTCCTCTCCTGCAAGGCTCAAAGATTAGGAAGATGAGTTATCATATTCCATTCTTTTAAATTCTCTGGTGAGTGGTTGTTGGCAACGTCTTGAGATATATCCCTGCCGTTGGCAATAATCTCCTAATCCGAAGACTGATTCCGGAGTGTTCAGTCCCATAAATTTGTCGTAGTGGGATGAAAGAGTATACAGAGTATACTCTGAGATCCCGTGACAGATGAGATTATAAGGGAGTAGCTGCTTTGTATGGTGAGCACCACTGATGAATCGGTGAGTATTGATTAGTTCGCAATAGTTTTATATTGCGTGGTTGCTAAATTGGGGAAGCCTGACTGATGGGTTCCATCAGGGTGTATCTCCATTTATGGGAAAATTGCCACACCCAAATAACAGAGAGCCTTGCAGTGTGCACCCAAATTGTTTTTCAAATTGTTGACTCAAGGTCACAGGCCACAGCACATTTAGTGACTCATTCATAAAGGGGAATTCCCTCATGGATTAAGCTGCTATTGATGCAGAAAAATCACAGATTAAAGAAGTGGCTGCCATTTTGCCTGTTCACACTGATTGTACAGGCTCAGAGTCATTATCTAAGATGTACAATCCGGAGGATGTGGAGTGTTGTCAAAAATTGACCATCACAATGTCTGACAAAGGACTGTGGATTTAAAATGATAAAGTTATCCCACCAATGGGATATTGAACCAAATTATTTGATTTGTATCATAGTTTGGCTCACCAAGGAGTCAACAAAACACAGACAATGCTCCGACAGACTTGGTTCTGGCCCGACATGACAAATGATGTAAAAAACAGTGTTGGAGCCATTATATTTAGTTGTAATCTTTGTTTAAGCCACTAGAGGGCATATTATTATTGAGTATTTAAGAAAGGGGATGATGCATTACAGGTGTGCAATGGGAGGTCAAACACACTTTTAGATCATGCCGTGAGTGTGCTGTGCAGAGTATTTGCAAGACTGTGCTCGCACCAATAACTGCTTGTTTTGAACTAAATATTTTGTTTGTTATTGGAATGTAGAAGTTTTGGAATATATCTTTGCCATTTGTTTTGTTTGGTTGTTTGCAATGCCAAATGGACAATAAATTGATTGGCATATGAAATTAATCCCGAAGGTATGGACAATGTGTTTATTTTATTGGAGGCAGAAGCATGCATCCAAACCAGACTTCTAAAATTCAACTGCGTCCCTACAGACAGGTTGTCCAGTTGTCTACATTGCTTAAAGACAAAACCTAAATTTGGGAGACACAAAATTCCAGTTTGCCACAGCCCTCGTCCAAGGGGGCCTTTCACACACTTGCAATTTGATTTCATATCTTTACCCTCCAATCATGGGTTTAAGTATGTACTTGTAATTGTGTGTTGGTTTTCTCGATGAGTGGAAGCTTTTCCTCTGCAAGCTACCGCCACTGAAAAAGTAGCAGAAATTTTGTTTAGAAATATTCCCAAAATGGGGAATTTGTGAGTCGCACAACACTTAAATTATGCATGAAAAATTTTAACGTGAAGCAAAAATTCCACATTCCGTATCACCCCCAATCGAGCGGTGTGGTTGAATCACAGAATAAATCCTTGAAAATGGCTCTCCATACAAAATTAAGCAAATATGATGTTGGGTGTTTAAGACACCTTCCCTCCAACCTCTGTACTTGTTGAAATCGAGCCATGCTTGACTCAATGGACACGTATAACACAACTGAAACACTTTCCGGCTTGCAATACTAACCAAGCTAACACAACTACTGGTGGTATGAATTTACGAACGTAACTACCTCAGATTTTGATGCTGCCATAACCTTTTTCCTGACAGGTCAGCCAAGTGAAAGTGCCTTAGGGTGCTGATATAATGCCTCTCTGATGAAAAGGAGATGATTTTGCGAAAGAAAAAACACAGTTACTAACTTAGTTGGAAGGGTCATCCCTTCCATGTGTTATTCTTTCCCCCTTTTTTCTTCCAATCTATACATTTCTTAAAAACTTTAGGTACAAATTGATGCTCTCAGGGAACAACAAGAGCCTTAGTCTAATTTGAATGGTCCAGTGACTGACATCTGAATCGTTGACCTTGAGAAACTATGTGCATGATGTCCTACTGAATGATCCTGCAGTCCTTGCTGTAATTGGGGAACAATGCTGTACATGTGTTCCTGACTATACTAATAGCATGACTGATGTTATGCAACAAATGATTGCCCTCAGAAATTAAATTGACCACCACATGAAAGAACCCTCTAGTGACAATAACCTCTTACTTTTCCTGGGTGGGTAAAACATTAGGAAATATGTCCTGGAACACTTTAAAACAAACTGGGTCAGCAATTGCTTTAATTTTTAGTTTGGCATTTCTCCTGTAAGTGGGTACATGCATTCTTTGTGTCCAGATATTTAAGGGGAAGCGTGGTGTTGATGCACCTCCTGATAATAGAATTCCTGATGGCCAAGAAGGAATAGTTTAGTGAGAAAAGTATACAAGACTGGTGTGAGTGTCTTTGAGACCCTCAAGAGGGGGACTAATGCAAGTGATATTATACAAGCATATTCATGTATCCACATTTATGTACTCAACTATAATCAGAATATGATATACTTAACATTCATGAAACCAGCTTACATGACATCATTGTATTAAGACTCCATGTACTCCTTGTATGTCCATCCATGTATTCCTGTGTTTATGCATGTATGCTTACAGACTGAAGCAGTGTGTAGGTTAGTAGACTATCCCATGTTTCTATCCATATCCTTGTAAGGTTGCAACATTATTGTATCAATGTTCAGGTGGGAAATGGTGGAGCGTTGAGGCAGCAATGTTTATACTATGGGGCACTTAGTACATGGGTAAGTTGCCCTTTTAACATGATGAGAGCTCAGAACCGGTTGCAGAGCGAGCTAGTCTCACTATTGTAGTCAGCCAGCCCGCACACATACACAGGATGCATGGCAGATGTGTGTGTACAGCGTGCTGAGTGTGATATTTACAAGCCTTTTGCCAAGAATGTATGTTTGGATTTAGCAAGTCACATAACCGCAGCTGTCACACTTCAATATGTCATAGCAATATGACTTGACACCCTGAGTTACAACCTCATCATTTGTACAGAACATACTGTACCAAGAACGGAAGCCTCGAGATTATAAAAACCTTAAACCTTAACTTTGGTCGTCCGAGTATAACCGCGCAACTCTCAGCTTTGAGGCCTCTTCTCATTATCTGTACTTTAACTTCTTTCGTTTATTTACTTATTTATGCGTTTATTGTTCATTAGATAAAGACAAGGCATAGTATTATTATTAGGTTAATTCCAGGACTTAAAATGCTTAGATATATCCTTAAGATATATCTACTTCACATGTTATAATCAAATATACATTTTACTGTATTATTGCATTTATTCTCATTATTTCATTTTTTTTATTCACTTATATTTTACTTCATAAAATAACATTTGTTATTCCTTCTACAAATCATCTGATTTATTGAAGTCATTTTCCATCTGCTGGATCTCACTGCACCATTGAGTGCCTTTTTGAAGATTATGCTCCGTGCTCTCAGGCCGCTCAACCCAGAATGCGCTTTGTGATATGCTGGTTTGGGAATCTACTAAATAAGCAATAGGCCTGAGGTTATGGTGCTCTAACATTGATTTAGTGAAGTTGTAAACCTTATAACCTCAATAAAGGCAAAGTATTAATCAAAGCTAAGAATGAAGAAATCGAAAGGGACTGTGGAGAAACCATGAGATTTAGCAAATATTGCATTTTGCGTCATATGCGTCAGAATATTGCCAGAAAGCAAGAAGATGTGCTACGCAATGGTAGAGCAGCAAAAGGTGTGGTGGTAGGCTACACCACTATTTGATAATAAAATAGTAGATAAGTAATGTATCTTGTTATTTTGCCATCCTGTTAGTGCAGCTGCCAGCTAGATGCAAGCACGTTTATGCAGGGAATGGGAATGTTAGAGAACCCTCAATTGAATATGTAAGCTTAATAAGTAAGCTTAGTAAGTCTTTCATTGTTGTGGCTATGTCTGTACTGCTTGGATCTTTCCTGGGTCTATCTGCACGCCCTCAGGACCGATGTAATATACCAGCAACTGCACAGAGGGCTGATGGAATGTGCACTTCTCTGCCTTGAGGAACAACTGATGTTCACAGAGCTTTTCTAGGACCAGTCTGACATGTTGGCTATGCTCGGATAGGTTTTGGGAGAAGATGAGGATGATGTATAGGGAGGGAGCACTGGCCTGTCCAAACGGGATCACCCGGTATTCATTGTTGCCAGTAGGTGTTATAAAGTTTGTCTTCCATTTGTCTCCCTTCCATATTCGGATGAGGTTGTAAGCACTGCGAAGGTGGAGTTTGGTGAACACCATTGCACCCTGTAGAGTTTCCAAGGCGGCATGAACCAAGGACGGGTGTTCCGATACTTTACGTTGACCTCATTCAGAGCACAATAGTGTATGCAGGGCCGCTAAACTCTTTGTCCTTCTTGGTCATGACGAAAAAACTTGAAGCAGCAGGGGATGACGATGGACAGATGTTTTAATGTTTGAACACCTCCTCCACATACTCGGCTATGGCCTTCTGTTCAGGAAGTTAGAGGGGATAGATGTGACCTTGTGGTCACGGCGCTCCCGGCAGCAGGTCAGTGGCACAGTCCCATGATCGATGAGGTGGTAACTGTGAAGCACTTTGAGGGCTGAAGACATCTCAGGAGGCTTTCTATGGAGGTGGCAAAGATAGATGCAGGATATGGTGGATCTGAGTGTGTAGTGGCACCAGGGAATCGACAAGGAAGAGCCAGGCAACTCCAGAAGCAGAGTTCACCCCAGGACAGGACCTCTCCAGACGCCAAGGACATCATGGGAGAATGTTTCACCAACCATGGCCTGTTGAGGTTTACATCTGAATTTGATCCATCCAACACCAGATAAGAGATGATAAAGATGATAATAATGGCTGAAGCCAATGCAGAGGGTTACTGGAGCAGTTTGGTGAATGATGAGACCTTTACCCAACTACTGTTGTTCCACTACCGAGAGGATTGGGAATGTGTCGGGGCAAGCAATCGTGTGGAGGTGGAGTTTACGGCAGTGCGACCTTGAGACAAATTTCCCTGCAGAGCCTTTGTCGCTGAGTGCATTAAGTATGTGGGAAACGGAGGCAGAAGATATCATCACAGAGGTGCTCAATGGCAAGTTGATGATTGTGGAACAGGTATATTGAGCTCACCATTAAATGTTTTGGATGGACTGGACACTCGGGGATAGCATGACCAGCAGCTCCACAGTACAGGCAAAGATGGAGGTGAATGCAGTGTTGGTGTTCTGAGGGAATTAAACCGAAAGAGTCGATCTGCATGGGTTCCTCTGCGGATTCAGGATGGTGGGTCTGATGGACAGTGGATGATTGCAAAAACGGACAAGGAATATTTTCTGACATGCAGGATTTCATACGATTGGCTACCCTTATGGAAAGTTGAATAAATCATTTTAACCCCATTGAGGAATCAGTTGCAGCCTTAAAGAGGGTTCAAATCTCAGAGAATAAGTGGTAAGGTGGGCCGGTTCATTCCACTGACTAGGTGCCTCTAAGACTCTGAACTGCATGGCATTTGCACACATGCATTTGTACACAGTAGCCATATACTATATAATAATAATAAGAAACAATGAATAAACTGATTTGATAATGTTCATGATTTTGAACGCTGACACACACCTGTAAACAATTAAGCGCTGTCAGGATTTATGCAAAGGCAAGTTGAGTGACACTTTACATAATCTTTTTACGACCGCTACAGAATTGAGAAATGCAAATTTTCCTGTGTATTTTCTTTGAAGTTTCGGTTTTCATCGTTGATTTTTCTTTTGTGGTTGTGCTTGTGAGGTGACATCACTTCTTTAACAGCTTTGACATTTTTTAAGTTTAGTTTTTACTGCACCCAGCAGCTAAACAATTTGCATAAATACAGTATATTTGATTGAATAAGACGAGATAAAATGCTCACCCAAAAGTTGCTGGTTTATGTTTTGGACAAGAGTGTAAATTAACTATAGAAAAGCTTAAACATGCACGCTCCTCCAGAACTGGACCACAGACTGCAGATGCTGTTGCACGTGTTGTTAAACTCCTAAACTTACTGAAAGTTGGGAAACAATAAATACACCAGGTAAAGGCTTTGCATTGAAAATAAAGAAATGGGCTAATGATAACGGTCTAGATACAAAGTCATTTGCTCCAATAGTTGCAATACCTCCAACACCACCTTGATTATTCACACAACCTGAAATGTATTTAAATTTATTATGTGAGGTTTGTGCAATAGAGGAGACAGTAGAGCGTGTGTTGATGGTATGTCCTGCTTATGAAAGAGAAAGGAGGAGTCTTAAGGAAGAATTACACACCTTATGAAGTCAAGAATTCATAATAAGCAATATCTTAAATGATGGTCCAAATGTGGGGAAACAAATGAATACAATAATTAGATTTATTAGGAGCAGTGGATTAAAATAAAATTGGAAATAGGAAATAGGGAGAAATGTAGATTTCATTATCTTCGCACTCCATCACAGAAAGTGGCGGTATGCAACTATTAAGTTGGTTCACAACCCGCCATAAATCCTAAAAAAGAAGAAGTAGTAGTAGTCGTTCAACTCCTCTCTCTCAGTCCGCTTTTCAACTATTTCGACGCATCAACACTCCAGTCCAGCAGGAGGCGGAAATTCACCAGAAGTTGCAGAAAACACAAGAAGAAGAAGAAGAAGACCTGAGATCCACAACACCGTTTGAGCGTTAAAATCGGTTCGTGTTTTGTGTTTTACATTGAGATTTAGATTTTTCTGTGCATGTTGTTTTTATCTCTTTGGTGTTTTAAAGACTTTAAAAGAAGCTCATTATCGTCTGATGTAGTTTGTTTTGTTACTGGTCACATGCAAGAGGTGAGAAAAACAACAAAACCGTTGAGAACCAGTAGATTATTTACACTTTCTGTCTGTCTGTGGCTAATCTCAAGCACTTTAAATTAAGATTCTCGTGTTTGATCCTATTATTAAATAAAGTCCGCTGGAAATGTCAGAGGTTTTTGCTCTTTAATGTGTTTTAATAACAGCATCATGCTTTCCTAACAGTGAGGAGCAATCTTACTGTAACAATAACCCGAAACTATCATTTAAACATACTTGTATTAAAGATTAATACCTGTAAAATTGTGTCTAATTAACTCATATATCCACAAAAAACCTGAACATTTGAACATGTGCATTTTTATTTATTTAAATTAAAGAGGCCCTATTATGTTTTGGTGATTTTACCTTTCCTTTAGTGTGTAATATAGCTCTTTGTGCATGTAAAAGGTCAGTAAAGTTACAAAAGGGAGTTATTCTCTCCCACAGACAACACTGCTCAAGAACTACAAGAAACGGGCTGTTTGTAGTCCAGCCAGTTCTTCTGTTAAATCAGACCAATGGAAGAATCAGTGGTTAAAATTAATTTAATTTATTATTAATTATTTAGCACTATTCCTCAGCAGTACAGCCACAACCAATGCTGGATTTTTAAATCGGTTACCTCTGAAAGATGGTGCAGTTCCCATTTTGTTGGGACAATCTGGCACTTCAGGATCACAACCTGTAAGTATGCTTGATTATTTGTGGATTTATCTGCTACTGAGAGTTCAAATGCAGAGTTTTGTGTTGTAGCAACGGTGTACACCCAGTGCACATCTGTAGGCCTCTGCTAACCTGATAGCTAATGTTATTGTGTTGAAATAGTTTTGCTATTCATGGTAGTACATGGCTAAAGCTGCGTTCACACTTTGACTTTGACCAGTGGCTGGCGGTTAGGTCTCTATTGGGCATTCCCACTACTGGTTGCCTATTAACGTTTTTAAATGACATTCACGGATGTCATTCCATTCCTGTTGACAGCGAATCTGTTTTCTTGCCACTAAAAACAAACATTTTGGAGGGAAAAGACTAAATATAAATGGAATCAGTACATAACATGCTTAAATATCAAAGATGAACGAGAAACAAGGTGTGCTCTTTGCCATAGTGGCTGTTTATCTGCGGCGAAAACACAAACGCCGGTCTGTCTTGGTCCACAACATTTTTCAATCTCGGAGTTAGCACGGTGAGTACCACCGGCTGGTGCAGGAGATGCGGCTAGATGAAGTCCGGTTCCAGCAGTACTTCAGGCTTGACAGGATCCAGTTTGATGAGTTGCTGCAGAGGGTGGGTCCACTGATCTTTCCATTACTGCAGGAGCTGAGAGAGAGAGAAGGGTCACGTGAGCTCTACCGTCTTCTCTCGTATTGGCTGTCGCTCTTCATTTGAATAAAGTTAAACTTGTCTCAACTTTGTCGTGTCGCTTCAAGTCGCCAGCTCTCATTGAAAATGAGTGGGATGGTGTTGCTGTCTTGTGCGATGCCGCTGGCAGTGTGTACGTAGCTTAACTTGCTCACTAAGTGAGTAAGCCTCTGTTCTTCGTTCATATCTCGGGTGAAAAGGGTTCGGCTACACCCATTCCAGCTAAAGATGACTAATTTAGATGCACTACGTGTCTTTTACTTGAATTTTTGTCAGGTCACAATATCAACAGTGTACTTGTAAGAAAGCTACAAAAGTCAAACTTACCTCTGTGAAACGTCCTGCTTGAGTCGTGCTTGTGAAGGTGGTTCGGGTCGACGGCACTGTTGCCATAGTTACAATAGTGTTTACAGCTGCTCAGTAAGACTTCAAGAGAAGAGCTGAAACTCATTTATTGTAAGGGGTGTTACATTTCCAACACACGCTCTACATGTTTGACCAATCACAACAGAGTAGGCCAGCTATCCAATCGGAACACACTTGGCTTTTCGGAGAGGTTTTTTTTTTAAAGAAACAGGAGGTAAGTTAGACCGTTTTAGCCAGAGGATGAAGAGTGGGGAAAAGTAATGTACAGTTTGAGAGAATTTTTTTTTTTAACATTAAAGCATGTAAACTTATTCTAGTAGACCCCCAAAATAAATGTTTTAACCTGTAAATTGGCATAATATGTGCTCTTTAAAATCAATTATGATTAACCAATTTCTTGCCAGTTCTTTAAGACAAAGTGTACATTAAATATATTTATGCAGATTTTTTTTATATTTCTTGTAATGTATCAAAATTTTATTGCGACTAATCTCAATTAATTTAGTAAAATTGTGTGATAATTAGTTAAAAAATGTAATCGATTCCCACCTCTAATTATATATACATACACACACACACACAAATATATACATATATATATATAAACATTAGAGCCCGTCTGATTTGGGATTTTTTTTATACCGATTTTAGGGGGGGGGGGGGGGGGGAGGGGGGGTATGGTGGCTGATAATTTTTGAGCTGGAATGAAAACAGACCTTTGCTATGTGGATTATTCACCGATTTAGCAGCGATATGACTATGTAAAGGTATTCGGAAGGCTGATTTCTTTAAAAAATATATTTTTAAGAAAGAATAATTGACATTATTATTATAACACTGAGAAAATAAAGAATAAATAAAAATACAATAAATAGCATAATAAGCATCAGTACTGTTTAGTATCAGTCAAATGCTGACAAATTAAAAAAAACTCTGCTATACAATTTCTGGAGAATCTTAAGCGGTGGAAAAGAAGACTTTTAAATATTACATTTTGTAAATGCAACTATGGAATTGTTCAGTTGAAGGGGGTACCAAACTGCGAATCCTGATCAAAACAGTTTGGTGAATATGTTTACACATTAGCTTCCACTCAGCTTACAACCAATTAAAGTAGCTACGTGGTTAGCTAGTTAGCTATAAGCTTGTCACCGAGAGTAAAAGATGGACCAGCATTGCATCTCACCAACTACAGCTGTGGCCAAAAGTATTGGCAGTGACATAAATTTCGTGTTTTGCAAAGTTTGCTGCTTCAGTATTTGTAGATTTTATGTTTCTATGGTATACTGGAAAACAATGATAAGCATTTCATAAGTTTTAAAGGCTTTTATTGGCAAAAACATTAAATATATGCAAAGAGTCAATATTTTCAGTGTTGACCCTTGTTCTTCATAACCTCAGCAATTCGCTCTCTCATGCTGGATATCAGCATCTGGGCCAAATCCTGACTGATGGTGAGCCATTATTGCCTTATTAGTGCTCAAAGTTGATCACTGTAACGAAGGACAGACGAGGAGTGAGGATCTTCATGCAGTTTTAATAGGAAAACAAAAGACGAACAGGATAGCTAAAAGACACAGGGAACAAATGAAACATCCACGATGGGAAAACCAAAATATAAACATGAGAAACATCCACGAAGGGGACGGGCAGGAACACAGTCAAGGACATAAATTTAAAAACTGACCCCCGGTGAGCAAACAAACGGTTTTAAATACACAAGGACAAATTAACCACAGGTGAGGACAATGAAGGAACAGCTGGCAGTGATGAGGGCAGGGAATTATGGGAAGTGTAGTCCGGGACAAATGGCAAGGGAGAAACACAGGGCAGAAAACAGGGAATCGTGACATAAACCCCCCTCAAAGGAGTGGATTCTAGACGCTCCTAAAAGAAAATCACAAAAACAAAAAACAAATCGTCCAAGGAGTAAAAGGGGGGCTCGGAGTGGGCAGGCAGACCAAGGAGGACACAAGGGGCAAACAGGAAGTCCAAGGGGCAAACAGGCAGTCCAAGGGGGGGCACAAGGGGCAAGATGGAGCCGAGGACCAGGGAGACCAGAGCAGGTCAGGCGGACAGCTAGGCTCTGGAGGCAGAGCCGTGGAAGGCGGAGCCATAGAAGGTTCTGAAGGCGGAGCCGTGGAAGGCTCTGGGACGGAGCCGTGGAAGGCGAAGCCAGGGAGGACTTCGAGGGTGGAGCCGTGGTAGACAGAGCCATGGAAGGCTCAGGAGGTGGAGCCGTAGAAGGCTCTGGAGACAGAGCCGTGGAAGGCAAAGCCGTGGAAAGCTCAGGAGGCAGAGCCGTGGAAGGCGAAGCCGTGGAAGGCTCAGGAGATGGAGCCGTGGAAGGCTCAGGAGACGGGGCCGTGGAAGGCGAAGCTGTGGAAGGCTCAGGAGACGGAGCAGTGGAAGGCTCTGGAGGCGGAGCCGTGGAAGGCTCTGGTGACTTGGAAGGCTCTGGTGACGTGGAAGGCTCAAGAGACGGTGCCATGGAAGGCTCTGGTGACTTGGAAGGCTCTGGAGACGTGGAAGGTGAAGCCGTGGAAGGCTCAGGAGGTGGAGCCATGGAAAGCTCAGGAGGCGGAGCCGTGGAAGGCTCAGGGGACGTGGAAGACATGGAAAGCTCGGGAGGCGGAGCAGTAGAAGGCGGAGCCATGTAAGGCACAGGAGGCAGAGTCGTGGAAGGCGAAGCCGTGGAAGACTCAGGAGACGGAGCCGTGGAAGGCTCTGGAGGCGTAGCCGTGGAAGGCTCAGGGGACGTGGAAGGCGAAACCGTGGAAGGCTCAGGAGCCAGAGCAGTGGAAGGCTCTGGAGGCGGAGCCGTGGAAGGCTCAGGAAACGTGGAAGGCGAAGCCGTGGAGGGCTCAGGAGACGTGGAAGTCTCAGGAGGCGGAGCTCTGGAAGGCTCGGGAGGCGTGGAAGGTGGAGACTGGAGAGCAGAAGCCTTTCCTCTTCTCCTCCTCCTCCGGACAGACGAGGCCAGCAACGCTGGCTCTGGGACGGACGAGGCTGGCAATGCTGGCTCTGGGACAGACGAGGCAGGCAACGCTGGCTCTGGGACGGACGCGGCTGGCAACACTGGCTCTGGGATAGATGAGACTTCCAACTCGTTGGCAGTGGCAGGCGTGGGCGTTGTCTCGTTGGCCGTGGCAGGCGTGGGCGTTGGCTCATTGGCCGTGGCAGGCGTGGAGGGACGAGCCATGGAAGGCTGGGGGGTGACCACTGCGGAAGGAGAGGCAAAGCCCTCTTCCTCGACACGGCGAGCCGCTAATTCGCAGGGTCTCCTCCACGAAGTCGAGGCGCGTCCAGCGAGGAGTCGCCGGTGGCAACAGCTCCCTTAGCGAGCTATCAAGACTTGCCCTAAATAACACCACCAAGGAAAATTCTGGGTAGTCCGCTATATTTGACAGCTCAAGAAAGTCCCGAACTTGATCCTCCAGTGAACGGTCCTCTTGCCCGAGGAAGGCGAAGCCAGGGAGGACTTCGAGGGTGGAGCCGTGGTAGACGGAGCCATGGAAGGCTCAGGAGGTGGAGCCGTAGAAGGCTCTGGAGACAGAGCCGTGGAAGGCAAAGCCATGGAAAGCTCAGGAGGCGGAGCCGTGGAAGGCGAAGCCGTGGAAGGCAAAGCTGTAGAAAGCTCAGGAGATGGAGCAGTGGAAGGCTCTGGAGGCGGAGCCGTGGAAGGCTCTGGTGACATGGAAGGCTCAAGAGACGTGGAAGGCTCTGGAGACGTGGAAGGTGAAGCCGTGGAAGGCTCAGGAGGTGGAGCCATGGAAAGCTCGGGAGACGGAGCAGTAGAAGGCGGAGCCGTGGAAGGCTCAGGAGGCGGAGCCGTGGAAGGCTCTGGAGGCGGACCCGTGGAAGGCTCAGGGGATGTGGAAGACATGGAAAGCTCGGGAGGCGGAGCAGTAGAAGGCGGAGCCGTGTAAGGCTCAGGAGGCGGAGCCGTGGAAGGCGAAGCCGTGGAAGGCTCAGGAGACGGAGCCGTGGAAGGCCCTGGAGGCGGAGCCGTGGAAGGCTCAGGGGACGTGGAAGGCGAAACCGTGGAGGGGTCAGGAGATGTGGAGGGCTCGGGAGGCGGAGCCCTGGAAGGCTCGGGAGGCGGAGCTCTGGAAGGCTCGGGAGGCGTGGAAGGTGGAGACTGGAGAGCAGAAGCCTTTCCTCTTCTCCTCCTCCTTTCAGACAGACGAGGCCGGCAACGCCGGCTCTGAGAAGGATGAGGCTGGCAATGCTGGCTCTGGGACGGACGAGGCTGGCAACGCTGGCTCTGGGACGGATGCGGCTGGCAACGCTGGCTCTGGGATGGACGAGACTTCCAACTCGTTGGCCATGGCAGGCGTGGGTGTTGGCTCATTGGCCGTGGCAGGCGTGGGGAGAAACACAGGGCAGACAACAAGGAATCGTGACAATCACAATTTGTGGGCTTCTGCTTGTCCATTCGCCTTTTGAGGATTGACCACAGGTTCTCTATGGGATTAAGATAGGGGGAGTTGCCTGGTCATGGATCCAAATTTTCAATGTAATGATCTCCAAGCCACTTCATTATCACTCTTGCCTTGTGACATGGTGCTCCATCATGCTGGAAAATGCACGGATCACCAAATTGCTCCTGGATCATTGGGAGAATTTGCTCTTGCTGGACATTTTGATACCATTCTTTATTCATGGCAGTGTTTTTGGGCAGAATTGTGAGCGAGCCCACTCCCTTGGATAAAAAGTAACCTCACACATGGATGGTCTCTGGATGCTTCACTGTTGGCACGAAACAGGACTCATGGTAGCGTTCACCTTTTCTTTTCCGGACTATCGATTTTCCAGATGTCCCAAACAGTCGGAAGTGGGCTTCATCAGAGAAAATATCTTTGCACCAGTCTTCTGCTGTGCAATCCTTGTACTTCCTGCATAATTTCAGTCTGTCCTTGATGTTTTTCTTGGAGAGACGTGGCTTCTTTTCCGCCCTTCTCAACACCAGGCCATTGTCCAAAAGTCTTCGCCTCACTGTGCGTGCAGATACACTCACACCAACCTGCTGCCAATATTGAGCTCTGCACTGGTGGTGACACGATTCCATAGCTGACTCCTCAGGAGGAGACGGTCCTGGCGCTTGCCGGACACTCTGAGATGTCCTGAAGCCTTCTTCACCGCAGTTGAACCTCTCTCCTTGAAGTTCTTGATGATCCGGTAAATGGTTCTTTCAGGTGCAATATTCTTTGCAGCAATTTTCTTGCATGTGAGTCCATTTTGATGCAGAGCATTGAAGGCTGCACATCTTTTTTTTTTAGAGGTAACCATTGCTAACAAGAACACGATGATTGGAAGCACTTCTTCCGTCCTTTTATAGCAATCAGTCTGCTCTTATAATCCAATCAGAATGATAGAGTGATTTCACCTGACTAGTATTCGTTCACTTTCCCAGGTGCTGCTGATATGATTAGTGAAATGATGGTAGCTGGTAATTTGTGCCAGGGCCAAAAAACAGTGAAATTAGGGTTTTTGTGATATCGTTATGAAGCTTTTTGCAATTATTTAAAATGCATCTTATCACTCTGCACAATAATCTAGAAATAATGTGATCAACACCACAACAACTGAAGCAGAAAACTTGTCACTGCCAATACTTTTGGCCACGGCTGTAGGTGACAACATAGCATTAAATCAACACTCAACAGACACAATCCACCACCGCACCATTGTCTGCTGAGCTGCAAAAAGATGCTCTCATGTTTACCTTTCAATCTGCTACATTACTGACTGCCCTGACAAACTATAGCTGCCTAACACAGCCAACAGATGTGATAAACATGAGTGACATGGTTGTCAGGGTTAACATTATATAGTTATATGAAATGATGGGGTCATTGTTTATTAACTTTCCAGTATGTAGTTCATGAACTAGTTAGCAACTTACCAAAAAGGCACCGCTTGACTCCGCACCGTCTGCAGAGCCAGAGTCGGAGAATGCTCTGTTGTACAAACTACATTAAGACACCAATTCTAAAGCATTGTTTTTGGCATTATATGTTCTGAAATAAGTTTAATATCTGCGCATATCGGTAAATGTATATGGCGATACCGATATATTGGTCGGGCACTATATATACACTATATATATATATATATATATATATATATATATATATATATATATATATATATATATATATATACACATATTTACATAAACACACAATATATTTTTACATATTTGGTATATTTTAATTTTGCTGTCATGATAATGAAACCAAACACACACGTTTATATTTATACCATCTCAGAAGAAGTTAATTTGTTTAACAGATCTTTTCTTGTGTATAATCATATATAATAATGCCATTATAATGATGATGTTTTTGTGTTCAGATGTTAATCATGAGAGAGCAGGTGGATGTGATTCATGCTGGAGAACAGCAGATGCTGCAGACACCAGTGAAGATTGAAGTGAAGCAGGAGATAAAAGAAGAAAACACAACAGAGGAACAGAGTGATGAAGATGATGATGAACAGCAGATGTTGCAGACACCAGTGAAGATTGAAGTGAAGCAGGAGGAGATAAAAGAAGAAAATACAACAGAGGAACAACAGACTGATGATGATGAACAGCAGATGCTGCAGACACCAGTGAAGATTGAAGTGAAACAGGAGGAGATAAAAGAAGAAAACACAGCAGAGGAAGAACAGAATGATGAAGATGATGATGAACAGCAGATGCTGCAGACACCAGTGAAGATTGAAGTGAAGCAGGAGATAAAAGAAGAAAACACAGAAGAACAACAGGGTGACGAAGGTGATGATGATTTTATTCCTTCAGGTATGTTTTGTTTTCTTCTCTATTGTCATTTTCATGACAATCAACTGTCATGTTAGAATATTAAACACAAAAGGAGAGGTTATGTAGAATGTAAGTTTCAATCTCTGAAGGGAGGGTGTGTTTGTTTTGGCAGTTGAGTTCGAATATCAACAGTGTTTCTCAGGAATCGCTGAGTGCACCTTTAATGATCTTTATTATAAAAGATTTTCATTTTGATGTCCGTGTGTTTTTTGACAGACTGAAAGGCAGCTTCTGTGTGTGTTTTTTTATTTGTGTGTTCTCTGAGAGCACTTTTGGTAATATGGATATATGCCTAAACTGTAAAATATAATGTAAATACTTAAAGGGCACCTATTATGCCCCTTTTCACAAGATGTAATTTAAATCTTTCGTGTCCCCAGAATGTGTCTGTGAAGTTTCAGCACAAAATACTCTACAGATAATTTATTATACCATGTTGAAATGCCAATGCTTGGGTAGACATCATAAGGAAGTTTCCGAATGATTATTTGATCAATTTGTTTATTTGTTGAAAATTCTCTCTCCCACAGAAAATAAATGATAAAACATTTTTGGAGTTTTTTTCAGCAGTTTTGCAACGATGGATGAGCAACACACACACAAATACTGTTACAAAGCCTGATGTAAAATGCACAAACATAAACGCATTTAGCTAGAATGGAGGACGCATTCGCTTTAAAAACAAAACTAATCCACTGCGTAGACATTTAGAGAACATATTGGCATATTGTGTTCCTTTAAATTTTTTCCTAAATTTTCTGTAGTTGGTTTTAAAAAAAGTCTTAAATTTAGCTTTATAAAACCTGAAGGAAACCTGTATAAATATAAAACTTTTGCACAGCAAAAATCACAAATATATACTGGACATTTGTCATGTTCTGCAGTTAAAGGGTTAAAAAAATATTCAAATGTGTCCCTCTTGAATTGATTTTTGGCAACTTATTTTAATGTTTGTAGAGCTGATGAAAGTGAGAGAAGAACGCGAAGAGCTGCAGGAAGTGGAGGAGGAACAGCATGATTTCTTAACTGGAGAAAAATCTTTAAGTGGCTCAGAGACAGAAGACAATTTCTCACCTAAAAAGCCTCGAAGAACAGCCAAAAAAGCTTTCACCTGCTCTCAGTGTGGAACATGTTTCACATGTAAAAGCAAACTTAGTAAACACATGAGAGTTCATACTGGAGAAAAACCTTACACGTGCCATCAGTGTGGAAAAAGTTTTGCATATGCAACCAATCTCAAGAGACATCTCTTTTATCACTCTGGAGAAAAGTCATTTGAATGCAATACATGTGGTAAAACATTTGTTCTTGAACAGTACCTAAAACGACATCTGAAAACTCACACAAATGAGAAGCGTTACAAATGTTCTTTTTGTGGAAAGAGTTTTGCACAACTGTTCTATTTGAAACAGCACAAGAAAATACATACCAGTGTGGCGGCTCATATGTGCTTTGAATGTGGGAAGTTATTTATCACAGCCGGCAACTTGAAACAACACCAAATAATTCATACTGGAGAAAAACCATACAAGTGCTCACATTGTGAAAAGAGTTTCACTCTGTCAGAAAGCCTGAAAACACACGAGACAATTCATACTGGAGAAAAACCATACAAGTGCTCACATTGTGAAAAGAGTTTTACTCGGTTAGATAGCCTGAAAACA
Source organism: Moxostoma hubbsi (assembly GCA_032164185.1). Lineage (NCBI taxonomy): Eukaryota > Metazoa > Chordata > Actinopteri > Cypriniformes > Catostomidae > Moxostoma > Moxostoma hubbsi. The sequence continues at coordinate 45,194,978 of JAVLUX010000001.1, forward strand.
CACAAGAGAATTCATACTGGAGAGAAACCGTACAAGTGCTCATACTGTGAAAAGAGTTTCACTCAGTCAGAAAGCCTGAAAACACACAAGAGAATTCATACTGGAGAGAAGCCTTACAAGTGCTCACACTGTGGAAAGAGTTTCACTCAGTCAGAAAACCTGAAAATCCATGAGAGAACTCATACTGGAGAGAAACCTTACAAGTGCTCGCACTGTGAAAAGAGTTTCACTCATTCACAAAGCCTGAAAACACACAAGAAAATTCATACTGGAGAGAGACCTTACAAGTGCTCACACTGTGAAAAGAGTTTCATTCAGTCAGAAAACCTGAAAAAACACGAGAGAATTCATACTGGAGAGAAACCATACAAGTGCTCACACTGTGGAAAGAGTTTCACTCAGTCAGAAATCCTAAAAACACACGAGAGAATTCATACTGGAGAGAAGGCTTACAAGTGCTCACACTGTGAAAAGAGTTTCATTCGATCTGGACACCTGAAAACACACGAGAGAATTCATACTGGAGAGAAACCTTACAAGTGCTCACACTGTGAAAAGAGTTACACTCGGTTAGAACACCTGAAAACACACGAGAGAGTTCATACTGGAGAGAAACCTTACAAGTGCTCACACTGTGGAAAGAGTTTCCCTCGGTCAGAACACCTGAAAACACATGAGAGAATTCATACTGGAGAGAAGGCTAACAAGTGCTCACACTGTGAAAAGAGTTTCACTCGGTCACACACCCTGAAAACACATGAGAGAATTCATACTGGAGAGAAGGCATACAAGTGTTCACACTGTGAAAAGAGTTTCACTCGGTCACAAACCCTGAAAACACACGAGAGAATTCATACTGGAGAGAAACCTTACAAGTGCTCACACTGTGGAAAGAGTTTCACTCGGTTACAAACCCTGAAAATGCACGAGAGAATTCATACTGGAGACAAACAGAGCATGCGAGCGCTGAGCAGTGATAATTCCACCTGATACATGCATACATGCATGGCCAGTAGAGCAGTTAATTTGGAGATGGCATACTCCTTGGACACTGATTCTTGCATAAATGCTTTATGACGATTCATAGCCAGAAGAGGACACGTATGTCATTTGAGGTCCAACAATGGAACAAATTTTACTAGCACAGAAAAGGAATTGAAAAGAGCATTTGCAGAGTTTAATTCAAATTAAATCGCCAAGGTTTTAGCACACAAAGGGATTTGCTATCCACCTACAGCTTCACATCATTGTGGCGGATGGGAGCGCTTCATCCGAATTGTAAGAAGGGTGTTGTCCTCCGTTTTAATCAACAAACACTTGATGATGAAGGATTACACACTCTGCTGAGTGAAGCAGTTCTCAATGATCGACCCATCAACAAAATGTCTGAAGATCCTAATGATCTTGAAGCACTTACCCCCAATCATCTTCTTACAACGAAGAGAAAAACAATCTATCCTCCTGGTCTTTTTGAGAAATCAGAACAGTATGTAAGAAGAAGTTGGAAACAAGTACAATACCTCTCAGATGGTGCCTGGTGATATTGTACTCATTGCCGATTCTACAGCCCCATGCAATTCTTGGACTCTTGCAAGAGTACTAGAGACTTTCCCAGATAAAAAGGGTTTGGTTAGATCTGTATGAGTTCATATCAAAACAAACACAATAGTAAGACCAGTAACAAAGCTTTGTCTTTTATTAGAAATGTGAAACAAAAAAGGTTCAAATGCATGAAGTGTAATCTTATTCTAAAAGGAAAAAAAGGGGTAAGAGTAAATATTTATTTTTTTATATATTGATGTATAATGGACTGTTTTGATGCCTCATTTTAATAAATGTATTTAATTGTTTATGCCCTATGTCATTAACAATTAGGTGCCAGTATGTTGGGGCCATTATATTTAGTTGTTATCTTTGTTTAAGCCACTAGAAGGTGTATGAGTATTGAGTATTTAAGGAAGGTGATGATGCGCATTACAGGTGCGCAGTGGAAGGTTAAACAAACTATTTGACTGTGCCGTGAGTGTGCTGTGCAGCATATTTGCAAGACTGTGCTCAAACCAATAACTGCTTGTTTTGAACTAAATATTTTGTTTGTTAGTGGAAAGTCGATGTTTTGGAATATATCTTGCCGTTTAGTTATTTGCGATGCCAAATGGACAATAAATGGATTGGGATATCCAACTTTATCTCGAAGGTATGGACAATGTGTTTATTTGATTCAAGGCAGAAGCACGCATCAAAACCAGACTTCTAAAAATCATCTGCGTCCCTACATTGTGGTGTCTACATTGTTTAAAGACAAAACCTAAATTTTGGAGACACAAAATTCCTGTTGGCCACAGGCCATCAGGCCACATGATTTCATATCTTTACCCTCTGATCATGGGTATAAGTATGTACTAGTAATTGTGTGTCGGTTTTCTCGATGGGTAGAAGCTTGTCCTCTGCAAACCTCCATCGCTGAAAAAGTAGCATAAATTTTGTTGAGAGAAATATTCCCAAAATGGGTAATTCGCTCAACAGTGACCAAGGAACATATTTCTCGGGAAAGGCACTTACATCATGCATGAATCTTTTGAACGTAAAGCAAAAATTCCATATTCGGTATCACCCCCAATCAAGCGGTGCGGTCGAATCACAGAATAAATCCTTGAAAATGGCTCTCCATACAAAATTAAGTGAATATAATGGTGGGTGGTGAAGACACCTTCCTTCCATTCTCTTGGCTATGAGAGCCATGCCAAATCGGACGACAGGATTGTCGCCTCAACGGGGGTGTTGAAAGACTTTTTGCAGGAGTATCTCAAATTGTTGACGGAATTTCTCAAAAATTTGCACTCTACTGGACCTACAGTCCTAGCTGTAATTGGAGAACTATGCTGTACATTTGTTCCTGACTATACTAATAACATGACTGATGTTCTGCAACAAATTATTGCCCTCAGAAATTAAATAGGCCATCACATGAAAGAACCCTCTAGTGACAATAACCTCAATTTCTTTTCCTGGGTCTAAAACATTAGGAAATACGGCCTGGAACACTTTAAAACAAACTGGGTCAGCAATTGCTTTAATTTTTAGTTTGGTATTTCTCCTGTACGTGGGTACATGCATTGGCATGTTTCTTTGTGTCCAGATATTTAAGGGGAAGCGTGGTGTTGATGCACCTCCTGATAATAGAATTCCTGATGGCCAAGAGGGAATAGTTTAGTGAGAAAAGTATACAATAAGACTGGTGTGAGTGTCTTTGAGACCCTCAAGAGGGGGACAAATGCAAGTGGCTAGAGTCATTTCTATATTTGATACTTTTACTTATTGATATTATACAAGCATATTCATGTATCCACATTTATGTACTCAACATTTAAGTTGCCCTTTTGACCTGATGGGAGCTCAGAACCGGTTGCAGAGCGAGCTAGTCTCACAATTGTAGTCAGCCAGCCCGCGCATACACCTGATGCATGGCAGACGTGTGTGTGTGCAGCATGCTGAGTGTGATATCTACAAGCATTTTGCTAAGGATGCATGTATGGATTTGGCAAGCCACTTAACCGCAGCAGTCACACCCTGATGAGAGTTACAACCTCATCATTTGTACAGAACGTACCGTACCAAGAATGGAAATCTTCTTGGCATAGTCTCAAGAGGTTATAAAAACCTTAAACCTTAACTTTTGTCCTCAGAGAGTATAACCGCTCAACTCTCAGCTTTGAGGCCTCATCTCATTATCTGTACTTTAACTGCTTTCGTTTATTTACTTATATGTTAATTGTTCATTAGATAAAGACAAGGCATTGTATTATTATTATTAGGATAATTCCAGGACTTAGTCCTTGGATATATCCTTGAGATATATCTACTTAACATTTTATAATCAAATATACATTTTACTGTATTATTGCATTTATTCTCATTATTTCATATTTTTATTCACTTTAATTTTACTTCTATAAAATAACATTTGTTATTCCTTCTACAAATCATCTGATTTATTGAAGTCATTTTCCATCTGCTGGATCTCACTGCACCATTGAGTGCCTTTTTGAAGATTATGCTCCGTGCTCTCAGGCCGCTCAACCCAGAATGCACTTTGTGATATGCTGGTTTGGAAATCTACTAAATAAGCAATAGGCCTGAGGTTATGGAGCTCTAACATTGTATTGGTGAAGTTGCAAACCTTATAACCTCAATAAATGCAAAGTATTAATCAAAGCTAAGAATGAAGAAATCGAAAGGGACTGTGGAGAAATAGTGAGATTTAGTAAATATTCCTTTTGGAGTCGTATGCGTCACATTGCCAGAAAGCGAGAGGATGTGCTACGCAATGGTAGAGCAGCAAAAGGTGAGCTGGTAGGCTACACTACTATTTGATAATAAAATAATAGACACGTAATGTATCTTGTTATTTTGCCATCATGTTAGTGCAGCTACCAGCTAGATGCAAGCATGTTTCTGTGGGGGTTGGGAATGTTAGAGAATTTAAAATTTTGCCTTGAATTTTGCTTACACACAAAACCAATAAACATGTATGATCTTGCAGATCATTGTGTCCTAATTTGCAGGTGGAGTATTCTGCTTTCATACTTATATTGTAAAATTGAGCATTTGATTAGTATAGATTTCCGTTCTCACATAGAGGATTTCATTGTGGAATTTCTCACTTAATTGACCAGCTTACGATTTCTGATTCAGGGTAAAGTTGCTCATAAGTGCTTGTCAGTTTCCCAAAGACAAATCCACACCTTAAATATTTTTTATTTGTTTTAGGATCATTAAACATGACTTCATCTTATATATATATATATATATATATATACACTCACCTAAAGGATTATTAGGAACACCATACTAATACTGTGTTTGACCCCCTTTCGTCTTCAGAACTGCCTTAATTCTACGTGGCATTGATTCAACAAGGTGCTGAAAGCATTCTTTAGAAATGTTGGCCCATATTGATAGGATAGCATCTTGCAGTTGATGGAGATTTGTGGGATGCACATCCAGGGCACGAAGCTCCCGTTCCACCACATCCCAAAGATGCTCTATTGGGTTGAGATCTGGTGACTGTGGGGGCCATTTTAGTACAGTGAACTCATTGTCATGTTCAAGAAACCAAATTGAAATTATTCAAGCTTTGTGACATGGTGCATTATCCTGCTGGAAGTAGCCATCAGAGGATGGGTACATGGTGGCCATAAAGGGATGGACATGGTCAGAAACAATGCTCAGGTAGGCCGTGGCATATAAACGATGCCCAATTGGCACTAAGGGGCCTAAAGTGTGCCAAGAAAACATCACCACCACCAGCCTGCACAGTGGTAACAAGGCATGATGGATCCATGTTCTCATTCTGTTTACGCCAAATTCTGACTACCATCTGAATGTCTCAACAGAAATCGAGACTCATCAGACCAGGCAGCATTTTTCCAGTCTTCAACTGTCCAATTTTGGTGAGCTCTTGCAAATTGTAGCCTCTTTTTCCTATTTGTAGTGGAGATGAGTGGTACCCGGTGGGGTCTTCTGCTGTTGTAGCCCATCCGCCTCAAGGTTGTGCGTGTTGTGGCTTCACAAATGCTTTGCTGCATACCTCGGTTGTAACGAGTGGTTATTTCAGTCAAAGTTGCTCTTCTGTCAGCTTGAATCAGTCGGCCCATTCTCCTCTGTCCTCTAGCATCAACAAGGCATTTTCGCCCACAGGACTGCCGCATACTGGATGTTTTTCCCTTTTCACACCATTCTTTGTAAACCCTAGAAATCGTTGTGTGTGAAAATCCCAGTAACTGAGCAGATTGTGAAATACTCAGACCGGCCCGTCTGGCACCAACAACCATGCCACGCTCAAAATTGCTTAAATCACCTTTCTTTCCCATTCTGACATTCAGTTTGGAGTTCAGGAGATTGTCTTGACCAGGACCACACCCCTAAATGCATTGAAGCAACTGCCATGTGATTGGTTGATTAGATAATTGCATTAATGAGAAATTGAACAGGTGTTCCTAATAATCCTTTAGGTGAGTGTGTGTGTGTGTGTATGTGTGTGTGTGTGTGTATATATATATATATATATATACACACACACACACACACAGTGCATCCAGAAATTATTCACAGCGCTTCACTTTTTTCCACATTTTGTTATGTTACAGCCTTATTCCAAAATGGATTAAATGTATTATTTTCCTCAAAATTCTACTAACATTACCCCATAATGACAACGTGAAAGTCTTTGCAAATTGATTACAAATAAAAAACGAGAAAAATAACTTGTACATAAGTATTCACAGCCTTTGCCTTAACACTCAAAATTGAGCTCAGGTGCATCCTGTTTCCACTGATCATCCTTGAGATGTTTCTACAACTTGTTTGGAGTCCACCTGTGGTAAATTCTGTTGATTTGAGATGATTTGGAAAGGCACACACCTGTTTATATAAGGTCCCACAGTTAACAGTGCATGTCAGAGCACAAACCAAGCCATGATGTCCAAGGAATTGTCTGTAGACCTCCGAGACAGGATTGTATTGAGGCACAGCTCTGGGGAAGGGTACAGAAAATTTCTGCTGCATTGAAGGTCCCAATGAGCACAGTGTTGTCCATCATCTGTAAATGGAAGAAGTTTGGAACCACCATGACTCTTCCTAGAGCTGGCCACCCATCAAAACTGAACGATTGGGGGAGAAGGGCCTTAGTCAGGGAGGTGACCAAGAACCCAATGGTCACTCTGACAGAGCTCCAGTGGTTTTCTGTGGAGAGAGGAGAACCTTCCAGAAGAACAACCATCTCTGCAGCACTCCACCAATCAGGCCTGTATGGTAGAGTAGCCAGACAGAAGCCACTCCTCAGTAAAAGGCACATGACAGCCCACCTGGAGTTTGCCAAAAGGCACCTGAAGTACTCTCAGACTATGAGAAACAAAATTCTCTGGTCTGATGAAACAAAGATGGAACTCTTTGGCTTCAATGGCAAGCATCATGTCTGGAGGAAACCAGGCACCGCTCATCACCTGGCCAATACCCTCCCTACAGTGAAGCATGGTGGTGGCAGCATCATGCTGTGGAGATGTTTTTCAGTGGCAGGAACTGGGAGACTAGTCAGGATCGAGGGAAAGATGAATGCAGCAATGTACAGAGACATCCTTGATGAAAACCTGCTCCAGAGTGCTCTGGACCTCAGACTGGGGCGAAGGTTCATCTTCCAACAGGACAACAACCCTAAGCACACAGCCAAGATAACAAAGGAGTGGCTACAGGACAACTCTGTGAATGTCCTTGAGTAGCAGACTTGAACTCGATTGAACATCTCTGGAGAGATCTGAAAATGGCTGTGCACCGATGCTCCCATCCAACCTGATGGAGCTTGAGAGGTCCAGCAAAGAAGAATGGGAGAAACAGCCTAAAAAATAGGTGTGCCAAGCTTGTAGCATCATATACAAAAAGAATTGAGGCTGTAATTGGTGCCAAAGGTGCTTCAACAAAGTATTGAGCAAAGGCTGGGAATTTTTTCGTTTTTTATTTTTAATACATTTGTAAAGATTTCAAACAAACTTCTTTCACGTTGTCATTATGGGGTATTGTTTGTAGAATTTTTAGGGAAAATAATCAAATTAATCAATTTTGGAATATGGCTGTAACATAACAAAATGTGAGGTGCTGCGAATACTTATATATATATATATATATATATAGGAAAAAATCTCACATTATGGAGGACAAATATTTGTATTAGTTAAATCCATGGTTAAACATTGCTGTACATGTAAAAAGTGTATGCACAACACATGATCGTTTGATGCATATAAAGTTAAAATATTGAGGAAAAATAAAGGGGCACATGGTATCTACTAAAATAATAATTATTACATAAATAACCACAGTCCTTTAGATTGCATATGATTCGTTGTGGAGTGGAGGGGGGCGGGGCGGGGCCGGGCTGGAATGTTGCAACGGCCGGTCCCCAATCGGCCTGATGGGGCGCGCGAGGGATAAAGGCGGCCGGTGACGACGGTTCGAGAGAGAGAGCTTAATCACGGACATGTCCGTTGTCCTATGTGTTTGTTTATGCTTTTGTTTTAAGTTCTTCATTAAAATATTATTTATGGAGGTTCCGGTTTGGCAATGTGAAGTGCAGACGCGTGTCGATAGAGCTCCCGATAGTTTTTGATAAAATACATTTTAATATCGTAATTTAGGAAGTCTAAATTGTTTCTATAAGTGTTGAAGTGGTGCTTATGACAACTGTACTGATACAGCAGGATGAACAAAAGCAAAACAGCTGCAAATGCTCCGCCAACAACGAGAACAAGTTTAGCTAGCAAATTAGCTATGATGGCTAGTGCGGAGAAATCTGAAGAAGCTCTTCCAGAGAATGACGGGGTCTCCATGAGCCAATTGGTAACAGAGCTAGCAAAGCAACGAGCTTCTATAAAAGAAGATATTTCCGTTTTGATCCAAGAGTCAATGACTCCGCTTCAGGCATCGATGAATGCTCTAACAGAGACTTTGGCAAGTTTCCAGTCCCGCCTATGTGCTACAGAGGCACTCGCGGGCGATAACTTCACTGCGCTGTCTGTGGCCGAAACAACTATTAAAACTCTGAAAGAGCAAAATTTGACACTTCTGGATCGAGTGGATGACTTGGAAAACCGGTCGCGGAGAGCAAATCTCAGGATCTTAAATGTTCCGGAGAACAGTGAGAAAGGCCAACCCACAATCAAGTTTGTATCCGAGATGTTAGTGGAAGTCATGGGTCCCGAAGTCTTTGAAAAGCCACCTGAATTGGAACGAGCACACCGATCTCTGGGGCCAAAACCACAGGAGGGTCGATATCCTCGCCCACTAGTTGTGTGTTTTCACAGATTCCAGGAGAAGGAAAAAGTGCTAAGATGGGCCAGACAAAATGAGGCAAAATATAAGGACTTTACTTTAAGGATCTACCCTGACTTTTCCGCTGATCTCGTCAGAAAGCGCGCCGCCTTTAAAAAAGTTAAACAGCTGCTGTATCAGAAGGATGTAAGATTCCAGTTGCTTCACCCAGCACGGCTACGAGTTCGTTTTGAGGACGAAACACTGCTTTTCAACACACCTGATGAAGCTCAACAGTTTTACGACCAGCGGATCGCCAGACGTGAATAAACTTTGATATTATGGCAGCGTGGTTGCGAATTACAGAAGATACAGGTTGTCTAAGCTTGATTTTATAATTTATGATTACGTATTTCTAGATAGCTACATTATGTTGGGAGCTCTGGGAAATAACAGGGAAGGATACAGACTTGGATCACCGGGAGTCGAGAGAGAGTCGTGAGCTGCGGTTTGTCTCTGTTCAACAGACAGATCTAGAATGTATTATAGTTCGGTTGTGTTTGTTAAAATGTATCATCTTTGTGTTGGGGGCGGGCTGGGTGGGTTGGGGTTTTTTTTTTTTTTTTCCTTCTCACGGGGTGCCAATCACAGACAGAATATACATCCTTATGGGGTCACACGATATTTGGATAGACAACTATTGATAAATAATGGTAATTACTAGTGATAAGATGACAAGTATTGGAGGATCAGCTGTGCGTTTTGTTAGCTGGAATGTTAGAGGTTTAAACGGGCCAGTGAAAAGAACTCGCATATTTACGCATTTGAAGAGATTAAATACAGAAATAGCCTTCCTACAGGAAACGCACCTACGTACTGAAGACCATAACCGACTAAGGAAAACTTGGGTCGGCCAGGTTTACCACTCCAATTTTAACCATAGGGCTAGGGGAGCAGCAATCATTATTCACAAAAGAGTACAGTTTACTACATCTGGAACGATTTCAGATCCCCAAGGACGGTACATTATTGTATCAGGTAATCTTTTCAATATCCCAGTAGTCTTGGTCAGTGTTTATGCACCCAATTGGGATGACGTTAACTTTGTGAAAAAAATAATATCCTTGTTACCGGATTTAAATACTTACCATCTTATATTTGGTGGAGATATGAATTGTGTGATAGATACAAATATGGATCGTTCCAACCCTAAAACAATACCCCTCTCAAAAATGTCTCAGATTTTGGCTGGTTATATGACACAGATTGGGTGTGTGGACCCATGGAGGTTTCTATTTCCTGATAAAAAGGAATTCTCTTGCTTTTCACATGTCCACCAGACTTATTCAAGGATAGGTTATTTTTTTACTGATAAAAGGCTTATCCCCTCAATAAAAAAGGTAGAATACTCTGCTATTGTTGAATCAGACCATGCCCCCGTCATTCTTGATATTTGTTTCTCTCATAATTACTCATCGCAGCCTGTGTGGAGACTGAACACAACTTTAATCTCAGACACATACTTTTGCGAATTCATATCTAGCGCGATTGACCATTTTCTACTATTTAATAAAACAGACTTTGTGTCACCATCATTACTATGGGAGACATTCAAGGTTGTAATAAGGGGAGAAATAATATCGTACTCTGCCTCACGTAATAAAGTAAAGAAACAAGCACGGGAGAAACTGATTGAATCTATACAGAAAACTGATCACCAATATGCTATAGCTCCAACACCAGTATTACATAGAGAAAAATTGAGCCTTAAGGCACGATATGATTTATTATCGACGGAAAAAATAGAGCGGGATTTGGTTTTTGCCCGTGCCAGGGTCTATGAATATGGAGAAAAGGCAGGCCGTCTTCTCGCCCAACAGTTAAAAATTAAATCAGCATCCCAGCTTATTCCCAGGATTAAGAAAACTTGCCAAGAAATTACATCGGATCCTCAAGAAATTAATTCCATTTTTCAGAAATTCTATTCAGATTTGTATACTTCCGAATTCCCATATGATGATACTTTAATGACAACATTCCTGGCTAATGTAAAATTACCTTCAGTTAAACAAGATCAAAAGAGTAATCTGGATAAACCTTTGCAACTTCAAGAGATAGAAGACTCAATCAAAGCCATGCAGAGCGGTAAAACTCCAGGTCCTGACGGATTTCCTGTTGAGTTTTATAAAAAATTCTCTTCAAAACTGTCCCCTTTACTTCTCAGTATGTTTAATAATTCTCTCGAGCAATCGAAATTGCCACCAAGTCTTACACAGGCCCATATCACAGTGCTCCTGAAACCAGATAAAGACCCCCTGGATTGTAGTTCCTATAGACCGATCTCCTTATTAAATGTGGATGTAAAAATTTTATCTAAAGTATTGGCCTCTAGAATAGAGCATATAATTCCAGATATTATTTCACAAGACCAGACGGGCTTTATTAAGGGACGCCACTCTTTCATTAATATTCGAAAGCTTCTTAATGTTGTGCATTCCTCTGCGTCGGAGGAAAGCCCTGAAGTGATTATTTCTCTAGACGCAGAGAAAGCATTTGATAGAGTTGAATGGAAATATCTATTTGCAGTGTTAGACAAATTTGGATTCGGTTCAAAATTCACTTCTTGGATTCATCTGCTTTATCATCAACCAAGGGCAGCTGTAGTCACAAATAAAATATGCTCACAATATTTCTCTCTGTCTAGAGGGACACGGCAAGGGTGTCCCCTTAGCCCTCTACTATTTATATTGGCTATAGAGCCACTATCGTCAGTACTCAGAACCTCACAATATATTAGTGGTATTAAAAGAATGAGTGTCGAGTATAAAGTTTCCTTATATGCTGACGATCTATTGTTATACATAACTAACCCGCTGTCGTGTTCCTCTCAGATCGAGAGGATATTTAAAGATTATGGGGTCTTTTCAGGTTATAAACTAAACTTTTCTAAAAGTGTATGCTTCCCTATAAACCATATGGCAGATCAGATCAGTGATACAGACTTGCCCTTTTGCATATCAAAATCAGGATTTAAGTACTTAGGAATTAATATTACTCGTTCATACACTGATTTGTTTAAAGCAAATTACAGTCCCATACTTAAAAAACTTGAATCGGACTTCCAACGATGGAGTGTTATATATCTGTCCCTAGCTGGTAAAACTAATTGTGTTAAAATGAATGTGCTACCCAGATTACTGTATTTGTTTCAGAGTCTTCCAATTTTCCTGCCAAAGTCCTTTTTCCGGTCAACTAATATGATTAGTTGACCGTCAATTGGGAATCGCTGGCAATCGCTGAATGAACTGCTCCAGCACCACCTGATCGATCAGTCCCTCGACGTCGCGGTCCCCCACTAGCAGCCACTTCTGACAGGCATCACGGAGCCGCTGGGCAAACGCGAACGGGCGGTCGGCTTTCTCCAACTTCATGGCCCGGAAAAGTTGGTGGTTCTCTTCGGGACTCCGACCAACTCGTTGCATGATGGCTCTCCTCAGATCAGCATAGGCCAGGAGGTTCGTTGCAGGCAGTTGTTGAGCCGCGAGTTGGGCTTCCCCGGACAAAAGAGGAACAAGGCGGGCTGCCCACTGATCGCGCGGCCAGCCCCAGATTTCAGCAGTCCGCTCGAAAAGGTCCAAAAACGCTTCGGGGTCGTCCGTTGCCCCCATCTTCTGTAACGTGGTTGGGGGCAACGGGGAGCGATGGTCCGGGGTCGCGGCTGTGGCGGGAGCGACCTCCTAGCTGAGCAGGCTCCGGATGGCATGCCGGTCCTCTGCTTGAGCCCGCATGATCTCAAAGAACCGCCGATCTTGGTCCTCTCGGAGCTCAAGCAGGGACTGATGGTGGCTCTGATATAATGCTGCGAGGGACTGGTGGACTTCGGCCAGCTGGGAGGACTCTACGGGACGACCTTCCATGTTTTAATATCCCGGGTTTTCGGCACCAGTGTAACAAAGACTCTTGACAGGGCGGGGAAAAGGAGGACACGAGGACAGGCTTCTGCACACAGGTGAGGGGTTTTTAATTCTTCAACGTAAAATTACAGGGGTTCAAACATAAACTTCTTATAACAAAACTAAAACTTTCCATAAACTCAAAACTATACACTTGGGCTGCAAACACTGGACTGGCCTCCTGACTGGTGGTGCTGTGGCTCTTTTATGCCGCTCTCCCTGTGCTCACTGAAATTAGAGACAGGTGTTAGACATATTTTAGCTCAGGTGTAAGCGCCCTTACCGCTCCCCCTCTCCGGACGGGCGCTTGTCCACGCCCCCGCTGCCACAATCATCCATGTTCAAAAGGCCCGGATACTTTCGGATGTGATGGGAAGCGCTGACCAATCAGAGCACTAAATGTTACAGCAGCCCCGCGTGCAACAAGCGGAAATTGAAAGTGAGAAGTGAGCACTTATGTTGTGAGCATGAGTGAACGGGTCACAAGCTTGACTCTAGTCTAGTCAGTTCACTTACTGTTCATCGGCAGTAAAAATGAGTTTACTTTGGGGATATTGTGTTCGCGCATGTAAAGGAAGTGCACTCTCGTTTTGTCCTTAATTAAGATCAGCTGTTTGATCTATAGCAGCATAGTATTAATCTTACTCAATTTGCCTCATTAATATTCATGTCAAATGTTCTGGGGTGCCTGAAAACTATGGTTCACTGTAACATTATATATTATTGCACACTATTGTTTATATACAATCCAAAGACTATGTAGAAGATAACTATAATTTCACGCTGATCAGTCATTTGCCAAATGTTCACATCTGCTGAAATTCAGATAAGATGTATTCATGGTTTAGTGGCATCACCTTTAAAGCTTTATTCTTTTAGCCATTTAGACCTAAAATTGCCTTGGGCATTATGTTCTTGAGATACTTAAGTGAATGTATCATTAAGTTTATTTAAATCCATCATAATTTTTGTGCAATTCAAAACTCCTTTTTTTATGCATTTATTTTCATTAAAACAGTATGTAATGGCATTGAAAGAGGTATTTAATTAACATTTATTAATACAATGTAGGGTTAATGTTTATGAAATCTGAAGAAGAATATTTCGACCTGCTGAAGTCTGTGACTTTGAAAATATAATGTTAATCCTGCCCCTTTAAGAGCTTCCATTGGGACGTTCAACTATTTCGACGCATCAACACTCCAGTCCAGCAGGAGGCGGAAATACACCAGAAGTTGCAGAAAACACAAGAAGAAAAAGAAGAAGACCTGTGAGCCACAGCACCGTTTGACCGTTAAAATTGGTTCGTGTTTTGTGTTTTATATTGAGAGATTTAGATTTTTCTGTGCATGTTGTTTTTATCTCTTTGGTGTTTTAAAGACTTTAAAAGAAGCTCATTATCGTCTGATGTAGTTTGTTTTGTTACTGGTCACATGCAAGAGGTGAGAAAAACAACAAAACAGTTGAGAACCAGTAGATTATTTACACTTTCTGTCTGTCTGTGGCTAAACTCAAGCACTTTAAATTAAGATTCTCATGTTTGATCCTATTATTAAATAATGTCCGCTGGAAATGTCAGAGGTTTTTGCTCTTTAATGTGTTTTAATAACAGCATCATGCTTTCCTAACAGTGAGGAGCAATCTCACTGTAACAATAACACGCAACTGACATTTAAACGTACTTGTATTAAAGATTAATACCTGTAAAATCGTGTCTAATTAATTCATATATCCGCAAAAAACCCTGAACATTTGAACGTGTATTTTTATTTATTTAAATTAAAGAGGCCCTATTAAGTTTTGGTGATCTTACCTTTCCTTTAGTGTGTAATATAGCTCATTGTGCATGTAAAAGGTCAGTAAAGTTACAAAAGTGAGTTATTCTCACCCACAGACAACACTGCTCAAGAACTACAAGAAATGGTTTGTAGGCCAGCCATTTCTTCCGTAAAGTATCTACGTCACTATGTAATACATTTGCATAATTCCCGCCTACAGGCTACTTTGGCCCGCCCTCAAACAAACATAGTTATAGCCGAGACAATAATGAGTTAGTTAGTGCTGTCACCATTCCTAGAAAACGCTGTTTTCTTCAATGCGAAAGCAAAACCTCTTTGTTTGGACTTCCAAAGGCAGTCGAATGGAAGAATCAGTGGTTAAAATTAATTTAATTTATTATTAATTATTTAGCACTATTCCTCAGCAGTACAGCCACAACCAATGCAACAACCAAAGGGTAAGTTTGTTACCCCAGAAAGATGGTGCAGTTCCCACTTTATTGGGACATATGCTTGATTATTTGTGGTTTTATCTGCTACCGACAGTTCAAATGCAGAGTTTTGTGTTGTAGCAACGGTTACACCCAGTGCACATCTGTAGGCCTCTGCTAACCTGACAGCTCATGTTATTGTGTTGAAATAGTTTTACTATTCATGGTAGTCCACGGCTAACTTGATCACTAACAGTGAGTAAGCCTCTGTTCTTCGTTCATATCTCGGGTGAAAAAGGTTCAGCTACACCCATTCCAGCTAAAGATGACTAATTTAGATGCACTACGTGTCTTTTACTTGAATCTTTGTCAGGACACAATATCAACAGTGTACTTGTAAGAAAGCTACAAATGTAAAACTTACCTCTGTGAAACGTCCTGCTTGAGTCGTGCTTGTTAAGGTGGTTCGGGTCGATCAGTTTGTTCTTCCAAACTTTCATTATCGGACTCAAACTGGTGCGGCAAAAACCGACGGCACTGTTGCCATGGTTACAATAGTGTTTACAGCTGCTCAGCAAGACTCGGGAGCTGAAACTCATTTATGGTAAGGGGTGTTACATTTCCAACACGCTCTACACGACATGACCAATCACAACAGTCTAGGCCAGCTCACCAATCAGAGCAGACTTGGCTTTTCGGAAAGGGGGTTTTAAAGAGACTGGAGGTAAATGAGCGTTTCAGCCAGAGGACGAAGAGCAGGGAAAAGTAATGTACAGTTTGAGAATTTTTTTTTTTGGTATATTAAAGTATGGAAACTTATTCTAGTAGACCCCCAAAATAAATTAAATTTGTTCAATAGATCTGTTCTTATGTATAATCATATATTATAATGTTTTAGAGTTTGATTAATGTCAGTCCATTATAATGATGATATTTTTGTGTTCAGATGTTCATCATGAGAGAGCAGGTGGATGTGATTCATGCTGGAGAACAGCAGATGCTGCAGACACCAGTGAAGATTGAAGTGAAGCAGGAGATTAAAGAGGAAAGCACAACAGACCAATGGAGGGATAATGATGATTTTATTCCTTCAGGTATGTGTTGATATGTTAGGTAGAATATAAGTTTCAGTCACCATTTACTTTAATTGTGTAGAAAATAGTTAGAATTAGTTTCCGTTGTGTTTTGTTGGAGATTGTGCTTCCACCGGCTAAATTACTCTGACATTAGTTGTATTTACTTTGCATCTATTGTCGCATCTCTGACTGTAATGGTATTCAAAATATTCTCTTCTCTAGAGTTAATTATTTCAAGCTAAATAATAGGGATGTGCACGGATAGCCGACATTCGGTTAACCGCTTGACAGTACACTATACGAATACCAAAATATTGGGTTATTCTACAAATGCATCTGCACTGTTTTTCTTCTGTTGAATTCAGAACATACCTGTCATTTTTACCGGGAGTCTCCCGTATTTCACAACCATCTCCCGATCCCTTCCCTTTTTGATATTTCTCCCAGGAAACTCCCGTAATTTGTATGGCCCAAACCTCGTTATGTGAATAATCACATCAACATTGTATTCCAAGGTTGTCCAGTTGCCAGATCTTGTATGAAACGCATCCTACTCACACAAGCCACACATACAAATTTAACCCATTTGTGACCTCAAACTGGCAAACCTAAAACCCAGTTGCGCTGTTGATATCTGCACTGGTAGTAGATGCGGGAAAATGAATCAAGCATCACTGGTAGATGAGGAGAAGTCTCAGGTGGTAAAAAATATATACATGTAAATTTAACAACAGCTGGATGGAAGAATTTAATTTCATATGTCGAAGCCTTATCGACAATGGCCATGCCTTTTGCAAAGTAATAATAATAATAATACATTTTATTTATTTGGCGCCTTTCTGGACACTCAAGAAAGTGCAGAACGACGTGGTGGCGAGGAAGACCACCCCTCCTCCCAACGACCAGGTGCTCTGTCTCACCACGGCGGATGTGAGGAAAACTCTACGTAGAGTCAACCCACGGAAGGCCGCTGGACCAGACAACATTCCTGGTGAGTGCTAAGAGGATGTGCAGACCAACATCTCTCTGAGCAGCGCCGTCGTTCCAACATGCTTCAAGGCCACCACCATCGTCCCCATGCCAAAGAAGTCTTCAGTGTCCTGCCTCAGTGACTACCATCCTGTTGCACTCACACCAATCATCATGAAGTGCTTCTAGAGGCTCGTCATGAGGCACATTAAGACCCAGCTGCCCCACTCACTGGACCCACTGCAGTTTGCGTATCGTCCAAACCGTTCAACGGACGACGCCATCACCACAACCCTCCATCTGGCCCTCACCCACCTAGACAAAAAGGACTCATATGTTCGAATGCTGTTCATAGACTTCAGCTCAGCATTCAACACAATAATTCCTCAGCACCTGATTGGAAAGCTGAACCTGCTGGGCCTGGACACCTCCCTCTGCAACTGGATCCTGGACTTCCTGACTGGGAGACCACAGTCAGTCCGGATCAGGAACAGGATCTCCACCACCACCACACTGAGCACTGGGGCCCCCCAGGGCTGTGTGCTCAGTCCACTGCTGTTCACTCTGCTGACTCACGACTGTGCAGCAATGCACAGCTCGAACCACATCATCAAGTTCGCTGATGACACGACTGTGGTGGGTCTCATCAGCAAGAACGACGAGTCAGCATAAAGAGAGGAGGTGCAGTGGCTAACGAACTGGTGTAAAGCCAACAACCTGTCCCTGAATGTCGACAAAACAAAAGAGATGGTTGTTGACTTTAGGAGAGCACAGACTGACCGCTCTCCACTGAACATCGACGGCTCCTCTGTGGAGATCGTCAAGAGCACCAAATTCCTTGGTGTTCACCTGGCTGGTCCCTCAACACCAGCTCTATTAACAAGAAAGCCCAGCAGCGTCTCTACTTTCTTCGAAGGCTGAGGAAAGCACATCTCCCACCCCCCATCCTCACTACATTCTATAGAGGGACTATTGAGAGCATCCTGAGCAGCTGCATCACTGCCTGGTTTGGGACTTGCACCGGTTCGGACCGCGAAGCCCTGCAGAGGATAGTGAGAACAGCTGAGAAGATCATTGGGGTCTCTCTTCCCTCCATCAAAGACATTTACATAAAACACTATCCGCAAAGCAACCAGCATTATGGAGGACCCCACACACCCCTCACACAAACTCTTTACCCTCCTGCCGTCTGGCAAGAGGTACCGAAGCATTCGGGCCCTCACAACCAGACTGTATAACAGCTTCTTCCCCCAAGCCATCAGACTCCTCAATACTCAGAGACTGGTTTGACACACACACACGTGTCCTGAGTTGCACTTTAATAACTGCCACTTTATAACTGTCTGCTACCTCAATAACTGCTATGTGCATAGAACAATATATCATAGTATGTTATGTTTACATTTGGCATTTAGTAACTGTCATCTTTTTGCACTACTGTACTGGTCGGCGCTGCACTGTCTATCACTGTGCCTATTGTCCTGTTCATTGTTAGAAATTTATTGAACTGTCCCGTACTTTTGCACACGTTTTTGCACGTGCACTTTATGTAGGTATTTTATATAGGTATGTTATTTAGTCTGTGTAGTCTCATGTGGTTCTGTGTTTGTCCTATGTTGTTTTATGTAGCACCATGGTCCTGGAGGAAAGTTGTCTCATTTCACTGTGTACTGTACTAACTGTATATGGTTGAAACGACAATAAAAACCACTTGATTTGATTGATTTGATACTTTATTTTAAGAATGTGAAATGTCAGAATAATAGTAGAGATAATTATTTATTTCAGCTTTTATTTCTTTCATCACATTCCCAGTGGGTCAGAAGTTTACATACACTTTGTTAGTATTTGTTAGCATTGCCTTTAAGTTGTTTAACTTGATCAAACAATTTGGGTAGCCTTCCACAAGCTTCTCACAATAAGTTGTTGGAATTTTGGCCCATTCCTCAAGACAGAACTGGTGTAATTGAGTCAGGTTTGTAGGCCTCCTTGTTTGCACACACTTTGTCAGTTCTGCCCTCATCTTTTCAATCAGATTGAGGTCAGGGCTTTGTGATGGCCACTCGAATACCTTGACTTTGTTGTCCTTAATCCATTTTGGCACAAATTTGGAAGACCCATTTGCGACTGAACTTTAAATTTTGGCTAATCTCTTGAGGTATTGCTTCATTATATCCACATAATTTTCCTTCCTCATGATGCCATCTATTTTGTGAAGTGCACCAGTATCTCCTGCAGCAAAGCACCTCCACATCATGATGGTTGGGATGGTGTTCTTCGGTTTGAAAGCCTCACCCTTTTTCTCTACACATAACGATGGTCATTATGGCCAAACATCAGACTAGAGGTAATTTCATCAGACTAGAGGTAATTTCTAAAGAAAGTAAGATCTTTCTTGTGGTGGTGTTGGTGCAGTTGCTTCTTCCTTGCTGAGCAGCCTTTAAGGTTATGTCGATACAGGACTCATTTTACTGTGTATATAGATACCCGTGTACCTGTTTCCTCCAGCATCTTTACAAGGACCTTTGCTGTTCTGTGATTGATTTGAACTTTTCGCATCAAACTACGTTTTCCTCTAGGAGACAGAATGCATCTCCTTCCTGAACGGTATGATGGCTGCTTTGTCCCATGGTGTTTATACGTGTGCATGAATGTGGTACGTTCAGCATTTGGAAATTGCTGGAATTGAAGGTAGGCCTGAGGAAAATACATCCACCGGGACATCTCCAAATCAGTAAACCTTCTATCAGAGGCTATTTGGCTAATTGTCTAAAGGCTTGACATCATTTTCTGGAATTTTGCTTAAAGGCACAGTTAACTTGGTGTATGTAACTTCTGATCAACTGGAATTGTGATTTATAGTCAATTAAAAGTGAAACAATTGGTCTGTAAACAATTGTTGGGAAAATGACTCCTGTCATGCACAAAGTAGATGTCCTCAATGACTTTTAATGAATAATTAAAAAAAAAATTCATTCAAAGTGTATGTACTTTTGTAGGTTCTTTAACACTAGATCTACCAAGGCAGTCATTTTGACAGTTTTAAATTTTGCAATGTAATAACTTTAATCCCATATAACCATAGGACCCTGACTTTTCTTAAATATGTGTATATTTTTGTAAAGAGATTAAGGTAAAGGAGGAGGCGAGAACCTGCTTGACAATATAAAAATAGTTTAATGAAGAACTAAACAAAAAGACAAACACTCAAAGGTCAGTCAGCTGCCCGTAAATCTCTCTCTCTGTCCCACTGAAGTCTCCAGTCGGCCTTTATCCTTCTCGGAGGCTTGATTAGCCTGATGAGGAGCCGGGTGTGCAGCATCACGACCCTGCCCCACCCTCCGCCCTGTCATTTTCAACCCTCGTTCTCTCGCCCTCGGGGAGCCTCCGGCATAACGTACTCCCCCCTTTCCCTGGGTAGGGGCGTGCCTAACGCCCCATCTGCTGGCAGGTCATCCCCATCTACCTGGATAAGGGGACAAGGGGAGGGAAACCAAAAAAAATGGGCACCTACATGCCGTAACAGCGATCGTGCCAAATTAACAAAAAAACTTTTTAAAAAAGAGAGGGAAAGGCCAACATGGAGCAGCAGTGGGAGAGAGAGAGAAAAAAACACGTACTCGCCGGTTCTCCAATACGTCATATCTTGGTCCTCGGCCACCCCTCCAACGGACAACAGCTACACCTCCGCGGACAGATCGGAGGCAGTCTTCCAGCTCCTGGTGGCTCGTTCTCGGGAAATAGAAGGGGTCTCCCCTGGCAGCGGTTCTCCCAATCCAGGCGGTCAGCCAGGAGCCCCTCCCCACTTGCGGTCGGTGGTCTCATACCACGCCGCATTTCAGCGGCTGGTAGTGGTCTCCTCCACCCCTGGGAGCGACAAAAGTGCAAAACAAGGAAAAACTTCTCATTCTCAACACCGTCCACACAGCCGTTGCCATCACAAGTGGCCAAAAGGCTAAACCAGACATACTACATATTACAACAGAACCAAGGTCGGAGTAGATGTGCTAGATCAATTGGCAAGGAAATTGTCAGTGAAAGCACCCACACGTAGATGGCCGGTGGCTGTGTTTAATAATATCCTTGACCTGGTTGCGATAAATCCTTCCATCCTTTTCAAGAAATGCACAAATTTGACAATGTCACAGAGGAATTTCATAATGCAACTGGCAAATGAACTTCGCTCACCAGGACCGTCTCCTCCTGAGAAGTCAGCAATGGAATAGTGTCATCACCAGTGCAGAGTTTGCTCAATATTGGTAGCAGGGAGGTGTGAGTGCATCTGCACGCATAGTGAAGCAAAGACTTTTGGCCTGGTGTCGAGAAGGGCAGCAAAAAAGCCACTTCTCTCTAAGAAAAACATCAAGGACAGACAAATTCTGCAGGAAGTACAAGGATTGGACAGCAGAAGACTGGTGCAAAGATATTTTCTCTGATGAAGCCCGACTGTTTGGGACATCTGGAAAATCTATAGTCCGGAGAAGAAAAGGTGAACGCTACCATGAGTCCTGTGTCGTGCCAACAGTGAAGCATCCTAAGACCATCCATGTGTAGGATTGCTTTTCATCCAAGGGAGTGGGCTCTCTCACAATTCTGCCCAAAAACACTGCCATGAATTAAGAATGGTATCAAAACGTCCTGCAAGAGCAACTTCTCAAAACGATCCAGGAGCAATTTGGTGATGATCCGTGCATTTTCCAGCATGATGGGAAAAAAAAAAAAAAAGTGGGAGGCACATATACAAACTGTTGTAATTCCTACACCGTTCAACTGATTTGGATGTAAATACCCTCAAATTAAAGCTGAAAGTCTGCAGTTAAAGCACATCTTGTTCGATTAATTTCAACTCCATTGTGGTGGTGTATAGAGCCAAAAAGATTAGAATTGTGTCGATGTCCCAATATTTATTGACCTGACTGTGTGTATGTGTGTGTGTGTGTGTGTGTGTGTGTGTGTGTGTGTGTGTATATATATA
This sequence comes from Moxostoma hubbsi, assembly GCA_032164185.1. NCBI lineage: Eukaryota > Metazoa > Chordata > Actinopteri > Cypriniformes > Catostomidae > Moxostoma > Moxostoma hubbsi. The sequence continues at coordinate 45,216,962 of JAVLUX010000001.1, forward strand.
TATATATATATATATATATATATATATATATATATATATATATATATATTAGATTTAGAGAACATATTTGTGTATTGTATTCGCTTCTATTGTCACCTAAATTTTCTGTAGTTGGTTTTAAAAAAGTCTTAAATTTAGCTTTATTAAACCTTAAGGAACCCTGTATGAATATAAACCTTTTGCACAGCAAAATATGCACACAAATATATACTGGACATTTGTCATGTTCTGCAATTAAATTAGGGTTACATTTTTCTTTATTCAAATGTGTCCCTCTTGAATTGATTTTTGTGAATTTATTGTGTTTGTTGTAGAGCTGATGGAAGTGAGAGAAAAACGTGAAGAGCTGCAGGAAGTGGAGGAGGAACAGCATGGTTTCATAACTGGAAAAAAATATTTAAATGGCTCAAAGACAGAAGACAATTTCTCAACTAAAAATCCTCGAAGAACAACCAAGAACTGCTCTCAGTGTGGAAAATGTTTCGCACGTAAACGCAATCTTAATATACACATGAGAGTTCATACTGGAGAGAGACCTTACACGTGCCATCAGTGTGGAAAAAGTTTCACATTTAAACGCTATCTTAATGAACACATGAGAGTTCATACTGGAGAGAGACCTTACATGTGCCATCAGTGTGGGAAGAGTTTTGCATATGCAAACAGTCTCAGGAGTCATCTCATTTGTCACTCTGGAGAAAGACCATTTGAATGTGATAAGTGTGGTAAAACATTTTTTCAGGCACAGTCCCTAAAACGACATCTGAAAATTCACACAAATGAAAAGCCTTACAAGTGTTCATTTTGTGGAAAGAGTTTTACACACCTGTCCTATTTAAAACAGCACCAGAAAATACATACCGGTATGGCAGCTCATGTGTGCTTTGAATGTGGAAAGACCTTTACTGCAGCCAGCAGCTTGAAACTGCACCAAAGAATTCATACTGGAGAGAAACCATACAAGTGCTCACACTGTGAAAAGAGTTTCGCTCGGTCAGAAATACTGAAAACACATGAGAGAACTCATACTGGAGAGAAACCTTACAAGTGCTCACACTGTGAAAAGAGTTTCTCTCAGTCAGAACACCTGAAAAAACATGAGAGAATTCATACTGGAGAGAAACCATACAACTGCTCACACTGTGAAAAGAGTTTCACACAGTCAAAACACCTGAAAACACATGAGAGATATCATACTGGAGAGAAACCTTACAACTGCTCACACTGTGAAAAGAGTTTCACTCAGTCACATGACCTGAAAATACACGAGAGAACTCATACTGGAGAGAAACCATACAAGTGCTCACACTGCGGAAAGGGTTTCACTCAGTCAGTAAACCTGAAAACACATGAGAGAATTCATTCTGGAGAGAAACCTTACAAGTGCTCACACTGTGGAAAGAGTTTCACTCAGTCAGTAAACCTAAAAACACATGAGAGAATTCATACTGGAGAGAAACCATACAAGTGCTCACACTGTGGAAAGAGTTTCACTCGGTCAGAAATGCTGAAAACACATGAGAGAATTCATACTGGACGAAACCTTGCCACTCATGGCCTGAAATTCATTTCTGAAAATAGGGAGGGATTTTCCCCCTTAAGGCTCGATATACTTCCTACAAAATGAAAGAATGAACAGGTGTGACATCATTTAGAACAAAATCTGGCCAAAAAGGTGTTTTTGCATTCGTTGTGGTGGTTCAAATCAGTCAACATGAACACGTTTATGTGCAGAGTTATTAGCAACCTGTGCAAATGTACCTACATCCGTACGACCATTCGCTTAAGAGATATTTTCCAAGACCAAGTCACTTTTCTCAATTCCTTTATCGGTCAGATAGAACCAGGGTCACAAATCAACTTTTCCATTGAGGGGCAATATTTCATTTCCATTGGGATTTTTTAACTTTACAAGGGCATTTTTTCTATCCTAACCTTATAAAAATTATATTGTCATCCTTTTATGTTATAATTTAAACAATTATTTCCATTTGAAAATGGTATGTTTCAGTAATTACAAAATTGCATGATCCGTACTTTGCATATGTGCATTGTTACTGAAACGTTTTTCCTCATTCACATATTTCCAAATATTTTGGTTAATAAATTAACAGCCCACAAAACTAATGCAGCGACATGGAGGAGGAGGTGACCGCATTTCTTCATCTTTTTTAGCAACTCTTTTATTAAGAATGATCAAAGTGGGCCTCACATTGAATGATTCAATCACAATGGAGATTCATTTGTTTATAGAATAGTTGAGATGTAATGAAATGTCAAATGTGATTGAAATAAACAAGAAATTATGCTCCCTTTTCTGAAGTATTATCTTAATTTGTTTTTCAAAATTGCATCTTGCTGTGTCAAAAGTATTTGCCTAAGTTGTAGAATTGTGCCCTATAACTATTGTCCTGGTATCTTCACTATCAATACAACCCCCTGGGGGCCTTTTAGCCCAAGTAAGCAAGCTTTTTACCCCAGGTGTGGGGTTCAAGACTACCTTGCCACTTTAAAAAAAAAAATGAAAATATTTAATACAACTTTCTGTTGTTATTTGAACACAAATTAGGTTGCTCCATCAATATTCAATACAAATTCATTTATTTCTTGTATCTCACTTGAGACACTTGGTGACCATAGAAAATGCAAATTTCCTAAAGTTTTGCCTGTAGCCCCATTACACCCTATTATAAACAATATTGTTGCATTTGGTTACATTATTTTTTGTGTTCTCTCAGACCTGATTAACTTAATATGCTTTTTAGCATCCCTGCCTCCCAAACTTTTGGCTTCCCACTGGAGAGGAGGCTTTTCAAACAGACAGATGCATAACTGAGATGAAATGATGGACAGGAAGTAAGTTATAGCACAGAGAGCGACAGTGTAACTAGGAGAGTATGTGTGGCAATGATAAAAGGTTGTCTTTTGTATTCAACAGAAGAGAGAAACTCATGCAGGTGTGGAACAAAATTAAGGAATATTATGACAGAACTGTTCTTTAAACTTGAATACTTTTAAACTTTTTTTTTTCCCAGTGATGTATTAATATGCATTAATAACGTTTGAGCTTCAGGGATTTCATTCTTCTAAAGATTATGAGACTTTGTTGACTGTTTGAAGTGAATTTGTTTGGTATAGATAACTATCATTACTCTGAGGAGGATGGCGACAAAGAAGGATGGTGAGGTTTAAGTAGAGAAAAATGGAAGGTAGGTATCATACTTTAGTTTGAGGGTAACAAGCCAGTATGTGACTGCATTTATCTGTCCGGTGATGATGAAAGGACCAATGTATCGGGGACTTTCTACTGGGTTGCCGGAAGTCTCTTGTGGAGAGCCAGACTTTTTGCCCGGGCTGGTATGGAGGTGGGGATGAGTGCCGAGCATCGGTCTGACTCTTTTGGCGTTCGACTGCCCTCTGTAGGTGGATGTGAGCAGTGTCCCAGACCCTCTTACTCTCTTCAAACAAGTGGTTAACTGTTTGGACTTCGGCTGGCTTACCAGGCCATGGGAACAAGGGAGGTTGAAAGCAGATTGCATTGAAAAGTAGTTAGCCCTGTAGCAGGTTGTCGGAGGGAGTTCTGGGCGTACTTGGCCCAAGGAAGGAAGGTGTTCCAGCTGTGCTGGTGGCCATGGCAGTATGTCCTCAGGAAGCGTCTGATCTCTTGGATCTTCTGTTCCGTCTGTCCTTTAATCTGAGGGTGATAACTAGATGAGAGGCTGACTGACACACAGAGAAGAGAGAAGAATGCCTTCCAGACACAAGAAATTATTTGAGGACCACTGCCAGACACTTTGTCTTCCAGGAGGCCGAGGATTCGGAAGACATGATGGAATGGTTCTTCCACGGCATCCAGAGATGTAGATAGGCCCTTCAGAGGTACCAATCAACAGGCTTTGGAAAAATTATTGACTGCCATCAGAACACAGGTGTAACCATTGGAGTGTTGTAAATCCTTTATGAAGTCCACTCCTAGATGTGACCAGGGATGATGGGGTATGGACAGCGGAAGGAGTTTGCCAGCTGGAAGGTGATATGGAGACTTTGACATGGCACACGCAGTTCAGGCTTGGGCGAAGTGTTGGACTTCCTGGGACATATGAGGCAACCAGTAGCGATCACAGAGGAGCAAGAGGGTCTGATTGGTGCTGGGGTGACCAGTGCGAGGTAAGCGGAGAGATGTGGGTACGTAAGTGCATCCCTCTGGACACACCGGCAGAGCAGATTCAGTGGAGGTAGCTTTAGCAATTTGTTTGTCCAGGGTCCACTGGATGGGGCTGACGATGAGGGATGGAGGAAGGATGGGTTCTTCAGTGGTGATAGTAGAGTCACGAGAATGAAGCTAGGAAAGGGCATCTGCCTCAATGTTTTTTGGCCCTGGATGATAGGTGATGGTAAAATTAAACCATGTGAAGTGTAAGGTTCATCTAGCTTTATGGAGGTTCAGCCATCGTACCTTCCGGAGGTATTCGAGGTTGCTGTGGATGATAAGTACTTGGTATGGATGAGGGTAGCACTCAAGCCAGTGGCTCCACTCCTCCAGGGCCAGTTTGATGGTGAGTAGCTCCCGGTTGCCAATGTCATAATTCTGCTCTGCTGGGGATAGTTTTCTGGAAAACAAGGCACATGGGTGAAGTTTGTGAGGATTCCCCTGCCCCTGAGAAAGGATGGCTCTGACGCAGTTGGTGGAGAAGTCCACTTCAACTACAAAAGGTCAATCATGGTCAGGATGTTGGAGGACTGGAGTAGTTAGGAGCGACCGGCTTGGGGGGGGCCAGGACAGAGATTTGGGTTTCGAACAAATGAGGAAAGTGAGCGGTGCAGCGATGGTACTGTAGTTCCTGATAAATCTGCGGTAAAAGTTTGCAAATCCAAGGAAGTGTTGTAAGTCTTTCATTGTTGTAGGTTGAGGCCATGTCTATATATTGCCTGGGACTTCTCTGGGCCCATCTGCACGCCCTTGGGACCGATGAAGTATGGAAGGGAACAGGACAGATTGTGCACTTCTCTGCCTTGAGGAACAACTGAGGTTCACAGAGCTTTTCCAGTGTGACGTGCTGTGTATTTTCGGATGGGGTTTGTGAGAAGATGATGTTGCCAATGTAAATGAGGATGAAGCAATGAAGGTATTCTGGAAGATCTAATTCATGAACCCTTGGAATTCGGAGGGAGTGTTGGCCAGTCCATAGGGGATCACCCGGTATTCCTTGTTGCCAGTAGGTGTTAAGTTGGCCTTCAATTCGTCTCCCTTCTGTATTTGGATGAGGTTGTAAGCTCTGTTCAGGTCGAGTTTTGTGAACACTGTTGCACCCGTAGAGTTTCCAGTGCGGCAAGGACCAAGGAGGTCAGTGGCACAGTCCCATGATCAATGAGGTGGTAAATGTAAAGCTCTTTGAGGGCTGAAGACATCTCAGTAATTCAGGTAGACTGGAGGGATATCACGTTTTCGATCATTCAGGAGACAAGGAAGAGCCAGGGAACTTCAGAAGCAGGACCTCTCCAGACATCCAGGATATCACGGGAGAATGTTTCACCAACCATTGCCTGCCGATGATTGCATCTGAAGTTGATCCATCCGGAAAAGATGAAAGAGATAAAGATGATATGATAGAGAAGATCATAATGTCTGAAGTCAATGCGGTGGGTTACTTGTGGAGCTTGTTGAATGATGAGACCTTTACCCAACTACTGTTGGCGCACTACTGAGTGGATTGGGAATGTGGCGGAGCGAGCGATCGTGTGGAGGTGGAGTTGACGGTAGAGTGCCCTTGAGATGAAGTTCCCTGCAGAGCCTGAGTCGCTGAAGGCATTAACTATGAGGGAAAATTGTCAGAAGATAATGTGACAGTGGTGCTCAATGGCAAGTTGAGCAATAAGTGGATAAGTGGCCTGATGGATAGTGGCTGATGGCAAGAATGGACAAGGAATATTTTCTGATAGGCAGGATTTCATACAATTGGCCACTCATATGGAAAGATTAATAAATCTTTCTAACCCCATTGTGGCATCATATGCTGAGAGTTGATGCCTTAAAAAGGGTTCAAGTCTCGGACAATAAGTGGTAAGGAGGGCCGGTTCATTCCACTGACTAGCTGCCACTAAGATCCTGAAATGCATGGTATAATCGGATATCGACTGCTTACCGATGGCAATGGAGCTGTTCATTGTCACAGGACTCTCCAACGGCAAGACTGAAGACCTCTTTGAAATGCATAATGAATGCTTCATTATGCAAGGTTTTGAGTTACAATATTTGATATAATATTTCTTGATAAATCAGCACAGACTTAAATTTTCTGATGGTTTAACTGTTAATATCATCCATGTTCAAAAGGCCCGGATACTTTCGGATGTGATGGGAAGCGCTGACCAATCAGAGCACTAAATTTTACAGCAGCCCCGTGTGCATCAAGCGGAAATTGAAAGTGAGAAGTGAGCACTTATGTTATGAGCATGAGTGAACGGGTCACGAGCTTGACTCTAGTTTAGTCAGTTCACTTACTGTTCATCGGCAGTAAAAATGAGTTTACTTTGGGGATATTGTGTTCGCGCATGTAAAGGAAGTGCACTCTCGTTTTGTCCTTAATTAAGATCAGCTGTTTGATCTATAGCAGCATAGTATTAATCTTACTCAATTTGCCTCATTAATATTCATGTCAAATGTTCTGGGGTGCCTGAAAACTATGGTTCACTGTAACATTATATATTATTGCACACTATTGTTTATATACAATCCAAAGACTATGTAGAAGATAACTTATTTCACGCTGATCGGTCATTTGCCAAATGTTCACATCTGCTGAAATTCAGATAAGATGTATTCATGGTCTAGTGGCATCACCTTTAAAGCTTTATTCTTTTAGTCCATTTAGACCTAAAATTGCCTTGGGCATTATGTTCTTGGTATACTTAAGTGAATGTATCATTAAGTTTATTTAAATCCATCATAATTTTTGTGCAATTCAAAACTCCTTTTTTTTATGCATTTATTTTCATTAAAATAGTATGTAATGGCATTGAAAGAGGTATTTGACCTGCTGAAGTCTGTCTTTGAAAATATAATGTTAATCCTGCCCCTTTAAGAGTTAGTTTCCTTCCGGATGTTCAACTCCTCTCTCAGTCCGCTTTTCAACTATTTCGACGCATCAACACTCCAGTCCAGCAGGAGGCGGAAATTCACCAGAAGTTGCAGAAAACACAAGAAGAAGAAGAAGAAGACCTGAGATCCACAACACCGTTTGACCGTTAAAATCGGTTCGTGTTTTGTGTTTTACATTGAGATTTAGATTTTTCTGTGCATGTTGTTTTTATCTCTTTGGCGTTTTAATGACTTTAAAAGAAACTCATTATCGTCTGATGTAGTTTTTGTTACTGGTCACATACAAGAGGTGAGAAAAACAACAAAACAGTTGAGAACCAGTAGATTATTTACACTTTCTGTATGTCTGTGGCTAAACTCAAGCACTTTAAATTAAGATTCTCGTGTTTGATCCTATTATTAAATAAAGTCCGCTGGAAATGTCAGCGGTTTTTGCTCTTTAATGTGTTTCAATAACAGCATCATGCTTTCCTAACAGTGAGGAGCAATCTCACTGTAACAATAACACGAAACTATCATTTAAACATACTTGTATTAAAGATTAATGCCTGTAAAATTGTCTAATTAACTTATATATCCGCAAAAACCCTGAACATTTGATTTTTAAAAAAAAAAAAAAATAGGCCCTATTATGTGTTTTCGAAGAGTGGGGAATAGTAATGCACAGTTTTTTTTGGAATATTAAAGTATGTAAACTTATTCTAGTAGACCCCCAAAATAAATTGAATTTGTTCAATAGATCTGTTCTTATGTATAATCATATATTATAATGTTTTAGAGTTTGATGAATGTCAGTTCATTATAATGATGATATTTTTGTGTTCAGATGTTCATCATGAGAGAGCAGGTGGATGTGATTCATGCTGGAGAACAGCAGATGCTGCAGACACCAGTGAAGATTGAAGTGAAGCAGGAGATTAAAGAGGAAAGCACAACAGACCAATGGAGGGATAATGAAGATTTTATTCCTTCAGGTATGTGTTGATATGTTAGGTAGAATATAAGTTTCAGTCACCGTTTACTTTAATTGTGTAGAAAATAGTTAGAATTAGTTTCCGTTGTGTTTCGTTGGAGATTGTGCTTCCACCAGCTAAATTACTCTGACATTAGTTGTATCTACTTTGCATCTATTGTAATGGTATTTAAAATATTCTCTTCTCGAGTTAATTTTTTCAAGCTAAATAATAGGGATGTGCATGGATAGCCGACATTCGATTAACCGCTTGACAGTACACTATACGAATACCAAAATATTGGGTTATTCTACAAAAACTTGGATCGAGGGCTTTCAATGGATCGCAGCGAGTGAGCTGCTCTGCCACGCACGACAACCCGACCCAGAATCAGGTCGTCTACGAGTCATTTAGCACCAGTTTCTCCACAAACTTGCAGTGCGTGATGGGTGAGGGGCGGTACTCATTCGACCGTGCCCTTAGCCCGTCTCGAACGGCTCACCTCGCCGGGCCCTCGCAGGCTGGCTATCCCGGACCAATCGGAGTCCCGCGGCGCTGCGGTATCATTACGTTTAGGGGGGATTCTGACTTAGAGGTGTTCAGTCATAATCCCACAGATGGTAGCTTTGCACTAGTGGCTCCTCAGCCAAGCACACGCACCAAATGTCTGAACCTGTGGTTCCTCTCGTACTGAGCAGGATTACTATTGCAACAACACCTCATCAGTAGGGTAAAACTAACCTGTCTCACTAACCTGTCTCACTGTTTTTCTTCAGTTGATTTCAGAGCATACCTGTCAACACTCCCGTTTTTACCGGGAGTCTCCCGTATTTCACAACCATCTCCCGATCCCTTCCCTTTTTGATATTTCTCCCAGGAAACTCCCGTAATTTGTATGGCCCAAACCTCGTTATATGAATAATCACATCAACATTGTATTTCAAGGTTGTCCAGTTGCCAGATCTTGTATGAAACGCATCCTACTCACACAATCCACACATACAAATTTAACCCATTTGTGACCTCAAACTGGCAAACCTAAAACCCAGTTGCGCTGTTGATATCTGCGCTGGTATTAGATGCGGGAAAATGAATCAAGCATCACTGGTAGACGAGAAGTCTCAGGTGGTAAAAAATATATACATGTAAATTTAACAACAGCTGGATGGAAGAATTTAATTTCATATCTCGAAGCCTTATCGACAATGGCCACGCCTTTTGCAAAGTGTGTCGCACTGATCTTAATATCGGTCACATTGGGAAAATGACGTTACTCAGCACATTAAATCACAACGGCACAATTTATATGTTTTTAGCCTGCCTCTGCCCCCACTCCCTGCTCAGAGGTCTCCCGGATTTTGGTACCCAAATGTTGACAGGTATGATTCAGAAGTTTACATACACCTTAGCCAAATACATTTAAGCTCAGTTTTTCACAATTCTTGACGTTTAATTATAGAAAACATTCCCTGTCTTAGGTCAGTTATGATCACTACTTTATTTTAAGAATGTGAAATGTCAGAATAATAGTAGAGAGAATTATTTATTTCAGCTTTTATTTCTTTCATCACATTCCCAGTGGGTCAGAAGTTTACATACACTTTGTTAGTATTTGGCAGCATTGCCTTTAAGTTGTTTAACTTGATCAAATGATTTGGGAAACCTTCCACAAGCTGCTCACAATAAGTTGCTGCAATTCCTCCAGACAGAACTGGTGTAACTGAGTCAGGTTTGTAGGACTCCTTGTTTGCACACACTTTGTCAGTTCTGCCCACATCTTTTCAATCAGATTGAGGTCAGGGCTTTGTGATGGCCACTCCAATACCTTGACTTTGTCCTTAATCCATTTTGGCACAAATTTGGAAGACCCATTTGCAACCGAGCTTTAAATTTTGGCTAATCTCTTGAGGTATTGCTTCATTATATCCACATAATTTTCCTTCCTCATGATGCCATCTATTTTGTGAAGTGCACCAGTATCTCCTGCAGCAAAGCACCTCCACATCATGATGGTTGGGTTGGTATTCTTCGGTTTGAAAGCCTCACCCTTTTTCTCTACACATAACGATGGTCATTATGGCCAAACACTTACATTTTTGTTTCATCAGACTAGAGGTAATTTCTTCAAAAAGTAAGATCTTTCTCCCCATGTACATTTGAAAACTGTAGTCTAGCTTTTTTATGGTGGTTTTGGAGCAGTTGCTTCTTTGTTGAACAGCCTTTTAAGGTTATGTCGATACAGGCTCATTTTACTGTGGATATAGATACCGTGTACCTGGTTCCTCCAGCATCTTTACAAGGACCTTGCTGTTGTTCTGGGATTGATTTGAACTTTTCGCATCAAACTACGTTTACCTCTAGGAGACAGAATGCATCTCCTTCCTGAACGGTATGATGGCTGCTTTGTCCCATGGTGTTTATACGTGCACACCATTGTTTGTACAGATGAATGTGGTACCTTCAGTATTTGGAAATTGCTGGAATTGAAGGTAGGCCCAAGGAAAATACATCCACAGGTACATCTCCAAATCAGTAGACCTTATATCAGAAGCTATTTGGCTAATTGTCTAAAGGCTTGACATCATTTTATGGAATTTTCCAGGCTGCTTAAAGGCACAGTTAACTTAGTGTATGTAACTTCTGATCAACTGGAATTGTGATTTATAGTCAATTAAAAGTGAAACAATCGGTCTGTAAACAATTGTTGGAAAAATGACTCCTGTCATGCACAGAGTAGATGTCCTCAATGACTTGCCAAAACTATAGTTTGCTAATAGTAAATATGTGTAATGGTTAATTTTTTTTTTAATTATTTCAACCTAAGTGTATGTACTTTTGTAGGTTCTTTAACACTAGAACTATCAAGGCAGTCATTTTGACAGTTTTTAAATTTTGCAATGTAATAATTTTAATCCCACATAACCATAGGACCCTGACTTTTCTTAAATATGTGTATATTTTTGTAAAGAGATTAAGGTAGAGGAGGCAGTGAGATCCGGCTTGACAATATAAAAATAGTTTAATGAAGAACTAAACAAAAAGACAAACACTCAAAGGTGTCAGTCAGCTGCCCGTAAATCTCTCTCTCTCTGTCCCACTGAAGTCTCCAGTTGGCCTTTATCCATCTCGGAGGCTTGATTAGCCTGATTAGGAGCTGGGTGTGCAGCATCACTACCCTGCCCCACCCTCCGCCCTGTCATTTTCCACGCTCGTTCTCTCATCCTTGGGGAGCCCCGGCATAATGTACTCCCCCTTTCCTTGTGGAGGGGCGTGCCTAACGCCCTATCTGCTGGCAGGTCATCCCCATCTACCTGGATGAGGGGAAATGTCATGACAGAAGCTGCAGGCCACGCAGCGCACGCAAAGCACAACATTGAAGATGCCCTCACTGCTTTTCTCTGTTTGGTTGATGATGGCATGATGAAGCATATCAGGGACTGCACCGTTGCTGAGGCACACAGTCAAGGAGCACAGCTCATGTGATCTGATAGTCGATGAGCTAAAGGCCTTCATTGCTCTCGTCTAAATTCGTGGCGCACAAGGTGAAAAAGGCATGGACTTGGAGCTTTTGGTCGGCCAACTGGGGCTATGCATTTTTCAAGGAGACATGTCCCGAAAGAGATCAGACAAATCATGCAATTCCTGCATTTTGATAAAGGAGACCAGACGCACATGCCTGCAAAAGAAATAGTTTGCCCTGGTGACCGAGATTTGGGAGAAATTCGTCCAAATCAGCATCACTTACTACAAGCCCAGTGCCGACATTACTATTGATGAGCAGCTCTTCCCAACAAAAGCAAGGTGCAGCTTCATCCAGTATATAGCAAGCAAACCCAATAAATTCAATATAAAGTTCTGGCTCGCTGTTGGTGTCAATACTAAATATATTGTGAACGGTGCGCCATATCTGGGCAAAGAGGAGACGCGGTGGCCAGGTCAGTGACTCGGAGACAGTGTGGTGCTGAAAATGGTTGAGCCTTACTTGGGGAAGTGGAGGAACATCACCACTTACAACTAATTTCTTCCCTCAAACCGGCCAAGGCTTTACAGGCTAAGAAAAGCAGTCTCGTTGGCACAGTGCATAAGAGCAGATGAGAGCTCCCCACATGCGGTCATGAAGGCCGCTGTTCACCACGGAGGTGTTGAGAAGTGACAATGCAATGCTCACAGTCTATCAGTGCAAAACAAGGAAAAACTTCTCATTCTCAACACCGTCCACACAGCTGTTGCCATCACAAGTGGCCAAAAGGATAAACCAGACATACTGCATATTACAACAGAACCAAGGTCGGAGTAGATGTGCTAGATCAATTGGCGAGGAAATACTCAGTGAAAGCACCCACACGTAGATGGCCGGTGGCTGTGTTTAGTAATATCCTTGACCTGGTTGCGATAAATGCTTCCATCCTGTTCAAGAAATGCACAAATTAGAGAATATCACAGAGGAATTTCATAATGCGACTGGCAAATGAACTTCGCTCAGGCTACGTGAGAGCAAAAGCCACACAGCTGATGGTGCAAGAGCCAGAACCCAGGCAGGAGCAGCTGCAGATGGAGAGAAGGCAGTGCCATGTGCGGAGAAACTGCAAGAAAAGCAAAACAAATGACACTTGTAACAAATGTCACATGTTGGTGTGTGGGAGCTGCACATGGAAGGTAGAGATTACCTGTGTTGACAGAGTAATCGATCCACAAGCATCAGTGAATGATGATCCTCAAGCAGTGTTTGCCCCCAAAACAACCAGATGCCTTGTTCAAGTGAGCCCACTTATAGTTTTACTGCATGATATTTTCTCTCACTGTAAAACAAATATTGCTTAAGTTCGAATAGAATATTGATATAATTCAAATTTGTATCTGTATTTAGCTACAATAGCAGGTTCTTTGGTTGTCCATGAAATAATACATTTTCACATTCATTAGAATTTAAATTTCATGTCCTGATGTTAATTATTAACAGAACAGATCCATGTATTAAAGGATTTTGATTCCAGTGGTGGCTGCATAGGATTGTTTCCGATTCGTGTGACCCAAACATTTCCAATAACTCCAGTGTGTTGTAAAGTCCAGAAGTCAAAATGTATTGAAAAAAGATAGATGTACAGCCGTGGCCAAAAGAATTGGCAGTGACATACGTTTTGTGTTTCAAAGTTTTCTGCTTCAGTTTTTGTGGTGTTGATTCACGTTGTTTCTAGATTATTGTGCAGAGTGATCATGTGCATTTTAAATAATTGCAAAAAGACAAAAAAAATTACTTTATCACAGAAAGCAAAATTTCAGTTTTTTGGCCCTGGCACAAAATGACCAGCTAACATAATTTCACTAATCACATCAGCAGCACCTGGGAAAGTGTGAACGAGCACTAGTCAGGTGAAATCACTCTATCATTCTGATTGGATTATAAGAGCAGACTGATTGCTATAAAAGGAGGGAAGAAGTGCTTCTAATCATTGTGTTCTTGTTAGCAATGGTTACCTCAAAAAAAAAAAAAAAAAGATGTGCAGCCATCAATGCTCTGCATCAAAATGGCCTTGCATGCTAGGAAATTGCTGCAAAGAATATTGCGCCTGAAAGAACCATATACCAGATCATCAAGAACTTCAAGGAGAGAGGTTCAACTGCAGTGAAGAAGGCTTCAGGATGTCCCAGAGAGTCCAGCAAGTGCCAGGACTGTCTCCTCCTGAGGAGTCTGGAATGGAATCATGTCACCACCAGTGCAGAGTTTGCTCAATATTGGCAGCAGGTTGGTGTGAGTGAATCTGCACGCACAGTGAAGCAAAGACTTTTGGACAATGGCCTGGTGTCGAGAAGGGCAGCAAAGAAGCCACTTCTCTCCAAGAAAAACATAAAGGACAGACAAATTATGCAGGAAGTACAAGGATTGGACAGCAGAAGACTGGTGCAAAGATATTTTCTCTGATGAAGCCCCATTCGGACTGTTTGGGACATCTGCAAAATCGATAGTCCGGAGAAGAAAAGGTGAACGCTACCATGAGTCCTGTGTCATGCCAACAGTGAAGCATCCTAAGACCTTCCATGTGTGGGATTGCTTTTCATCCAAGGGAGTGGGATCTCTCACAATTCTGCCCACAATCACTGCCATGAATTAAGAATGGTATCAAAATGTCCTGCAAGAGCAACTTCTCAAAACGATCCAGGAGCAATTTTGTGATGATCCGTGCATTTTCCAGCATGATGGAGCACCATGTTCTAAGGCAAGGGGGATAATGAAGTGGCTCGGAGATCATTACATTGAAATTTTGGATCCATAGCCAGACAACTCCCCGGATCTTAATCCCATAGAGAACCTGTGGTCAATCCTCAAAAGGCAAGTGGACAAGTAGAAGCCCACAAATTGTGATCAACTCCGAGCACTAATAAGGCAAGAATGGCTCACCATCAATCTAAAAATATGTGCAGCTGTCAATGCTCTGCATCAAAATGTCCTCGCATGCATGGAAATTGCTGCAAAGAATATTGCACATGAAAGAACCATATACCGGATCATCAAGAACTTCAAGGAGAGAGGTTCAACTGCAGTGAAGAAGGCTTCAGGACATCCCAGAGTGTCCAGCAAGTGCCAGGACTGTCTCCTCCTGAGAAGTCAGCAATGGAATCGTGTCACCACCAGTGCAGAGCTCAATATTGGCAGCAGGGAGGTGTGAGTGCATCTGAACGCACAGTGAAGCAAAGACTTTTGGACAATGGCCTGGTGTCGAGAAGGGCAGCAAAGATCATCAAGAAGTGAAGAGGTTCACTTCTCTCTAAGAAAAACATCAAGGACAGACAAATTCTGCAGGAAGTACAAGGATTGCACAGTAGAATACTGGTGCAAAGATTTTCTCTGATGAAGCCCCATTCGGACTGTTTGGGACATCTATAAAATTGATAGTCCGGAGAAGAAAAGGTGAACGCTACCATGAGTCCTGTGTCGTGCCAACAGTGAAGCATCCTAAGACCTTCCATGTGTGGGGTTGCTTTTCATGGGCTCTCTCACAATTCTGCCCAAAAACACTGCCATGAATTAAGAATGGTATCAAAACATCCTGTAAGAGCAACTCCTCAAAACGATCCAGGAGCAATTTGGTGATGATCCGTGCATTTTCCAGCATAACGGAGCACCATGTCATAAGGCAAGGGGGATAATGAAGTGGCTCGGAGATCATTACATTTACATTTTTGATCCGTGGCCAGGCAACTCCCCGAATCTTAATCCCATAGAGAACCTGTGGTCAATCTTGAAAAGGCGAGTGGACAAGCAGAAGCCCAGAAATTGTGATCAACTCCGAGCACTAATAAAGCAAGAATGGATCACATCAGTCAGGATTTGGCCCAGAAGCTGATATCCAGCATACAGCGAGTTGCAGAGGTTATGAAGAACAAGGGTCAACACAATGATAACCGTTTCAAAGTTTTAAAGGCTTTTATTGGCAAAAACACTCAATTTATGCATAGAGCAAATATTTACAATGTGCTTTTGTGTTAAAATGTGTACCTTGACAAATCATTTCATAATTAAACGTGCAATGTGACATATGGATAGAATAGGCTACATGGAATTTGTACATTTAAAAAAGCTTAAAATTTTGTTAAATTGAGAAAATGTAAATGTATAATAAAATGGAAAGATGATCCTCACGGATGACTGAGCTCCACACCCTATCTATAAGGGAGAAGCCCGCCACCCTTCTGAGGAAGCCCATTTCGGCCGCTTGTACTCGCGACCTAGTTCTTTCGGTCATGACCCAGCCTTCATGACCATAGGTGAGGGTAGGAACGAAAATTGACCGGTAGATCGAGAGCTTTGCCTTCCGGCTCAGCTCTCTATTCATTACAACGGTGCGATAGAGCGAGTGCAATGCTGCCCCCATTCTCTGGCCAACCTCCCACTCCATTGTCCCCTCACTCGTGAATAAGACCCCGATTTACTTGAACTCCTTCACTTGGGGCAATACCACCTTCCCTACCCGGAGTACGCACTCCATCGGTTTCCTGCTGAGAACCATGGCCTCAGATATATATATATATATATATATATATATATATATATATATATATATATATATATATATATATATATATATATATATATATATATATATATATTTTACATTTAGAGAACATATTTGTGTATTGTATTCGCTTCTGTTTTCCCCTAAATGTTCTGTAGTTGGTTTTAAAAAAAAGTCTTAAATTTAGCTTTATTAAACCTGAAGGAACCCTGTATGAATATAAACCTTTTGCACAGCAAAAATCACAAATATATACTGGACATTTGTCATGTTCTGCAATTAAATTAGGGTTACATTTTTCTTTATTCAAATGTGTCCCTCTTGAATTGATTTTTGTGAATTTATTGTGTTTGTTGTAGAGCTGATGGAAGTGAGAGAAAAACGTGAAGAGCTGCAGGAAGTGGAGGAGGAACAGCATGGTTTCATAACTGGAAAAAAATATTTAAGTGGCTCAAAGACAGAAGACAATTTCTCAACTAAAAATCCTCGAAGAACAACCAAGAACTGCTCTCAGTGTGGAAAATGTTTCGCACGTAAACGCAATCTTAATATACACATGAGAGTTCATACAGGAGAGAGACCTTACACGTGCCATCAGTGTGGAAAAAGTTTCACATTTAAACGCTATCTTAATGACCACATGAGAGTTCATACTGGAGAGAAACCTTACACATGCCATCAGTGTGGGAAGAGTTTTGCATATGCAAACAGTCTCAGGGGTCATCTCTTTTATCACTCTGGAGAAAAGTCATTTGAATGTGATCAGTGCGGTAAAACATTTTTTCAGGCACAGTCCCTAAAACAACATCTGAAAATTCACACAAATGAAAAGCCTTACAAGTGTTCGTTTTGTGGAAAGAGTTTTAAACACCTGTCCTATTTTAAAGAGCACCAGAAGATACATACCGGTGTGGCAGCTCATGTGTGCTTTGAATGTGGAAAGACCTTTACTACAGCCAGCAGCTTGAAACAGCACCAAAGAATTCATACCGGAGAGAAACCATACAAGTGCTCACACTGTGGAAAGAGTTTCACTTGGTCAGACACACTGAAAACACATGAGAGAATTCATACTGGAGAGAAACCATACAAATGCTCATACTGTGAAAAGAGTTTCTCTCAGTCAGAACACCTGAGAAAACATGAGAGAACTCATACTGGAGAGAAACCATACAAATGCTCATACTGTAAAAAGAGATTCACTCAGTCAAAACACCTGAAAACACACGAGAGATATCATACTGGAGAGAAACCTTACAACTGCTCACTCTGTGAAAAGAGTTTCACTCAATCACATGACCTGAAAATACACATGAGATCTCATACTGGAGAGAAACCATACAAGTGCTCACACTGTGGAAAGGGTTTCACTCAGTCAGTAAACCTGAAAACACACAAGAGAATTCATACTGGAGAAAAACCATTCAAGTGCTCACACTGCGGAAAGGGTTTCACTCAGTCAGTAAACCTGAAAACACATGAGAGAATTCATACTGGAGAAAAACCATTCAAGTGCTCACACTGTGGAAAGAGTTTCACTCGCTCAGAATACCTGAAATCACACGAGAGAATTCATACTGGACGAGACCTTGCCACTCATGGCCTGAAATTCATTTCTGAAAATGGGGAGGGATTTTCCCCCTTAAGGCTCGATATACTTCCTACAAAATGAAAGAATGAACAGGCCAAAAAGAAGCGGCTGAGTGAGAGTGCAGAGTTATTAGCAAGCTGGTGCAAATGTACCTACATCCGTACGACCATTCGCTTAAGAGATATTTTCCAAGACCAAGTCACTTTTCTCAATTCCTTTATCGGTCAGATAGAACCAGGGTCACAAATCAACTTTTTCATTGATCGGCAATATTTGATTTCCATTGGGATTTATTAACTTTACCAAGGCATTTTTTCTATCCTAACCTTATAAAAATTATATTGTCATCCTTTTATGTTATAATTTAAACAATTATTTCCATTTGAAAATGGTATGTTTCAGTAATTACAAAATTGCATGATCCGTACTTTGCATATGTGCATTGTTACTGAAACGTTTTTCCTCATTCACATATTTCCAAATATTTTGGTTAATAAATTAACAGCCCACAAAACTAATGCAGCGACATGGAGGAGGAGGTAACCGCATTTCTTCATCTTTTTTAGCAACTCTTTTATTAAGAATGATCAAAGTGGGCCTCACATTGACTGATTCAATCACAATGGAGATTAATTTGTTTATAGAATAGTTGAGATGTAATGAAATGTCAAATGTGATTGAAATAAACAAGAAATTACACTCCCTTTTCTGAAGTGGTATCTTAATTTGTTTCTCAAAATTGCATCTTGCTGTGTCAAAAGTATTTGCCTAAGTTGTTAAACTGTGCACGATAACTATTGCCCTGATATCTACACTATCAATACAACCCCCTGGGGGCCTTTTAGCCCAAGTAAGCAAGCTTTTTACCCCAGGTGTGGGGTTCAAGACACCCTTGCCACTTAAAAAAAAAAATGAAAATATTAAATACAACTTTCTGTTGTTATTTGAACACAAATTAGGTTGCTCCATCAATATTCAATACAAATTCATTTATTTCTTGTATCTCACTTGAGACACTTGGTGACCAGAGAAAAAGCAAATTTTCCTAAAGTTTTGCCTGTAGCCCCGTTACACCCTATTATAAACAATATTGTTGCATTTGGTTACATTTATATTTTGTGTTCTCTCAGACCTGATTAACTTAATATACTTTTTAGCATCCCTGCCTCCCAAACTTTTGGCTTCCCACTGGAGAGGAGTCTTTTCAAACAGATGCATAATTGAGATGAAATGATGGACAGGAAGTAAGTTATAGCACAGAGAGCGACAGTGTAACTAGGAGAGTATGTGTGGCAATGATAAAAGTTTGTCTTTTGTATTCAACAGAAGAGAGAAACTCATGCAGGGGTGGAACAAAATGAAGGAATATTATAACAGAACTGTTCTTTAAACTTTAATACTTTTAAACTTTTTTTTCCCAGTGATGTATTAATACGCATTAATAACGTTTGAGCTTCTGGGATTTCATTCTTCTAAAGATTATGAGACTTTGTTGACTGTTTGAAGTGAATTTGTTTGGTATAGATAACTATTATTACTCTGAGGAGGATGGAGACAAAGAAGGATGGTGAGCTTTAAGTAGAGAAAAATGGAAGGTAGGTGTCATATTTTAGTTTGAGGGTAACAAGCCAGTATGTGACTGCATTTATCTGTCCGGTGATGATGAAGGGACCAATGTTTTGGGGACTTTCTACAGGGTTGCCGGAAGTCTCTTGTGGAGAGCCAGACCTTTTGCCTGGGCTGGTATGGAGGTGTGGATGAGTGCCAAGCATCGGTCTGACTCTTTTGGCGTTCGACTACCCTTTGTAGGTGGATGTGAGCAGTGTCCCAGACCCTCTTTCTTCAATCAAGTGGTTAACTGTTTGGACCTCGGATGGCTCACCAGGGAAACAAGGGAGGTTGAAAGCAGAGGGTGCTTTGAAAAGGAGTTAGCCCTGTAGTATGTTCTCGGAGGGAGTTCTGGACGTACTCGGCCCAAGGAAGGAAGCTGTTCAAGCTGCGCTGGTGGCCATGGCAGTATGTCCTTAGGAAGCGCCCGATCTCTTGGATCTTCTGTGCCGTCTGTCCTTTAGTCTGAGAGTGATAACCAGATGCGAGTCTTACTGTCACATAGAGAAGGGAGAAGAATGCCTTCCAGACCCAAGAAATGATCTGAGGACCACTGCCAGACACTGTCTTCCAGGAGTCAGAAATTTCGGAAGACATAATGTAATAGTGCTTCCACAGCATCTAGAGCTGTAGGTTGGCCCTTCAGAGGTACCAATCAACAGGCTTTGGAAAAATTATCAACTGCCATCAGAACACAGGTGTAACCATTGGAGGGTGGTAAATCGTCCACTCCTAGGTGTGATAAGGGATGATGGGGTATGGACAGTGGAAGGAGTTTGCCAGCTGGAAGTTATGAGGAGACTTCAACATGGCACACTCAGTGCAGACTTGGACAAAGTGTTGGACTTCCTGGGACATATGAGGCCACCAGTAGTGATCGCGGAGGAGCGATAGGGTCTGATTGGTACTGGAGTGACCAGTGCGAGGTAAGCGGAGAGATGTGGGTTACATAACTGCATCCCTCTGGACACCCCGGCGGAGCAGGTTCATGGAGGTAGCTTCAGCAATTTGTTTGTCCAGGGTCCACTGGATGGGGCTGACGATGAGGGATGGAGGAAGGATGGGTTCTGGAGTGGTGATCGTAGCGTCACGAGAATGAGGCTGGGAAAGGGCATCCCCCTCAATGTTTTTGGACCCTGGATGATAGGTGACGGTAAAATGAAAGCGTCTGAAGTATAAGATCTGGCCTGACGGGGGGTTCTGCCGTGTTACCTTCCGGAGGTATTTGAGGTTGCTGTGGATGATAATTACTTGGTATGGATGTCAGGAGCACTCAAGCCAGTGGCTCCACTCCTCCAGGGCCAGTTTGATGGCGAGAAGCTCTTGGTTGCCAATGTCATAATTCTGCTCCATCAGGGATTGTTTTCTGGAAAAGAAGGCACATGTAAATGAGTATGAATCAATGGAGGTATTCTGGAAGATCTCATTCATGAACCCTTGGAATATGGAGGGAGTGTTGGCCAGTCCATAGGGGATCACCCGGTATTCGTTGTTGCCAGTAGGTGTTATAAAGGCAGTCTTCCATTCGTCTCTTTTCCATATTTGGATGAGGTTGTAAGCTCTGTGCTGGTGGAGTTTGGTGAACACTGTTGCACCCTATAGAGTTTCCAGGGCGGCATGGACCAAGGAGGTCAGTGGCACAGTCCCATGGTCAATGAGGTGTTAACTGTGAATCTCTTTGAGGGCTGAATACGTCACAGTAGTTTATGTAGACTGGAGGGATCTCAAGTTTGTGATCATTCAGGAGATTTTCTATGGAGGTGGCGAAGATAAACACAGGATGTGGTGGATCTAAGTGGGTAGTGGCACTAGGGACTCAACAAAGAAGAGCCAGGCAACTCCAGAAGCAGGACTCACCCCAGGACAGGGTCTCTCCAGACACCCAGGACATCACGAGAGGATTTTTTACCAACCGTGGGCTGCCGAGGATTACATCTGAAGTTGATCCATCCAACACCAGAAAAGAGATGATCATAATGGCTGATGCCAATGCAGAGGGTTACTGGGGCAGTTTGTTGAATGATGAGACCTTTCCCCAGCTTTTGTTGGCCCACTACTGAGTGGATTGGTAACATGGCGGGGATGGAGTTGAATGCAGCGTTGGCATTCTGAGTTGATCTGCCTGGGCTCCTCTGAGGATTCAGGATGGTGGGTCTGATGGACAGTGGACGATGGCAAGAATGGACAAGTAATATTTTCTGACAGGCAGCATTTCATACAATTGGCCACTCTTATGGAAAGTTGAATAAATCGTTCTAACCCCATTGTGGCGTTTTACTCTTTTTGTCCTTAATTAAGATCAGCTGTTTGATTTATAGCACCATAGCATTAATCTTGCTCAATTTGCCTCATTAATATTCATGTCAAATGTTCTGGGGTGCCTGAAAACTATGGTTCCCCGTCTGTCTCTCACTTCGACATTGTGTTGAGTGAAGCGATAGTAGGTGTCCATCTTTGTCCGATATCTAGATTGGTTCGGTTCAGAGCATCTCGGCATGGAGTTAGATTCAGTCTCAATGACAGCGCACCTCACCAACGAGTGTGCGCAATTGGTGCTGAAATACCTCACCTTATTCAAACCAGGCAAAATGATATTAAAATGAATAAATGTCTATTTTTCCAGCCTGTTGTATTAGTATTTATTTATCACCCCTTATTTATTTTAGATAAAGTTCCTATATATTGTTATTTACACAGGGCAATTATGCTATTTATTAAGTCTACTTTTTTACGTATCATATTTTAATGGGGATATAATTTGTTACAGCTGACAGTTACGTGAACAAACAAGGTTTGAACATCATCCGTAACAAGATCAAATTGAAGCTGATGCCTTTTTAACACTTCTGTGTACAAATTTGAAGGCTGCTTATTGGCTAAATACGGGTAAACGTCATATTATGTGACTACGCATCACTTTACTGAGAGCTTACAACCTACTAGTTAAGTCTTACCTTAAGAGCAGGTGGTGCAACCAAATTAAGCACTGACTAACTAGTAGTTACTAAGCCCTTAGTGTGAACCTTACGTCCCAACTTGCGTGAGAACTTGCACACAGCTGGTGCAACCCTAACCAGTCACACTTTAATGCAAGCATTTTCAGAACACCCGTTTGTTCAGCACACATATGCCGCCTGTCAATCAAATGGCGCAGCGGTTACTAGATCACTAGCGAATAATAAAATTACATGCTCTGGATTTCTTTCAGCAGCAGAATAATAATATGACATTTCTAATAAGTGACACAGGCCTAGGCTACCACAAATATAGCCAGTTATTTCTTTTATGATTGATATTTTAATCAGTCTGCTTGTCAGGTAAGTACAATTCTCTTTCACCTGCATCTTCAAAAATCCACTTGTCAGGTAAGCATTAACAAGCGTTAATGTTGAGCCCTGATAAAATATCGTATTCAACATTCTCTGATCAATTCTTTTTTTCTGCAGTATAACTCTCAGGATACAGAGTCAATTGATCTAAATCCGAAGCTTTGGCCTTGACAGCATACTGCCAAGTAATGGCATTTCAGCCAGGCACCTTCCTGTCGCCCAAACAGGGCATTAAGTATTTGGCATTTTATTCCCAGCAAATTTGCCCCTTAATAAAATGTTTTTTGAGTGATGTGGGCTGGTGGGCTTCATTAAATTTATCGCTAATTTGGAATGAATCCAACTATCTGCTACGATCTCTCCCTTTAGATGTCCCCCTCTGTTATTTCAAGCAATTTGATAGCAGTCCTTCATTTTAAATGGTAAGTGTCCCAGGTTACATTTCAATAAGTTAAATAGGCCGATTGATAAAGGTGTGCTAGGCCTACCCAAGATTTTGTTATTATTATGTATTCGGTCTCCGACATTTATCTCATTTGTCACTTCAAACCTGAGAGTGAGCCCCTCCCTGGTTTTGTATTAAACAGGAAGTTCTTGCCCCTATTTTGCCATTGCAAAGCCTTTCTATCAAAAAAATCAGAGAAGTTATCTCGCATTTGCATGCGGTATGGACAAAAGTGTCCGGAGTGTTTAATTCTGGCATTTATTTAAATGTTGCCTTTAGCATTTATTTGGCTGAACCCAAAATTATGTATTAATAAATCCCCTTTCTGCTGGTCAGAGTAGATTGTGAGGGAGGTTAATATGCTCGGTGACCTATTTGAGAGTGGAGCGTTGAGATCCTTTGAAAATATGGTTCAACATTTTAGGATTCCCAAATCTTGCCACCTGCGCTATACTATTTTTGGGAGTACAATACACCCCCCTAAAGCGGCAGATACTTTGGGAGTGGTGATTAATGTTTTTGGAAAAGATCATGAGGCATCGGTGTATTACTCCTTGCTAATTCAGTGTCTAGGTGACAGAGCTTCCACTTCTCTTTAGAGATTATGGGAGAAAGGTTTAAACTTGGTATTGGAGGTGAGAGTGTGGGCTAGGATTTTAAAAAACATTAAGTTTACATCTAGAGATGCTAGGGTGCATCTGATTTAAGATTTTACGTTGAGTCTATTGGACCCACTCTAGATTGTATAGGCTTGGTCTTAAAGACACACCCACCTGCTGGCCATGTCAATCAGAAGACGGGGGGACACAACCCATGTTTTTTGGGGATGTGTTAAGATCCAAGAATTTTGGTTGCGGGATTTATGTGACGTATTGGACACTTAATTTTCAGTTTACTCTAGACTTTGTATCTTAGGCGATGGGGCAGTCATTAATATATGGGATAGTAATTTAAAAAGTTGGGTCTTAGCCAAAGTTATGATCGGCAGATGAATCATCTTTAGAAGATGGGCGGGGTGGCGGCATTCGAGGAGGTGATTTTTAGAAGGCTGGGAAAATTGTATTTGTTTTATAGGAAGAGGGGTAGATATTAGGCTTTTTTGGAGGAAGGGGCAGTGGAAGAGGGATTTCTAATTTAGATGTGAATGTACAGTCTTGTTGTTTTTGAAAGTATAATTTTAAATGCTTTTTAATTTTTTAGATTTTTATGTTCTAACTGTTGGTGACCACTGTAGTGCGTGTTTGTTTCGGATGGGGGGGGGGGGGTTATGTATATAATTGATAATGTATTTTATGTTGTGTTATGGAATCAATAAAAATAAAGCTGCAAGAAGCATTGAACAGGCCTTCGCACCTTGGCTGCTGTACCAGAGGAGTGTCACTTAAATGTTGTTAAGAGTGCATTACAGTGTAAAACATGTCATTTCCTGTTGCCAGTAGGTGGTGCTATGACTATAACTGAATATTGGCATATAGAAGTGTTCATGCCGGGAGTTTGAGTTATAACAAATTTATTTTTCATGTCAAAACATCGAACTTTGTCAGGCCGCCACGGACACGACATTCAAAGAAAACTCAAAAGCTTTGCAATTTAGCATCACCAAGACTTTTCGATTATACTGACAGTCATGTGATGTCCTGTTTTTCCTCCATGTTCATGTGTCTTGTTTTCATTGGTTCATTGTTTGATTACTTTGTTATTAGTTCTAGTTTGTCATTGGTTTTAGGTTATTAGTCTTGTTATCTTGTTTAGTGTTCAGTTTGATCATTGGTTTATGTTCCCCCATGTATGTGTATTTAAGCCCTCATGTTTGCCATTGTCTCTTGTCTAGTATTGATGTTTGTTTGTGTAGCACTTTTCAAGTTCATGTCAAGTTTTAGCCTTGCCTACCAAGTTTTTGTTCATCTTTAAGTTTATTTTATTCATGTTTATAGTTAGGGTTTTTGGTTTTCACATTTATTATGAAATTGCCCTTGGGTTCTTCAATTCATTGTTTCATCGTCATTGCCTTTGCCAGCTACATCGTTACAGAATGCTAGACCGCCAACCATGAACCCAGCAATCTACTCCTACGCCTACATCAGGGGAGTCGTTCCCTAGAGGATTATGTTGAGGACTTCTACGAAATGGCCTGCAAGGTGTGCTTTAATGAGGTCGCCCTCAAGGACATTTTTCGGGTGCAGATCATTGGTTCCACGTTCACTGTGGGGGAGGAGAATACCGAGCCATTAGTCCTCGACATGGCCATAGCCTACGAGCACGGCTGCCACGGCCAACGCCCATGCCTTCCACAGCCAACAAGCTGGAAGCCTCGTCCATCCCAGACCCAGCATTGCCAGCCTTTTCTGTCCCAGAGCCTGCTTCAGCTCATGGAGGAGGAGGAGAAGGGATTTCGTCTCTGATTCTCAGCCTGTGTTTATGACCGCAGAGGTCATTCCCGAGACTCTGTCTATGTCCACGACCACAGAGGTCACTTCCAAGTCTCTGCCCATGCACATGACCACGGAGGTAATTTCCCAGTTATCCACGACTCCGCTTTCCTCGACTTTGCCCCACGTCAATGCAGCCAAGCCAGAGTCAGCTCCAGGCCATGTCACAGCCAAGCCAGAGTCAGCTCCCAGCCATGTCACAGCCAAGCCAGAGTCAGAGTCAGCTCCCGGCCATGCCACAGCCAAGCCAGAGTCAGCTCCCGGCCATGCCACAGCCAAGCCAGAGTCAGCTCCCGGCCATGCCACAGCCAAGCCGGAGTCAGCTCCCGGCCATGTCACAGCCACGCCTCAGCCTGCTGCATGCCACGTCACAGCCGAACCGCAGTCTGCTCCACGCCACGTCTCAGCCGAAACACGAACTGCTCCATGCCACGTCACAAGCGAGCCACGGTCCAGGCCTGCCTCCACTCCACGGTCCAGGCCCGCCCCTACTCCACCTTGGTCCTCAGCCCCATCGGCTCTGCCCCTTGTGCCTCTCATGGCTCCACCTTGATCCCATGCTCCATGTCCTATCACATCACAAGACCCCCTTCCCCCAGCTCCCTATAGAACTCTGGACTTATGTCATGTTTTATGTGTTTTTGTTCATCTGTTGGGGCATCAGGAGCCGCCACTTATGTTTACATCATGTTTATTTGGTTGGTTCCTGTTTTTTATGTCTTCTCTTTTGAAAAGTTTTGTCCTGTTCATGTCATGTGTTTCCCTAGTCATGTGATGTCCTGTTTTCCCTCCATGTTCATGTGTCTTGTTTGCATTGGTTCATTGTTTGATTACTTTGTTATTAGTTCTAGTTTGTCATTGGTTTTAAGGTTATTAGTCTTGTTATCATGTTTAGTGTTCTGTTTGATCATTGGTTTATGTTCCCCCATGTATGTGTATTTAAGCCCTCATGTTTGCCATCGTCTCTTGTCTAGTATTGATGTTTGTGTATGTAGCACTTATCAAGTTCATGTTCAAGTTTTAGCCTTGCCTATTGTTCATGTTATGTTTTTATTCATGCTTATAGTTAGGGTTTTTGGTTTTCACATTTATTATTAAATTGCTCTTGGGTTCTTCAATTCATCATGTCATCGCCATCTGGTGTCCACTAAAGGTAACGGGTCAGCTTCATTCAACCAACTGAACCACAATGGTCTCATAATCTCGAACAAAATCAAGACCTGTTTTAGTTAAAACCAAGTATATATTTAATAGCTACAGTGCTACTTTCTAGAAATTAAATCAAATGTTGGACAAAGTTAATTAAAACGAATATACACAAATTGCATTTTTTTTTTTTCCATCAGCTCAACCTCTGTGGAACCGCGTCCACAGGATTGTGGGATTTCATAGGCAACGAAGAATACATCTATTCTACCATAAAAAAAATTCATGCTGGAAATGAGAATTTCCGATGTTCTAGGCCAATTTTATTCTCTATCTTTTGACTGAGATTGTACTGGTTGCTGTGGTCATCCCTTTCTTTTCTTACCTGTATTATTATTATTGTCTTTCTAATTTTATTTATATTTTTGTTTCCTTGCATGTTTTATTATACGGTTTGTAATGGGGTTTTCTGAATTGTGCAGGACTTTGGGGCAACTTCAGTTGCTTTTAAATGTTGTATATAAACTAGATTGGCTCATTTTCTGAAGAAAATACGAGTGGAAATCTCATCACCACAATGTCCCATAAAGGGCCTCATTACCTTTACTTTCAACTCGCAACAATAATAGCCTAAAACATTTGAGTTTCAATAACACCGTTTTGCTATTGTTATTATGTGTGGACATCTTTCACGTTTATTCTCTTAATTATGATTAATTCACTTTCTTTGTTGAACGACCGAAATTAAAAAAGTATAATAATGTGAGCATTTTTAATTATTGTTGTTATTTTTATAGATACATAAAATAGCTTTGGCTTGGCAAAATTGTATAAAAACGATTAAATCCGAGTTTTCCATGATAAATCAGTTTGTGATTCACTCCAGTCCAGTAGATGGCGGAAGAACACCGAGAGTTGTTTTTCTAACCGGTTAAAACAAGATGAAAGAAGAGCTGATAATCGAAGAGCCCAGTTCGGTACGAGTTTAATGTCTTTTACATCATTTTATGTATTTATATGTACTTAAGTATTATTTTATGTTAATGTGTTTTTTCTATGCATGTTGTTTTTCTCTTTGACGTTTTAATGACCGTAAAGAGCTTATTATTTCAGAATGTCGCATTGTTTTGTGACAGACTCTTTAAAATATTAAGTTTCAGGAAAAACATAAATTAAATCTGATATATGAGCTCTTTAAATAGCTGTTTGTAAATGAGTTCAGTAGCTGATACACTATACCGGATACACGAAAATGTTTAAGAACGTTTTTAAGTGCAATTCTTGAAAAATTATGATGAAGTTCTCAAATATTTTCATAAGAACAATGAAAAGACAGACTTTGACATTTTCTGATCAGGCTTGCCTTGTCTAAACACTTTTAATTTGACATTTGTGGACAAAATGTTTATGCTAATTAGTGTTATTAATCATTACTAGTATTCATAGTAATTTAGTAGTATTATTGATCATTTGTATTACATGCCTCGTATAGGTTATATATACAAGCCTTATATAGGTTGTATGTGTAATCGTTATATATATACAAGCCTTATATAGGTTGTATGTGTAATCGTTATATATATACAAGCCTTATATAGGTTGTATGTGTAAGCTTTATTTAAAAAATTTTCATTTATTCATTTGGCAGACGCTTTTATCCAAAGAGACGTACTAAAGAGGAATACATAAGCAAATCATCTTAAGGAGACAGTGGTACAAAAAGAACCATATTACAAAGTTTCACTATCATCAGAATAGTAG
The DNA here is from genome assembly GCA_032164185.1 of Moxostoma hubbsi. Classification (NCBI taxonomy): domain Eukaryota; kingdom Metazoa; phylum Chordata; class Actinopteri; order Cypriniformes; family Catostomidae; genus Moxostoma; species Moxostoma hubbsi. Next base: position 45,245,335 of record JAVLUX010000001.1, read on the forward strand.
TATCCAAGACAGATTAAAGTGCAGCAATAATGGGTTTTTTTTTTTGTGACTGTTTAAGTGCTCATGGAAAAGATGTGTTTTTAGCCGTTTTTTGAAGACAGAGAGTGAGTCTGCTTCCCTGAGTTGGGAAGGTAATTCCACCAACGTGGTATGATGAAGCTGAAATTCAGGAAAGTGTTTTGGTGCCTCTTTGTGTTGGTACAACACAAAGTATTGTACCAGTAGTGTGCTCCAGTTGGTATGCTGGAGCAGACCTTGTGACTGTTCTGGATACTAGCATCAGAGCCTTGAATTTGATTCGTCCTTGTACATATCTTCCTGACATTGTAGGGTTTAAATCTACATGATCGTGCTGTCTTTGAGATGTGATCTGTGAAATTTAGTTGGTTATCGATGGTTACCCCTACATTTATGACCATTTTGTAAGGCGTTACTGTAGTTGAACCCAGCTACACCGAAATGTTGTGTACAACAGCACGGTTGGCTGGAAAGACAAGGAGTTCGGTCTTGGCTGGGTAAGACCGAAGTAGTAAGTTGCAGGTGGTGATCCTTCATCCTGGCCGAGGTGTCTGCCAAACAGGCAGAGATTCAAGCAGTCACTGTGGTGTCATTGGGTTGGAAAGGCAAGTAGAGCTGTGTGTCATCGGCGTAGCAGTGGTAAAAGAAATCATGTGCCCGAATTATGGGTTCCAGTGATGCATATATAGAGAAGATAAGTGGCCCAAGCACTGAACCCTGAGGTACCCCAGTAAGTAGCTGATGTGACTTGGACACCTCACCTCTTCAGGCTACCTTGAAGGACCTACCTGAGTAATAGGAATTAAACCAGTACTGTTCCTGTGATGCCCAGAGAAGAGAGGGTGTAGAGTAGGATCTGATGGTTTACTGTGCCAAAGGCTGCAGAAAGGTCCAGCAGAATCAGAATGGATGATCTGGATCCAGCTTTTGCTTGTCTCAGCGACTCAGTGACAGACAGCAGGGCAGTCTCAGTGGAGTGTCCACTTTTGACGCCTGATTGATTGTCATCCAGCATCTTGTTCTATGAGCGATAGGCAGAGATTTAATTGAAACATGCCCTTTCAAGTGTTTTTGCCATGAATGAGATGAGAGAGACTGGTCTGTAGTGTTCTACTTGTGTGGGGTTAAGTGCCGATATTTTCAGCATTGTATATGCAAGTCTTATATTGGTTGCATGTAGAAGCCTTTTATAGGTTGTAGGTGTAAGCTTTATATAGGTTGTCTTATGTGTTGCATTTGTAATTTAAGATGTGTGTTTTACATTATGAAGTGGGGACTGCTGTGGTATGCTTAAATTTGTGACTTCACAACAGGGAAAAATACAAATGTAAAGTCTTCATGGAGGAAAATAAAATAAACTAAATCTTCAGTAGACAAGAGCTGGATGTTAGCAGGAAATTAGTGCAAGGAAAAAGTTCTCCTTGGGAAGCTTGATAATAATATCAAGTTGGGATGTAAGAGGCGGGTAAATAGGAAAGGGTGGTGGAGGCTGTCTCAGCTTTCTACTGTTATAATTATTTTGTTTCTATGAACTATAAATTGCAGAGCAAGCGCATCCATTTGAATAAGCATGATCACCACATTAAGAAGCTTCAAAACAGCATGTATTGTTTGAATTTGGTGATGACATTTACATGGCTGAAAATAAAAAATATCATTAAACAAAACGTTTTTTGGACTAAAATCTCTACGTAAACAGCCCATTGCGACTTCAGACTCAAAATGAAAAACACATTAAATTCATTAAACATCTTACCTTTTAGGATTTAAGACAACTGTGAGGATATCCTATTGTTGTTATTTATGACGATTTTTAAGAAAAACTATTTTCTGAGAATTTGAAAAAAATGAACTTTCTTAAGAATTTTTTTGGGAATACAAAATAATCTTAACTTTTTTTTTCTTAAGTTAGAAATTAAGAAGAAAATGATAGTTAAGAAGAAATTTCCTCTTAAGAACGTTTCGTGAATCCTGCCACTGGGAGACAGGATTATAAAAAACAGCCTGGGAAAAACATAAAAAACCAGCATGGGAAAATAAATTATTTATGTAATTGCGTGCACGTCTCCAAGAGCAAAGACAAGAAAATAGGGATGCACAGATACCACTTTTTCTTTTCCGATCCCGATATTAGAAATCTCACTTTCAGCCATAACCAAATCCTTAGTGCTCTTTAGTATGTAAAGAAACAACCCTCTGACTATTATTTCAATATAAATGTATTGCTTATTAAGAAATACTTTATTAACTAGTATACTGGATAATGTAGCAGCAAAATTGACAGTAATTCCAGTATAAGTCTTCAGTAGATAAGCCCCTTATTTTTTTCAAAAAACATTTAATCTTGTATCTGGACTTTAAAGGGTTCAGATCTCTTTTTTTGTTCAATTTAGTTGTAAGATATCAGTCCACTTTTCATTCACAGTAATTTGGAACCCATTCAACTTTTGTAAACAAATAATAATATATTGTAATAGTAATATATTGTAATATATCTAAATTGTGCACCTTTAACTTTTAAACCCTCTCGCTTTTATTTTGACATTCTGAACTCTCCAAGAATTCCTGTATGTGACAAACATGACTAACACACAGTATCGGATTTGGATCGAGCTCGTCAGACCGTTAACCGATCCATCTAAAAGCTTAATTATCGGAGCCTATACCAATCCAGGTTTCCGGATTGGTATCCGATTCCATTCCTACAGAAAAATTAGGAAAATGTGTAGGGAGTCTAAGTACAGCACAGAACCTCAGAACGGAGTATTTCACAGACAACGAAGTAAACAAAACAGAATATACAGATTTGCTCATGGATGTCCACTTTATTTCGTCTACGTGCCTCAAACCAAACACTGAATATCATTAAAAGAGTTGATGTGACTAACCTGGCAAACTTAGGCAAATTCTGTGATTATTTAGTCCTCAAAATCACTCATTGTATCAACACGGAACCTTGTGAACTCAACTCGTGCTTCCACCTGGACCAGCGCAAACTAAGCTCTCTGAAATTCTGTAGAAGGTTAGTACACAGACTGTGGGCGTGCAGTCTGAGGCTGAGACTAAGTCTGTTATAACAGCTGGTAATATTAGTGCTGGAGTTAAATAAAACCAAACTCAAAGCATACATTTATTTTTATACCCATCTCAAAAACAATGATTTTTTTTTTACATCTATTCATATGTAATCATATAATAATGTTTTAGAGTTTGATGAATGCCAGTCCATTATAATGATGATGTTTTTGTGTTAGATATTCATCATGCGAGAGCAGGTGGATGTGATTCATGCTGGAGAACAGCAGATGCTGCAGACACCAGTGAAGATTGAAGTGAAGCAGGAGATAAAAGAAGAAAACACAGAAGAACAACATAGTGATGAAGATGATGATGAACAGCAGATGCTGCAGACACCAATGAAGATTGAAGTGAAGCTGGAGGAGATAAAAGAAGAAAACCCAGCAGAAGAAGAACAGCGCGATGATGATGAAGATGATGATGAACCGCAGATGCTGCAGACACCAGTGAAGATGTGTTCAGTGAAGCTGCTGGACTGCAGGAACCTGATGAAGATGAGAGAAGAAACCACAGCAGAGGAACAACAGCGAGATGAAGATGAGGATGAGACATCAACAGAGAAAGAACAGAGTGATGAAGATGATGAGGATTACATTCCTTCTGGTATTTTTCTTCCTTTTAATGTTGATTTATATTTTTTTATGACTATCAAATGTTATGTGAGAATCTGTTACGACAAAGGCGGTTTAATATCTCAAAAATCACTTAAAAGTTCCCTGTTATTTTTACTGGCATTTTAGAAGTGCTCCTTTGTCTTTTAAAAAGGTACATATTTTTGGCAATTCCACTGAAATGTCAACTATACCATGGAAATTTATGATGGTCACCATCAGTGCCTCACGTGTCTGGGCCAAAAGCACGCTGAGGAAGCGTTCGTGGATGGTTCATGTTCTCACTGCGAGCATACCTTTTATGCTGCGATACCCCAGGTCAAAGCGATCGCTGCACACCTGTGAGCACTGCCACCTGGCGGAGTCACCCGGCACTCCCTTCCTGAGACTGTAGGATGACGTCGTCCCTGACGACAAAAGCCTACAGCGCTGCCAGGCAGGCCGCTTCCGCCCTACATCTCTTACAGGTCCATCGGGCCAAGGCTCTAATGGGGCTTTTCCACTCCACGGTACAACTCCACTCAACTCGACTCTGTTCGTTTTTTGGGGGTATTGTATTGACTTTGATTCAGGGCATGCACATTTTGGTCTGCCAAGGCACACCTGCACCCTCTGGCACCCACACCCAGACCTCTGGAATCTCCCTGTCTGGTCCCTGGACGGGACGGCCACTGTGGTTAACACTTCTACAAGGCAGCTCTTTCCCTGAAGAGGCGTATCTTTGCTAAGTGGTGCTCTTGAGTGACCCCCAGAGTTGCGTAGTCGGGTTAGTGCTTTCCTTCCTGCAGAAAAACTGGATGGGTGGCTGTTCCCCTCTACTCTCATGGTATATGTAGCTGCTATAGCAAGTCCCTTGGTAAGCACGACCTGATCATCAGGTTCCTGAGAGGTGCCAGTAGGTTGAACCCTCCTAGGCTGCGCCTCTTTCCCTCATGGAACCTCTCCGTGGTCCTGTTGGGCCTACAGAGAGCCCTCTTCAGTTGAGCTAAAAGCCGTCTTTATGAAGAATTCCCTCCTGACCGTGCTCACTTCCACCAAGAGGGTTGGGGACCTGCAGGCTTTCTCTGTCAGCGAAGAGTGCCTAGAGTAAAGTCCGGAAGACTCTCACGTAATCCTGAGACCCCGACCAGGCTATGTGCCCAAGGTTCCCACAACCCCTTTTAGGGATCAGGTGGTGAGCCTGCAAGTGCTGCCTCCGGAGGAGGCAGACCCAGCCTTATCGTTGCTGTGTCCGGTGTTCGCTTTGCGCATCTACTTGGATCGCATGCAGAGCTTTAGATGCTCTGAGCAGCTCTTTGTCTGCTTTGGGGGACAGCGGAAAGGGAACGCTGTCTCCAAACAGAGGATTGCCCAGTGGATCGTGGATGCCATAGCATTGGCCTACCAGGACCAGTCTGTGCCTGCCCCCTTGTGTGTTCGAGCACACTCCACAAGAAGTGTGCCATCCTCATGGGCACTGGCCAATGGTACCTCTTTGCAGACATCTGTAGGGTAGGGGGCTTGGCAACACCCAATACCTTTGCGAGATTTTACAATCTCCGGGTTAAGCCGGTCTCGTCCTGTGTTCTTTCAGGTATGAACTGGTAAGTTTTGTTACACGGGCAGCTGGCTGGGTGTATTGCTTGTGTATAGCGACTTTCCCCTCTAGGATGTTGAAGCTGTGCTTTCTTTCTCCCATGTGTGTTCACAACCAGTGAACACTGGATGTTCTTCCACCTAGCACTCTGACTCAAGAATTCAGCGAAGGAATTCGTAGTCAGACCAAGTACATGTGCTAATGGGCCATGTACTGGGGTAAATGCTCCACAGGTCTCGGTAACCCCGATAACCTCCCGTGATGTATTTTCTGTGATAATGTCTCCCTTTTTCGGTAGACCCGTGTCTCCCTTGGCAGAGCCCGCTCTGCCCCGGTCGCTGTGTTTGTAGAAACTCCTCCCCTACGAAGGGCAGTTTCTACCACCACACCTCTTCCATGTGCTGCCTTTCAGCCCATATGACTCATTCACCACTTTTTTACTCTCCGGCGCATCATGGAATTTCCTAGTGTCACTACATCGACACAACGTCAAAATGAGTGACAGAAGGGGAACGTCTCGGTTGCTGTCCTAACCTCCATTCCCTGATGGAGGGAACGAGACTTTGTGTTCCTCTTGCCACAGGCTGAACTGCACCGCTGTAATGGCCGGGACCTGGTCTCGGCTCCTCAGTGCAAAACCTGAATGAATCTGCATTCCAACCTCCCGTTTAGTGGCATGCAAATTCTAATCGCCAACTCTCATTGGCCTTTTCTCAAAGATCTGAAGGTGTATCGGGCTCTCAACAGCGACCACTAGTGTCACTTCATCAACACAACGTCTCGTTCCCTCCATCAAGGAACAACAGAGGTTACGACAGTAGCCAAGATGTTCAATTTCTGTCTCCACAGACTCCAGAAGTGTGGTTTTCATGGTTTTGACTCCATGATCCTGGACATAATCCATCTTTGAAAGAAGGCATCTTGAAGCAGTTATGTCAGGATAAACATCTGCTGTGGAAGATTTCGACAAACCTATTTCTCTAGTCAGCTCCTCAAATGGACTAAGCAGGTGTATGATATTGTCTAAAAGCCCCATTGGTTGGAAGTAAATGCAAGTCATTGTCAGCCGTGTAAGCAGCAATTACATGATTCTGTTCTGCATGAGAATGCAGCATTAAATACGTACTATTCAGTCGAGTTGGTATGTCTTGCTGTAACTGCTTCATAGGCTGTCCTATCTAAATTTATAAGTTTTGGATTTATGAGTATGCCAGAGGCGAGTACTTAAAATGACTCAGAATTCACCTTTCATTGGCCACTATTTCCTGCACAGAGTGCTGAGAGAGAACACCATCATTTACCACTAGTTGGAGTGTATGCGCCATGCAGGGTAGACTTCGAATGTCGGCATCTTCATTGCTTTTGCGATATTTCAGGCATTACCCCATGACTTTGGACAACATGGACTTTACTTTTGGGGATATTCCATGTTTGAAGCATCCCTTCGAAGGCCGCAGTCAGAATGGGAGCTGTGTGGGATCCGGGGAGCTATTGGGCATGCAGGACTATCGAGTGGAGTTCAATCACAAAAATCTAACCTTTAATTTAAGTTAAACAATTGAAAGAGGGGAAATATTTAATAAATACAATTTTTGCTCAAACACATTGGTCACAATTATTGGCACCCCTAGAAATTCTTATGACTAAAATATATCTAAAGTATATTCCCATTCATATTTAAAAAAATGTTAGTGCACCTGGGTGATTAGGAACATGAAAATGATCAACCATGACTTATAAATATGAGATAACACACAGGCCAAATTCCCACAGTGTGTTGGACTAAAGAATATAGTTCTGATGTGCAGCAAAAGGTTGTTGAGCTTCACTAAATGGGAAGTAGCTATAAGAAAATAGCCTAAGCATTGAAAATGACCTTTTCCACCATCAGGGCAATAATTAACAAGTTCCAGTCAACTGGAGATGTTAAGATTTGGACTGGAAAAGGATGTGTGTCTATATTGTCTCCACGCACAGTGAGGGGGATGGCTCGAGTGGCCAAAGAATCTCCAAGGATCACAGCTGGAGAATTGCAGAAATTAGCTGGGTCTTGAGGTCAGAAAGTCCCAAAATAATATCAGACATCATCTACATCACCACAAGTTGTTTTAAGAAAAAAAGCTTCTGCACTTATCAAACAACAAACTCAAGCACCTTCAGTTTTCCATGCGACTGGGTTCTAAGGTCAGATGAAACAAAAAAGAGCTTTTTGGCAGCAAACTCCAGAGATGGTTTTGGTGTAAATTCTGGACTGTATGTGCAGGGTTTTATGATTATACCAAATATATTGATAGACTGGCAATGAGTACTTCTAAAGTGAAGTTAAATTTCACATTTTCAAAAAGTTTACAAAATCATAAAAGATCTTCAGAGACAATGAATGTTGATTAGGATTTCTGATTAAATTCTTACTTTGCTTGCTAATAATTATGACATCAATGGAATAGTTCACCAAAAAAATGTATTTGTCATCATGTACTCACCCTCATGTTATTCCCAACATGTATAACTTTCCTTCTGTGACTGGCTCACATTTAATCTGAATGACTATAATCATGAAATGCAGTTTTCAGACAGAATTGATGGACAGCAAAAATCACAAATATGTAAAGGATGCTTGTTGTGTTCTGCCATTAAATTAAGGGTTCAACTTGATTTATTTTTACCTATGTCCCTTTTAAAATGATTTGTGTTAATCCATTGTATAGAGCTGATGGAAGAGCAAGGGGAACATCAAGAACTGAATGAAGTGCAGGAGAAACATCATGATTTTATAACTGGAGAAAAATCTTTGAGTGGCTCAAAGACTGAAAAGAATTTCTCACCAAAAAAGCCTAAAAGAAGAGCAACCAATAATACCTTCACCTGCTCTCAGTGTGGAAGGACTTTCATATGTAAAAGCCAGCTTAATTTACACATGAGCGTTCACACTGGAGAGAAGCCCTTCACATGCCATCAGTGTAGAAAGAGTTTCGCAAATGCAGATTATCTCAAGAAACATCTCCGCCGTCACTCTGGACAAAGACCATTTGAATGTGATCAGTGTGGTAAAACATTTGTTGTGAATTCAGGCCTAAAAGAGCATCTGAAAACTCACACAAATAAGAAGCCTTACAACTGTTCTTTTTGTGGAAAGAGTTTTGCACACCTGTACTATTTTAAACAACACCAGAAAATACATACCAGTCAAGGGGATCATATATGCTTTGAATGTGGAAAGACCTTTATTACAGCCGGCAACTTGAACCAGCACCAAATAATTCATACTGGAGAGAAACCATACAAGTGCTCACACTGTGAAAAGAGTTTCACTCGATCTGAACACCTGAAAACACACGAGAGAATTCATACTGGAGAGAAACCTTACAAGTGCTCACACTGTGGAAAGAGTTTCACTCGGTCAGAATACCTGAAAACACACGAGAGAATTCATACTGGAGAGAAACCTTACAAGTGCTCACACTGTGGAAAGAGTTTCACACGGTCAGAAAACCTAAAAATACATGAGAGAATTCATACTGGAGAGAAACCATACAAGTGCTCTCACTGTGAAAAGAGTTTTACTCAGTCAGAGCACCTGAAAACACATGAGAGAATTCATACTGGAGAGAAACCATACAAGTGCTCACACTGTGAAAAGAGTTTCACTCGGTCTGAACACCTAAAAACACATGAGAGAATCCATATTGGATAGTCTTGTCTAATTATTGTGATGACTCTTCACCACCACATGATGGCAGCACCTTCAGAAATTGTATTAGATGCACTTATTATTGGTAAGATGTTGTACACCTCACGTCATGAGAACATGTAATGTTGTACTGTATTGTTGTTCTTGTGTTTCATACATCAGAACCCTACAAAATGTGAACATTTCACAGGCCATGTGTAGAAGTGATTTTTTTCCAGGTCTTGAAGTCTCGTCATTGGCCAGTACTGTATTGTGGTAAATCATCAGACCAGATGACATCCCAGGAGACTGTTTATGGCAGAGCCCCTCCCTAACTGTTAAGGCAAAGAAGAGTGGCTCCATTTTGATTGGATCATGGCAGGACCAGCACAAAAAAATTCCAAGAACAGTCATCAGATAAGCTGCTCGGACAACTTACACAAGGCATAAAAATCTTCCAGTACATTGGAAAAGACTTCTCATTGGTCCATGAGTGGTTTCTAAGCAACCCCTTAAACCCCAATCCTAAGGTTTTACCTTAGACCAAAGTTGAGCTAAGGACCATAAAAATTCTTCAAGACAGGTCTGAAGCAGCAGTAATGAAACAAAGAAGCCACAAATACTTTTTCTTTGTCAAAATATTTACACACAAACTTTTACTCCTAACCTGGGACAACAACTGCTCACATTCATACCATGTTTGTACACAAACTTTTTATTATAATTGCAGTTGATCAAGTAGCAAAATAGTTCTCACAAATTAAACTATGGTGGTATAAATTAATGCATGCATAATCTTTATTCTTTCAATATCATGTTTGGTCTCTATATCTTCAGAAAAATGCAAGAGTATTTTTGAAGAGGTTTGGAAAGGGAACAATGCCTAGAAATAAATTTAAAGACACTGTTCTAACTATGCACTTTAAAATATGCCAATGTTCCTCACAAACGAGGAAGGATGGGCCACACCTAAACATATAAACATATAAAACATATAAAATTGTGGGCAGTGGTGGCTCAGCGGTTAAGGCTCTGGATTACTGACCAGAAGGTTGGGGGTTCAAGCCCCAGCACCACCAAGACACCACTGTGTGGCCCTTGAGCAAGGCCCTTGATCCTATCTGCTCCAGGGGCGCCGAATCATGGCTGACCCTGCACTCTGACCCCAGCATAGCTGGGATATGTGAAAAATAAATAATTTCACTGTATATATGCAGAAATGTATGAATAATGTGTGACAATTGGGCAATTAAATTAAAAAATTAAAATGATCCTCTGGATGACCACACCTTTGTTCTGAGTTCCCGGCTGTGTTAGTTCCAAATAATCTTTGCAAATAAGGTTTTCCTTATTTAAGGTTAATAAATAACCTTATTAATTAACAGAGAAACAGCAACTTATCTTCCATAATTTATATCATACTTTGCCATTGCAACATCCAATTCAACCTCTTGCATCTTCCCATCCTATGCACTTTATTTACCTATTCAATTATTTGATCTTTTAGCACACTGTATTAGCACCATTAATTATTCTTGTTTATCTTTTTGTAAATAAAACTAATTTCATTACAATTGTGTTCCATTTGTTGATGATACAGGAGAGCTCTAAAGGGTTTAGCTGAATTTTACAATTCCTTCAGATTATACATTGGAAGGAAAAAAGGATTGGTTATGGCATAGTGGGATAAAGCATATAACTGGTAATCGGAAGGTTGCTGGTTTGATCCCAACCCGCACCATTGTGTCTTTGAGCAAGGCACTTTACTCCATGTTGCTCTGGGGCAATTGTCCCTGTTATAATTGCACTGTAAGTCGCTTTGGATATAAGTGTATGTCAAATGCATAAATGTAAATTATTCAGATGACCAACTCTCTCCAATTTACATATTTCTAATTCATTGAATTGTCCAATTTGATAATTTCTTTTAAAGTGAAACTCCTTAGCTGGTGCCCTGAGGATGGAGGGAGGGGCAGTCTGATATTAATAATCACACACACATACACATTAAGTGAAGTGTGATAAAAACATTCACTACATACTTTCGTGTCATGTTAGAAGCCCAGTTCATATCAATTTGTGCCAAGGGGATTCTCACCACAGTATAAAGCTAAATACACTTGCTAGATCACATCTTATTTTCACATTTTTTTTCTGGAGTACGTTGTTCTGTTAAAACTTCACTTTTGGATGAACTGTTCCTTTCAAGACACTGATGCACATTTATATCTTGCTGGTATATGTGATTAGATGTGAATGACCCTTAAAAAGTTTGATCTTGAACAATGTGAACGACTTTATGCTAATAGTCAGAGGTCTGGTTACACAAGACTGGCTGATTTGGACCTCTTTTCCTGTCAATAAAGGAGTGTATTGTTCGTCTTTGTTTACTCTAGATACTACGGTCTCACAGTGCCCTGTCAAAGTGTTCTGCGCCCACTTTAGCATCATTGTGGAAGAGATTTTGTTGAACTAGTGACAGATGAAAAGTTGTCTGTCTGTCTCTTCTCTCATCCAGAAGCTTATATAGATCATTCAAGAATGTAAAGAAAAATAAAGATATTAGAATGGTTCAAATGTTTCTCTGGATCCTTTCAACAAAGTAACAAATCTTTGAAACAAATCTTTCAAGGTAAGTCAGTCCACTCGGCGGCCATCTTTGGAATGCTCTTGGACAGTTTGGGAAGCTAGTAACAAGCATCATGAAAGTGCAGCTCCTATCTTTTTGAATTGGGAAGTACCGAAATCTCCAAAATGGTTGGTCAAGATTACAATAAAAGAACATATTTCTAGTATGCAGTAAAAATCTGGCAACACTGTGTGGCAGGGTGAGCAAGAGATGGACAACTTGGGTGTGTCATCAGGCCTCGGATAGGCATTTATTTAAAATGTTCACACCTTCAAAGTGAAAAGGGCTATGTTTAGAAAGAGTTCACTGGAGCGACCCAGCTTCCCTGGGATTCGGCACCTGACTCGCAGCGATGTTTCAGGGTGCGGGTCGGGCGAAGCATCTGACGCGCACCAAACACTCTCCGTTCCCGGACCTGTAAACACACAAGCAGTTAGATCAGTCTCCCAAGGAGTGGCGTGCTCGGTGTTTAAAGGCAGCGGTGATGAGGCTCTTTTTTGGGTTCAGGTGAGACCCATCACGTACCACCAAATGGGGAAAGTCACTGCTGGCAACATGACCCACAGGAGGGGCGTGTCTGGTATAATAAATTGTGTGTCTTTAACTTGGATTATGCAAAAAATCTAAATTTTACTGTCTTGTACAGCTAATGCCCATGCGCTTCCACGAGTTGAATGACAGATGATTTCTGTATAACAGGCCATTGGCAAGTCAATGGGCAACCTGGTGGTTTTGGATCATCACATCTGGCTGGCCCTTATGGAAATGAGTGACATGCAAAAAGTCTGCCAGAGGGTGGAGGAGCGGTTGAGGAATGGGCGACAGCATGTTGGAGAACTGTTGAGCAAGTTTTGCTCCTTTGCCACTTTCCCTACACTTCCAGAAAGGCAGGACCCACAGTCATTCCATTAGGTCTTTAACATGAGACCTCTTCATTGCTGGCTCAAGCCACAGCATGCCTGGCACCAATGGCACATGCACATCACTATACCTCGCCACTGTCTAGCTGCTACAGCACCTTTGTCATGCTGGGGCAGGTTTTCAGGTGAAAAATGGTGACCACGGAGGCTTCCAAAGTAGGTTGGGGTGCATTGTGGGATGGGCGCCTGGCCTTCAGCTGTGAGTTGCGAGGAAGGCGTGGCACATCAACTGCCTGGAGCTTTCCACTGTTTTACTAGCCTTGAAGGCTTTGCTATCTGAAATAGCCAATTATGTCCTGATTCACTCTGACAGCACAACAGTTGTGACATATGTCCCACAAATGGCCCATTCCCCCACTTTGTCATATGGAAAGTCTGAGAAGACAAAAAAAACTATTCTATTGATTGCGCTGAAGTGACCCAATCGGTCCAGGTTTCCAGAAATGATAGAGATTCTGGACAGGATCTCATCTCTCAAGTGCAGACACAATCTGGCGTCCCCAGCACAAGCTGTGGAACCTGCATGTGTTGCCCCTGAACGGAGCGTGCTAAACATGCCAAAACTGACAGTTGGTTATGAACACCATTTTACAGGCTAGAGCGCCATTTATAAGACTCTTTCTTTTTTTTACATACTGAAATGGAACGTGTTCACTAATAGATGCTTTTCACACAGAAAAGTCCCAGTAAATTGCCCAAATACCTAAAATTCTCAAATTTCTTCTAGAGCAATTGGAAAAATAGCCTTTTTCCTCCTCCATTTAATTCGGATGAGGAACAGTCTTTGCATTTGTTATGCCCTGTGCGAGCACCACACACATACATTGAGCTCACCCGCCAGATTAGACTTTCTGACCAGCTCTTTGTGTCCTATGGAAGATGCACGAAAGGAATGTCCATCTCCAAGCAAAGACTTTCTCACTGGATTGTTGATGTGATCACTGTGGCTTACGAGTGGCAGGGTGCGAATTACCCAGTTGGTGTTAAAGCACACTCAACTAGAGGCATGGACGAATGGTGTGTCCTTACAAGACAAGTTTTGCAGCATGTTGGTCTTCTCAAAACATATTCTCAAGGTTTTACAACGTAGATGTAACATCTCTCTCATCTCAAGTCTTCTCTGTCTAGACCGCTTGTTGTTTAGTTTCTTTTTAAGAAAGGCTTTTTCCAAAGTCACAAGCACATCCGTTATATACAGTTGAAGTCAAAACTTTACATACACTTTGAAATTCATCCATCGTCAACCGCTTATCCTGTACAGGGTCGCGGGGGGCTGGAGCCTATCCCAGCTAACATTGGGCAAAAGGCAGGGTACACCCTGGACAGGTCGCCAGTCCATCGCAGGGACGCACATATACAAACAACCATTCACACTCACATTCACACCTAGGGCAATTTTGGAGACATCAATTAACCTATCCTGCATGTCTTTGGATGATGGGAGGAAGCCAGAGCACCCAGAGAGAACCCACGCAGACACGGGGAGAACATGCAAACTCCACACAGAAAGGCCGGGGCAACCGGGGTTTGAACCCATGACCTTCTTGCTGTGAGGCGACAGTGCTAACCGCTGCACCACCGTGCCGCCCCACTTTGAAATTATTAAAACTAATTTTTTTAACCATTTCATATGAACTATAGTTTTCACAAGTCGTTTAGGACATCTACTTTGTGCATGACACAAGTAATTTTTCTAACAATTGTTTACACAAAGATTGTTACACTTTTAATTAACTATATCACAATTCCAGTTGGTCAGAAGTTTACATACATTAAGCTACCTGAGCCTTTAAGCATCTTGGAAAATTCCTGAAAATGATGTCTATATTTTAGACATTTAGCTAATTAGCTTCTGATTGGAGGTGTACTGAATTGGAGGTGTACCTGTAGATGTTTTATAAGGCCTACCTTCAAACTCAGTGCCACTTTGTTTGACATCATTGGAAAATCAAAAGAAAGCAGCCAAGACCTTGGGAGCATTTTCCAACACCTGAAGTTACCATGGGACCATGCAGCCATTATACCACTCAGGAAGGAGACGCATTCTGTCTCCTAGAGATGAACATAGTTTTGTGCGAAAAGTGCAAATCAATCTCAGAACAACAGCAAAGGACCTTGTGAAGATATTTGAGGAAACAGGTGGACGAGTATCTATATCCACAGTAAAATGAGTCCTATATCGAAATAACCTGAAAGGATGCTCAGCCAGGAAGAAGCGAATGCACCAAAACTGCCATAAAAAGCCAGATGACAGATTGCAAGTGCATATTCGGACAAATATCTTAAATTTTAGAGAAATGTCCTCTGGTCTTTTTGGCCATAATGACATTGTTATGTTTGGAGGAAAAAGGGTGAGGCTTGCAAGCCGAAGAACACCATCCCAACTGTGAAGCATGGGGCAGCATCATGTTGTGGGGGTGCTTTGCTGCAGGAGGGACTGGTGCACTTCACAAAATAGATGACATCATGAAGAAGGAACATTATGTGGATATATTGAAGCAACATCTTAAGATATCAGCCACAAATGTATCTTCCAAATGGACGATGACCCCAAGCATACCTCCAAAGTTGTAGCAAAATGGCTTAAGGACAACAAAGTCAAGGTATTTGAGAGGCCATCACAAAGCCCTGACCTCAGTCCGATAGAAAATTTGTAAGTGCATGTAAACTTCTGACCCACTGGGAATGTGATGAAAGAAATAAAAGCTTAAAGGGAACCTTTTTTTTTATAGCAAAATTCACTTTTACATGGTGGTTCATTCTCAAATTTGTTACTTCTGACAGATTCTCTCCCTCATCAGTCTCTATCTCTGGTTCAAACTTATAGGGCTAAACACCACTATTTTCGCTCTCAGTCATATTGCTTATGATGTCTAGTTATCCGAAGCAGAGATGTCAAAACTCCATCCTATTCTGGATACACACCAGCTCATTTGCATTGAAAGACACACACAAATACAGCTCGTTTTTATTCCCACCCAAAAGTTGTCATATTCAACAAGATATAATAAATATATACTTTAGATAAATATAAATAGATACTTTTTTTAGTACCACCTAGGTCGAGGTTCCAAGCGAGCTGAGCCGATACTAAATGTGATGTCAAAATCCTACAGATCACTGATTGGTCAGGGAGAATCGTCACTACCAGCGTAAGAAGTGTTGGCCGCACACGGCTAACTTTGGACCTAACAATGAATAAAAGTGGTGTAAAGCAGTTCAATAGAAAGGAGGAGGCGAGAACCGGCTTGACAGCTGCCCGTAAACATTCTTTGTGTCGCACCACCGTCCGCAATCAGCCTTTATCCCTCTCGGAGGCTTGATTAGCCTGATAAGGGGCCGGGTGTGTAAAATCACGACCCGCCCTCCGCCCTGTCACAAGTGACTGCAGAACCATCAAGGAAATGTGGAAGTGGTTCGACCAAATGGACGCTATCTAAACCGGCAAGCAATGGGAGGGAGAGTGCCCAGGACTCGGCCATGATGGAGGATGGTACGTTTTGTTACGTTAACTCTATACTCTGCTTGAAAGCTTCACTTTATTTAGTTGACCAGCTACTGGAAGCTTCTAAAACAACCAGGCCAATTTAACTGTTACACTTGTGTAAAATCACCATGCAACAACTGCTTTGTGCAGCACAATGAGCTAGTAGCTAACAGCTAGCGGTCGTGTTATTGTTTTGTATCACGTTTAAGATGATGTCACGGGAGTAGAGGCGGCGCAACTATGATGATAAGCCTATAATCCCACCCACAATGAGGCGGCACTAAACTGCAGTGGAAACACAAGATCAGAAAAGTAAAGTGAGTCGAGTGGAGTCGAACCGTAACGTAGTGGAAAAGTGCCATTAGTAACGCAATGTCAAGTGAAATGAATGGTATGGAAACATCTCGGTTACGTATGTAAACTCGGTTCCCTGGTCTCAGATGTGGAGGCAACTGAGATGCATCCTCTGCCACATGGATTAAGGCACTTACGCCAGCACAACGACTTAGAGCGCATTGGGAATTGGGCATTCCAAATGGGGGGGAAAAAAGATAATTGTTTTGTGTGAATTTTATTTTTATTTTGTATGTATTTTTGAATAAATTAATAGATCTGGACATAAAAGGAGCGTCAAGTCATTGACACATTTATAACGCACACACTCCAGTCCAGTAGTTGGCGCGAAAGCGTCATAAATTGTTTTGCAAACAGCCATTAAACACGAGAAGAAGAAGGTGGACCTCACAGTTTAAGCGGTTCGTGTTTAATGTGTTTTTGGGTTATTTGTGAGATTTATATTTGTTTTGATGTTTTGTTTCTGTTCATGTTGAGTTTTAATGCTCGTAAAATAATCTTATTATCGTCTTATGTGGCGGTTTTGTGACGGACGCTTTAAAATATTCAGTTTCAGGAGAAACGAGCAGAAATATCTGAATATCATGATTAATTTCTGATAAATTAGCTCGTTAAATCAAGATGCAGATTTTAAATGAGTTCAATGAAGGTGATTATATGTCGAATATAGCTCGTTATGGGTTAAAATCCGATAATATTGTCAGGAAAATCCAACCAAACACAAAGCACAATTATATTCACAAAAACACAAAGCTATTTTGTTTAACAGATCTGTTCTTGTGTGTAATTATAGTAATGTTTTAGAGTTTGATGAATGTCAGTCCATTATAATGATGTTTTTGTGTTCAGATGTTCATCATGAGAGAGCAGGTGGATGTGATCTGCTGTAAATCAGTAGGAACTGATCTGTCCATGCTGGATATTGATGATTTCATCACAGAAATCTCTCAGCTGAAGAAAGAGGTGACGTCACTGGAGAAAGAAGTGACATCACTGAACACAAGGCTCAAGGAGAGAGATGACAGGTTACAGGTTAAACATTTGTTTCAAATGATGTGATATGACTGTGACTCTGTGATGATGAACAGTACTGATGTGGTTGTGTTGTGTTTGTCAGGAGCTGGAAAAGGTTTCCTGTCAATCTTCAGTGTGTGTGACTGATGGGACCTCCACAGAATGTCAGGATTCAGTGTGGAGCGGCAGAGATCAGTCCACACCACAGCAGCTGCTAGACAAACTCTCTGAACAGAGATCCAGAGACACACAGGACTCACAGCTCACTTTACTCTGTTCTACTGATGCTCAGGAGAGTGTGTGTGACAGTAATCAGGGTGATCAAACCTCCACAGAGTCTCTGACTTCTGTCTGTAACGCTGGAGAACAGCAGATGCTGCAGACACCAGTGAAGATTGAAGTGAAACAGGAGGAGATAAAAGAAGAAAACACAGCAGAGGAAGAACAGAGTGATGAAGATGATGATGAACAGCAGATGCTGCAGACACCAGTAAAGATTGAAGTGAAGCTGGTGGAGATAAAAGAAGAAAACACAACAGAGGAAGAACAGAGTGATGATGATGAGACATCAACAGAGAAAGAACAGAGTGATGAAGATGATGAGGATTTTATTCCTTCAGGTATTTTTCTTCCTTTAATGTTGTTTTATAGTTTAAGACTATCAACTGTTATGTCAATATCTGTTACAACAAATGCGGTTTAATAATTCAAAAATCATTTTAAAGTTCCCTGTTATCTTTATTGGCATTTTAGAAGTGCTCCTTAAACTTTTAAAAAGGTACTTATTTTTATTTTTGGCAGTTCCACTGAAATATCAACTATACCATGGAAAAATGGTGTTTTAAGCAATGGAAGAAGCAACATTAATGGGGTTTGCTGGATTTCAGTACTTTGTCACGTATGTAATATTTTAGAGGTTACGTTTATTTCCTTTAAACAATATTAATTCAAATAAGTTAATTTAAACACCCATTATAATGGCCCATTCACACTGCGGGCGGCATTGTCGCTTGGTGTTGACTTTGCGCCGCTCTAACGTTATTGATGATAACTTTTTATCCATCCATCTCAACCGCTTATCCAAAGTCGGGTCGCGGGGGCAGCAGCTCCAGCAGGGGCCCCCAAACTTCCCTATTCCGAGCCACATTAACCAGCTCTGACTGGGGGACCCCGAGGCATTCCGACGCAAAGGAGCAGCGGCTCTACTCCGAGCTCCTCACCCTATCTCTAAGGGAGAAGCCCGCCACCCTTCTGAGGGAACCCATTTCGGCCGCTTTTACTCGAAATCTAGTTCTTTCGGTCATGATCCAGCCTTCATGACCATAGGTGAGGGTAGGAACAAAAATTGACCGGTAGATCGAGAGCTTTGCCTTCCGGCTCAGCTTTCTTTTCGTGACAATAGAGCGAGTGCAATACCGCCCCCGATTCTCCGGCCAACCTCCCGCTCCATTGTCCCCTCAATCGTGAACAAGACCCCGAGGTACTTGAACTCCTTCACTTGGGGCAATACCTCCTTCCCTACCCGGAGTATGCACTCCATCGGTTTCCTGATGAGAACCATGCCTCAGATTTAGAGGTGATAATCCTCATCCCAGCCGCTTCACACTCAACTGCCAAGCTATCCAGTGAGAGCTGAAGGTCATGGACCGATGATGACATGAAGACTACATCATCTGCAAAAAGCAGCGATGAGATCCCCAGCCCACCGAACCGCACGCCTTCCCCACCCTGACTACGTCTCGATATCCTGTCCATGAATATCACAAACAGGATTGGTGACAAAGCGCAGCCTTGGCGGAGCGAACTCGACTTCGTGTCGAGGACCCGGACACAGCTCTCGCTTCGGACGTACAGGGATTGGATCGCCCTAAGAAGGGACCCCCCCACCCCGTACTCCCGAAGCACCTCCCACAGTCTCTCCCGGGGGACCCGGTCATACGCCTTCTCCAGATCCACAAAGCACATGTAGGCTGGATGGGCATACTCCCAGGCCCCCTCCAGAATCCTTGCGAGAGTAAAGATCTGGTCCATCGTTCCACTGCCAGGACGAACCCGCATTGTTCCTCTTCAATCCGAGGTTCGACAATCAGCCGAACCCTCCTCTCCAGCACCTTGGAGTAAACTTTACCAGGGAGGCTGAGAAGTGTGATACCCCTGTAGTTGGCACACACTCTCTGATCCCCCTTTTTGAAGAGGGGAACCACCACCCCGTTCTGCCACTCCCAGATTTCCACGCAATGTTGAAGAGGCGTGTCATCCATGACACCCCCTCCACATCCAAAGCTTTCAGCATTTCTGGTCGGATCTCATCAATCCCGGGGCTTTGCCACTGCAGAGTTGTTTGACTACCTCAGTGACCTTCCCCAGGGAAATAGAATCTGATCCCCCATCAGCCTCCGGCTCTGCCTCTTGCATAGAGGGCGTGTTGGGATTTAAGAGTTCTTCAAAATGTTCCTTCCACCGCCCAATAACCTACTTGGTAGAGGTCAACAGCGTCCCATCTTTGCTGTATACAGCTTGGATGGTTCCCCGTTTCCCCCTCTTAAGGTGGCGGACGGTTTTTCAGAAAGTCCTTCTCCATGGCTTCTCCAAACTTTTCCCACATCCACTGCTTTGCCTCCCTCACAGCTGAGGCCGCAGCCCTTCGGGCCTGTCGGTACCTTGCAACTGCCTCCGGAGACCTCCGGGACAACAAATCCCGGAAGGCCTCTATCTTCAGTTGGACAGCTTCCCTGACCACCAGTGTCCACCACAGTGTTCAAGGGTTACCACCCCTTGAGGCACCTAAAACCTTGAGGCCGCAGCTCTCCACCGCGGCTTCGGCAATGGAAGCTTTGAACATTGCCCACTCCGGTTCAATGTCCCCAACCTCCGCAGGGATGCCTGAAAAACTCCGCCGGAGGTGTGAGTTGAAGATCTTGCGGACAGGGACCTCCTCCAAACGTTCCCAGTTCACCCGCACTACTCGCTTGGGCTTCCCAGGTCTGTCCAGAGTCTTTCCACACCCCCTGACCCAACTCACCACCAGATGGTGATCGGTTGACAGCTCTGCCTATCTTCACCCGAGTGTACAAAACATATGGCCTCAGATCTGATGACACGATTACAAAATCGATCATCAACCTTTGGCCTAGGGTGCTCTGGTACCACGTACACTTATGTTCGAACATGGTGTTTGTTATAGATAAACCATGGCTAGCACAGAAGTCTAATAACAAACATCCACTCGTGTTCAGATCGAGGAGGCCGTTCCTCCCAATCACACCTTTCCAGGTGTCCCTGTCATTTCCCACGTGCGCGTTGAAGTCACCCAGCATCACTATGGAATCCCCTACTGGGGCCCTATTCAGGACTCCATTCAGGGTCTCCAAGAAGGCCGAATACTCTGAACTGCTGTTCAGTGCATATGCACAGACAACAGTCAGAGTCCCCCCCCCCCCCCACAACCCGTAGGCATAGGGAGGCAACCCTCTCATCCACCGGGGTAAACTCCAACGTAGCAGCGCTCAGCCAGGGACTTGTGAGCATTGCTTCTCATTTTCTTGCTTTACCATCAAGGCATTCCTCCTCTTCCATTGAGACATACCATACAACCAGGGTTCAGTATGCCCCCTCTGTTATAAAAAACACAAGCTATCAATCTCTGCCTTAAATCAGTCCTCCAACAGATTAATTAAGAGAGCAACGTGAGAGGCGAGCTGCAAGACTATGGATGCTGCTGATGGATGACTGTTTGAATCATATACCCTTCCTCTTCCACCTTAGTTAATTCTGTCACTACCATTGCTTTCTTCTGTGTCTTCCCACAGTTTGGGAGCCATCCCCCATCCAAGGCCTGCTCTTCCTGATTGGGTTCTTCAAAAAATCACTTGTTGCTTCAGTCTTGAAACTGCCCTGTTTACAACCTTCTCAGCCTTTTTAGATGTGACCTGTTTAGACTGGGGCTTGATAAGCCCTTGCTGACTGGTCTGTTGATTTCCTGATTTCTAAGAAGATTCTTGTCTTCACCTGCTTGTAGCCCTGGGTGATTAATTTTTGCCACAGTTTTAATTCATTTCTTCCAAACAATGCTTCGTCTGAAAGACAACAAGGCAAGCCCAGCCACTTCCTGATGTACCTGTTGGCCTTGGATTGCATGCTTGCCACTGCCATTTTAGTGGCAAACATCGGGTGATGATACAATGTACAGTTGAAGTCAGAAGTTTACATACACTTAGTTTGAATATATTAAAACAAATCATTTAACCACTGCACAGATTTCAAATTAGCAAGATATAGTTTTGGAAAGTTGTTTAGGACATCTACTTTATGCATGACACATTTTTCCAACAATAGTTTACAGACAGATTGTTTCATTTATTTCTATCCCCCTTTCTCCCAAATTGGAATGCCCAATTCCCTCTACTTAGTAGGTCCTCGTGGTGGTGTGGTTACTCACTTTTAAGCTCATGCTTGCGGGTTCGAGCACACTCGACGAGAAGTGTGGCATCCTCGTGGGCACTGGCCAAAGGCACCTCCTTAGCAGACATATGCAGAGCAGCGGATTGAGCAAAACACAATACCTTTTACGAGATTTTACAATATCAGGGTTGAGTCGGTTTCATCCCGTGTTTTCTCAGGTCCGAGCCAGTAGAACTCGGTAATGTGGCCGGGTGTACCGCTTGCACCTAGCGCCCTTTCCCTCCACTGAGGTAATGTCGTGCGCTCTTATCCCAGGAGATCCCACAAACTCGGCTCCCTGGATGACTCCCCTCTTGTCCGCAAATTCAGCAGAGGAATTCCCTAACCAGACCCTCTACGAGTACTCGCGTTACTCTGCACTGGAATAGGTGCTCTACAGGTCGGGCCCCCATGTGGAACTGTCCGCCTGTGTGTATTTTCCACGGTATGGTCCCCTTGCGAGCAGACCCGTGTCTCCCTTGGGCAGTCCTCACTGCCCCCCGTTCGCCTTGTTTGTAGCAACTCCTCCCCAATGAGGTAGGATCCACCACCGCGCCATTCTCCACATGCAACCTAAAATCTCATGTGATGTATTTCACCACTCTATCTCCCCCAGCCTGGGCAGGTGGGGTCTCCGCAGGGTCTTTCCCCCCCTGAAAGAATTGGAATTGGGAAAGAATGCCTTCCCCTATGCGTGTGATAGCGTTAAGATAGCCCCAGCCGCTTTAACTCTATGCTAGAAACATAGAGAGAGAAAAGGCGCGGCTTGCTCCCATGCTTGGCACGTCTCCTTGTTCCCCCATATCAGGGTGTATGGAACCAGAAGGTTATGACGATCTTATGGGGCGTTGGGGAAGGGTATGTACAGTCTGACACAACCTGTCGCTTTGGCACACAACTGCCTGCACGCTCCTGTGTCAGCAGCGCACGTACACGGTTCAGCGCAAATTGGACCCCTAGTGTTGTGTTCTGCCATTAAATTAGCATTCAATTTGATGTTTTTTACGTTTGTTCCTTTTTAAATTGTTTCTGTTGATTTATTCATTGTATAGAGCTGATGGAAGAGCAAGAGGAACATCAAGAACTGGATGAAGTGAAGAAACATCAGTTTCAGAAACGCCATGATTTTATATCTGGAGAAAAGTCTTTGAGTTGCTCAAAGACAGAAAATACTTTCTCACCAAAAAAGCCTCAAAGAAGAGCACCCAAAAATACTTTCACCTGCTCTCAGTGTGGAAAGAGTTTCACATTTAAAAGCAAGCTCAATGCACATATGAGAGTGCATACTAGAGAGAAGCCCTTCACATGTCATCAGTGTGGAAAAAGTTTTGCATATGCACCCAGTCTCAAGAGTCATCTCTTTTGTCACTCTGGAGAAAAGTCATTTGAATGTGATGAGTGTGGTAAAACATTTGCTGTGAATTCAGGCCTAAAAAAACATCTGAAAACTCACTCAAAAGAGAAGCCTTACAAGTGTTCTTCTTGTGGTAAGAGTTTTGCACGCCTGTTCTATTTTAAAGAGCACCAGAAAATTCATACCGGTGTGGTAGCTCATAAGTGCTTTGAATGTGGAAAGACCTTTACTACAGCCAGCAACTTGAAACTGCACCAAAGAATTCATACTGGAGAGAAACCTTACAAGTGCTCACAATGTGAAAAGAGTTTCATTCAGTCAGAACACCTGAAAAAACATGAGAGAACTCATACTGGAGAGAAACCATATAAGTGCACACTCTGTGGAAAGGGTTTCACTCAGTCAGTAAATCTGAAAACACACGAGAGAATTCATACTGGAGAGAAACTTTACAAGTGCTCACAATGTGAAAAGAGATTCACTCGGTCACAAAACCTGATAATACACGAAAGAATTCATACCGGATAGTCTTGTCTAACTGGCTAGTTGCACAAGATGGTGCCTGTGAGCTTTCACCACACAACTGTGTACATGGTTATGTCTGGTTGTATGAGCGGTTGTATGAGTGCTCATTGAAACTGAGTGAGAACACACGGTGTGATCGCTGTGTTGCTTTGAGAATAAACTTCCAAAGGAGACTTGGTTGAGACCAGCATGAGCGTGTTTACAAGTAAAGAAAGAAATAATAGTGGTTTATCAGTGATGGTAGATAACATTCACTTTAGATTGTCGTGTGCCTCAACCACCAGTGACGAGTTGACCAATGACATGAAGTAAAATTGTAGGTAACACTTCACAATAAGGTTCTGTACATCAACATGCGATAGCTAACATGAAATGACAACTAACAATTCTTTTACAGCATTTATTTACCTTGATTAAAGTTGATTTATATCTATACATTTACATGGGGCATTTGCATGAATGGTATTTAACAATAATATATCAGGGCTCAACGCAAAGGATTTTTTCAACTGGCCTGCTTCAGATTTTTACTGGCCCTGCCAAAATTTTCACTGGCCCAACACAAAAATGATACATTTATAGCTGTTTTTGCCATCATGGCTTTAAAAATGTGTCCGATGATAATAATATTTTGCATATATTATGTTTTTAAGACAATAATTTGCAAGATATGATTTATGCCTTATGTAATCACATTTAAGCATTAATTTGATGTGTAAAATGCAGTATGTAGATATTTGGCATAATGAAATCGGACAACCTAAAGACCAACACAAAAAAGCACAAAAATGTCTCGGTTACTGTCGTAACCTCCATTCCCCGATGGAGGGAATGAGACGTTATGTTGATGTAGTGACACTAGGGGTCGCTCTTGGGTGCCCGTTTCAACTTCAGATCTTTGAGGAATTGGCGAGTTGAATTTGCATGCAACTTCCCCCGACATATGAGTATAAAAGGGAGCCCGGTATGCGGATTCATTCAGGTTTTGCACTGAGGAGATGAGACAAGGTCCCGGACATTACAGCAATGCCGTTCAGCCTGTGGCAAGAGGGACACAACGTCTTGTTCCCTCCATCAGGGAACGGAGGTTACGAGAGTTACCGAGACATTCCCCTTCTGTCACTCACTCAATGTTGTGTCGATGTAGTGACACTAGGGAACCCTATACGAAATGCCACAATGGCTGACCGGTCACGTAAACTGCCGATGCAGGTTTAGGCAAGCTATTATGAATGTAAGAACAGATGCATTCGGGCTGAATGGAGCCTCCACAGATGCCCCAAAACGTTGTGCGATTTTCCCCATAAGCCTGAGGGGGCGGGGTGCATTCAGTATGGAGGGGAGCAGGCAGCGCCTGCTGCTGGGGCCTTAAAATGCTCATAAAATGTGCGGGGGAAGGCGTTCTATTTCGTTCCTATTCTTTTGGGGTGAGACCCCGCAGAGGCCACACCCTGCCCTTAAGGGGAGGGTATGAAAGTGCAGAATATGTCATATGGGCCCACAGGGGCCACACATTGAAGAGGCGCAGTGGTAGGTCCGCCCCTTCGTAGGGGAGTTTTCTGCCAGCACAGCAACCGGGCAGAGGAGGCTCTGCCTAGGGAGACGCGGGTCTACAGAAAAAGAGAAGGGAGACCGTATCGCGAAAAATACGCACAGGAGGTTACTAGAAAAGCTAAGACCTGTGGAGCCCCTTACCCCAGTACAGGGCCTGTTAGCACACGTACTGGGTCTGGCTACAGATTCCTCTGCTGAATTTGTGAATCAGAGGGCTAGGAGAAAGAGCATCTAGGGTTCAAGTCGTGAACACGCATGGGAGAAAGAGCGCACGTCTTCACCTACCTGGTGGGGAAAGACGCTATGCGGTAGCGGTACACCAAGCCAGCTGTCCCGTGTAAGGAATTTACTTACCTGTTCATACCTGAAAGAACTTTGGATGAAACCGGCTCAACCAGGAGATTGAAAAATCTTGTGAAGTTATTGGGTGCTGCCCAGCCTGCTGCTCTGCAGATGCCTGCTAGAGAGGTGCTATTGGCCAGTGCCCACAAGGATGCCACACTCCTTGTAGAATGTACTCGAACCTGCAAGGGGGCGGGCACGGACTGGCTCTGGTAGGCCAATGCGATGTCGTCCACAATCCAGTGGGCACGCCTCTGTTTGGAGACAGTGTTCCCTTTCTGCTGTCCACCAAAGCAGGCAAAGAGCTACTCAGAGCATCTAGAGCTCTGCGTGCAATCCAAATAGATGCGGAAAGTACGCACCGGATACAGCACCAAAAAGTCTGGGTCAGCCTCCTCCTGGGGCAGCTTTGCTTGTGGGCTCACCTCCTGGCCCAAAAAAGGGCTGTGGGAACCTTGGACATATAGTCTCGGGATCACTTGAGAGACTTCCGGACCAAACTCCAGGCACGTTCGCTGACAGAGAACGCTTGCAGGTCCCAGACCCTCTTGATGGAAGTGAGCGCAGCCAGGAGGGCAGTCTTCAGAGAGACGACCTTTAGCTCGACTGACTTAGGGGGCTCTCCGTAGGCCCGAGAGGACCATGGAGAGGTCCTGTGAGGGAAAGAGCCGCAGTCTAGGAGGGTTCAACCTCTTGGCAGGGGGGGAACATTCCTCACAGAAACCTAAAGAACAGGTTGTGTTTAGTAAGAAACATATCTTTAACAGCATTGTGGTCTGTTTCTATAGCAACTACAAGACCTCGAGAGTGGAGGAGGACAGCTGCCCCTATAATTATCTGCAGGGAGGAAAGCACTGACCCAACTGCACACCTCTTGGGGTCTTCGCTTATGGGAAGAACATGACTTAGCGAACGTATGAGCACCAGAGCAGGCAGTGGGAGGACTCCATGTAGGCAAACATGTCTACTTATGCCTGTCCGAATCGACCCCAAATCAGCTGGACCGCCTGAGGGTTGAGTCTCCACTCTCTCCTGAGCATTATCTGCCGTGACAGAGCTTCTGCTGTGACATTGAGGTGGCCTGGGATGTGAGTGTCATGCAATGATCTGAGTCGCTTCTGACTCCAGAAGAGGAGGGAGACATGACACGGGAGCGTAAAGCGCATTGTCACGCGATGTGTGCCGTGGCGCTATGCGTACCTCGGGACTCCGGTCTGGAGCCAGTGTTGTAGCAGTTTCGTATGCATCAATCCGTGCAGCGTGACCGCCACTGAGGATGCCATATGCCCCAGGAGCCTCTGAAAGTATTTCAGTGGGACCGTCATTTGCCGCCTGGATAGGTTCTGGCAGGTTCTGTAGCGCGCCATTATTGACACAGAGTCTAACTCCTATGCCGAGAAAAGAGATACTCTGAACTGGGGAGAGCTTAACTTTTCCCAGTTAACCCGAAGCTCTAAACGGCTGAGGTGCGTGAGCAGTGCGTGAGTGTCCCTGTGTGCACACAATAACTTTCAAGAGCACACTAGAATCAGCCGGTCATTGAGGTAGTTGAGTATGTGGATGCCCACTTCCCTTAACGAGGCAAGGGCTGCCTCTGCGAACTTTGTGAAGGCGCGAGGGGACAGGGACAAGCCGAAGGGGAGGACCCTGTGCTCCCCGGCCATTAAATGTGAACCGTAGGAAGGTCAAGATGTGGAAGTAAGTGTCCTTCAGGTCTACCGCCGCAAACCAATCTTGATGCTGGATGCACGTCAAAATGTGCTTCTGCGTCAGCATCTAGAACGGGAGACAGTGCAAGGCCCGGTTAAGAACTCGCAGGTCCAAGATTGGCCGCAACCCACTGCCCTTCTTGGGAATGATGAAATTAGGGATGTAAACCCCTGTCTCATCTCGGCTGGAGGGACAGGATCTGTCATGCCTTTCCTTATTAGGAGGACCGTGATCTCCGCCCGCAGGACGGCGGCGCTCTTGTCCTTCACTGATGTGAAGAGAACGGTGCGGAACTGGTGCAGGTGCCTGCCGAATTTAATCGCATAGCCAAGTCAGATGGTTTGGGCCAACCTTCGCAACGGGTTGGAAAGCGATACCCACGCGTCCAAACACCGGGTAAGAGTCACTAAGGGAAGGAACACGTCCGACGGTCCTGGGGTGAAGCCTTGCGGGGGGAGGTGTTTCGGGGAGCGATGCTCGAACCCGAAGTGGCCGCGCTGAGAGGACCCTCGAACCTTGCTCCGCACGCACGCACGCCCGGCATAAGGCGGTCCGGCGACTGAGGAGAAAGGCCTCTTAGATACCCAGGCTGCAAGCGCCAGGTGTCCGGTAGCCGCAGGGGTGGTGACCGTGAATGGCGGCGCTGTGACCTGAGGACAGAGGAAACTGCCCAACACTCGCCGCAGCCTGGGCAAGCATGGCAGTCAGCACTGTGTCGGTCTCAGATTGGGCTGCCACATCCGAAGGCGGCAGCCCGGTCGACTCCTTGGCGTCTGATATCACCAAGGCATCTCATCCAGCTCACGAGCTCCGCAAGAGCAAGGCTGGTGGTGAGGCA
The DNA here is from genome assembly GCA_032164185.1 of Moxostoma hubbsi. Classification (NCBI taxonomy): domain Eukaryota; kingdom Metazoa; phylum Chordata; class Actinopteri; order Cypriniformes; family Catostomidae; genus Moxostoma; species Moxostoma hubbsi. The sequence continues at coordinate 45,273,455 of JAVLUX010000001.1, forward strand.
AGCTTGCATCATCCCAGTGCTGGACGGAGAGGTAACTACCGGAGACGGAAAGGCATCTTTAAAAAGACATATCTTTAAAAAGACGTTCAACGTCACCGTGCCTGCTCTAATTGAGGGAACACACAATTTTTTAGATTTACAGTGGACAGAGAACCGCTGGAATGCGCTGTGTATCCAACAGCAATGCTTCGCAGAGAGTTGAATGGAACGGCAGTGAGGCTCCGAAGAAAAAGACTGAATGAATCTGCATACCAGGCTACCTTTTTTACCTGTATGTAGGGAGTGGCATGCAATTTCAACTCTCCAATTTCTCATTGGCCTTTTCTCTAAGATCTGAAGGTGAATCGGGCTCCCAAGAGCAACACCTAGTGTCACAACATTGACACAACGTCGAAGTGAATGACAAAAGGGGAACAAAAATACCTGTACGGTCCAGAAATGAGATCTGTAACTGGTGTTTCATGAGGATGATAAGTAGACTGTTTTGAATATTCATCAAAAACCCGCCTCTGGTCTTCATTGGCTGCTCGTGAACAGCTTTGACCCGCCCTCAAACACTACACTAAGCAGTAGACCAATCACAACAGACTGGGACATCTGACCAATCAGAGCAGAGTATGCTCTCTGAAAGGAGGAGTTTAGACTGAATCATTGAAGGAGTCGTTTTTGACACTGGGGAATAAAGGTAATGCTGCAATTTAAATTGAGCAAATGAAAGTGTTTTTTGACCTTGGATGCATGTAAATCTATATTGTATGAGACCTTTAAAACAAAATTAGGCATGTTTAAAAACCATAATAGGTGCACTTTAAATGAAATATTAACTTAAGTAATATTAATGCTCTAATATAGTTATAATTGTGTTTGTTATTCCAAATGCATTAAGCAATACTTACGAATTGAACCTTATTGTAAAGTGTTACCAAAAAGTTGCATGTGTAATCAGACGTAAGACACAAACAGAAATTGTAACGTTGGTTCGTTGGTTGTTGTCCAACAGAGGATTAATATGACCTTATTTACCCTACAGTTGTATATTCATCTTCAAATTGTATATCTTACTGAATCTGTATCCAAGCCTAGCATTATTTATTCATGTTCACAGAAACTTAGATAAGCTATTGAAGTTTATTATCGTTCTTACCTTCATAGTCATCGATGTAACTGCATACATACTGTAACATGTTGACATGTTGTTTATGGTCTTATTCTAACTGATCGGGCTAATCAGCCGAGGAGAGGGATAAGTGCAGCAGAATGCGGCGGTTTGGGAAAGAGAGAGCCACATGCAGCAGCCACGTGTGCGTTTATGTTTTTGTGTCTTTTTGTTTTGGTTCCTATTAAAATATTACTTTGACTGTTCAGCTGGTTCCTGCCACCTCCTTGCCCATTTGAAAGTGTTACAACCTTGTATAGTAAAATAAAATGCCATTTTTTACGGTCTCCGTACTGGCGCCAGGTGAAGCCGGAAGTGGTTATACCCACACTCGGGAAACCAGGAATCATGGTGTCTTATGCAACTTGCCAGCGATTGTGATGACTCTTCACCACCACAAGATGGCAGCACCTTCAAATGTTAGATCAGATGCACTTATTATTGGTAAGATGTTGTACAACCCTTGAGAACATGTAATATTGTACTGTATTGTTGATCAGAACCCTACTAAATGTGAACTTTTCAGAGGCAATGTGTTGAAGTGATTTTTTGCATGAGATCTGGAAGTCTCCTCAATGGCCTGCACTGAATAAAGTTACTAGATCACATCTTATTTTCACAACTTCTGGAGTAAATTGATCTGTTAGAACTTTCCACTTTTGGATGAACAATCCCTTTCAAGACTCTGATGCTCTTTAAGCTCTTGCTGCTAGAGTTGTTAAGATATGAATGACCCTTTATGCTAATAGTCACAGGTCTGGTTACACAAGACTAGGTCTGATTTGGACCTCACTGTTCCTGTCAATAAAGGTTTTGTGTCTTCATGTTGTTCGTCTTCGTTTACTCCAGATATCACTGTCCCATAGTTCCCTGTGAGAGCGTTCTGAGCCCACTTTAACAGATTTATCAGACCTGTGATCATTGTGAAGGAGATTTCCTTGAATGAGTGACAGGCAATCTGCCTGTCTCTGCTCTCATCCAGAAGCTTCTATTGGAGGTGTGAGATTCCCTATAGCAGTGTGAGGCGAAACCCCCAGGACTCTTCTGGATTCTCGATGCTCTAGAGGAGATGTATGCAAGACCAGATTGAGACTGACTCACTTTAATTGCAATTTTGTCAGTGAGTTACTGTCAGGTTTATTTCTGTGCACAAAATAGTTAAAGTAGTTCCACCCAGGGTTTGAAATTAAAATCTGGCAAGCACCAAATGTGGGAAATTTTTATATGTGGCTAGAGAATATGTCAATATCTGTGTCAACTTATAAAGTAAAGTAACGTTCCACTTTTGTCCTCTAGAGGGCTCTGTAGGCCTACAGTCAAGGTTTGGTGCTTGCCTCTTTCGAGAGAATGAACGGCTCTGCTGTTACAGCTTGAATCGTTTCAGAATTATAGCCTGCTAGTTTCCTGCTGCTGCTAACTTTAGTAAGCTGTAAATCTAGAACCAAATAGTTTTTTTTCTGGTGCAAATTTACTGTATATTACTGTTAAATCAGCTTCTTTTACATATTTTGTGTGAATTGTTCTAATAGAATGAGGCATGAAGACATGAGTAACACATTTTAATGTCATGTCTGTTAAAGTTTTACATGCAGTCTTGTACATCGTCATATGTAAATGCGCCTTTAAATGCCCCTCCCAGCGGTGTTGCAGTTGTCTAAATGTTCACAAACAGTATGTCGTTGCTCAGCAGTTTCAAACTTCTTTTTGGCTCTGAGTGATGAACAAAGGGGCACTTTGTAAATAATGGGATTCTGTGTTACTTAAAAGAATACCATGGTATTACTGTGGTACATGTCCAAAAACTGTGGTAATACTACACTACTCCATTTTAGTGATGTTCATATACTATGGGATTGTCATGGTCCACCAAGATCACCTCACAGAAAACCATGGTATTACCACAATATTTTTGTCTGATTTCATGGTAAAATGGTATATGGTCTGCACTTATATAGCGCTTTTTTAACCTTAGAGGTTTCTCAAAGCGCTTTACACTGTGTCCCAATCACCCATTCACTCAAACATTTACACACACACACTCATACACCAATGACGGCAGAGCTGCATGCTAGGCGCTAACCTGCCATTGGGAACAACTTGGGGTTCAGTGTCTTGCCCAAGGACACTTTGGCATGTGGACCGGGAATCGAACCACCAACCCTGTGATTGTTAGCCGACGCGCCTACCACCTGAGCCACAACCGCTCCGGCTGTGTCATTAAGGTTGGGTTACATCATAGTGAAATGCAGAATACAGTAAAATAATGGTTTGACTTGCAGTAGGGGAAGAGTGATGTTTGAGTGTATGTAAAGCGTTCTGTCATGGAGAACCTTGCATGCTTCAGCCAAAGTCTACACAACGGAAGATTGGAGAGTGATTGAACTTTAGATTCAATCATGAATGTCCAAACACAATTGTAAGTACATGAACACATCTACATGTACACAGAGCCATAGGAATTTTCAGGATCTGAAAAGTGGGTGGGGCACAAACATACTCATGAATATGTCATGAATGTGTCATGTGACGTTCACCCAGTAGTTGCTGATTTGATTTGCTGAATGGCAGATGTTGGTAAATAGGTGCTAGCTTTAGTAGGATTGCCGTTTTAGGCTTGTCGACACATAGATTGCATAGATTTTAGGCCCAAAACATATTCTACACAGTTATGAGAATGCAGACCTTCTAGCTACACAAGCTCGATTTCATGTATTGTCTCAGAATGCAACACAATGTTTGTGTTCTGCAGAAGAAAGACAGTCATACACATCTGGTATGGCCTGAGGGTGATATCACTTTCCCAACAAAAAATCACCTGTATGCACATCACAACGTGATTGGGATTTTCGAAATCCTGATCAGGAGCTTTGGAGGAAGACTTGAAGATGGCATTAAACTCCAGTAATGTTTAAAAGAGGTCAAGTGTGCTTTTTTAATGAGCGTTAGAGCTAAACGACTATGTTAGTTATGACTCCACCATGATCATAGCATGAAGCACTTTAACATTAAGAGTTCAAAGAGCTAATCTCTCAAACAAAGATGCTATCCGAGACGCTAATCCTCATCTCAGGACAGAGACGGTCAAGCTACAAAAAAAACTGCAAACATACGTCAGTCCCATTCCAGACACATAACAAATCTTTCTGATCTTAAGAAGGCAGTTATTGGAGTGTGCTAATTGCAATGCTAACATTTGAACTTGAACTAATTGTGGTGTAATTACTCTGGCAGCCTTAAAAAGTGTGCAAATTAATATTTAAACAGATAATTCTGGCTCTAAATTCTTATTCGTTGTGCCACGTTGCTTGCCATAGCAAAATAAAGTGATAAGACGTGCAAGCCTGTGCACTACTAATAGCGATTCAAACCTCACCCCTTGCCTGTGGTAAAATAACTGTATTGTTATTTATACAGTTCGACTGTATATGTCGCTTGCTTTAGTGTGATATTTTGAACATCAGACTGGCGAAATGCTCTGCTTGAAATTGCCTGTGTAAACTCACTGCCACAATACTAGGGTGCTAGTAATGTTCAAAAAGTATTTTTGTCTCGTTTTCCAGTCAACATTTCTAAACATTCTAAAAACAAGATGAATTTACTAGAGAAGAAAAATTACTTAAAATATTTTCTAACAAAATTTAGTAATGATAATGCACTTGACAAGAAAAAAACTATTTGCCAATACGGTAAGAAGTACATGTTTGATTCAAAGGGAAAAGAAGTTTATTTTTCTTGACCCATTGGCAAATATTTTTGTCTTGCTTTATGTGTGACGCTCCTATTCTACCCGCTCTGTACGGGACTCGAGCTGGTGTCTCGGCATGGGAGGCGGGTGCGCTAACAAAGAGGCTAAAGCCTACAGCCTCTAGTGTCAGTCACTAGTGCCCCTCATAAGGTCAGGATATTGAGGTTTATACACATTGCACAGCTGTTTATCAGCTGATCCTGTTAAACGCATCCCCCCTAAACCTCACTCCCATCCGGGCCACGGCACCATTGTGGCACTTCCGTTCTACCCGCTCCATACGAGACTCAAACTTGTGTCTTGGCATGGGAGGTGGGTGTGCTAACAAGGAGGCTAAAGGCTATAGCCCCTAGCATCAGTTGCTAGTGCACCTCCTGAGGTCAGGAAAGTGAGGTTTATACACATTGCACAGCTATCTGTCAGCTGGCTCCCGTTACACGCATCCCCTCTAAACCTCACTCCCATCCGGGTCACGGCACCACTGTGATGCACCTGTTCTACCCGCTCTGAATGGGACTCGAACCGGCGTCTCTGGCATGGGAGGCGGGTGCGCTAACAAAGAGGCTAAAGGCTACAGCCCCTAGCACCAGTCGCAGGCTATCTATCTATCAGCTGGTCACCATTACATAAGCATAAATCCCACCAAATTTGGTGAGATTCCTCTGAAAACAAAACTTAATATATTATTCCATTCTGCTTCTCATAGATATTTTCTTGTTGAAAACAAGTAAAGTAGCAGCACAACTCTCCTCATAAAACTGATGTCATTCATGTCCATAGCACAAACTGTGTGTGACGAGGAAATTTAAGTAAATAAAATAGAATTATTATCGGTTTGAACAAGATATTCCAGTTAGTTACTGATGAGCACCTTGTCTCTTGGTCAAATGATAAATCCATCAACAGGATTCCAGTGTCAACTAAGTATTTAACTTATTCTGCTCTCTGACCTTCACCTCCGTGTTCTTGGGCTCCTCACCTGTTCCTGCTGTCACTGTGGTAAAAATAGACATTGAGCAGTCGGTTAATTTGGTCTGCTGTCAGCTGGAGATCCTGGTTGACTGCACAGGTCAGGAGATCGTGGACAAGACACTGTCGAGACTTTATGTAGTTTTGGTCACTGATGAGGCTCAAATATCTCTACATGGGTTCAGGAGATCTCCAGACCTCCAACCAATGAATCCAGACTGATCTCATAGGGAAGTCTGAAACAGTAGGTTGACTTTTCTTTAGTCTTGCTTACTGAAATTCGAATAACTGCTCCCAGTGGGCAAAGCAGTAAGTGTTGCTTGGCGTATGGCCATGTTTCAGCTCCATTTTCTGGGTGAAATGTCCACAGGGTGGCGCCAGAAGCAAGTTGTAAATCAAGATGTTTTCAGCTGTACAGGCTGTAATACAGTGACGAGCAATGTGCATTTTATAAACTTCATCCCTCAACCCAAACCCCAAACCTAAACCTAACTAACAGTGGAGTAAAAAATGTTAAATGTTAAAGTTAGAGGAAGTAAGTGCAATCTCCGAATTGAGCTCATCAATGATTATGCGATTACTTCTTGGTTTCAACGCTGCAGACACAACGGACTTCCGAGGGAAGGTAAATATGCTGCAGTTGATGCAAACATTTCTGATAGGAGATGGAGCCTTTCAGTGACTTGGCATAATTTGGCAGATTTTAGGGTAACGGAACTCTCGGTAACAATATGCAAACCAAAATTGTTTTCTGTTCATGCTGTTTGCTTTACAACCTGTTAAAAGAGAGTAATCTCAAATGTTTACTCTGTTGAAAAGACCAGTATATGTTGTATTTTGGATGCTGGTAACCAGTATGATATGCCGGGGCTCCCACCAGGCTGCTTAACTATCTTAACCAGCAAGATGCTCCAAGGTTAACCAGCTTAACATGCTGGTTGACAGGGGTGGTAGTAGGATGTTATCTTTGGGGGGCAGCCCCTGGTTGACCAACTTAACTAGTTAAGTTTGTAGGTAAACAACGTGGCAATGCTGCACCAACACTAGAACAGCACCAAAACACCCTGGTCCAGCATGGAAAACCAAACTGGTCTGAGGAGGTCTTTTCAACAGGATGCATCAGTGAACTTCAAACGCCCCAACTTTGCATAAAATCTGAACAGATTTGAACACTGGTAGTAAAAATGTTGTTTGGTTTCCAAATGTCTGTTGAATTTTAATAGCTTCATGCTATCAAAAACCAGTCATTCACCATACAAAACACATTGTGATCTAAACAAACCACGTGCGACAAGGTTCTTTAACTCTCTTTGAAGGAGCTAGCATGGGCCAGGTGAAGTTTTATTATCAGATTTTCAGTACTTTTTATGACAGCATGCAAACACAGCTTCTTGCTTCTCTCTCTCTCCCCCTACAGCGGTCTGGATTGCCTTTTTTATCCCTCTCCACTCTCAATGCAAACCCAAAACAGCTGTTAGTGGTGATTTCCTTCAGATGTCAATCCTTACCGTTCCGTCTCTCTGCCTCTGTCTCCACAGACGTCGCTCAGCCACGCACCCATAACCATGTTTATCCTTGTTGCAAATGAACCATCTGTATTCTACCAATTGACTAGAGTTGGACAGCAACAACAAAATATGAAGAGATTTCTCTCTTTAAAACCTGATAAGCATGTTTGTTTTGCTATTCTAACTGTGCACTTACATTAGCAGTGTATTTTCACATTTAACCTTGTATTTTGTGGTTGGAGGTTGTGGTAAAATCATGGTAATGCACAGCTTCTTGTGGCTTATTGTTGGATTTTGTGGTATTCAGATTTTTAGCGTCTGGCAATGAAATAAACGTACAGTACAGAGCTTGTTTTGTAATGGCACAGCTGATGTTCTTTATTATAAGTAGTAATGTGTATTTGGCTACAGGGTAACAAAGAGAGATCTTTTATAGATGACACATGGGAACAATAAGGATTGTAGACGCACACACACACACACACACACACACACACACTTTAGATGGAAAATTAAGTTTTCTGTTGAGTGCTAATGCTAAACCTGCAAACAATTTCAGGCCCATACTGTTGCCTGGAGCTGTCTGAGAGATCAGAACATGTCTATGTTGTCTATTGAGCTCTGGACAAGATCATACGCCTGTCTCGCAGCTTTCCTTGACTTTCACATGGATCAGCAGAGTTAAAAGTGGTCAAATATGAGCCTCGACTTCAACAGGAAAAATATGTTTGCTCTCAGAGTTAACAAACAATACTTACTGTATTGATATGCAACATCGGTGGGGCGGCAGAGTGGAAAATCTTTCTAATGTCGCTTTGTTCTGCAGAGGTTGGAAAGTTCTATGGGCGTCCACGGTTGACCCGCTGTTCTCAAGATCTATGTCATCATAGTAAACACAATAAACAGCATTTGAAAGAGATGCCCACCTAACAGGGAACGTTCCAACAACTTTGGCTAACATTATTTAAAGGTTTGGGGGGAAAAAAATTATATAAAACGTTAATGGAACATCCTTATAACGTTATTAACCTTAAAAAACGTTCTACTAATGTTAAGAAAACTGGACATTTTCATGTTCCCACAACCAAATACTAACGTTAGGAAAACGTTCTTAGAACATAAAATTGTTAGCTGGGTGAGTCTGGGATCACTTCTCCCCAACACAAGGCTATATTTGTGCCGTTTGCCTGCTTCCAAAAAAACACGACTATTGAGTAATGGATGACATCTGAGGAGGAGAGAGCCAGACCCAAACAGAGCAACTGTGCACTTTTTACTCAACGAGATAATTGGTCACTTTTGCGGTTGGGAAACACGTCAATGTGACAACATTTAAACCAAAGCTATATCTTGGGAATCTTGTGATTGAAGCATTACATAAAGTGTATTATGAATAACTCAAGTGCTTCATTTAAACAAATGTTTAATTGGACGATGATGTCTTAGGTCATGTGTGTCTTAGGTCATTAGATTATTTTCTAACACACACATTCTGCAGTTTCTAATTGAGATTGTAGGACTATCATCTGTAACCATATACTGCAGTGCAAAAATAAATAAATAAATAATTTTCTTACGAAGTATTTTTGTCTTTTTTTCTGGTAAAAATATCGAAACATACTTAGACAAAAAAACTCAAAATGCAGAATGGGATAAGTGCTGTTTTCAGAGAAATCTAACAACATTTAGAAAAAGCTATGTGGATTTGACCTTACATTTTTTGCTTACCCCATTGGCGAATATTGTGTTCTTGTTGTAAGCATAAACCCCTCCAAATTGTGTTATATATCTCTGAAAACGAGATCATTTTCCTCCTCAAGTAAATTTATCTGGGTGGCGGAGGACGAATCTCTTTTGCCTCCGCGTCTTAGACCGTCAATCAGCGCATCTTAACACGTGGTTTGTTGACCGCGGAGACCTAGTGCGTGTGGAGACTTCACGCTATTCTCTGTGCCATCAACGCACAAAGCCCCACTGAAAGCGGGAACCACATTATAGCGAGCACAAGGATGTTACCCCATGTGACTCCCCGTGTTACCCCATGTTACCCCACGGACTTTCAGCTTTATCATACCACGTTGGTGGAATGACCTCCCCAACTCAATCCATGAAGCTGACTCACTCTCTATATTCAAAAAACGGCTAAAAACACATCTTTTCCAAGAGTATTTAACCAGCCGCTAAAAAAAAATAAATAAATAAATAAAAAATTCTAAATGTATTAACAATTCTTGTTGCACTTAAATCGGTTTTGTATACTATTGTGATGATACTGAAACTTTGTAGTATGGCACTTTTCGTACCACTGTCTCCTTAAGATGATTCGCTTATGTTTTTCCTCTTTTGTAAGTCGCTTTGGATAAAAGCGTCTGCCAAATGAATAAATGTAAATGTAAATGTAAATGTGACTCTACCCTCCCTAGCAACCGGGTCAACTGGTTGCTTAGGAAGCCTGACTGGTCCTGCTGAATTACCTAGGCCCCCTTGTTTTAACATTGTTTATTGAAAAAGACAAATACGCCACAAGAAAAAGATGTTTTGCGGTGTATTTCTATCAGTAGCATTTGCTAAGCTATTACAACACAGTCATGTGTTATGTATAGTATCTGATAATTCAGAATAATTCATATGGCATGGCCAAATCGTACAATATCTAACAAATTGCCTAACTTGAGTACAGCTAACCAATCAACAAACCATTTTAAATCGATAAAATACACACATCATATGTCTGCTAGCCAACACATTCATTTAATAAAGGAACATCTGTGAACAAATTTTGTTGCTCATTATGCAACATAACCAGTATTATGCTTCCCTTGTCTTCATCCAAACGGCCTGGTTTTCTTTCTTCCTTGGAGCACAACTGTGATTCTCCTCATAAAATCATGGTTAAGTTTAGGTTTTTGGTTTGGATAGTTTGGATAGAGGGGATAAACTTGTGAGAAATCGTCAGAACACTACTTCAAAGCTGTTTCTCTATCTACCATGTACACAACAATAGAAGTCGTACATTTTATATATTTGGAGTGGAAGACTATCTAGTACTATTATACACTAGCTAGTATACTCAGCTGTGAAGCAGTTCAATGGAAAGGAGGAGGCGAGAACCGGCTTGACAATGTAAATAATATTTTTAATAATGAACTAAAACCAAAAGACACAGACACACACATAGGACGGACAGCTGCCTGTAAACACTCTCTCTCTCTCTCTCTCTCTCTCTCTGTCGCACCACCATCTGCAGTTGGCCTTTATCCCTCTCGGAGGCTTGATTAATCATGACCTGGCCCCGCCTTCCGCCTTGTCACATTCCTCCCTCTTTCTCTCAGGCTGGGGAGCCCCCGGCATGACATACACCCCCCACCCCTCTTTCCCTGGGGAGGGCGTGCCTTTATGCCCCGTCTGCCAGCAGGTCATACCCACCTTCTGGAAACTGGGAGGGGACAGGCGGATTGGAGGTAGTCCTCTAGCCCCTGGTGGACGGAACGCCCCGCAGCGTTCTCGGGGAACATAAGGGGTCTCTCCCGCACCTGGCAGCGGTTCTCCCACTCCAGGCGGTTGGCAGTGAGCCCCTCCCTGCTCACGGTCGATGGTTGGCGGCCATTCCTCTGCTTCCATCCCTTGCTCCTCCATCCCCCGGCAGATGGCTGCGGCTGCTCCGTTAGGGTGAATGGTAGCAGCAAGAACTCCTCTACTGCATATCCCTCCTCTTTCCGGGTTTTTGGCACCAGTGTAAAGCAGTTCAATGGAGGCGAGTCGGCCTTTATCGCTCTCGGAGGCTTGATTAACCTCATAAGCCCTCCTCCCTGTCACAACAGCGTTTTTAATAAAGCGTATGTGAAACAGAAAACATTAAGCAAAAAGTTTGGCCTCACTGTTTTTCACATGATGTGAGCCTGATCTCACGAAAATGACGTAACCGTGGCAACATTTTTGAAAAAAGGTCAAGTGAAGGTGCTTCTTTACGCCTCACTTCAGTTTCCTAGTGGAATGTCCAGCAGGGGGCGCCAAAAGTGAGTGAATTGGTGTCCTAATCAGACAAAGTTAAGAAAAAAAAATTCTCCCAATTTGGAATGCCCAATTCCCAATACTTTAGTAGGTCCTCGTGGTGGTGCTGTTACTCGCCTCAATCCGGGTGACGGAGGACAAGTCTCAGTTGCCTCTGCTTCTGAGACCGCCAATCCGCACATCTTATCACGTGACTCATTGTGCATGACACCGTGAAGACTCCACATGTGGAGACTCATGCTACTCTCCACGATCCACACACAACTCACCACACGCCCCATTGAGAGCGAGAAGCACTAATCACCACCACGAGGAGGTTACCCCATGTGACTCTACCCTCCCTAGCAACCGGGCCAATTTGGTTGCTTAGGAAACCAGGTTGGAGTCACTCAACACACCCTGGATTCGAACTCGTGAGTCCAGGGATGGTATTCATGGATATATGGATACCCAGGCCCCCCCAGACAAATTTTTAAGATAAATGTTAGATGTAGATTTTAATGAGTAAAATATACCTCACAAACTAACTTTAACCAAAACCTAACCAATAGTGTCCTAAAAGCAAATGAGAGGTGAACCAGACAGACATTCTTATCCTAAACCAACACCTAAACCTAACTGATTGTGTCCTAAAAGCAAATGCAACATTAAAAGCACATTTTATAAAGCAACCATGTCATTTTGTGTTGCTTCTGAGACACTGAGAAATGTGTAGTATTTAAAATGATGCCTTAGAGTAAAAGTGTTTTGATATCATAACATATCAGTGTGTGAGTAGTAGAGCAAAAAATAAGCGTTTCTAAAAGTCATAATCAGTGGTTGTACTCATGATTTGTTGTAGCGCCTCTAGTGTTAATTTCACTACAAAACTGCAGTGAAAGGTAAAATGCGTCACTGTCCTTTTCTGCATAACGCGGTGGCTCATTTTAGCATATCACGGCCCATTCGGCACGTTTCACGGCCGACCCACCAGCCCGCTCAGTTCTCCTGATGGCCAGTCTGCTCTTTATCGGCCCCAAAGTGCGTCAGCCCACTGGGAAAATGCCTGGTATGCCAGATTACCAGTCCAGCCCTGGTAGTGACACAGTAAATGCATAGTCTTCTATGTGCTTAAAGTTAGTACATTGTATTTAAGGCCACCTAATATAAAGTCTGACCGTAATTCCTTCCACAATCTAGCTCAACAGGGAATGCACACTTTGTCAACTCACTTGGTCCCGGAGGCATTTTCTCCATACGGTGCTTAAAAAATAGCTGAAACCAGCCTTAGATTGATTGGTCTTAGCTGGTCTCTCAACTTGGTGAATTGGCTGATTTTAAAATAGTTTTGGGCACTTTTAGCTTTCTTTATTTTTTCAGCAGGGTCGGGATTTCAAACAATTCTTCACTAAAGAGCTCCAAGCCATGAACCAAACCAACCAACCAATCCAAACCCAAACTTATTCGAAGCAAGAAAATGTTTGAAAATAAGAGAAAAAAATCAAGACTGTGAACTTAAATTAAAAAATAAGGCAATTCCTTATTTCTTACAGCTACAAAGACTAAGCTAGTGTCAACTTTCTCTGTTGTCCAGGTTTACGGGAGTTCACAGGAGCAGGAAGAGCGGAAGTGGGTTTGGCTTCTGTTATTGGTGGACGTGTGAAATGTCTCTCAGCTGTTGTAAGTGAGGTGTGAGTGCTGACAGAGGCATGTGAACTCTCTCCCAGGGCCATCTTCTTCTTTATTAAAGAGAGAAGCTCGCATTTGCCGGGAAACACCAAGGGAGGCTGCCTTCCCGAACTTGACCATCGTTTCGTTGTTTGCTGTTGGCATGTCAGTCACAGAGTTAATGCCATAAACAAAGCATAAAATTACACTGCAGACTGAATATGAAATTTGCAATCTAAACCATTATTTTTTCCCTAAACTAATATCTGCAAACAGTTCAGTTGAAATACACTTTCAACTGTCTTACTTATAAAATCAAGCAGAATTTGTACAAATCTAGATACACAAGTTTTATTGCCATTGAGATCTCTTCTGAACATATAAAGGAGACAAAAGAAACATCTGAGAAGCGGGAACGTTGAGCAAAAGTCTCCATTTGATCTCTATTTAATCTCATTGGTGTCTTGGAGAATCAACTGAGATACCGAATTTGTCCTACAGGAAGTCAACTTCACTGCATCATGAGAACGGATGAGAGATGTTCCAGTAAAAGTCTTCCTGCTGATTCGGTTCTTCCCTCATGCATCTCATATTCCCAGGTCCGATAATGTAAATCCACTTCAGCCATCATACTTGCTTTTTGGGCGCAGTCGATGAGTCATCTGGGAATCAGGGTAAACAAGCTTCCTTAAAGAGCCTCATAAAAATCTTAATGTACTGAAACTCTAAACAGTGGAGCTGACTCTATGTCCTCGGCAGCAACGAAATGAAATGGAAATCAAATGCAGACTTTTGCTTCTCAGATGCTTCTCTGGAGAAAAAATTCCTTGTAATATTGCATGTGTATCATCTACAGTTTCAGAGGAGACCTCAATAACTGTGCTCAGATTTGCCAAGACACCAAAGTCTGCTGTAAAAAGTCATTTTGAACTTAAACATTTTTCATGGAATTCTTCCAAATGATCTTGGGAATGCTTTCCACGATCATTTTTATAGCTTTGAACTCTTTCTGTATGTCAACAGCTCATTTGTGTCTATTTGTATTTCTCCTATCGAATTTCCTGTGAAACATCAGAGACAAACTTGATACTTTTGGGCTTTTTCCTGGGATAGGGAAAGTAGAGAGGTGACAGACAATTAGAGGGAGAAGAGTGGAAATGGGATCGGGAAAGGACCTTGTGAGCTGGGCCTCGAACAGAGGTCACCACGTGTCATGACCGCAGCCTGCAAGTTGATACTTATGTAAAACACACATTAAGTCTCTCTGGCTATGAAAGAGTAAGCTACATTTCCATTATTGGAAGACACTTTTATTTAAAGTGATGTACAGTACAGTACATTTTATCAGTTCAGAGACCATAGGGAGAACCAGGACTTTTCCTGGTGGTCTGGCCGCAAAACGCCCCCCCCCCATCTCAACAACAAGACTCCCATGAAGGTCGATACGAGAGTCTATGTGACACAAATATGGGAGCTCTTTGCTCTCAACTTGTTAATAAAAGCTCTTCTCTGTTCTAGAGCCAGTGTGAGTGTATTTGTGGATGGCAATAAACTGGACACATACATGAAAGGAAGGCCCACAGTGGCACGTCTCTCATCCAACATTTAATTTCAAACACTGCATTACTCATCTCAACTCTTTTCTTGCCTACTCTAATTTACTCTGCTCTACTCCTGTTTACTCTACCCTACCTGTCTGTACTTTACCCTTCTCTACTCTATTTACACTTCTTTAATCAGCGAGTGTTGATTACAGGTTCTAATGTATTTAAACCTACTCTACTCATCTTTTCTCTGCTTTATTCTATTTTACCCTACTGTACACTTTATTCTACACTACATTACTACACTATTCTGCTCTTCTTTATTCTAATCTACCCTACTCTACTCACCTTTACACTACTCTTCTCTACTTTATTATACTCTACTCATCTTAACACTACTCTTCTCTACTTTATTATACTCTACTCATCTTTACACTACTCTTCTCTACTTTATTGTACTCTACTCACCTTTACACTACTCTTCTCTACTTTATTGTACTCTACTCACCTTTACACTACTCTTCTCTACTTTATTGTACTCTACTCATCTTTACTCTACTCTTCTCTACTTTATTGTACTCTACTCACCTTTACTCTACTCTTCTCTACTTTATTGTACTCTACTCACCTTTATCCTACCCTTCTCTACTTTATTGTACTCTACTCATCTTTACTCTTCTCTACTTTATTGTACTCTACTCACCTTTACTCTTCTCTACTTTATTGTACTCTACTCATCTTTACTCTTCTCTACTTTATTGTACTCTACTCATCTTTACTCTGCTCTTCTCTACTTTATTGTACTCTACTCATCTTTACTCTTCTCTACTTTATTGTACTCTACTCATCTTTACTCTACTCTTCTCTACTTTATTGTACTCTACTCATCTTTACTCTACTCTTCTCTACTTTATTGTACTCTATTCACCTTTACTCTTCTCTACTTTATTGTACTCTACTCACCTTTACGCTTATCTACTTTATTGTACTCTACTCAACTTTACACTACTCTTCTCTACTTTATTGTACTCTACTCAACTTTACACTACTCTTCTCTACTTTATTGTACTCTACTCAACTTTACACTACTCTTCTCTACTTTATTGTACTCTATTCATCTTTACACTACTCTTCTCTACTTTATTGTACTCTACTCAATTTTACACTACTCTTCTCTACTTTATTGTACTCTACTCACCTTTACACTACTCTTCTCTACTTTATTGTACTCTACTCATCTTTACTCTTCTCTACTTTATTGTACTCTACTCATCTTTACTTCACTCTTCTCTACTTTATTGTACTCTACTCATCTTTACTCTACTCTTCTCTACTTTATTGTACTCTACTCATCTTTACTCTTCTCTACTTTATTGTACTCTATTCATCTTTACACTACTCTTCTCTACTTTATTGTACTCTACTCATCTTTACACTACTCTTCTCTACTTTATTGTACTCTACTCATCTTTACTCTTCTCTACTTTATTGTACTCTACTCACCTTTACTCCACTCTTCTCTACTTTATTGCACTCTACTCATCTTTACTCTACTCTTCTCTACTTTATTGTACTCTACTCATCTTTACTCTTCTCTTGTCTACTTTATTGTACTCTATTCATCTTTACTCTATCTCTACTTTATTGTACTCTACAGTACTCTACTCATCTTTAATCTACTCATCTCTACTGTATTCTACTCTGTTATGCCTAATTTTACTAATCCAAATTCAAATAAAAAAAACTTGATTCTATATTCCATGGGGTTAGACAAAATTTATTTGATGAAAGGCTCAAAAGCAAACATATACATTAACAATATACAGTATATATGAAAAATTTATTTAAAAATACACTATTCTATTTTACTCTACCCTACTCTACTGTACTCTATTCTACTTCACCCTTCTCTACACTTCTTTACCCTACTCTTCTTAACTCTACTTTTCTCGGCCATACCATACTCTATTTACTCTTTTCTACTTTACTCCACTCTACTTCACTCTATTTTACTCTTCTATACTATATTCTACTCAACTCTACTTTACTCTCTACCCTGCTTTACTCTAATCCAGTGTGACGAGGAGGAGGTCAGGGCCAGGCAGTGAAGACACACGACTGGCCCTGAATTGGGCTAATCAGCCAGGAGGAGGATAAAGATGAGCCTGAGGCACCAGTTTGAGAGAGAGGGAGACGCACGCGGCCACACTGCATATTTGTTTATGTTGGTTTTAAGTTAAGTTTGACATTAAAACTTTATGTTTGCTGTTCAACGGGTACCCGCCTCCTCATTGCCCATCCTTATACTGTTACATCCACATTACGGTTATCTATTTTACTCTACCCTAATCTACTGTACTCTATTCTACCTCATACTACTCTATTCTACTTTCCCTACTCTACCTAACTCTTCTCAAGTTTACCATAATCTACTGTATTTACTCTTTTCTACTTTACCCCACTCTATTTTACTCCTCTATACTATATTCTGCTCAATTCCACTTTACTTTCTACCCTGCTTTACTCTAATCCACATTTACTATACTGTATTCTTCTACTTTACACCACTCTACTTGACTCTAAGTCCTAGTTTTGTCCTAACCAGACACAATTTAGGGAACCAACATGAACATTTCTCAGTTGCTTGGCTCGCAAAAGTGAATTCTCATTGGTCCAAAATCCCCAAAATGCTAAAATAATGACTACTCTCAAGCATGTTTCCCAAACACTACCCCCAACTTCCATTTTTCTAGTTTCTATTTTTAGAATTGTTAGTTTATTTTTTGTTATTTGATTAATCGAGAGTCAAGTACAGTTAGTTTGTGCAATAAAAAGGCAACATTGACATGCGTTGTGGGTCACTGAGTTAAACAGACCCTTCGTTTCAATGCCACTCCATTAGTACTGCTAATAACCTGATGAGTATTAACTTAGATGACTTAACAGCAGCGCTTTGGCCTTCAGATGCATGTCACAGAACTCTACTGATGGTGTCTGGAACCGAGAGTGGCTAAACCGCTTGATTCTCATTCCCACATTCTGACAGGCAATTCTCAGCTGATGCCAATTAACTGAAGTAGGGCAAGTTACATCCTCTGGGTTAGTAATGGTTTGCAGATGGATGTTCTTGTGGTTGAGGAGAGAGGTCAATGATCTGATCCATGTCTGCCCCACGCCATGGTAAATAATGATAACAGCCAGTTTTTATGGAGAAGTGAGTTAGAACTCACCTAAATTTTAAATGTATAATTGTTTTTATGTTAAAATACTATTTTGGGCTTAAACGTGGTCAACTACTTATGCGCAATTGGAAGGTTGATTCCCCTGAAAACACTGATACTGTTGAGCCATCCATACAATGTGATTTTCGTCTTAGCATCTCGATTAGCCAGACACAGTAATGTTGATTTAACGAATGGTGTGAATTTGAGGTGGGACATCCTGAAAATAGTCATTATTGTTGCAATTCCGTTTGGAGATGCTGGTGGTAACACGTTAAATAATTATTTTTTTTTATTTTAGTCATAATTTAGTCATAATTTTAATGAAAATCTCCTTTAAATTTAGTCAATATTTCATCACATCAGAATCAGAACTTCAGAAACAGAAATCAGAAACAGAATCAGATACAAAATATATAAATAAAATATTTCAGTTGAGGATAATGTGTAAAATGCATTTTCAGAAGTAATTTAATTGAAGAGATTAATTCAGCTTGATTTCTGCGGTAAATCCACATTCGTTTGAACATTTCCTGATTATTCATTGTCTTGATATCTTGTTTAGAGTTCTGTTTTTCATGTATTTAATTCTCATGTTTCCATTGTGTCTGGGTCAGGTATTGTTTGTGTTGGCATGCTCAAGTCAAGTCAAGTCAAGTCCATGTTCATGTTCATGCTCATGTTGGTCATGGGATAAACTGCACTTGGGTTCTTACTCATCGTCATCGTCTGTTCCTGCCTGGCATTGCTTGCCAGCCTACGTTACAGCTTGTGAGGGATTTCATAGGAATGCTTGGACAAAGAGACAGAGGAATCATGGCCTTTTTATCCACCTTACTGTAAAACAAGTTTGAGATCGGACTCCCAGAGTGTCCAGGAAAATGTTCCTCTGGTGTTTAAACGATGTTTCCAAGCTAAGAACTTGCTTCTGTTGTAGAGCAGAACTCCTGGTGTTTGGAGGAGAGGAAAGGAAGAGCATTGGACTTTATCCGGGCAGGTAAAACCATGTGTGTCCTGTGTGTCCTCTCTAGAGTGCCTCAACTGGCAAACCCCAGTCAATATGGAAAGCTAGTTTCAATCAAAATCAAATCAAATCAAATCACTTTATTGTCACACTACTGTGTACACGAGTGCAACAGTAGGTGAAATTCTTGTGTGCAGTTCCGAGTAACATTGCAGTAATGACAGTGACGAGACATAAACCACTTTACAATAAACAACATATTTACACAAAACAATTTACATAACAAATGTACACGTACTTACACAACAATTTACATAACAAATGTACACAATACACACAATGTAGAATACACATACACTAGATACGGGTATAAATATATATAAACACTAATTGAATTGGGAGAATATATTGACAGAATGAGGATTAATAAAGTGCAGTGCTGATTGTTGATCGTGAGAGATCATGTGTTCAAAAGTCTTATTGCTTGTGGGAAGAAGCTGTCATGTAGTCCGGTGGTGCGGGTCCTGATGCTGCGATACCGCCTGCCTGATGGAAGCAGTGAAAGCAGCCCATGACTCGGGTGGCTGGAGTCTCTGATGATCCTCCGAGCTTTATTCACACACTGTCTGTTATATATATCCTGGAGGGAGGGAAGCTCACCTCCGATGATGTTTCTGGCCGTTCGCACCACCCTTTGCAGGTCTTTGCGGTTGTGGGCGGTGCTATTGCCGTACCAGGCGGTGATGCAGCCAGTCAGGATGCTCTCTACGGTGCTGATGTAGAACCGTGTGAGGATGTGGTGGTTCATTCCAAACTTCCTCAGCCGTCTCAGGAAGAAGAGGCGCTGGTGAGCCTTCTTCACAATGGCCTCAGTGTGGACGGACCATGTGAGTTCCTCAGTAATGTGGACACCGAGGAACTTGAAGCTGCTGACTCTCTCCACCGGTGCTCCATTAATGGTGATAGGGCTGTGTTCTCTGTCTTTCTTCCTGAAGTCCACCACAAGCTCCTTGGTTTTACTGACGTTGAGGGAGAGGTTGTGCTCCTGACACCAGCGTGTCAGAGTGTGCACCTCCTCTCTGTAGGCTGTTTCATCATTGTCAGTGATCAGACCTACAACCGTCGTATCGTCAGCAAACTTAATGATGGCATTGGAGCTATGTGTCGCCACACAGTCATGTGTGTAAAGGGAATACAGGAGTGGACTGAGAACACAGCCCTGTGGTGCTCCAGTGTTGAGGGTCAGTGATGAGGAGATGTTGCTGCCCATTCTAACCACCTGACGTCTGCTTGACAGGAAATCCAGGATCCAGCTGCACAGCGAGCTGTTTAAGCCCAGAGCCCGGAGTTTCACATCAAGCTTGGAGGGCATTATGGTGTTGAATGCTGAGCTGTAGTCTACAAACAGCATTCTCACATATGTGTTCCTTTTTTCCAGGTGGGAAAGAGCAGTGTGTATTGTAGATGCAATGGCATCATCAGTGGAGCGGTTGTTGCGGTAGGCAAACTGCAATGGGTCCAAAGAGGTGGGCAGAACAGAGCAGATGTGATCTCTGATCAACCTCTCAAAGCATTTGCTGATGATGGGGGTGAGGGCAACAGGACGCCAGTCATTTAAGCAAGTGATTTTGGCTTGCTTCGGTACAGGCACAATGGTTGATGTTTTGAAGCATGTGGGGACTACAGACAGGGATAGGGACAAGTTGAAAATGTCCGTAAAAACACCAGCCAGTTGGTTCGCGCATGCTCTGATGACGCGGCCCGGAATGCTGTCTGGACCCACGGCTTTACGAATGTTCACCCGTCGAAAGGATCGGGTTACAGCCGCAACAGAGGCGGAGAGTGAACCAGCCTCTGTAGTATTGGCCGCGAGTGCTCTCTCTGTGAGGGCGGTGTTGTTGTCCTCGAAACGAGCATAAAATGTATTAAGCTCGTCCGGGAGAGAGGCAGCGGTGTTCATGGCGGAGTTTTTATTCCGTTTATAGTCCGTGATGGTGTTAATTCCCTGCCACATACTTCTGGAGTCAGTGGTGTTGAACTGTTCTTCAATTTTGTGCCTGTACTGGCGTTTGGCTGCACGGATGGAGTTACGGAGGGCATAACTGGCTTGTTTACGCTCCTCCGCGTTCCCGGAATTAAAAGCGGTGGTCCGCGCAGTAAGTGCCGCGCGAACATCGCCGTTAACCCATGGTTTCTGGTTGGGGTAGATCCTTATATTTTTTGTCGGAACAACGTCCTCTACGCACTTCCTGATGAAACACGTTACGCTATCAGCGTAAACCTCGATGTCGTCATCGGAGGCAGACCGGAACATCTCCCAGTCTGCGTGATCAAAACAGTCCTGTAGCGCAGAGTCTGATTGGTCCGACCAGCACTGGATCATTCTGAGGGCGGGTGCTTCCCGTTTCAGTTTCTGCCTGTAAGCGGGCAGAAGCAGAACGGAAGAGTGGTCGGATTTGCCAAATGGTGGGCGGGGGAGGGATTTGTAGCCATCCCGGAAAGGAGAATAGCAATGATCCAAAACCCGGTCCCCTCATGTGTTAAAGTTGATGTGTTGGTGGTATTTTGGTGCTATTGTTTTAAAGTAGGCTTTGTTGAAGTCCCCGGCAACAATGAACGCGGCCTCAGGGTGCGCGGTTTCCTGCTGACTTATACACTCATACAGTTCCCTAAGTGCCCGGTCTGTGTCGGCTTGTGGGGGGATGTACACAGCAGTGATAATGACCGCTGTGAATTCCCTCGGTAGCCAGAATGGTCGACACAGAAGCATGAGAAATTCCAGATCAGGAGAGCAGAAAGACCTGATAAAATGTACATTCCTCTGATCACACCATGATTTGTTGATCATAAAACATACACCTCCACCTCTGCTTTTACCTGAGAGGTCTTTCGCTCTGTCCGCTCGGTGCACGGAGAAACCCGTGGGTTCGATGGCCGAGTCTGGAATTTCCGCGGACATCCAGGTTTCCGTAAGACAGATAACACAGCATTCTCTCGTCTCTCGTTGGAAAGAGATCCGCGCTCTCAGCTCGCAGAGCTTGTTGTCCAGAGACTGAACATTTGCCAGTAGTATACTGGGTAGCGGGGGGCGATTTGCGCGACGTCTTAATCTGATGAGAACGCCGGCTCTTTTTCCTCTTTTCCGTCTGCGTTTCCGCGGCCGGGCAGCCCAAACAAATGGCTCTGCTGGTGTGTTTGTAAACCGCGGGTCGGCATTGAAGAATGTGAAGTCCGGTTTTCGGTGTGTGATTGCCGAACCAATGTCCAAAAGCGTTTGTCTGTCGTACACAATAAGGCAGACAACATCCAAGACAAAAAAACACAGAACTGTAAACAAAACAAACAATAAACTGCAGTGTTTTGACGGAGCTCGCGACGCAGCAGCCATACTCGGCGCCATCTTGAAGCATCCCCATCTTGAAGCATCCCCATCTTGAAGTTTCTAAGACACAAACACGTTACTGAGATTAATTTTCACCTTCATCGAACACTAATTATGGATTTAGGTCAGTGTTGGGTGTAATCTGATTACAATGTAATTAGTCGCTGTGATCTAATTACATTTTAATGATTTAATGAGATTACAGTTACTGACACACAGTTATTCCGAGGTGAAACGTCCACTGTGTGGCGCTAAAAGCGAGTTACATATTCTCCCAAACAGAGGAGGTTTTTAAGGTTAATGTTCAATCGAGTTTTAAATCAACTAAACCAACCTCCCTAACCTAAACCTTAAACCTAAACCTAACTGAGAGTGTCATAAGAGCAAATGTGATGAAAAACACAATTCACGTCATTTTGTGGTGCTTCTATGATACTTGTGAACAGCCAATGTGTGGACTCTTCAGGACTCGTATCCCGCTCCTTTGCATCACAAGTGCAACGCTCTATCAGTTGAGCTACCGTGTAATTCAAACGCACCTCAAAAAGCTTGTAAATGCTTACCATAGAGTGATGGTGGCGTAGTGGGCTAAGGCACATAACTGGTCATCAGAACTGGTTCGATCCCTATGGCCACCACCATTGTGTCCTTGAGTAAGGCACTTAACTCCAGGTTGCTCCGGGGGGATTGTCCCTGTGATAAGTGCACTGTAAGTCACTTTGGATAAAAGCGTCTGCCAAATGCATAAATGTAAATGTAATGTAAATGTAGTTGGTTATGTAACGCAAACGTTAAAATGAGTCATGCGCTGTAGTAAAAGTGTTTACATGCCATAAGATAGCATTGTGTAAGGGAAAAAGGTGTTTATAAACTATCAATCTGCCATTTTACTCATGATTTGTGTGACGTGAATAAAGTCGTTGTTGTTGTAGCGCCTCTAGTGGTCATTTCACCAGGAAACTCCCGTCCGTGACATATACAAGGAGCCACGTAAACATAATTTTGCCAAAATGTTGTTGTAGTAATGTGATTCTATGAGACCAGGTTGCAAATCACAGTCGTCAAACTGAACTCAAGACGCTGCTTAGAAAACTAATCCCGTCTTAAATCTTGAAACTAATTTCCCTCTCTTCAGTCAGACTGTCTTTTCCTGTTGTGATTTCTCTCTTTGGCTCAGTGATTTATCACGCTCAAACGCACCGCAGGCACAATCTGATGTTTCAAAACCACTAATTGAGAAAGCTGAGGAAACATCCTCTTGTAAGATCACAAGAGCAAGACGAATATAAAATAAATCACAGTCTTTACTCGCGAAACACACCTCAGAACTGATGTTAGCAGGAAAACACTGGGGTGTCTTGGATTCATCAAAACAACTTATTTTTCCTGTTCAATGTATGTGTGTGTGTGTGATTAAAGTCTTCCTTTAGGGAAACACCCTGACGGATCTGTTGGCAAGTTTCTCAACAATTTAAAACATGGGTTAAAAATGCAAAATAACCACATTTATATCTGAGATGATATCTGGGCAGCACATGCTAAATTAAACTTGGGAAGTGTACCATCTTTAGAAATGTTTATTGATGCATAATACGCACCATTTCACATGCTGTGCCGTGAACGCTACAATTCAATTTCCTCACGATTCCTCCAAAAATGAATCACCATAGAAACCACAACAGTTTCAGGCTACGTCTACATTAATCCGGATACATTTGAAAACAGCGTCTACATTTCAAAACGCTCTCAAAGTGAGTATCAGCCGCAACAGCGCCGCTAAAACACAGGCCGCCATCTTGATTGTTTTGGTTGGGTAGATCACATGACTAAAAATGTGTCATCGTTTTCCAAAGCATCCATTTTCACAGTCCACACCACAACACGAAAATGGTTTTCACATTGGTCCGCTTTGGAGTGCGTTTTCAAAAAGCTACGTTTTCGCGGATGTAAAGGAGTATAAGGGAAAGGATAATATAAATAATAGTTTAATAAAGAAATAAACCAAAAGACACAAACGCACACATAGTATGGACAGCTGCCCGTAAACGCTCTCTCTCTGTCGCACCACTTTCCGCAGTCGCCCTTTATCCCGACATTATCCCGGTGTGTAAAATCCCGACATGGCTCCGCCCTACGCCCTGTCACAGCGGACAAAAACGGCGACTCAGTGTGGACGGAATGCCAAAACGGAGAGAAAAAGATGCGTTTTTGTAAAACAATCAAGAGTGCAAAATCTCAAATGTTTTTAGAATAATTCAGTGGTCTGATATTAATTGTACATGTAACGTTTTTTTAGCAAAAAGTTATCAGTTTAGCAAAGTTATGTCTTCTAAGGTGCTGTAAGCAATGTTAGCCGTTTATGCTAATACTGATAATGAAAACAGACTTTCTTGTGCAACGTCAGTTTCACAAATGTGTCAATAATAATATACCTCTGTGGTTTATATAACGCTAAGTCAGGATTTATGGCATCGACATGAATTTAGGATTTATGCATCCTAGATAAACTTGGTAAATATTATTGTATATAGTCGCCATTATGTGATTACCATTGGGAATGATGCAATGTTTTCCTGTTTTCCCGTTTTCCATGCACAGCAGTAAATGGCAGCACTTATTAAATAAAAGTGGTGCGATTGATCGGCCCAATGCTCGACCAGCCCACTGGGAAAATGCCCGGTGCGCCAGATGGCCAGTCCATCACTGGTCAATGTATGCCAACATACTATCTGTCTTGCATGGAAAGAATCTAAATGAGTGTGAGAAAATTATGACGGAATAAAATTTTTGGGTGAAATATCCCTTTCGGACTCCGAGCATCTGACTGATTCTTGTTATCACATGAGCCAAAGCAGGCGGTTCACTCTTAAGTGCTCTAAATTCAGTTTCTCTTTCTGTTGCCTCTGCATCCGTCCCCTCTTGTCTCTTTCAGTTGGACAGGGACGAGTTTGGCTGGACGGAGTCTCTCTAAGGTTCCCCTGCTTTCACTAGCACACCGAGAGATTAACGAAAAGAAACTCGATCCTGGACAGAGGCACTCTGGCTGCTTGTTTCCTGCTTAGAGAGGAAGTAGAGGCTCTGCAGTTCTCATCATGGTGCGGTAATGAGATGAGCAGCACAGCATGCTGAAAACAGCCCTGGACTCATTATTCATACCATAGAGCGCAACAGTCTGGTTCCGGAAGTTAAAATCCTATTCATTTTCTCCATTGGGGAATTAATTTTTAACGATAACTTATAAACCTTTAAAGACAGACCTACTGTTAGCTCTGAGGTTGATAATCAATGATACATGCTTCTATTGAAGCCATAGAGCTGCGTTATTTCAACATCATTTGAAAAAACTAAAACAAACATGTTTAATAGTGAGATTTCTGGTTAACAAATTGCGCCAAAAGAGCTCTGCAGCGACCCATGATGCACTGAATTATGCAACCGAGTCGCTCTCCCAACACTCTCAAACTGCTTACTTCGAATATATATCTGAATATTTTGCAATATAATTTAAATATATTGTTTCTACACTTATAATCAACAACTTTGAATAAATAGTTCTCCATTTCGTAAGTCATTCACAATGCATCATGGTAGTTCATTCCCTCATTAAAGACGTTAAGTACACTTATTTTCAAATACCGTTTTGCTTCAAATCAAACTTTGTAATGTTGTGATTCAGCTCACAGCTGGTTGTTTAATTAAATGAATGAATGAATGAATGAATTAATTAACTGGAAAAATCCTTCTGGAAACCAGATGGCGGACAAAGTGGGCGGGCACTGTTGCGCTCAATAGAAAAAATGGAAAAAAGTATAGAAAGCAACCTCACGAGGATGTTTTGTAAACCATATTAAAGGAGTTCACATGTACGCTCAACACTTGATGTCTGCTTTTCCTTCGCTTCAACTATAGGTCGAAAACAGAACTGATTTGAAGCATTTAAGCATAAACCTTTAGAAACATACATCGTCAAGTGTGTCCAGAATTTAGACTGGCTCTGTATATACGTAGGCTTACATAGTATCACACATTTAAACACATCACTCATATATGTTTAGACTGAGCACTTGTTTGTGTACTTCAAGCATGTTCTGCTGTATTTACTAGCATCCATATGTTTCTTTCCCAACTGTACAATTACCAGAGCTTCGTACCGGGTCTGTAATGGAATCCCAGATGTCGGGACATCCCATGTGTTCCCGATGGACAGGAAGTCTGGATCGGCGGGGTGGTTTGGGACAGTAATGGCTTCAGTGTGTCATTCAATGGCAGCTTCCATGACGGACTCATTAATACACATCTGGGTTCATTATGAATCTAAGTTCCACTTCAAAGAAACAGACGCTCATAAGATGTTTATGTCAGCAGAGCCACAAAAAAACTCAACCAGGCACAATGCAAAGTATCCATTATGGAGTCTGTCACACAGTTCATTTTCACGGGCAAGGAAGAGGCGAGAAACCGGCTTGACAAATAAAATAATAGGTATAATGGAAAACTCAAAAGACAAACACATAAGACGACGGACTTGTCCGTGAACGAGCTCTCTCTCTCTCTTGCATCGCCGTCCGCGAGTGGCCTTTATCCCTCTTGACGGCTTAATTAGCCTAATACGGGACCGGGCGTGCGTAATCACGCCCCGGTCCCGCCCTCCACCGTGCCACAGAGTCATTTTTTTCTTCGCACTAAAAACGAAATTGTGCACATTGACGAGCACTGCCTCAATCAGAGGATATCGGTCAGGGTTTGGCAGGTTAGTTTTGGTTGTTAGCACCTGCTTGTAGATGTCGTAAAGCACCTTTATGGGCGCTAAAAGCCCATTGACAGCTATTCAAAAGTAGCTGTGTATAATTTCATTATATTGATTATAGTGATGTTTCGCACTTTTCGCACTAAAACTGTGAAATTGATTTATATATTGACCTATCTTGCTGCTTTTGACGTCACAGTTCAGGATAGTCACCAGTGAAGGGTTTGGGATTCTGCACGTTCTTGTGGTGCCAGCAGCTAATCAGCGTTGTCCTAACATCAGTTTCCTGCAACTCCAGAGCGATGATGCTGCACTCCATTCAAAGTCGAATGTAGCATGTTCCTACTTGCTCCATCCGTTCTCCAGTCATAAAGACATTTCATTGCCCGGTGCTCGAAAGATGACGTAAAAAAACCCCGCAATCTCTCCATTTATCTTAGCAGGTGTTTGATTGTCAACAAACATGTTTCCTAGCAACATAATTGGTCAATGATGCTGTGCAATGCTAGCATTTGTTCTACGATTATCAAAGCAGACTATAATCAAAGTCTTTCTAGCAAGTCAGTCCACTGGCGGCCATCTTTGGAACGCTCCCAGGAGGCTATTTCCAGTCATGACAGTGCAGCTCCTATCTACTAACACCGAACTTTCTAAAACGGTTGGTATAGGTTTCAAATCAGCAGTAAAATCTAACAACGCTGGTATCATAAATTGTGCGTCTTTGCCTAAGATTATGCTAAAAACAAAATTTTCCTGGCTTGTATAGCTAATGCACATGCGCGTTCAAGAGTTGATTTGCAAGCGATGTCTGTGTCTAAAAGGTAATTGGCTCTTTTACCTGTGAGGCGGGACTTCGTTTCTACATCCGTTGACCGTTGGCTGCTAGAGCTTCTTGGTTGGGTGTTCCAATTTCTCCTAATGAATTACATTTAAAGGTGCATTCGTTAATTTTCTCCCCATTAAAACGATTCGTTGTAATTTTGAAACATATGCATAAAATCATAAGCACTCACATGAGATGAGGACCTTATAATAGCTCTTTTATTCGACATGGGGGAGGGGTTTGCTCATGGGGCGGCAATTTTAGAGTCACATGACCAGATGAATACTACTCGCTTTATCTCAGTAACCGTCTTGATATTGGACATTTCCACTCATGGATTAAATTAATCATGGCTGATTGTGAAAATCTGTGAATTTCTACAATGGCATCTGTAAATGAAATCTATTGATTTTGTATGATGCTGCATCTACACCACTAGGTGTCAATATCTCGTTTTTTTATTTTATTTTACAGCATATAGTTGTTGCTACTAAATGTGCCAATTAAAAATATTTAAGACATTTACATTAAAACAACAACTTCATTGAAATCGGTTATAAAGCATTATTTATCAGCATTTATTATATTATGGTCAAATTAATAGAAGCTCTTCAACTTGTTTGTTCTTTTTAACTCTTTGTTTTCCCATTTTACCTCTCTGATGCAAGAGTTATAAAATCACATTTATTTAAAAACTTTTAAAGATCTGCCAAATGTATCAGCGGGTTAAACCAGTCTAAAGTGGTTTAGTTGGTCTCCCAGCCTGGCAAGCCGGTGTTCAGCTGG